>CM038142.1:19622310-20252310 GCA_021437245.1 Aegilops speltoides
AAGTTGCGGCGGTGGAATTAGGTTTTTGGCTCCGTATTTGATCTGACGAGGGTACGTAGGTATATATAGGAGGAAGGAGTACGGCGGTGGAGCAACAAGGGGCCCATGAGGCAGGGGGCACGCCTAGGGGGGGCACCCTCGTGACCTCCTCGGTTGTTCCTTGGAGGATCACGTTCGGTGAGAAAATCACGTTCCCGAAGGTTTCATTCCGTTTGGACTCCGTTTGATATTTTGTTTCTTCGAAATACTGAAATAGGCAAAAAACAGCAATTCTGGGCTGGGCCTCCGGTTAATAGGTTAGTCCTGGAAATAATATAAAAGTGGAAAATAAAGCCCAATATAGTCCAAAACAGTAAATAAAGTAGCATGGAGCAATCAAAAAATATAGATACGTTGGAGACGTATCAAGCATCCCCAAGCTCAATTCCTACTCGTCCTCGAGTAGGTAAATGATAAAAAAGAATTTTTGATGCGTAGTGATACTTTGGCATAATTTCAATGCAAATCTTCTTAATTGTGGCATGAATATTAAGATCCGAAAGATTCAAGACAAAAGTTCATATTGACATAAAAGTAACAATACTTCAAGCATACTAATCAAAGCAATCATGTCTTCTCAAAATAGCATGGCCAAAGAAAGTTATCCCTAAAAAATCATATAGTCTAGCTAAGCTCTATCTTCATCACACAAAGTATTTAATCATGCACAACCCCGATGATGAGCCAAGCAATTGTTTCATACTTTAATAATCTCAAACTTTTTCAACTTTCACGCAATACATGAGCATGAGCCATGGACATAGCACTATTGGTGGAATAGAATGGTGGTTGTGGAGAAGACAAAAAAGAAGAAGATAGTCTCATATCAACTAGGCGTATCAACGGGCTATGGAGATGCCCATTAATAGATATCAATGTGAATGAGTAGGGATTGCCATGCAACGGATGCACTAGAGCTATAAGTATATGAAAGCTCAACAAAAGAAACTAAGTGGGTGTGCATCCAACTTGCTTGCTCACGAAGACCTAGGGCACTTTTGAGGAAGCCCATCATTGGAATATACAAGCCAAGTTCTATAATGAAAAATTCCCACTAGTTTATGAAAGTGACAACATATGAGACTCTCTATCATGAAGATCATGGTGCTACTTTGGAGCACAAGTGTGGTAAAAGAATAGTAGCATTGTCCCTTCTCTCTTTTTCTCTCATTTTTTTATTTTTTATTTTATTTTTTATTTTGGTGGGCTTCTTTGGCTGTTTTTTTTATTTGGGCTTCTTTGGCCTCTTTTATTTTTCATAAAGTTCGGAGTCTCATCCCGACTTATGGGGGAATCATAGTCTCCATCATCCTTTCCTCACTGGGACAATGCTCTAATAATGAGGATCATCACACTTCTATTTTTCTTACAACTCAACAATTACAACTCGATACTTAGAACAAAATATGACTCTATATGAATGCCTCGGGCGGTTTACCGGGATATGTTATGAATCAAGAGCGACATGTATGAAAATTATGAAGGTGGCCTTGCCACAAATACAATGTCAACTACATGTTCATGCAAAAAGCAATATGACAAAAGTAATGTGTGTCATATGAACGAAACAGTGTAAAGTTGCATGGCAATATATCTCGGAATGGCTATGGAAATGCCATGATAGGTAGGTATGGTGGCTGTTTTGAGGAAGGTATATGGTGGGTGTATGATACCGGCGAAAAGTGCGCGGTATTAGAGAGGCTAGCAATGGTGGAAGGGTGAGAGTGCGTATAATCCATGGACTCAACATTAATCAAAAGAACTCATGCACTTGTTGCAAAAATTTAGAAGTCATCAAAAACCAAAGCAATAAACGCATACTCCTAGGGGGATAGATTGGTAGGAAAAGACCATCGCTCGTCCCCGACTGCCACTCATAAGGAAGACAATCAATAAATAAAATTGTGCTCCGACTTCATCACAAAGCGGTTCACCATACGTGCATGCTACGGGAATCACAAACTTCAACACAAGCATTCTTTAAATTCATAATCACCCAACTAGCATTGCTTTGATATTATCACCTCCATATCTCAAAACAATTATCAAGCATCAAACTTATCTTAGTATTCAACGCACTCAAAAGAAAGTTTGACATATCTTGAATACCAAGTATATTATCTTTAAGCAAATTACCATTCTATTAACAACTCTCAAAATAATCTAAGTGAAGCATGACAGATCAATAGTTTATTTAAAACAAATCCACCACCGTTCTCTAAAAGATCTAAGTGAAGTACTAGAGCAAAAATTATCACGCTCAAAATGGTATAAGTGAAGATTTATGAGAAAAACTATCAATCTCAAAAGATATAAGTGAAGCATATAGAGTATTCTAGCAAATTCCAAATCATGTATGGCTCTCTCAAAAACGTGTGTACAGCAAGGATGATTGTGGTAAACTAACAAGCAAAGACGCAAATAATACAAGACGCTCCAAGCAAGACACATAACATGTGGTGAATAAAAATATAGCTCCAAATAAATTACCGATGGAAGTAGACGAAAGAGGGGATGCCTTCCGGGGCATCCCCAAGCTTTGACTTTTTGGTGTCCTTGGATTATCTTGGGGGTGCGATGGGCATCCCAAAGCTTAGGCTCTTGCCACTCTTTGTTCCATAATCCATCAAAAGAATTCACCAAATACTTGAAAACTTCATAACACAAAACTCAATAGAAATCTCGTGAGCTCTGTTAGTGAAAGAAAACAAAAGACTACTTTAAGGTACTGTAATGAACTCATTCTTTATTTATATTGGTTTTAAACATACTGTATTCCAACTTCCTTATGGTTTATAAACTAATTTATTAGCCATAGATGCATTGAAATAAGCAAAAACACACGAAAAACAGAATCTGTCAAAAACAGAACAGTCTGTAGCAATCTGTAACTAACGCAAACTTATGGAACCCCAAAAATTATACCAAAATAGGACGTACTGTACAATTTGTTTATTGATCATCATAAAAATAAACAATGCAAAATCACGTCTCTGTGATTTATTGAATTTTTTCTCGTGAGCACAAAGTTTCTGTTTTTCAGCAGAATCAAATCAACTATGATCGTAGCTTATCCTATAGGTTCTACTTGGCACAAACACTAATTAAAAGATAAAAACACATCTAAACATAAAGTAGAAACAAAATTTAACACTAAACAGGAACAAAAACAAAGAACAAAAAATAAAATTGGGTTGCCTCCCAACAAGCGCTATCATTTAACTCTCCTAGCTAGGCATAAAAGCAAGGATAGATCTAGGTTTTGCCATCTTTGGTAGGCAATCCATAAGTGGCTCTCATGATAGATTCATATGGTAATTTTATTTTCTTTCTAGGGAAGTGTTCCATACCCTTTCTCAAGGGAAATTGAAATCTAATATTCCCTTTCTTCATATCAATAATCACACCAATCATTCTAAGGAAAGGTCTACCAAGAATAATAGGACATGAAGGATTGCAATCTATATCAAGAACGATAAAATCTACAGGCACATAATTCCTATTTGCAACAATAAGAACATCATTAATTCTTCCCATAGGGCATTCTTCAAAGTCACGGAAATCTAGCAAATCACACAAAGATTTGGGAATAGTGGAGACACTAGCACCCAAATCACACAAAGCATGAAACTCATAATCTTTAATTTTAATTTTAATAGTAGGCTCCCACTCATCATAGATTTTTCTAGGGATAGAGACTTTCAACTCAAGTTTTTCTTCATAATATTGCATCAAGGCATCAACAAATGTGTTCGGTAAAGGCCTTATTTTGACTATAAGCATGAGGAGAATCTAGCATGGATTGCAACAAGGAAATACAACCAATCAAAGAGCAATTTTCATAATTAAATTCCTTGAGATCCAAAATAGTGGGTTTAGCAACATCTAGGTTTTTATTTCTTTCAATCCCACTTTCATCAATCTCAACATCAAGATCTAGAAACTCCGAATTCTTAAAACGCCTCCTAGGTAAAGGAAGATCATATTCAGTTTCATCAAGATTCATATTGCAAAACAAAGATTTAATAGGGGACACATCAATAAATTTTAGATCTTCATCTTGATTTTCATAGGAATTGGAAGAACACGCTTTAATAAAGGCATCTTTAGAAGCACGCATCCTAGCGGTTCTTTCTTTGCACTCATCAATGGAAATTCTCATGGCTTTGAGAGACTCATTGATATCATGCTTAGGAGGAATAGATCTAAGATTTAAAGAATCAATTTCAAGAGAAATTCTATCAACGTTCCTAGCCAAATCATCAACTTTAAGCAATTTTTCTTCAAGCAAAGTATTGAAATTCTTTTGTGAATTCATAAACTCTTTAACACTACTCTCAAATTCAGAGGGCATCTTATTAAAATTTCCATAAGAGCTGTTGTAGGAATTTCCATAATTATTAGAATGATTACTAGGATAAGGCCTAGGATTAAAATTCCCTCTATACGCGTTATTTCCAAAACTATTCCTACCAACAAAATTCACATCCATAGATTCATTATTATTCTGAATCAAAGTAGATAAAGGAATATCATTGGGATCAAGAGAAGTATTTTTAGTAGCAAACATCTTCATAAGTTCATCCATCTTTTCACTCAAAACATTGATTTCTTCTATAGGATGCACTTTTTTACTAGAAGATCTTTCGGTGTGCCATTGAGAATAATTAGCCATAATATTATCAAGTAATTTTGTAGCATCTCCTAATGTACTTTCCATAAACGTGCCTCCCGCGGCCGAATCTAAAAGATTTCTAGAAGCAAACTTCAATCCGGCATAAAATTTTTGTATGATCATCCATAAATTCAAACCATGAGTAGGGCAATTGTGAAGCATCAATTTCATTCTTTCCCAAGATTGGGCAACATGCTCATGATCAAGTTGTTTAAAATTCATAATATCGTTCCTAAGAGTGATGATCTTAGCAGGAGGAAAATACTTAGAGATAAAAGCAGCTTTGCACTTGTTCCAAGAATCAATACTATTTTTAGGCAAAGACGAAAACCAAACTTTAGCACGATCTCTAAGTGAAAACGGAAATAACTTCAATTTGACAATATTATTATCCGTATCTTTCTTCTTTTGCATACCACACAAATCAAAAAAATTATTAAGATGAGTAGCGGCATCTTCACTATGAAGGCCGGCGAATTGATCTTTCATAACAAGATTCAGCAAACCGGTATTGATTTCACAAGACTCATCATTATTAAGAGGAGCAATCGCAGTACTAAGGAAATCATTATTATTGGTATTCGAGAAATCACACAGTTTGGTATTATCTTGCGCCATGGCAACAAGTAATCCAACACACAAACAAAAAAAAGAAACGAGAAAAAGGTGAAAGGGAAAGAGAGGAGGAGATTGGGAAAGAGAGGGCGCATAAAACGGCAAGGGTGAAGTGGGGGAGAGGAAAACGAGAGGCAAATAATGTAATGCAAGAGATAGGGATTGTGATGGGTACTTGGTATGGTTTACTTTTGCACAAACTCCCCGGCAACGGCGCCAGAAATTCTTCTTGCTACCTCTTGAGCACTGCGTTGGATTTCCCCGAAGAGGAGAGGATGATGCAGTAAAGTAGCGTAAGTATTTCCCTCAGTTTTTGAGAACCAAGGTATCAATCCAGTAGGAGATCACGCACGAGTCCCTCGTACCTACACAAAACGATAGCTACTCGCAACCAACGCGATTAGGGGTTGTCAATCCCTTCACGGTCACTTACGAGGGTGAGATCTGATAGAGATGATAAATAATATTTTTGGTATTTTTGATATAGAGATGCAAAGTGAAAAGTAAAAGGCAAAGTAAAAACAAAGCAAGTAATAAAGTAATGGAGATTGATATGATGAGAATAGACCCGGGGGCCATAGGTTTCACTAGTGGCTTCTCTCAAGAACATAAATATTCTACGGTGGGTGAACAAATTACTGTTGAGCAATTGACAGAATTGAGCATAATTATGAGTATATCTAGGTATGATCATGTGTATAGGCATCACGTCCAAGACAAGTAGATCGAAACAATTCTGCATCTACTACTATTACTCCACTGATCGACCACTATCCAGCATGCATCTAGAGTATTAAGTTAAAAACAGAGTAACGCCTTAAGCAAGATGACATGATGTAGAGGGATAAATTCATGCGATATGATAAAAACCCCATCTTGTTATCCTCGATGGCTACAATACAATACGTGCCTTGCAACCCTTTCTGTCACTGGGTAAGGACACCGCAAGATTGAAGCCAAAGCTAAACACTTCTCCCCTTGCAAGAACTACCAATCTAGTTGGCCAAACCAAACGGATAATTCGAAGAGACTTGCAAAGATAACTCAATCATACATAAAAGAATTCAGAAAAGATTCAAATATTATTCATAGATAAGCTGGATCATAAACCAATAATTCATCGTTCTCAACAAACACACCGCAAAAAAGAAGATTACATCGAATAGATCTCCAAAAGAGAGGGGGAGAACATTGTATTGAGATCAAAAAAGAGAGAAGAAGCCATCTAGGTACTAGCTATGGACCCGAAGTTCTGAAGTAAACTACTCACACTTCATCGGAGAGGCTATGGTGTTGATGTAGAAGCCCTCCATGGTAGATGCCCCAAGATGGGATCTCATGGATACATAAAGTTGCGGCGGTGGAATTAGGTTTGTGGCTCCGTATTTGATCTGACAGGGGTACGTAGGTATACATAGGAGGAAGGAGTACGTCGGTGGAGCAAGAGGGGGCCCATGAGGCAGGGGGGCATGCCTAGGGGGGGCACCCTCGTGACCTCCTCGGTTGTTCCTTGGAGCAGGGTCCAAGTCTCCTGGATCATGTTCGGTGAGAAAATCACGATCCCGAAGGTTTCATTCCGTTTGGACTCTGTTCGATATTCTGTTTCTTCGAAATACTGAAATAGGCAAAAAACAACAATTCTGGGTTGGGCCTCCGGTTAATAGGTTAGTCCCAAAAATAATATAAAACTGGAAAATAAAGCCCAATATAGTCCAAAACAGTAAATAAAGTAGCATGGAGCAATAAAAAATTATAGATACGTTGGAGACGTATCAGCGCCTCAGTGGCTATTACTGCTGATTATCCCGGACTGCTACCCTCGTCGCGTGTAAGCCAAGCCGAAGACTCGATCCTCCGAGGAGGACTCTTTCCTGATGTCATGCCTTATCCCTGAAGCGTCGCATTTTTGCAAAAGCGATGTTCGAAGCACAGAGCCAAGCCCCTAGGGACCCATCAGCCACAGGCGTCCGGATTGGGTAGGCTCAAGAGGAAAGCGGTTAGGGCCGACACGCCTCTACAGAGGTAAGGAAAAACCTGTCATATAATTATTGTTATTTGAAGTTAACACTGCCCTTTACATCTTGGCAGGAAAAGGGGTATCCGGACTATATCCGGGGATCCTGCCAACCACGCCTCCACCAGTCGGGCTCAAGAACTGACTTCTAGAGAGGAGGCGGACGTAGGGCCAATGCCGCATAGTCCCCCAACATAGAACGCGGATATGCTCTCTGCCACGAATTCCGAAGTAGAGAGCGCCATGAATCACCGGCGTCGACGGGCCGTGCTTCGCAACAACATCTTTTCCGAAGAGGCATTTAATGCTTTCCATTCGGGAGACACATACATCCAAGCTGCTCAAAGCGGACTCGCCCGGGCGATGGTCCAGTATACCAAAGATATACGGGTAAGAAAGTTTGATGAGCATGTATAGCAGTAGCCCCTGAGACTTGAAACGGTTGAAACAACAGTTTTAAGTATCAATTTATGCGCAGGTTCTTGTAGATAAGAATGAGCAATTGTCTCGGGAGCTAGAGGAGTGCAAGACTAAACTCAGGGCCACGGTTGCCAAGCTAGAGGAATCCCAGAAGGCCTCATCCGGTAACATTTATCTTGAATGTACGAAAGTGAACCGGTTAGCAACTGGCTGGTATGACGAATTTAACAGAAAATTCTGCAGATAACCCTGGAGTAAATCCGGAGGGCGGGAGGGATGACGAGTCGCATCTCCAGAGGCAACTAAAGGCCGGTGAGCGCATTCTTACGCAAGTTAAGCATGATAAGAATACGCTCCAAGATGCCAATGTTCGGCTGGACGTGGAATTGAAGGATGTCCGCGCGACAGCTGGCAGACTCCGTGAAGGAGAACAGAAGGCTTCGCCGTGGCATTTATCGTAAGTGCCTAAACGAACTGTAGCATAGTTCGGCGGGGAAGTATACTGAAAAATTTGTGTTTGTAGGAATGCTAACGGGTCGCCTTGAGGAGGAGATGCCCGCATCTGCAGGTGATTTACTGCAGGACCTCTCACAGCTGCACGAGTGAGCTCGGCAGGTGATGCAGGGCATTCCGCAGTCTGTGTGGCCATCAAGCTCCCTGCCGAATGGCATGGGGGGGCTTGTGTACATGCTTCTAGGAGCACGGCGGCGCTTCCGTTTGTGGAAGATATCAGCCTGCCGGCAAGGTGCAAGAGAAGCATGGGCTATGGTGAAGACACGCTACACCAAGCTGGACCCGAACCATATGGCCGAAGTTGGACCGGCTGGGCCAGATGGGCAAGAAATTCCCGTGAGTCTGGTATATGACCAGGTGGCGTTAGCCGCAAAGTATTCTCAACAGGATTGTAAGCTAGATAGCCTGTTGGATGGTATAGCGGATGAATATAGTCAGTCGAAATGACTATGTAATTCGATGGACATAAGTAGCCCCTAGCCGGATTAAAATCATTTGTCATGGCGGACCTTTTCGCTTCAGCCCCCAGATCCTATAGTCCGGGGTGTGTCCGAATTCCCACTTGGTTATGCAAAACCGGAGTATGCGTGGAAACTAGGGGTAGGGGTCATAATTGCTTGAACAGACAAGTACCCAACTAGTTATGTTATATTACATGGATAGTAAGAAACATCTTCCAGGGAGAATAGTTCCGTTAAGGGTTCCTTTCCATGGGTAAGCATGCGACAAGGCACATGTCAGAACTGCGAACCATAGCGCATGATACAAAACTTCTGGGGATTTATGTTATAATAAACGAAGACATCTTTTGTTCACCGATCGAATATTCTCTTAAGGAAACTAGCTTTCGGCTTCACCTAGTCTGAGGTACACATCCGGCTCAATCGGTAGTAACAATCGCAGAGGTGCTCCCCTTATGCCCGGGCCGAATTAACGGGAACGTAGGGCATAAACACAGGAGCCAGGCAACCCAGCTTGGCCACGTCTTAAGTCATATCGATGCATATAATGGTGAATAAAAGACACACCGAAAGTACATGTATGATGGGCAGAAAGCCCTTTAGAATAAGTTATGTTTAGCTTCCGTATAGGAAGCCCTCAGGTATTGTTTCCACACAGAGTGCGGCCGAAATAATCCGGGAATCCGCACTATATTAAATACTTTGTGTGAAAAGAAAAAGATCGAGAAAGGAAAAAAGGGAGGGATCATAATCAAAAAAGGAGGGTTAAGGAGACGAACACTGAGTTCGGCGCTAGGCATAGAATCTCCGGAGTCTGGCCGCGCTCCATGGGTTCGGCTCGAGTCTGTTATCAGACGCATTACGTAAGCGGTACGCTCCTCTAGTGAGAACTTTGTCGACGATGAAGGGGCCTTCCCACTTGGGTTTGAGCTTGTCCTTCTTCTCAGGTAAGCATAGAACGAGTTCGCCAATATTATAAGTTTTGGCCCGCACTTCTCTGCTTTGGTATCGTCGAGCCTCTTGCTGATAGAATGCGGAACGAGCCTTCGCGACATCGCGCTCCTCCTCCAGGGCGTCCAAGTTATCCTGCTGATCTAGCTCGGCTTCCTTCTCTTCGTACATGCGTACGCGTGGCGAATCATGTATTATGTCGCAGGGTAGTACTGCTTCCATGCCGTACACCATAAAGAATGGTGTATATCCAGTGGTGCGATTTGGCGTGGTCCGCAGCCCCCAGAGTACGGAGTCAAGCTCCTCGACCCAATGAGTATCCGACTCTGTCAGGGATCGCACTATTCTAGGTTTGATGCCGCTCATGATGAGACCATTTGCCCTTTCGACCTGACCATTTGTTTGAGGATGGTACACGGAAGCATAGTCGAGCTTAATGCCCATTTTGGCGCACCAAGATTTCACCTCATCGGCCGTGAAATTTGAGCCATTATCGGTGATGATGCTGTGGGGACACCGTATCGGTGTACGACCCCGGATATAAAGTCTATTACTGGTCCGGATTCGCCTTTTCACTGGTTTGGCTTCTATCCATTTGGTGAACTTGTCTACCATGACCAATAAGTATTTTTTCTTGTGGCTTCCCCCTTTAAGGGGTCCAACCATATCCAGCCCCCAGACCACGAAGGGCCAAGTGATGGGGATTGTTTGGAGAGCGGTAGGGGGCATATGGCTCTGATTGGCAAAGAGATGGCAACCGACGCAGTGTTGGACAAGGTCATGTGTGTCTGCTCGGGCGGTCACCAATAAAAACATGTACGGAAGGCCTTGCTGACTAATGCTCGAGCCGCAGCGTGGTGCCCGCCCATTCCGGCATGGATTTCAGCCAAGAGCTGCCACCCTTCCTCTTCGGAGATGCACCTTTGAAGCACTCCGGTGGCACTTTTCTTATAGAGTCCCCCTTCATGGACCTTGTAAGCTTTAGAACGCCGAACGATGCAGCGTGCTTCATTTTGGTCTTCGTGGAGCTCCTGCCTATTTAGGTAGGCCAAGAAAGGCTCAGTCCATGGCGCGGTAACAACCATTATTTCATGGGCTAACGATGTTATTTCGGTGGTGGAACCTCCGATTATATCTGATAGTTTGGAATCTGGGGATGTATTCGGATCCGTGCTGGTATTGTCGGACTCCCCTTCCAATACCACGGATGGCTTGAACAGCCTTTCTAGGAATATGTTAGGTGGGATAGGGTCGCTTTTAGCGCTGATGCGAGCAAGGACATCTGCCGCTTGATTGTTTTCTCGAGCCACATGGTGGAATTCGAGCCCCTCGAACCGAGATGACATTTTAAGGACGGCATTGCGATAGGCCGCCATTTTCGGATCCTTGGCATCAAAGTCTCCATTTATTTTGGATATTGCGAGGTTTGAATCCCCGCGCACTTCTAGGCGTTGAATGCCCAAGAGACTGCCATCCGAAGGTCGTGCAATAGAGCCTCATATTCGGCTGCATTGTTGGAGTTTGTGTATAATATTTGGAGGACATATTGGACCGTGTCTCCGGTGGGGGAGGTCAGGACTACGCCTGCTCCCAATCCGGCCAGCATTTTAGAGATGTCAAAGTGCATGATCCAGTTAGAGTACGCGCCGTACTCTTTAGGGAGTTCGGCGTCCGTCCATTCGGCGACGAAGTCAGCTAATACTTGCGACTTGATAGCCCGCCGAGGCTTGTATGTTATGTCGAATGGAAGGAGCTCGATGGCCCATTTAGCAATCCGGCCTGTGGCATCACGGTTATTTATTATATCGTTTAGTGGTACTTCAGAGGCCACCCTAATCGAACACTCTTGGAAGTAGTGTCGTAGCTTTCGGGATGACATGAAGACCGCGTATGCTATTTTTTGATAGTGTGGGTATCGGGATTTGCATGGGGTGAGGACCGTGGATACGTAATAAACCGGCTTCTGTAGCGGGCACTTGTATCCATCGACCTTTCGTTCGACGACGAGTACTGCCCTTACAATTTGATGTGTTGCAGCTATGTACAGCAGCATAGGTTCGCCGATAGTTGGCGCTGTTAGGACTGGATTACTGGCCAATAAGGTCTTTATTTCATCGAGTCCGGCCGCGGCTGCATCCGTCCACACGAAGTGTTCGGTGCGCCGAAGAAGGCGATAAAGAGGCAATGCCTTTTCTCCTAACCTGGAGATAAAGCGGCTCAAAGCAGCCACACATCCAGCTAATTTTTGGATGTGTTTGAGGTCTGTTGGTATAGCCAACTGCGACAAAGCTCGGATTTTTGCCGGATTAGCTTCAATTCCTCTATTGGAAACGATGAAGCCCAGCAGTTTTCCAGAGGGGACAGCGAAAACGCATTTCTCCGGATTCAGCTTGATGTCGTATGTTCGTAGGTTGTCGAACGTACGCCGCAAGTCATCTACTAGGGTTTCGACATGTCTTGTTTTTATGACTATGTCGTCCACGTATGCCTCCACTGTTTTGCCGATTTTCTTTTCCATGCATGTTTGAATCATGCGCTGGTAGGTTGCACCGGCATTCTTAAGCCCAAAAGGCATAGTGTTGAAGCAGAAAGGGCCATATGGCGTTATGAAAGCTGTTGCAGCTTGGTCGGACTCTGCCATCTTTATTTGATGGTATCCAGAGTATGCGTCGAGGAAACACAGTGAGTCGTGTCCGGCTGTGGCATCGATGATTTGATCGATGCGAGGGAGGGGAAAAGGATCCTTGGGGCAAGCCTTGTTGAGGCCTTTGAAATCGACGCATAGGCACCAGGACTTGTCCTTCTTTGGTACCATCACCAAGTTTGCCAGCCAATCCGGATGTTTGATATCTCTGATGAATCCGGCCTCGAGTAGTTTGGCTAGCTCCACCCCATGGCTTGCCGTTTGGGCTCTGAAAATCGCCTTAGAGTCTGTTTAACAGGTTTGTATCCCTTCAGTATGTTAAGGATGTGTTCGGCCAATTCGCGCGGGATGCCCGACATGTCCGATGGGTGCCAGGCAAAGATATCCCAATTCTCGCGTAAGAAGTCGCGCAGTGCGGCGTCCATAGCGGGGTTCAACTGTGTCACGATGGAAGCTGTCTTCATGGGGTCCGTTGGGTGGACTTGGAACTTAACTATCTCGTCTGCGGGTTTAAACGAGGTGGACTTGGGTCGTTTGTCGAGTATCATGTCGTCCCTGTCCACGGTGGCGCACAGCATTGTTAATTCCTCTGCTGCTAGGACTTCGGATAATGCTTCCAAGGCCAGTGCTGCGGTTTTGTTTTTGGCGCGGAGTGCGACGTCCGGATCACTAGCTAGAGTGATGATTCCATTGGGTCCGGGTATTTTAAGCTTCATATACCCGTAATGGGGTATGGCTTGAAAGCTTGCAAACGCGTCCCGCCCTAGAAGGGCGTGGTATCCGCAGTTGAAAGGAGCCACTTGGAAGGTGATTTCTTCGGACCTGTAATTCTCTGGGGTGCCGAATACCACATCGAATGTGATTTTTCCCGCACACCGTGCCTCCCGACTAGGGATAATTCCCCTGAAGGTTGTGCCGCTTTGTTCAATGCGGCTTTTGTCAATTTCCATCTTCTTGAGTGTTTCTTCGTAGATTAGGTTTAATCCGCTTCCGCCGTCCATGAGTACTTTAGTGAGCCGAAAGCCATCCACTATTGGGCTGAGGACGAGAGCGGCCGACGCCCGGACGGACTTGAATTGGGGTTCGTCACAGGCATTGAAAGTTATAGCAGTGTCGTTCCACGGATTTATTTTTGCCACATGGCAGATTTCTGCAGAGCTTCGATGAGCTCAATTGCGCCTATTTTTTGAGGCGAAGGTCTCGAAGACTGTTAGTACTGTATTGTGTTCTTTGGCGGGATGTGGTTCTGCTTTATGGCACCCGAGGAGATCTTCGCCACTTTTCGCTACCTGCCGGAGTATCCAACATGCCCTAAGGTTATGGGTTGGTATTGTGTCCGGCGTACTGTCGAGCTTACATGGCCCATTAAGCCATTCTTCCAATACGGTTCCCCGCCCTGGGGCGGGTTTTGGTTTCTTGGGGATTGAGTTGGTTGACTTACGAGAGTTCGGCCATTTAGTTCGGACAAAGGTTCTGGTGAGGGTCATACTGTCCCAAAATTTTGTTTGGGTCTTCCAGGCGCTTTCCGTCGCACATTACTTTCGTACTATGGTTGTCAAGTCCGCAAAGTGTACTACGTCACGGTGACTTATAGCATTAAGGAGTCCTTTGTTCGCGCAGTTCTTGCAGAAAAGTGAGACCACGTCCTCCTTGTGGAAGTCCTTGACCTTGTTAAGTGCAAGGAAGAATCTGGCCCGGTAACGGTGTACCGTCTCCTGGGGCTCTTGCCTGATACGGGAGAGACGATTTAGGTCCGAGCGAGGTCCGTCGGCTGAGTCCGGATTTTGATCCGATCTGACCCCTAGGGGTGCGGAAGGTTCCGAGCCCGACAGTTCGGGGTCCGGGGTATCACCCAATCTCTTTGGCCCGATTCCCGATTCTAAGTCCGGGACTTGGGTCATGTCTTCCTTTGGGCAGGAGTTTGGCTTACGGAGTTCGGGGATCCGGACATAATTCATCCTCAAAGTTGAGAGGAGACCCGTGTGTGGTTCCTCCACTACCGCTATCTCATGGGTGGCCGGCAGGGATCTAATGTCCCTCTGGTCAGGTTTAAGCCCGATCCGATCGTAGTCCGTAGCGACTCCCAAAGCGGCGATGCGATCCAAGAGCTCATTAAGAGAGGAGAGCTCTATCGGATCCATCTTTTCGGCAAGCGCCGAATTGATGCGAAGTTATGCGTGACGACCCGAGAGGCCATCGTTGGTGCGACAGCCGATGGGGCGGCCATAATGAAGCCGCCAAGCCGGAGAGTCTGGCCTACGGCCAGTGCTCCCACCGAGGTGATGTCGTCCTTGACAATGAGACGAGCCATCGAGCCTTGCAGCGAAGACAAAGATGAACTCTCAATGAAAGCACCAATGTCGGTGTCAAAACCGCGGATCTCGGGTAGGGGGTCCCGATCTGTGCGTCTTAGGCTGATTGTAACAGGAAGCAAGGGACGCAATGCTTACCCAGGTTCGGGCCCTCTCGATGGAGGTAAAAACCTACTTCCTGCTTGATTAATATTGAAGATATGTGTAGTACACGAGTAGATCTACCACGAGATCGTAGATGCTAAACCCTAAGAGCTAGCCTATGATGGTATGATTGTAGTTGTGATCGGCCTTCTAAGGACCATCCTCTCCAGTTTATATAGACACCGAAGAGCTAGGGTCACTAGTAGAAAAAGGGCCTATAGTCCCGGTTCATAAGGGCCTTTAGTCCCGGTTCGTGAACCGGGACTAAAGGGTCGGTACTAATACCCTCACCCTTTAGTCCCGGTTCTATCCAGAACCGGGACAGATGGGCCTCCACGTGGCCTGTCCGCTGAGCCCAGGCAGGAGGGCCTTTGGTCCCAGTTGGTGGCACCAACCGGGACCAATAGGCATCCACGCGTCAGCATTTCTTTGGCTCTGGTTTTTGTTTTTTTTTCAAAAGAGGGGGGGGGGGTTGGGGGGTTTTGGGGGGTTAATTTAGGTGTTTCATATATTGTGCTATAGCTAGCTAATTAATAGAGAAAAGTGTCCTTTCTTTTGTCCGTGCTTGGTCGACGCTACGTACTATACATACGTATAGAGAGGACTAACTAGACATGCTTGCTAGCTAGTAATTAAGCAAACAGAAGATCGTCATGAACATATATATGCATACAGAGAGAAGTGATATCGACCACCTCTCCTTCTCCGAGAGATTGGTCGAACAACAAGTTCTCGTATATCTATCCGACGCTACCGGCTACATATATACAATAATTATCTTTTACAATACGGACGCGTAGTCCACATGGTATTCCCCGTCTTCAGCGATCACATAGTCAAGAAAGAATGCCGCCAATTCCTCTTGAATTGCTCGCATGCGATCTGGTGCTAGGAGTTCATCCCGCTGCCGAAACATCTAATTTTAAGAAAGGTGTCAATACATATATATATATATATATATATATATATATATATATATGAATGAATGAAACTCAACACAAATGATGGTAATAAAATAAAATTGTGAATATTTTTATTTACGCACTTCAAATTGTTTGTCGGAGTAGCCCCTCTCACAGGTCGTGTGGCGGATGGACTCGCAAACGTAGTATCCACAGAAATCATTCCCTTGTTCCTGCCACAACCACTTTACAAGAAACAGAGGTCAATCAAACTGATAATTATATATAGCAAGCACATGCTAAATGGTATTGATGAAACTAGCGCTTGAATCACTAGGAGATGCGCGTGGAATATGCTACTATATAGTACTTACTTTCGGGTGTCTAAATTGCAGCTTCTTCGGTAGTCCCGGAGCTTTTTTGGTGAATTTTCCCCAAGCCCTGCCATACAAAGAAAACAATTACTTGATATCAGAAATGAACAAAGTTGCTGATATGGTGGATGATGATCGATTTAACTTACTTCTCGAGCATTTCAGTCATTTCCGCATACTCCTTGGGATCTTTTCGTCTCGAGTCTAAGACAGTTACTACTCCCTCCTCAAGCTTAATCTCTAGGAGAATATAGTGGAACCTGCGCACGCATGCATAACTCATCAATATTACATTTCTATAACCTGGACTAAATAAGGGAAACCGAATATGCCACAAGACAGTAACACTCACGTGTAGTTGTAAGGAAAGAGTATTGTATTTTTGTGTTCATTTATTTCCAACGATCGTAGCAAGTTGGCCTCGGTTTCCTTGGCACGATATTTAACCTCATTTGCATCGATGAGATATGTGTTAATGCACCCAATATCACCCACTTGTTTTTTCTTCATTTCAGCGATCTTCAATCTGCATAATATAGTGAGGATATTTATAAATACATGCAATGAAAGAGCTGAGTTATATAGAGATACTTAATGATAGAAGTAGTACTACTTACAGACAGTAGCAGGTGACCGTTGCTTTATCGATGGCCAATTGATTGAAAAACTGATAGAACTCCTCAAATGGAATAGGCAACAGTTCAATTCCAAGGAGGTCATGCTCCTTTTTAACTCTCAAATACAAAGTATTCCTCCCGTCAGACTCTTTGCAGGTTTTCATGTACCAATCATGCAATCTTCGCATCATCGTTGTTAGAGAGCTTTCATCTTTGACGAGAGGCTTCCCGTACTCGTATATTTGTATCTGCACCTCCAAGAAATCAAAATGTACATCATCGGGCAAGTAATCTTCAGGATTGCCATAATCGGGCACCATCCTCGGATCGACGATGTCGCTAGCAGGCACCTTGAGCGGGGGGCACGATTCCTTCGCTTGTTCGCTGAGCTGGGCAATTTGTTTCCCAGCTCGTCGTTCTTTCATCATTTGATCACTGACAGTACTTCCCGATCTCTCCGCCTCGGCAAATGCCTTTCCAATAATGCGCTCATAGTTGCCTTTCGGCGGAGACTTGGGTGGTTTTGTCAGGGCAGCCAGAGTGCGCTTCGCTTTGACCGGATCTACCTTCTCCTCCGGAGGTGGATGTCTCTTTGCTTTCAACCCTTGAAACCAGTCATCCACTTCGGTCTGCGCGATCTTCGCGTTTTCCTCCTCGCTCCTCTCGTACGGTAACTTCTTTGGAGTCTTCAGAGAAGGACCGAATCTGTATCTCCTCCCGCCTTTGGCTGTACTGCTAGACGCCGGCAGAGCAGACGGAGCGGATGTCTTCTTTCCTTGCTTACGAGGTGGAGGAGAAGGACTACGACGTGCCGGAGCAGCCGGAGCGGCGGCGGGTCTCTTCCGCCCTTGCTGACGAGGCGGAGAAGGAGGAGGCTGGCTGCCCGGACGCGCCGGTGTAGGCGGAGAAGGAGACGGAGTGCCGCCACGCGCCGGAGAAGGAGCCGACCGAGTGCCCTGATCGTCACTCGACGGAGGAGGAGGCGGTGGAGGAGGCGGAGTGCCCTGACTCGCCGGAGGAGGAGGAGGAGGCGGTGGAGGAGGCAGAGTGCCCTGACTCGCCGGAGGAGGAGGAGGAGGCGGAGGCGTCCAGTTCGGAAGGTTGATGAGATCCTTCCGCCATAGGCATGGAGTCTTCAGAGCAGAACCCAGCCGATACTCCCCTTCACCGGTAGGGTGGTCAAGCCGGAGCTCCTCAAATCCCTCCGTTATTTCATCGACCATCACCTTAGCATATCCTTCTGGAATCGGCCGGCAGTGAAAAGTTGAGTCGGGTTTAGTGGGATAAACAGAGCCAACAGCCGCCTTGACCTTTAAATTGCTCCATTGCACCATAAGGTGGCAACTTTCAGCATCTGTGATAGCATCCACGGGATAGCTGGCAGGAGCCGTCAAGGCATGCTGCTCTGGCTGAAGCAGCTCGGTAGAAGCCACGCTGCTTCTCCGCTGAGATGGCGGGGTAGCTTCGGGGGAAGCTTCGTCAGGTCGTTTGTTGTGATCGCCTGCTTCTCGTTCCTCTTCTCGTTCCTCTAGCCCCATTACCCTTTCGTGCAGCGCCTGCATTAGGCTCTGCTCCAGTTTCTTCCTCCTCTCATGGGTTTTGTAACCCCCTGCGTCCGGAAATCCAGCCTTCCACGAAAGGGAGCCTGGCGTGCCTCGTGTCCGTCCAGGGTGCTCAGGATTCCCGAGGGCCATTGTGAGCTCGTCCTTCTCCCTGTCTGGAACGAACTTCCCTTGCTGCGCTGCTTCGATATAATGCTTAAGCCTCTTGACTGGTATGTCCAATTGTTCGTCCGTCCAAATGCACTTCCCCGTTATAGGGTCCAAGGATCCGCCGGCCCCGAAGAACCAAGTCCGGCAACGGTCTGGCCAGTTCATTGTCTCGGGTTCGATCCCTTTATCAAGCAGATCATTCTCAGCATTGGACCACTTAGGCCGGGCTATGAGGTAGCCACCTGACCCCGTGCGATGATGAAGCTTCTTCTTCGCATCATTTCTCTTGTTTGTCGCTGACATCTTTTTACTCTTTTTCGATGTCTTGTAGGCCACAAATGCGGGCCAGTCATCTCTCATCTTCTCATATTTGCCCGTGAATTCTGGTGTCTCATTTTTTTCGACATACGTATTGAGGTCTTTCTTCCAATTCCTGAATAGTTCTACCATCTCCTTAAGAGCAAAAGACTTGATTAATGGCTCTATTACTGGCTTCTCCGGATCATCCTCTGGCGGTAGGGTAAAATTTGACTTCAGCTCAGTCCAAAGATCATTTTTCTGCATATCATTGACATAAGACACCTCAGGGTCTTCGTTCTTAGGCTTATACCATTGGTGGATGCTGATCGGGATCTTGTCCCTAACCAGAACCCCGCACTGAGCAACAAATGCCTTCTTTGTCCGGTAGGGTTCAATCGGTTGGTCGTCGCGCGCGATTTGTATGATCTCAAACTTTTGATCCGAGCTCAACTTTTTCTTTGGGCCTCGTCTCTTTACCGAAGTTGTGCTCGATCCGGAGGGCTAGAAAAAAGAACAAAGACGAGAGTTAATTAATATGTGTACATATATATATATATACCAAAACAAAGACGAGAGCTAGTCAGCACAGGCTTAACTAATATATATACCTGGCCGGACTCGGTTTGGTGATCACCGGAGCCGTCCTCACGGTCTACTTCTTGCACCGGCATTGGGTCATCGGAGCCATATAAATCATAGCCAGCTACTTCTTCACCCTCTCCTTCCAGACCATCGTTATCGACGTTGAGAAACATCATCGAGGAGACGGCATCACTTCCGTGTGCGATTATGTCCCTCAACAACGCTTCTTGTGCTTCGTCTCGGGGGGTGTCCATAGTTTCTACAAATATTTACAACATGGCAATTATTATTCAAACATGACAGATATGGATATATTAGTGCCAACATAGAACTAGCTAGCTAATCACAATAAGGAATCATATTAGTGGCCTCGACGCTGCTTCTCTAGGGTTTGGGGTGGCCTCGACAACGCTTCAAGGGTTAGGGGGTGGCCTCGAGAACGCTTCAAGCTAGGAGGGGGTACGTAATATCGACCCCCCCCCACGTGTTGAAGCTATCGGGAGGGGGTCGACGTTGAACAGGACATCTATGTCCCACAAGTAGGGTAGAGGGTCGTGGATCGCCGAGCGGTCGAGGGTCAAGGGGTCGAAGATCGCCGAGGGGTCGGGAGGTTGCCTAGTGTCAAAGGATTCAACAAAACCATGTCTTCATCATTAGGCGAAAGTAACAGGTGCATGATGGTACGAAGCTCTCCAAAGTTGTTTTGGAACGGAGTCCCAGATAGGATAATTCGCTTTTTGGTACAAAGTTCGCCAAAAAGGCAAATTATCCTATCCGGGACTCCATTCCAGAACAACTTTGGAGGACTTCGTACCATCATGCCATGGTTACTTCCGGCTAATGATGAAGCGATGGATTTCTTCAATACTTTGACACTATCGGTACCCCGCTATCGGAAAAGGAAGAAAAGAGGAAGAAGGAAGAAGAAGAAGAAAAAAAAAAAAAAAAAAGAGGAGAAGAAGAAAAGAATAGAGGAGAAGAAGAAAAAATAGAAAAAAATTCTATTTTTTCTTCTTCTCCTCTATTCCTTTCTTCTTCTCCTCTTCTTTTTCTTCTTTTTCCCCTCATTCTTTTTCTTCTTCTTCTTCCTTCTTCCTTCGGATCCTAGAACCCTCGAACCCTCGACCCTAGAACCCTCGAACCCTAGAACCCTCGAACCCTCGACCCTAGAACCCTCGAACCCTCAAACCCTTGTGCCTCGAAACCTCGACCGGCCTCGACGACCCTCGACCGGCCTCGACGACCCTCGACCCCTCTGTGACCCTCTCGACCCTCTAGCCTAGTTCCCGACCGTCGACCCCTCAGCGATCCTCGACACCCTCATTCCCGATAAAAAGAAGAAGAAGAAGAAGAAGAAGAAGAAGAAGAAGAAATGAGAAGAAGAAAAAAGAGAAGAAGAAGAAAGAAGAAGAAAAAATAGAAGAAAAAAAGAGAGGAGAAGAAGGAAAAGAGGAGAAGAAGAAAAAATAGAATTTTTTTTCTTCTTCTCCTCTATTCCTTCTTCTTCTCCTTTTTTCTTCTACTTCCTCTTCTTATTTTTTCCTCCTCTTCTTCTCCTTCTTCCTTCTTCCTCTTTTATTCTTTTTCCTTATTTTCCTTCTTCCTCGACGACCCTAACTCTAAACAATACAACTTCCTCGACGTCCCCGCCTCTCTCTAATGAACAAAATAAAATCTATGAATAAAAAAAACATCATATTCTATACATCAATATATATACATGAACATTTATCTGCAAAAAACATCATATTCTATACATCAATAAAAAACATCATATTCTATACATCAATAAAAAACATCATATTCTATACATCAATATATATACAAAAAAACATCACATATATATGCAGAAAAAAAAATCATGGCGGCGGCAGGGGGGCAGGGTAGGTGCCTGGGGCAGGGCAGGTGCTGTGGGCTCACTTGTCAGGCGGAGGCGACGGCGAGGTCGCGGCGACGGGGGCGGCGGGGAGGCGGAGGCGACGGCGAGGTTGGGGAGGCGGAGGCGACGGCGAGGTCGGGAGGCAGGGGCGGCGACGGCGAGGTCGGCGAGGTCGCGGAGGCAGGGGCGGCGACGGCGAGGGCGCGCGACGGGGCAGGGACGGCGACGACGAGGCAGGGCGACGGCGTTAGGGCGAATCTTGATCTGGGGCGACAACGGCGGGGCAGACGGCGGCGATAACGGGCGATGGCGGCGGCGATGGTGACGACGACGGCGTGGGCGGCAGCGGCGCGCGGCGGCGTGGGCAACTGGCGGCGTCGGGTAGGTTGGGGGCAAATGGGCGATGAATCTGAAATTTCACAAGTCTTGATTATATAGAAAGAGCATTGGTCCCGGTTCGTGGCACGACCCGGGACTAATGCCCCCCTTTAGTCCCGGTTGGTGCCACCAACTGGGACCAAAGGCCAAATTTCAGCAGCCCAAAGGGCGGGAAGCGGCGGCCTTTGGTCCCGGTTGGTGGCACCAACGGGACTAAAGGTGGTCATTAGTCCCGGGTCGTGCGACGAACCGGGACTAAACCCCCCTTTAGTCTCGGTTGGTGCCACCAACCGGGACCAAAGGCATGTGCTGCCCCGCGCCAAATGTTTAGTCCCACCTTGCCAGTTGAAGGGCGCCGGCACTGGTTTATAAGCTCTGGTGTGCGTCCCCTTTCGAGCTCCTCTCAAATGCAGGCTTTCGGGCCTAATCATGCTACTGCCTGTGGGCCTATTGGGCCTCTGCGGGCCTGAATCCTGGCCCATGTAGGGTTTCTAGTCGTATTCAGGCCGTGGGGGCCTAGTAGGTGGCAGATTTTTTGCTTTATATTTTATTTCTTTTTTGCTTTTAGTTTTAGAAAAAATATAAACTTTCTATTAGTGCCATTAGTTTTAAAATTTGAAAACACTTTTTTTGTTTTCTTTGTTGCTTTATTTATTTTATTTTGTTTCTACTTACAACAAAATACTTATTGTTGCTATTTTTACCTTTTTCAAGTTTTTTTGTTTTGTTTTCTACATTATTTATTTTCTTTTGGTTTTTTGCTTTATTTTTTAATTCTTTTTGCTTTTAGGTCAGCAAAATTATAAACTTTCTGTTAGTGCTTTTAGTTTTAGAAAAAATATAAACTTTTTGTTTGTGCCATTAGTTTTAAAATTCAAAAACACTTTTTTTGTTTTCTTTGTTGCTTTATTTATTTTATTTTGTTTCTACTTACAACAAAATGCTTATTGTTGCTATTATTATTTTTTTTCCAAGTTTTTTTGTTTTGTTTCCTGCATTATTTATTTTCTTTTGGTTTTTTGCTTTATTTTTTAATTCTTTTTGCTTTTAGGTCAGCAAAATTATAAACTTTCTGTTAGTGCCATTTGTTTTAGAACAATTATAAACTTTCTGTTTGTGCCATTAGTTTTATAAAATTTGAATTCTTTGAAATTTGTGTGAATCACAAGTTTGTGAGCTCAACAAGGCGTAGAGGGACGGGCTTATAAACCGGTGTGAGTTTTTTTGTGCTCATCCCACGTACGTACACCGTTTCCATTCCACAGCTGTAAAAGTTCCTCAACTAATGGCCTTAGGTACACATCAATGTCGTTGCCGGGTTGCTTAGGGCCTTGGATGAGAACTGGCATCATAATGAACTTCCGCTTCATGCACATCCAAGGAGGAAGGTTATGCATACATAGAGTCACGGGCAGTGCTGTGATTGCTGCTCGCTCCCGAAAGGATAAATGCCATCCGCGCTTAAAGCAAACCATATGTTCCTTGGGTCCTTTGCAAACTCATCCCAAGACTTTCTCTCGATTTTTCTCCACTGCGACCCGTCGTGGTGCTCTCAACTTCCGTCTTTCTTACGGTCCTCATTGTGCCATCGCATCAACTTGGCATGCTCTCCGTTTCTGAACAGACGTTTCAACCGTGGTATTATAGGAGCATACCACATCACCTTCGCAGGAACCCTCTTCCTGGGAGGCTCGCCGTCAACATCACCAGGGTCATCTCGTCTGATCTTATACCGCAATGCACCGCATACCGGGCATGCGTTCAGATCCTTGTAGGCACCACGGTAGAGGATGCAGTCATTAGGGCATGCATGTATCTTCTCCAGCTCCAATCCTAGAGGGCATACGACCTTCTTTGCTGCGTATGTACTGTCGGGCAATTCATTATCCTTTGGAAGCTTCTTCTTCATTATTTTCAGTAGCTTCTCAAATCCTTTATCAGGCACAGCATTCTCTGCCTTCCACTGCAGCAATTCGAGTACGGTACCGAGCTTTGTGTTGCCATCTTCACAATTGGGGTACAACCCTTTTTTGTGATCCTCTAACATGCTATCGAACTTCAGCTTCTCCTTTTGACTTTCGCATTGTGTCCTTGCATCGACAATGACCCGGCGGAGATCATCATCATGGGGCACATCGTCTGGTTCCTCTTGATCTTCAGCAGCTTCGCCCGTTGCAGCACCATCATGCACATCGTCTGGTGCATCTTGATGTTCAGTAGCATCACCGTATTCAGGGGGCACATAGTTGTCATCGTACTCTTCTTCCTCGCCGTCTTCCATCATAACCCCTATTTCTCCGTGCCTCGTCCAAACATTATAGTGTGGCATGAAACCCTTGTAAAGCAGGTGGGTGTGAAGGATTTTCCGGTCAGAGTAAGACTTTGTATTCCCACATATAGGGCATGGACAACACATAAAACCATTCTGCTTGTTTGCCTTAGCCACTTCGAGAAAAGCAAAAAGAAAAAAATAAATATAGCAGAAAAGAAAAAAATCTATATAAAAAACTACTCATAAATGAACATAGATGCGCTTATAGAGAAAATTCAACCTAAATTCATAATAAATATCTACTAACTTCAGATAAATTCAGTATGAATTTAGGTTAAATTTCCTGTATAAGGGCATCTATTTTCATTTTGAGAAGAGCTCAACATGACAGAAAGGGAGGTGCTTATAAACTGGTTTGATTCCCCTTCGATTGGCGAGGTGGGACTAAACTCTGGGCGCAACGAGGACCAACCCTTTAGTCCCGGTTGATAGTACGAACCGGGACTAAAGGGGTGCCTTTGGTCCCGGTTCAAGCCGCCAACCGAGAGCAATGGTTGTGGGCCAGGAGCGAGGGCCAATGGTCCCGGTTCGTCCGACCAACAGGGACCAAAAGGTCCGGAAGAACCGGGACCAATGGCCCACGTGGCCCGGCCGGCCCCCTGGGCTGACGAACCGGGATAAATGCTCACATTAGTCCCGGTTCTGGATTGAACCGGGACTAATGGGCAAAACAAGCCTCAACGATAGCCCCTTTTTCTACTAGTGGGTTTACAAGGAGTCGGTTACAAGGAAGGAAACATAATATCCGGATCGCCAAGCTTGTCTTCCACGCAAACGAGAGTCCCATCCGGCCACAGGCCTAAGTCTTGAGTCTTGTATCTTGACGCTTCTTTAGTCCGGACGATTTATACAGTCCGGCTATCCGGATACCCCCTATCCAGGACTCCCTCACCAATACCAAGGATGCATCAAATGCGCGACATGAGAAGTCACCATGGCAAATCAGGAAGGTCACACCACAAGTTTTTATGCCTGCAGAAGCATACCCAAAAAGGATATGGTTTTCACAACTGTGACTGAAGAAGTGGAATCGATTCCTGTGGTCAGTGAGTATCCAGATGTATTTCCTGAGGAATTACCAGGAATTCCACCAGACAGAGAACTGGAGTTTGCAATTGACGTGGTGCCTGGAACCGCACCCATATACAAGAAGTATTACCGGATGCCTTCATCAGAATTGGTGGAGTTAAAGAAACAGCTAGACGAGATGCTGCAGAAAGGATGCATCCGTCCAAGCTCTTCACCTTGGGGATCACCCGCTATATTCGTGGATAAAAAGGACGACAGCCGTCGGATGTGTGTGGACTGCATATAGCTGAATGATGTCACTATCAAGAACAAGTATCCACTAACGAGGATTGATGATTTGTTTGATCAACTCAGTGGGGCCAAAGTATTCTCCAAGATTTATTTGAGGACCGGATATCATCAACTCAAAATCAAGAAGGATGATATTCCAAAGACCGTGTTCACCACTCGATACGGTCTTTATGAATATACCGTTATCTCATTCGGTGCCACCAACGCCCCAACCTTTTTCATGCATATGATGAAGAAGGTGTTCACGGATTTCTTGGACAAGTTTGTGGTGGAATTCATCGATGACATCCTCATTTACTCAAAGAGCGTAGAAGAGGGCAAGGACCACCTCCGGGCAATTTTGCAAAGGCTCCATGACCATCAGCTTTATGCAAAGTTCAACAAATGTGAAATTTGGCTCATGCAAGTTGGATTCTTAGGGCATGTTCTCTCAGCATAAGGGATAGCCGTGGATCCAAGTAAGGTGAAATATGTGCTTGATTGGGCCGCACCCATGATAGTCTTAGAAATCAGGAGTTTCTTTGGATTAGCTGGGTATTATCGCCGCTTTATCAAAGGGATCTCTAAGATTGCCAAGCCAATGACAGAGCTCCTAAAGAAGGATAAGAAGTTTGAATGGACTGAGGACTGTGCAAGGTGCTTTAACGAGTTAAAAACCAGACTGACGTCAGCACCAGTTTTGACTCTTCCCGACATCTACCGCAGTTTTGATGTCTGCTGTGATGCCTCCAAAAAAGGTCTTGGATCTGTACTCATGCAAGATGCCGAGGTTGTGGCCTATGCATCCCGATAACTACGGCCTCACGAAGGAAATTATCCAACTCATGGCTTGGAATTGGCCGCGGTGGTACATGCTTTGAAGATTTGGAGGCACTATCTTATTGGAAAGAGGTGCCAAATACTTACCGACCACGAGAGCCTCAAATATATATTCACTCAACCAGATTTAAACCTCCGTCAGCTAAGAAGGCTTGAGTTGGTTAAGGATTATGACCTCGGGATAAATTATCACCCGGGTAGAGCTAATGTGGTGGCCAATACCCTCAGCCGCAAGCCTGCCACCCTGAATGCTCTAATGGAATCTTTGCCTCCCGAACTTTGCGAAGAAATTGCTCAACTCAATTTGGTAATAGTGGATGCTAGTCTTGCGAGAATATTGTAAATTGCTCCTACCCTCGAGGAAGAAATTCGCAACACTTAAGCAGATGACAAATCACTGCATCATATGCCAAGCAGACAATGGATTTCTCTAAAGATCAGCAAGGTATGCTAAGGTTTCGAGGAAGGATTTGCGTACCCAACCAAGAAAGTCTGAAAAAAATGATATTGGCAGAGGCACACGAATCATCTTACTCAATTCACCCAAGTGGCACCAAAATGTACGAAGGTCATTGTCAGGTATTCTGGTGGGATGGAATGAAGAAAGACATCGCTTACTTTGTGGCTTGTTGTGATATATGCCACAAGGTAAAGGCGGAACACCAAAAGCCTGCAGGACTCCTTTAACCCTTACCCGTGTTGCAATGGAAATGGGACGATGTTTACATGGATTTCATCACCGTTTTACCAAATACACATCGAGGAAATGACGCAATATGGGTCATAGTGGACACCTTAATGAAGGTAGCTCACTTCCTTCCCATCCGGACTACTTATCATGCCGATCAACTTGGACAGTTATATGTGTCCAGAGTCGTCAGTTTGCATGGAGTGCCAAAGACCATCACCTCAGATAGAGGATCTCTCTTCACTTCAGCCTTTTGGTCTCGTCTACATCAAGCCTTGGGGACTGCCCTGAAATACAGCACAACTTATCATCCCAAGACAGATGGACAGACTGAGCGAGTAAATTAAATACTCGAAGATATGCTCCGAGCATGCGCATTGGCCCAAGGATCCAAGTGGGAAGGCTGGCTGCCGTACGCCGAGTAGTCCAACAACAACAGTTTCTAGACCATCTTGAAGATGTCACCTTATGAAGCTTTGTATGGCCGTAAGAGCCGCACTCCACTAAACTGGTCTCAAACCGAAGACATGCGTATTTTTGGGACTGATCTGATGATGGAAGCTGAGAAGCAAGTCAAGGAGATCCGAGACAGACTGGGCCAAGTCACGACAGAAGAATTAATATGATGCAAAACACCGACAGGTCAGCTTCGAACCCGGAGAACACATATATCTCTGAGTCACCCCTATGAAAGGAGTTAAGAGGTTTCAGACCCGAGGAAAATTGGCTCCCAGATATATTGGCCCATTCCCAGTCATGACCCGAGTTGGAACAGTTGCTTATCAGTTGGAATTGCCACGAGATCTGTCAGAGGTCCACAATGTGTTTCATGTCTCACACCCAAGAAGATGTTTCTCGCCACCGGAGAAAAGGACTGATATGGCAAATATATTACTGGCTAGGATTTGACATATGAGGAAAGACCAATCAGAATATTGGATGAGACAGAAAGAGTCACTCGCAGCAAAGTGATAAGGTTTTACAAGGTTCAATGGAAGCATCATACCTAGGAAGATGCAACCTGGGAAAGAGAGGAATTTTTAAGGACTGCTTACCCAGTACTATTTTCCCAAGCAACTGAATCTCGTTGACAAGATTCATCCTAAGTGGGGGAGGTTTGTGACAGCCTGGATTTTTCCTTCTCTCTCTTTTCGGACATGATTTGCCTTTGCTTTGGATTTGAGTTTTTGGAATCAATTCAACTGGACTTATCACTTGAGCTTGCCCTTGACTTTCACCCAAGTGACCTATCTACCTCTCATTCAACCTCATTTCTCTAAAAACGACGAAATGGCCCAATGAATATTTTTCATAAAAGAAAAAATATTCATTTTCCCTTCTGAAACTCATTGCAGAAACAAGTGCTCCAAAGCAACCCTCATTTTTATTGCTCCAAAAATCTTGAGATAATTGCTGAATATTCTATGAACCCTGGTCCACCTCCCTGAGAAAAAATATTGCATGACTTTTTGTAATATTTTTGCTACAGAAAATCATTTCTCTTCTGGCCCAAAAATGCACTTTGTACAACAAGTGTATTTTTCCTTCATCCTTTGGAGCTGGTTTTTCTTGAGCCTCTATACCATCCTAAGTAAACCTTAACCCCAGGAGATCGGCCCTAATGAATTTCTAGAAGCCCTCCAAACTTGGCGACCAAGTTTCTATCCAGAAACTTGCCAGCAAGCTTGAGTCACATATGGTCGGCCTGGCAGTGAGTTCTCCCCCCTCCCTAGACTAAACATTGCATGAACAACAACCCAGACAAGGTTTGGCCGAGCATGGGCGTCATTTTGACCATGCCAGCGTGGTGACCGCGTGAGGACATGGGCTCTGGCATTCGTTCAACGCGCTCTGCATTGAGCCATTGCTTCTGTTCGGCGCGTGCTCGAGCCAGAGCTCACCGACGGCTGCCGCGCTGCGCCACCAGCTTCATCTCTTCAACCTTGACCCATCCTTGGCGCTCTCCGGTTCCGGATACGCCGCAGCGAGCACGGGCACGTCGCGGCCAGAAGCCACAGTGCACCTGTGCCCCTGTGTTCTTCCCCTTGCTTCCTGTGCTCCCCACGTGATCACTGAGCCCTTCTCCTCCTCACTGGCGCCATTCGCCATCGCTCATTGTCTTCCAGAGAGCTCCGGCGGTGCCACGTACCCCCTTTTCCCTCCACTCTGGAGCCTCAAACCGCACCACTCAACCTCCACGAACACATTTCACACCGCAGCCCAGCCGGGCAGGCCTCTGGCCTCCGTCCCCGACCAGAGCTCGCCGGCAATCCTCGCAGCCCATCCACCCTGCCCAGAGCCCCTCGAGCTCAACCGACCCCTCAGGCACGTCGTTGGAGATCCACTGGTGTCCCCTGGAAGCAGTAGAGCCCCTGAAAGCGCCCATCGCCGTCACCTTATTCCTCTCCGGCAAGTCCCGACCGCCGCCGCCACTTGCGAGCTTGATTCCGAGCAGCTCCGGTCATCCCTCGACGATCCATGGGTACATGCATGTGCGCTGTGACCCCCACTTCACTTCTATCCCTCTAGTTTCACCCAAGATCCTCTCCTCGCCGGCGTGAGCTCCGGTGGAGCACCGTCGTGCTCTGTTTTCCCCCTCCCCCTCTCTCTCCTGACTTGGGGCCTGTTGTTAGCCTCCCCACTCGCACCCGAAGCGGTACGAGTGGAGGTGTCTTCTAGCTTTACTCCATCGACATCACCCCCCCAGGATTTTTGTTTTATTCAAATTAATTCAAATATTTGACCCAAACTTTGACCAGTGGAGGCACCCGAAGCGGTACGAGTTGTTTCTTTTTGCATTGTGTTTGTTTCAGAAAGCTCAGCAGCACACCAAAGTGCGGATTTTTCCTTGCTGCCTAGAATTTCTGGTGATTTTCAAAATGGTTCTTGATAAAAAATTGTGGTTTTAAATATTTTCGGAGGGAGAGACTTGTCTTGAAGCTATCCAGGAGGAGTGTGAACCTCCTCTGCACTATAGCAAGCCACACCAACATTTGGATCATGTCACTTGAATATCTATGATTTTCCTACTTAAATATGAGCTATTTTCATCCATTTAAATTAGTTAAATAAATATGGATTAATGCCAGTTACTTTGTCATGCTTGAAATGCTTGTTTAAGTTACTGGTTGAATGCATGAACTAGTTTGGTCAAGTAGAGTAAAGTTTTAGCTTAATGAAAGTGCTTTGATAAGTAATGGTAGTTTATTTTGATAATTGGATTTTCATATAAATGATAAGTTAACCAAAATGATGCATGATAATAACCAGTATAGTAAAATCAGTAAGGTTTAATGATGAGTAGTGCAAGAAAGTCATTTTGATAAGGTTGAACCGTTTTTGTGAGTTGCATGCTTTGCATATCGAATAGTTGCATGATCATGGCATCGTATGACTTGGAGTGATTTTTATTTTCATGTTAAACCTGCTAATAATCCAACTTGAATATAACGTTGATCAAGTCATGGTGCCACTGAATCGGGTTTTCTCAGTGCGACCACATTTACCTTATGGGGGTCTTATTCGGTCCTATGTCGTGCCTCTTGTCGGTGCCTCCAATGAGGGAAGGTTATGGGCGTGCGGTACCGTGGCCCGGTAAGCAGACATAACCTTGTGTGCCCGTTTGTTTTTATGGTACCATGTCCCCGTTTGGGACCGTTTTGCCATGACGGTGGCCGTTCATGCCTTTGGTAGGCACGGGGCCACCCATGACTTAGCCCTGAGAGGGAGTTGGTTGGAGTGGCCGGGAGAGTGTGATGGCAAGGGAAGGGTTTCGTCGGAACACCATTGGTCCACCCAAATGGGAGTGCGATGCCATGGGTTCTGTGGTGTGCGTAAAATGCGCTACCTCTGAGGAGTGTATTTAGTCTATTGATAGCCGCGTCCGCGGTTATGGACACAACTCGGGAGTAAGTCACACCTTGGATCAACATTTATAATTAATCTTGCAGACTATGTATTTATTGTTGGCAATGGTTTTATGATGATTTGCGGGATCATGTGATGATCATAAGTGATTGGTTCCGATTGTGATCTGGGTGTGATCACCGTTCGGTTAAGAGGTAACCCGTCTGGTAAGCGAGTCCGAGGGACTCGGTGCACATATTGGTTTCACCGCATCAGTAGTATTCTTGCATTGCATTAACCTGATTAATTTTCATGATATTTGTTTTGCATTGTGCTTATGTTGTTGTGAGCTTGCAAGTACATTCAATGTACTAACCTGGTGTGTCATGCCAGTGTCCATGTGCTATGGAGTTCCACTTCGTCGTTATTCCGCTGCCGTGTAGTTTATGCGATCGAAGCCCCTTCATGTTCATTAGATAATGTACATACTGTTCAGCCACACCGTATGTGCCGCTTGGTCTCTTTTCTCGATGTAATATAAGACTTATGTTTCTGCTACCATCAATAAAGCGGTTGTTTTTGTACCATGTTGTTGTGTGTTGCCAGAAGACTTGATCTCTGGGATGGCAATGCAAGGTAAACCGGTTGCTCTGAGCCGGGGTGCCACATAATTCTTGATATACCCGAGGATGCCGGTATGTCGATCATCCTTGGTAGACCCTTTTTGAATAATGCAGGGCTGTTATTGATTGCAAGAAAGGCAATATCACGTTTCATGTCAATGGTAATGAGCATATGGTACACTTTCCAAAGAAACAACCTCGAGTGAATAGTATCAATTTCATTGGAAAATTTTCAACAATTACCATTGGCGGTTTTGAATTCCCTGTTCCTACTGTCAAAAAGAAATATGATATTCTTATTGTTGGGGACATGCATATCCCCGTTGTGGTAACCTAGTGCTATATGGAGATTCTCCGGTTTCATGTCATTCGAAAGAATTTTGTTAATAATACTTGATCAACCTTATTAATGAATTAGTTTTGATTGGCACGAGATGGATGAATTTAGTAAACACAACCTTCTGTACCCACCTTTTACTTTCTGTTATTTAGAATTAATAAAGTAGAAATACTATTGTTTTACATTTTTTTTGAATTATTCGTACAAGAAAAAAATGACCAGGAAATAAAAGTTCTCCAAATGCCCTGAAATTTTTTTATGATTTTTTCTAGACTATTTGAATTTTTTTGGCACTAAACACACCGCAGGGGGTGCACCTGTGAAGCTCAATCACACAGGCGCGCCCACCCCATGGACGTGCCTAGGTGGCTTGTGGGGTCCACGTAGGCCCCCTCACTTATTTCAGCCACCCATCCACTTCGTCTTCCTGTAGAAAAAATCACACCATTTCTCAAACCTGCGTTATTGCTCATCTTGCAGTCATTTTGATCACCTTGCTCAGAGCTCCATTTTCGAAACTGTTTTGGGGGATTGTCCTTCGGTATGCGACTCCTGCAATGGTCCAATTAGTTTTTTCCTAGTGCTTCATATACTGGAAATTTTTGCTGCTGTGGTGACCATGTTCTTGAGGTTGGATGTCAAATTTATATGGTCCAAAGTAGTTTTTTTTTGCATGATATGGCCTCTAGGCACTTGTGGGTATAGTTGCTACCTATTTTGTTGAGTTTTGTTCACTTTTATTTTGAATCACTGAAAATTTCAGAAATTTTCAGAGAAAAGAAAAGCAATGGGGAGGTGGTTAAGGGGCTCATCAAGCCGTTATTCGGAGGAAACTCCGAAGAAGAAGACCAAGTACAATCTTCCGCGCGCGGCGGAGCTTCGGACGTGTGAGTGGACAAGTGAGACATTCTTGAAGGAGGCGGGAGTTTATGACGATTTCTATTATTTGGCGAACAATGCTGGCATCATCCCCTTCCTCCAAGATAAGTGCGACCAATACGTCCTACTCACTAATACCTTTGTGCAAACCTTTTATTTTTATCCTAAGAAAACACCACCCACGTTAGAGTTCCATTTGTATGATGAGCCTAAGGAGATGACATTATATGATCCTTGCGATGTTTGTAAAATCCCTTATGAGGGAAGCATCAGTGAGCCACGTCCTGGAGATATGGATTGATTTTATTTCTGAAACTACTGTGGGGGAAGAGAGAGGAGTATCGGAAATAAGAATTGCTAGTTTACATCTTCCCGTGTTACGTTACAATGCATTATTTTCCGGGAGTTGTCTTACTAGTCTTGTAGACAGAGTGGAACTCTCAGTTCACCTAGCCTTGCTATTTTGCGGCATGCTTTATATGTTGACAGAACTTTTAGTTTGGGCACTATGATTGCTCATCGGTTACGTACAAACCGGACAAAGGGTGGAACTCTCAGTTCACCTGACCTTGTATGTAGTCTCCATAGTGGTACTGGGCTGGTGCGTAAGTCGGAAAATTTTGTGTTCTTCGCATTATGTTGTTGTCGTACTTAATATTCTCTTTTGCTTTATCTGTTAAATGACACTTCCGCATGTTGTGGTTGGTGCCACTGAAAGAGGATACCAGAATACGTGTGAGTAATGGCAAATGGTAAATACATTTGTTTCACTTTGTTATCCCACAAACCATGTTAAGATATGAACCTACATCGACCACCGTACGTGACGAATCCTCTTTTTGAACCATGATCCCATTGTTAGGCTTGATACCTATGTTTAGTGTCTATACCAGGCATGTTTCAGTTCTATTTTTCCTCTGGAAAAGTCACACTATTCCTTCAAATATATCCACTGTAAAGGAAAATAGGTACGTTCCATAAAAAAACCATTTCCTTAAGGAGACCTCGCTCACGCCCAAACTATTTGAAGAAAAATACCGTGCCTACCACAAAATAAGGCCCAATGTTTTTTTGGATAGGATAAGTGCACCTCGGGCCACCCAGTGTCAAGCATTCAGCGGCGGCCCCAAAGGTTGGTGCCTCAAGCTAAACTTTTCACCTTTGGTTCTTTCCCTCTTTTGCTACTAAGTATGATCCATCTAATCCTTGCATCCACTCTCTAGACAAGCAATAGCTATTGCCGTAATGGACGCCGATGAGGTTCTCGACCAAGCGATACCTGAGTTGTTGGAATTGGCAATCATATGCTTCCAGCAGTATCAGTCGCCATGATGAGCTCCCCCATTGGTTCTTATTTTGTGTACTTATCAAGACTGCTATCTAACTTGCACTAGCCTTCTTATATAAACTCCATGCTTTTGGTATTTTGTGATATGGTGTCGCGCATATAATGAAGAATCCTCTTCACCAGGGTCCAATGGGAGTCACGCGCAGCATGCATGTGAAGACACACCTACTGCATGGCATACTATAGGTCTAGGCATGTGAGCGTCAAGTACTACAATGCATCGACGATGGATTGATGAAACGCTGCATTCGGTGCAGGCGATCCGTCAAGTGCAGAGATATTGACCTTCGACAGGCAAGGCAGCAGGCTTGTAGTTAAGCATGCCCGTGTGCTCGAGAAGCTTATGAGCATTTTGGTGCTGATGAAGAAAGAACCCATCAGCGCGTCGTACCACCTCGATGCCGAGGAAGTAGTGAAGAGGCCCAAGATCCTTGAGGTTGAACTCATATCGGAGACGAGCAATGAGCTGATGAAGGAGCTCAGTGGAGGACGCCGTCAGGATGATGTCATCAACGTAAACCGGGATGTGGCGGTAGCAGCGCCCTGATGGTAGACGAACAATGATGCGTCTGAGTAGGTTGATCGAAACACCAGCCATTGGAGGACGGCGGCGACGCGCCAGTACAACGCACATGGTGCCTGCTTGAGCCCGTAGATGGATAAAAAAATGGATAAAAAAATGCAAACACACATGATCCGGATAAGTGGCTCTTACGAATCCGGTAGGCTGCTGGCAAAACACCTGCTCAACGAGATGACCATCAAGGAATGCATTGGAAACATCCAAATGATGCACGTGCCATGTGTGAGACACCGCAAGCTGTAAAACATCACGAATCGTACCCGATTTAACACCCGGGGCAAAGGTGTCGAAGTCAACTCCGACGCGCTGCCAAAAGCCACAAACTACCCTGTACGCTTTGTAGCGCTCAAGGGAACCGTCAGGGCGGGTCTTGTGGTGGAACACCCATTTGCCACTGATGACGTTGGCATGGGAATACTGCACGACACAAGTTTCCACGTGCCGATGTCAGGTTGTGCTCCAACGCGTCAAACTCCTTTTGCATCATGGTGAGCTAGTGAGGGTGGCGAAAAGCAGCGCGGGCTCAAAAGGGAATCGACGATGGTGATGAAGTCGATGCGGTACACACGTACTCTTCAGGCGAATAGCACTTGCCGGGACAAACTACACCAGCGCGAGCACGAGTCTTCATATGGTGCGGCGCTACCGGAGGGGTGGGTGGAGCAACGTGCGAGGGCGAGGATTCATCTGCATTAACGAAGATGGATGTCACTACAGGAGCCAACACAATATCATCCCCATCGAGTTACTCTGCGCGTGACATAAACCCAGCAACCATCATAAACATCATTGTTTCTGGTAAGCAAACCATCCAAGTTCATGTACGTCTGTAGAGAATTGCTAATCTACCATGCTAATGTATTTTCTTGGCCCTGTATAATCGCATCATAGACCCATTAGTTCGGTCCATGGGCGTCAAAGTCCACACCTGGAGGACAGTAGGAGACATGAATCTTAGTGTCCATTCGTATAGGACGCAATGCTCGACTACTTTGGCGCCAGGATTGGCAACCCATGTGCAATTGGAAACCTCCTTGGCCTCATGCAATTGATCATCTGTTCCTCTCCTCCCCTCATGCGCTTTATATCGACTGTGCCAAAATGCACTTTTATTCTTCTTTCCATGGATATTTAATAACTGCTGGAATCTTGGATAAATAAGTTTGCTGGAGTGACCGGAAAATTAGTTCTAGTTGTGGTTGCTGTAGTTCCGCGGATTATCTGGGACACGTGAAATGATGGTGTTTCAGGTACACATAGAAAAAAATGCTGGATGATGTGTTGTTGTGATCAAACTAATTGGATATTGGATTCATTATTCGTTTCCTTTGTAGAGAAATGAGGTAAACAAAAATCTGTTGCAGTGGGGAGTAAGGCTCTTTGAACAGGTGGCAAATGAAGTGTTTGGAGCTGTGCGGGGCCAGAAACTTACTCACTTAACGCTATCGGTCTTCGGCAGCATTCAGCGGCCGTTTAGCAGGGCCATCTCCAGAAATTTGGGGCTTGGGGCGGCAACCAAAATGTGGCCCAAAATTTCAAACAATTCACATAACATAAGAATTAATATGCGTAAACCACACTGTCAGTTTATTATATGATTTCCAGTCTGTTTTATTTGTACCTTATTTAACCATATATCAGATATTATGCTAAAATTGTAATGTGATAGGAAAGCAATGAACGAACTTCATGTTCTACCAAAAAGGACCATCCGTCTAGTATTTCTTGGAATATAATCTTCAATCATATCTTCGTACTATATCATATCTCCAAGACATCGATTTCTGCATCATGTTCCACAACCACCATCGTATTATCATCACCACCATCATCAACATTAACATGTGCAGTTTGATTTTCAGAATCAAGTTGGCAGGCTCACTAAATATCTATCGAGGGCACTCGTTTGAGTTCGAGCCTCAAGATCCAGTCTTTGTTTTGCAGCACCAGAATCATGTTTCCTAATTCTAGTAGACATAATGATGATCCAGGAACAAAACCTAACAAATTATAATAAGTGATCATTGATCAAACAGAATCTAACTAGATTCATATAGTAATGATCGCTAGATGACTCGAGATCATTCAAATACAAAGAAAATAAATTGATAAAAAAAAACCTTGCTCTTGGATATTAAAACACAGTATGTAGTCTAAGGTTGTTTAGCTAGCCTGGGCAGCTAGTTTGGATGTTGCTTCAAGTTGGATGTTATTTTTATTTCCCTTAATAGAAATTTGTGAGAATGGGCTGGAGTCTTAATAGTTAGAGCCACAAGTTGGTGGGCTATCTAATTTGAGCATAGCTCTTCCTATACTCAACTCATTTTTCTTGACAAAGAAGTGTGTCTATATATACAGTAGACACCATGCGATTAAACACACTTTTTTTAAATATATATGACAAACAATTAACATGTTACAAGATTCAGAAAAATATCTCTAGCAGGGACTCAAAGCGTCATACTTGACCAAGTTGCAGAGCTACTCGTTGCCTGTCGATGTGGTAACAAGGCAGCATCACGGGAAAAGAGCAGGAGCCATCCAACCAAACCGGTAATTAGGTTAAGTCTGTCTCCTTTCCTCTCACACCGGGTTCAAAAGTTGCATCACCAATAAGATGCCCTTTGGGTGTTTTTGTGCTGAAAACAAAAGAGGACCTTGCCCGAAACATAATACCAACACATCATGGATATTGAATAATTTAATTTAACAAAGCCATTGCATGCTGTAATTAAAAAATCAATCATATCATCACGTAAGAGCTGATTGAAAACAGGCAAGCATACATGGTGTCATAACATATCTCTGGGATAACTCAGCTCGATTGGTATTTATATACACTTGTAATTTGCAATAGTAGTCTTGGACAGACGACAATGGTTCACCAAATTAATGGCGATCTCAGACTCTACTAGCTAACAAAAAGTAGTACTAATTAACATCAACTTGTTGAAGTATCATCCGGTGTTAACTACTCAAAATCATTAGGGCTAAAAACAAAGCCAAGTTTATTTTTCGATGGTGACGGAGACGTTGCCGCTGGTAACGGCGTTTTTGCTGAGGACAGTGGGCAATTCTACGTTCTTGCCCTTCTTGGGGGTCGATCTGTAGTAGTAAAAGTACAAGATCAGCTGGATGAGGCCGAAGATTGTACCGAGGGCATTGGGGATCTGCACAGAATTTACAGAGGACATAACAGTTAGATCAATCCGCGCTGAGGAGTTCTTGATTGTATGTCTGGCTGGGTTTGCGACTTCTTATTTCCAATGTGTATGTGTATGTACATACCGTGATGTAGATGTCAAATTTGATAAGCGCATAGGTCGTCCAGCAGCAGCCATTGAGGAAGTTCACCAGTGACAGGAAGAATGGCATGTACTCCACACTCTTGGTCCTGATCACTTTACCCTGCAAATAGGCAGTACAATATTACTACTTTCATCTTAACTTTTTGAGTTATATTTGTATTAGTACACTCGTAAGTTGGCAAAAGCATCCGTAATTAACAATTAGCCTGAGCTAGTAATTCACCCTGTAAAGGAAGTTTACCTTGGAGGTAGAAATAAAAGGTAGGCTTTTTGATTTAAAATTATGATGTAGCATATTGTAGAAGAACTTGGGTGCGTGAGAGGTGAACAACTCAATTCGTACTTTTTATAACAGGGTATTGGCACGAACGTTAAAAAGTGAAAGGTGGGTGCATCTTTTAGATGGACATAGATTTTCAGGCAGAATCAACAACAAACAAGGTGTACTACTTAACAAATTAAGGTCTGTCAAAAGCATCCACTAGAACTTTAAAAATAAAGTATAGGCAGGTATTTTTTTTGAAAACGCATCATTACCACACCATACGTGCACAATGCAGATTAATTAATTAGCCAACCTGAACTAACAAGTTAAAGCGGTTATCAAAGATCACGGGTCGACGACCCTTAAGTTGGGGTGGTGTACGTACCATGATGGTGAGCGGGGAGGCGTACATGATGGAGCCGAAGATGACGCAGAGGATGCCTACGATCATGGAGCGCTTCTCATGGGTGTGGGCACCGAGGAGCACGCCGGCCACTACGGCAGCCACGAACGCCGCCTCGAGGGCGAGCACGCCCAGCATCTTCCACTGCACACACAGCAGAGCACATGCACATGGCTTGGGTTAGGGGCTGGAGGATCTTCTGAACAGAAACTAAAGACGAAAAGAGACAGTGGGACGGATGAGGATTTAGGAGGCATTAGGAGGGTTGCAGCGTACGTACCCTTGTGTTCTTGGCCGCGTAGATGATGAAGATGATGATGTAGGCGCCCTCAATGACGAGGCCGATGCCGTTGATGGTGAGGACGAGGGTGCTGTTGGGGTGGACGATGGGGAGCCCGTAAAAGAACCAGAGCAGGCAGTTCATGAGCGTCGCCAGGTAGGGGTCCGGCTTGAACTCCTCCACGTCCTTGGCCTTGTAGATCCGCCAGAACGTCGGCCTGCGTACGTACGTACAATTAGAAAACGAGCCTCAGATTAATGCCCAGCAACCACCTTTCATATATGTATACATACAGACTAGACGAGAGGAGGAGGAGAGGACTTACGCAGGGGAGAGGAAGAGGCCGAAGGAGATGACATTGCCTATGATGCCGACGATGTTGCGGGCCACGTCGGCGGAAACCATGATGCTCACCTAGATCGATCGATCGCCGGGAACACAACTCGATTGCTCGGGGAACTAACGACTTGAGTAAGGTTGGTTGTGATTTGTTTGGGGCGTGGGTGGCTGAACTTATATAGTAGGCGGTTCCCTGTCTCCTTCCCCAAGTTATATCGGATGTGGATATGGTTAAGGGTAGGTTAAACGGTTTGATTTTAGTGCAGTACTCATCCAACTCCTTCTCCGGCCGTGCTCTCATCCAACGGCCGGCCGTGTCAATTTCTTCCTCGCCCGCGTCGTTTTCTCCAGCCAAAAAAGGATCACGCCGCTAGGAGCTAGCTCCTCTCCCACGTATAACAATACTCCTCGGATAAACCCCATACAGTCGTACGCAAAACAAACAAGGACAACCCTGAGCGCGAAACTGTCACGGACCAACACCAACCCAGCCGGCGTCACCCAAGGACACTGCAAAGCCCAAGACAGACCCAGTCGTCCCAACGACTCCGGAAGCCCAACACGCGTGTTACCGGATGCCGTGAAGTGCTCTACTCCCTGGATCTCATAATATAAGAGTGTTTTTAACGCTATACGACGGAGGGAGTAATATACGAAACTCTTAACCGCGTTTTAGCCGCCGCCACTCGACCCCACCCGCCCTCCCTCTCCTCGCTACCGTCCGCAGTGCCGCTAGGCAAAGCCGAGACGGCAGGGCGGCGGCGGGGCTTCTCCACCCTTCGAGCATCACGGCCGGTGTGAGACGGCCAGATCGCGAGGAGGCGTCCACGGCGCAGTTGCGCCGCCTATGATGCGAGCTTGGCGGCCGATCCACATTGCGGTACAGTCTTGATGGTTGCGGCGGTGTGGTGGCCACCCTGCCTCGGGCGGTGGCAACTGCATGCGCGGCGCTGGCCTATACCGTGAAGGGCGGCGGTTGCGGTCGGTGTGCCATCATGTGTTGGATCGGCGCGACGGCGTGGAGGCCATGGTGATCTGGTCAGCGGCGCGTCCGGTCAGAAATGATCTCACCGGTGCAGCCGGCAGTGGTGGCCATCTCCTCCGTCGTATGTGGTCGGCCTGACGCTAGATGGTCATATCTCGAGATCTGTCATCTTGCTCCGGTTGCGAGTCGGGAAGACATTGTTGCCGGTGAAAACCGAGCAGTTGGCGGGCGATGGCGGCCTTTGGCGCCGTTATCTTCATGAAGGCATCGTCGTGTAACTGTTGTCGACCCACTCGTGCTGCTTGGGGGAAACCCTAAGATATGGTCTTCCAGATTGAACGATGGAGGTACTACGATGCCGTTTCACTATATGGAGCACCGTTTGTCGAGCAACGCTGGAGGACAGAGGCAGGAGGTGGAGCGGCTTCGTCTTGGACGAAGCTTCGATGGAGCTGTCAAGTCATGTCTGGCCGACAGGTGCTACGCCGAGTCATGCCTGGTTGGCAGGTGCTCCGCACGACGGATCTTCTAAAGTCTTCGCGTCTGGATGGACGAGCGCAGGGCGATGGCGCCGTTGGGTGCCGTGATGGCGTTGATGGATGTCAGATCTGCAAGCATGATGCGGATCTCTCTCCTAAAGATGGGCCAGTCGTCCGATAAAGAAGGCGGCGTCTAGAACGTATGCATGCGGTGTGCGCTTTAGGTAGGCTGCACAGGCTGTTGGTCCCGATACATTACATGAATGGATAGGCAACGACACCGGTTTAGATATGGGGAGTAAGAGCACTCCACAGTATTGAGTTTGTAGGAGTGAGTGATTTCTTTGAATGGATTGATGTATGTTCCTGTGAGACCTTTGTGTAATAATCTTCTATATCTAAATAGTTAGCCCCCACTAATTATTTCTCTCAACATGTAACCATGCCACATCATGGCACAACATGCATGAGAATAGGCCCACCTCCACTATCATATGTCTCCCAACATGCAAGCATGCCACTTCATCATGACATGCATGAAAAAAAATACCCATCTCAACATGCAAACATACATGAGAATTTTCATTCTACTACACTATATATAATATTATATAACTATATAGTAACCAAACATAATAAATTATATGTATTTTAGTTTTAGTTTTTTATATTATTACTTCAAATATTTATGTTTCATACAATGAATCCCGTTGAAATATGGTGCAAAATATTCCCGTAACAACGTGCGGGAAATCATCTATTAATAAAGATGGCTGCATGCATCTATTGATGGGTTTAACCTCCTTCTCTAAAAGAAACAAATCGCTCCACCAAGTCCTATCTATATCGGCCCTCTCTCCTCTAGGGTGGTGCCGCCCCATGCCTCCTCCGCCTATAACCAGCGAGCATTCTAAACCATTGCAACAACCCCCATGACGTTCTCCTGCATAACCGTCCACTCCCCCAAGAAGCTTGTAGAGAGAAGACAAGCGCTGCCACAGCAACAGGAGGTGGCCTGGAGGCACGCTTATGGTGTTGCCTGTAGTTGGTGGCCTTCTCCAAGGGCCTGCCGTAGCGCGGCGAACCTGATGCGCCGCGATGGACGATGAACCATAGTGCGGTTGCAGGGGATGGACATAATGCCCTAACGGAGGCCGTCGGCATAGGCTTGACCCAAATCATCGATCCACGACATGTGCCACATCATTGATCCGAGCCGTGTCGGTTGGCAGACCTCATCGACCCGGGGCATAGCTAAACCGACGGCCTGCCCGTCGGCACAGCTCAGTATTATCTGTTTTTTGTTTTTTTTCCTTTTTTCCGGATTAAAATTTGATTAACTTACATGTGCCTTATCTAAACAAAAACATGCATATATCGATTTGGTGTAGAATTTTCTATAGATTATGATTATGTAGTTTGTATTTGTTTTCTGGTATGTTAGTTATGTGACCTCATTTTCTTTTGCATATAGGCCCCTATACTTTATTAAAATAATAAACAATTGATAATTACATATATTTTGACAAAGTTTTATAAAAATCGTAGCGAGCTTACAAAATTCGTATTATAAACAATTGTCGTTTTACATCTATTATAAACAATTGCAGTGTGCATGCGATCCTGCTAAGTGAGCTTACAAAAATCGTATTCTATGGATGGGAACTCAAGTTTGCGGCTTAGTGAACTTATTGGCTGATTTTATGATTGTGAGATGAAAGAATAATTGCTTCGTTTTACATGTTCGTGCTGGTCCTGAGCGGTGGTTAATTAATTGGGGATGGGGATGTGTTACCTTTGGGGTTTTTACCCAAAAAGCCTTCCACCCCACTTTATTTATAAAGCACTGATCAACATTACCAGGTACAAACGCATGCCACCACGGCACACGCATACACCCAAAGAAGGATACATAGGCCTTGAATGCAGTAACACCATCCCTGGCACTATCGTGAAGAGACAAAGCCGCATTTGATGACCCGTGGACTTCAAGACGGCGCCTTCAGAAAGGATACGCCACTAGAGCGCCGCCACCGCCCGATACAAGGATCAGAGTTTCCCCTGGAGCCGTGAGGACGCCTTCAAGAAGGGAACGAGTTTCGCCGCCGCCGGTCCGTCCGAAGATAGAACATGTTTTCACACCGTACAACACTCGCCGCCACCGATCGCCACACCCCGGCTACCATGCCGCCCACATGGCCATCACCACTGGGCAGCACCAAGCCACGGGCTCGACCCAAAAGCACCGCGCAACCACCACCCCAAGGGACGCCGCCCCGGCATCCAAGACCTAGACACCATCTCACCGGAGATCCGCTGCTACCCCCAACCAAATAGACGAGCGGAAAGATCCCGACTTTCCCACACCTGGACATCCCCCAATGTCGAGGCCCAATAAGCCGACCAAAATGGGCCTCCATCGACTCATCGTGCCAATCGGGCGCGGGACGAGCTCAGTCCTACTGCACCATGTGTGAGAAGAGGTCGGTCCTGCTGCACTGTGCGCGAGACGAGCTCGGTTCGACGACACCGTGCGCGAGACGAGCTCGGTCCCGCTGCACCGGGCGTGAGACGATCGATGGACCGCAGCTGGGAGAGGGCCAGCCCTTCGACATAAGTAGAGCCCGAAGGATGAGGAGATGAAGCGAAGGTCGACACGGTCCAACCGGAAACGAGCTGACGCGAGTAGAGCCAGCCGTCGCCGCTAGTAGAGCCGCCGAACCACCATGTAGTCGCCGCGCCGCCGGAAGGCCGCCACATGGACCATATAGCACCGCGGACACCCATGGCCGGAGTAGTAACCACGGTAGGCCACTGCCCTAACTCGTGCCGCCCGCTAGATTCGAGCCGTGAGACCTGGCTGGGCACACAACCACCCGAACCCCATGCTCCCCAGCCACCATCCGCCCAACCAGGACTCCAGCTGCTCCCCACGCCGCAGGCCGGCCCACAGGCCGTGGACCCGGCCGGATCTGGGTAGAGGTTGAGCCCCTCGCAGCCACCAGCCCGCCGACGACACCCCTGTCGCCCGCACTGGCCGCACCAGAGCCGCCGCCACGAAAGACCACCACACGCAGGCCCCGTGCCGGATCTCGACGTCCATGAGGCCGCCGAGCCCCGCGTCAGCATGTCGCCGCCGCCCTACACCAGATCCCGCACGCTCCAGTGACCAATGAGGGGCGAAAGGCCCAGCCGCCACCCATGTCGGCCGGACTTTGCCCTACGGCGCGCTCAGGCGGCGGCGAGGAGAGAGGGATGTGAGGGGGGCCTAGGCCGGTGGCGACTAGGGTTTGCCCTCCCGGTTGCGTGCGGGAGCGACGCGGTACGGAGTGGTCTCTCCTGTTGTTGCGCTAGCTTCACCTAACCTGGTTCATGTGTGCTGACCACCTTGGGTTTTTTTCCCTGGGTGACTGGTCAAATATAACCGGTCGCCTCGCCGTCGGTCGCCACGGCCGCCGCCCCGCCGCTGGTCGCCCGCCCTCACCTACGTCGCTTCGTGTGTTTGAAAACCTCCGTGGATGCAGCAGCCGTGGTTACGCCAGTCGAGGTTGCAGCTCGCCGCGACCCAGAGCAGCTCGCCGGCGACCGGTTGCAGCATCCGCCTGCCCCCGTGCTGGATCTCGACGCCGAATTCACAGAAACCCACCACCGCATCTCGCCGTCGTGACAAAATGGATGTAGCAAAACTGTGGACGGTAATAGCAAAATTCCACATGGTTGAAGCAAAAAGATGTCACAAGGTCGTAGCAAATAAAAAAAGCGGTTTCCAACTCGAAAACAATGTTGCCGGTTGAAGCTTTTCACGCATACAATTGAAGCATTTCTCTTAGCGGTTGCAACTTTTCTGATTTTGCGTATTGTCTAGTTGTAGCTTTCTATCTCAATGGTTGGAGCTTTTTCCAACTACGGTTCAAGCTTTTCTATCAATGGTTGTAGCTATTTTTCTTTTTAGCAGCGCTTGGTCAAGGCTTTTTGTGTCATTTCGGTTGAAGCTTTTTTTATTGAAGGTTGTAGCATTTCATGTCAACGGTTGTAGCTTTTCCCGATGGCGCTGACAGCTTGTAGCTTTCTCTACATTTGGTTGATGCTTTCCATCAAGGGAATGAAGCTTTTTGTAAAAACGGTTGCAACATGAGGGGTTGCAACGGGTTCTGCAGAAGCCTCTGCTGTCGCCAATCGCCGCCCGGCTCGTCGGCGGCGAGGGCAGAAGCACGAGGCGCGTGGGAGTTGCAACCGCCGGGGGTGGGGGATTGGTCAACGGCCTTGCTGCATCCAATGGCGAACTGGGCTTTAAAGCATGGCGGGGTGAGATCTACATCCATGGACGCACGGGGGATTTGACCTTCCATGGCCGACCGCAAGATGCGGGCGTCGGCGCTGCAACGATGGACGCAGGAGACAAGGATGAGAGCGAGATCCATGGAGCTGCGAGACGGAGATGAGGCGAGATCCGCAGGATCCGCACCGCCACGTGGTTGCTCACGAGTGGGTCGCGCGTGCGCGCGTGGAGTGGACCGGCCGAAGCTTCGGCCGGTGCCCCGGCCCCAAACATTACCCCAAATATAAATAGATTCATGTTTCTGGGACGGAGACGGCTCAGCATAGCACGGGAAAACGCGCGAGCCGTTCGCAAGATTTCAGTTCCGCCTTGACCTAAGCGTCTGTCCTCGCATTTAATGCATCTGGCGGCTGGCGTATTTTACTTACCATACATCTCCAGTACACATATCTAGACGCCACCTACGCAAATCTACATGTAAAGCGGACGTGAGAGATTTCAGGAGCATTTGAGCCTGGGCTCAGAAAAGAATATCCGTCCAATTTTCTCAAAAACAATGATATATATTTATCTTTGACGGGAGGTCCACACCTTATGTAACAATACATGTATACTGGAAAATGAAATACCCTCGGTCTTTCTGTTTCCACTTCTCATATCCATCAGGCTTGCCATATTGAGTAGTTAGGTGAGATGAGTTCTCTAACTGTTAGCAGCAAAATTTGTGTGGTGTGTATTTTTTTCAATATATTGGCATTTTAGTTTTTTCTAAATTCTTAGAGACACTATGTTCTTCATTTTGATAAGTACTCCCTTTGTTCCAAATTACATGAAGTTCTAACTTTTGGCATATGTTAAACTTTAAGTTTGAGCAAACATATAAGAAAATATGCTAATCCTAAGAAGCTAAATGAGTTCAGAGCAATCAGTCTATGTAATGTAGTTTACAAGGTCATCTCCAAGTGTTTGATAAATCGTTTGAGACCTCTCCTTGATGTTATTGTTGCTCCTGAGCAGAGCGCCTTCGTCCCTGGTAGACTTATTACAGATAATGCTTTCATAGCTTTTGAGTGTATGCATACAATCAAACAGGAAAGGAATCAGGAGAATAGTTTTTGTTCTTACAAGCTGGACCTATCAAAGGCATATGACAGGGTAGACTGGAATTTCCTGGAGCGAATGATGCAACAATTGGGTTTTCATCACCGGTGGATACAGTGGATTATGGCGTGTGTAACCTCGGTGAGATATAGTGTTAAACTAAATGGAGCCCTCTCAGATTCGTTCGCACCGTCGCGTGGACTTCGGCAGGGTGACCCTCTATCCCCGTTTTTGTTTTTGTTCGTAGCTGATGGACTTGATGCTATTTTGAAACAGAAGGTCAGACAAGGAAGGATTTCTCCTATTCATGTGTGTCCAAGGGCACCAGGTATCTCACACCTCCTATTCGTAGACGACACGTTAATGTTCTTCCGTGCTACTCAGGAAGAAGCTACCCAGGTGGGAGATGCACTAGCTATTTATGAGTGCACCACAGGACAATTCATTAACCCGGCGTAATGTTCTATTTTATTTGGCACATGTTGTGGTGACAACGACAAGCAGGTTGTGCATACCTTGCAGGTTCAGACGGTGGGATTCGACGATAAGTATCTCGGTCTCCCCACACCATCTGGTAGAATGTCGAAGGGCAAGTTTCAAAATCTACAAGAGCAACTTACTAAGCGTATCTTACAGTGGGGAGAAGCGCCGTCACAAGGTGGCAAAGAAATTCTCATTAAGGCGGTTGCGCAGTCCCTACCTACATATATCATGGGGGTTTTCCGTTTGCCCCGGAGTGTTTGTGATGACCTTACTCGCATGGTACGCAATTTTTGGTGGGGGCCAAGGAGGGGAAGAGGAAGACACATTGGCGTGCATGGGATACATTGATTAAACTGAAAGTGCAAGGCGGCATGGGGTTCCGTGATTTCAGACTCTTCAATCAGGCACTTCTGGCTAGACAGGCTTGGCGTCTTATTGCTTATCCTGACAGTTTATGTGCGCAGGTGCTGAAAGCAAGATATTACCCGGCGTGACGTCTGGAAGATACGGTCTTTTCGGGCAACTCATCCCAGACGTGGCAGTCTATTGTCCATGGTCTTGAGCTTCTCAAGAAAGGTTAATTTGGCGCATTGGTGATGGTGCTTCTGTACGTATTTGGCGTGACCAGTGGATACCACATCCACTTGCGAGGTTGCCAATATCACCCCAGGGGCGCTGCCGCCTTCGATGTGTTAGTGAGCTCCTGGACGACCGAGGAAATTGGAACGTGCAATTACTTAATCAACATTTCATGTCGGTAGATGTCATGGAAATTATGAAGATCAAGGTGGTGCCACGGTTGGACAAAGATATTATCGCTTGGGCGCCTGAGCGTTCTGGATCATTCACAGTTCGGAGTGCTTATCGTCTATCATAAGACGAGATTCACCGTCAGACTACAGTCGCATCGAGTAGGGCACTGGACGGGCGATGTGCCGTCTGGGCACTTATATGGAGGTGCCCTGTTCCACCAAAGGTGCGTATCTTTGCATGTCATTTGGTCACAAATTCACTGGCTACTTGGGTGAATAAAAAATCATGGAAACTTGAGGTGTCTAACCTTTGTCCGCTGTGTGCGATGGAACCGGAGGACACATTCCACACATTCTGTAGATGCCCATTGGCTGTTGCTTTGTGGAACGCCATGCGGGAAAAATGGCTATTGCCGGACTTAGCTTCAGTGAGGAATACATGCCCTGAGTGGCTTTTTGATCTTCTGTACAAGCTGAATGAAGATGATCGCATGCATGTGTTGATGGTGCTGTGGAGGAGTTGGTATGTACGTAATGAAATAGTAGATCATAAGCTACCGCCTACAATTGAAGCTTCCTGCAGATTTTCTAATTAGCTATGCTGAATCTCTTCGATGCATCAATCATTTTCCAACCACTGACATCATCAAAGGGAAGATGGTGCCGCCGCCGATTGGGTATAGTTCTACAATGATAAATACAGCAACGCAACACGCAGCCACAGTCCAGTGGTCTGCCCCGCCGGCCAGTAGCGTGAAGCTCAATGTTGACGGGTCGTTCGTTCACACCGATGGTGGATTAGCAGGAGCCGGTATGATCTTACGTGATAATGACGGCAACATTATCTTCTCTGCTCGTCGTTCTATCTTGCATTGTTCCGGACCGCTCCAGGCTGAGCTGTTGGCATGTCAGGAGGGATTAAGTCTTGCTCTACAATGGTCTACTCGCCCGATAGACATCGAGATGGACTGCATGGATGCGATCAAGTTGATCAAGTCGCCTACCCTTGACAGATCGCCACATAGAATGATAGTTCAGGATATTAAGAGGCTCTTTCGTGAAAGGGATATCTCTATTGCTCATGTAAGTAGGAATCAGAACGTTGTTAGCCACACACTTGCTGTTTTCGGACGATCGGAGGGCCGAACTACAGTTTGGTTGCGCTCTGGACCTGCAGATGTTCCTCTGCTATGTAGGAACGAATATTCCAACAGTTGAGCAATGAAATCCTTTTAACCCCGCAAAAAAAAATTACAATACGAAACACACACGCGCGCTGTATGAAAATATATTTTATAAATGAATCCCTTGAAACTAATCCGGGGTTGTAGATGTTAATATAAAGAGTTATTGAGACTTAATATGGCAAGAACATAAGAACATCCATAGGAGTAACTACCCCAGCATGCATGATTGCATGTATCTGCAGCTATAATCATGAAGACCAAGGCTGGAGCTAGTTTTTGGAGATAGAGAAATGTGGATCGCCTCTCGCCGGCGACTGACTCTGGTGCCTTGTTAGTCGCCGACGCCGCCGGGCAACTCAGGCTCCCGGTTCTCCTTCCTTGATTCTTTCGACGTGGAGGAGACGACGCAAACGGGCCACGACTCGTCCATCAACAACTCTTCTCTTTTATCTTCTGCAGTTCGCCGGAGGAAAATGGACAACGAGTTGGCAGACGAGTTCTGGGCGGACATCGGCTACACTACTCCAGCGTCTAGGGTTTGGGAGAGACCTTCGGCTTGACAGGCAGGTGAGGTATCTTCTGTTTGCAGGTCGGACAAGATCAGAGAACCTTCGCCGGTCTCGGTGGAGGGCGCAGCGGCCTCCTCCTCGAATGTAGCTCGACCCCCCCCCCCCCCCTCCCGCGGCGTCTCCGGGGTTCCCGACCGATCGAGGCCTCTGATCAAGCCTTGGATCGCCCGGTTCCGCCACCTCGGTTGTCGCCGCCAAGAACGCTCGGTGATCTACTGCCGCGAGCTTGTCTCAGCGATGGAGGAATCCCGCCGGAGTTTTGTGGGCCTCCGCCGCCCTCGGGCCAACCCAAACGGGCCGTCACGGCGGTCACTGTTCCAGATCCGACATTGGCGGCTGCACCAGGTCTGCACCGCTTCAGATGATTGATCATGGCCATTGGCTTGGACATAAGTGGAACACGAAAGTGCAGGGGATGAACCCTAATTTCAATCGCACCTTCGCTGCCGTCGTCGCCTCTCCCGCGATGACAAGCGGCGACCCTTCCGTGCCGCCGGGCACCACCACCGGCCACCAGCCCTTGCAGCCTCCAACTTCTTCCCAGCCGGCTTCTTCTCCGACGGGTGACGCGCCTGGCTTCGCTCCAGGTGTATATGCGCCGGTGCAGGCCACGTGGCCGTATGTGACGCCGGGTGGCTTCGTGCCGGCGCGGCAGCCTCGGGTACAACAACAGCCCCTACAGCAGTCCTCAGTGTATCAAGCTCACTTTTAGCAGTCATTTTCGCTACCCCGGGTCAGTTCGTGCAACAACATCCGTTGCTTCTTCAACCGACGTGTGGCTATGCGCAGCAGCAACAACAAACGGTAGTGTTTCAGTCTATGCAACACCCTGGTACAGCCGGCACGCAGGTGGCGGCCGGTTTCAACGCCCGCATGCCACAAAACCCAGCCGCCGCCGGTGTTCATGCGGCTGCATGCCCTCGGAAGCCAAAGGGCGGCAAGGGTGGTCGTCACAAAACTCATCAAGGAGCAGTTGTACCACCTACCACTAATCCATCGGCGGCCCCTATGATGCCTCCATTGGTGCAGGTGCCCGCTTCTTCGTCTATGATGGCAGTGGGTTATGGGTAGAACACTCCTTTGCAGTTCAGCTCGTTGCAACAGCAACCTACAATATAACCTTCAGGGGCAGCCGAGGTAAAAGTTAATCCTAAGAACGTATGGTGCTCGAAGTTCCAATCTGCAGGGCACACTTATGATGACTGCGAGACACAACAGTACTATTTTATTTGTGACAAGATTAATCACCCGGTGACCATGCGGCGCTGCCCTGCTCTCAAGATGCCGAAGCCGGTGGCGATGTCATGTGGTTATGGAACTGAAAATATGGCTTTCTTCCAGATGCCTCACAATGTCTGCAGGGATGATCCACTACAAGGATACCTACTATAAAGCAACATAATTTCTACAACATTTTAACTATATGTTGCAAATTTTTCAATAGATACGCATATAATCAATGTACCATATGCGTTGCAGATTTGTGTCATGACCTATACATGTGAAAAACAGAGCAAAGGAGAGAGAGACGCAAAAAACAGAGCCCCCGATTCCCCTCATCTCTCCCAGATCGCCGCCACCTCTTCCTCCTCCGATCCACCTCGCCGCCGGCCCTTCCCTTCCCCTCATCCCACCGCGCAGCTCCGGCGGCTGCTGGATCCATCGCATCCCCCACCCACCCATCCGCCTCAAGGCCCCATCTCTAGCTCTCTTCACGCGCCTCCTCGCCATCTACGACGGCTAATTCAGCTGACGTCCGGCGAATCCCGCCATCACGAAGCACAGCCCGAGGTCCCCATCGAAACGCGGCGCCGTCCCATGCGACTAGATCCGCTGCTCACGCCTGGCCATCCTTCCCTCGATTCATCCTCTCTTCTCTCCCACTTCCTCTAACCTCTGTTTTTCTCCTCTTGTAGACGTGCAGGAGGAACAGGCTACGTGTGAACTCCATCGTGACGCCATCGACGGTGATGTACTGATGTCAATGGACGAGATGTGCCTCGGCGCCGACGAGCATGCACCGAGGCTGGAAGTGAAAAAGGAATACATCGCCAAGCGAACTCAATGGTACGGTGCTGGAGGTGGAGGACGTGGCCAACGTGGCGCTGTACGTGGAGTCGGACGAGGCTAGGTATGTGACCATGAATTGGACTTCTAACTATCCCTGGGAGGTAAGGCTGAACCTTCTACCTGTGTGTTGCATAACCACCACTAGACATCTGAATATATCCAATGCGACCTCACCCAAAAAGCATCAAGATAATTGATCAACCTAAAACTATGGATTTAGTAACCTCTTCGTTCTGTCAGTTTTCTTGATTATCTATGTGTAACGCCCTCGATGCGGCTATATCTCCCACGTGTCGAAGCACGACTTAGAGGCATAACCGCATTGAAAGCAATGTCGCAAGTGAGGTAATCTTCACACAACCCAAGTAATACATAAGGGAAAGAGATACATAGTTGGCTTACAATCGCCACTTCACACAATTACATGAATAAAGCATTACATCATCCAGATACAATCAAGGTCCGACTACGGAACCAAAATAAAAGAAGAACCCCAAATGCGACAAAGGACCACGATCGACCCCAACTGGGCTCCACTACTGATCAACTAGAACGAAACAACACAAAGGGCAAGATCTTCATCGAGCTCCTCCTTGAGCTTGATTGTGTCACCCGCCGGTAACATAGGCACCGCAAACTGGTTTTGAAGTATCCGTGAGTCACGAGGACTCAAGAATCCCATTACCATGGGTATCAAGACTAGCAAAGCTTAATGGGAAGGAAGGGGTAAAGTGGTGAGGTTGCAGCAGCGGCTAAGCATATATGGTGGCTAAACATACGCAAATGAGAGCGAGAAGAGAAACAAGCAGAACGGTCGTGAAGCTAGCAATGATCAAGAGGTGATCCTGAACACCTACTTACGTCAAACATAACACAGAAACCGTGTTCACTTCCCGGACTCCGCCGAGAAGAGACCATCACGGCTACACACTCGGTTGATGCGTTTTAATTCGGTTCAAGTGTCAAGTTGTCTACAACCGGACATTAACAAATTCCCATCTACCACATAACCGCGGGCACGGCTCTCGAAAGTTTATACCCTGCAGGGGTGTCCCAACTTAGCCCATGACAAGCTCTCGCGATCATCGAAGGAATAGACCTTCACCCGAGACACTCCGATCAGACTCGGTATCCCGGTACATCAAGACATTTCAACAATGGTAAAACAAGACCAGCAAGACCTCCCGGCGTGCCGACATCCCGATAGTAGCGCGCAGATCTCGCCTCGTGCCACAACCGGATGAGCAGTCCGCATAACTAAAACCAGACCTCAAGTTTCCTTGAGGTGGCGCTGCAAAGCGCTTAGTTTGGACCAACGCTAGACAAGCATTGGCCCGGGGCTGTAATAAAGATGACCCTTGGGTTAATTACTCCCAAGGAAAAGTAGGTGGTGGTGAGGCAAATGGTAAAAGTCAATGTTGGGCCTTGCTGGACAAGTTTTATTCAAAGCGAACTGTCGGGGGTCCCATAAATCACCCGACCGCGTAAGGGACGCAAAATCCGGGAACATAACACCGTATGACGGAAACTAGGGCGGCAAGAGTGGAACAAAACACTAGGCATAAGGCCGAGCCTTCCACCCTTTACCAAGTATATAGATGCATTAATAATATAAGAGATATTGTGATATCCCAACATAAACCCTGTCCACCATGGAGCAATCTTCAACTTCACCGCAACTAGCAACGCTTATAAGAGGGCTGAGCAAAGCGGGAACATAGCCAAACAATGGTTTGCTAGGAATGGTGTCAAAGGTTAGAGGTTCATGGCAATATGGGATGGCTGGACAAACAGGTAATAGGTAGCGCAGCATAGCGAAAGAACGAGGCAACTAGCATAGCAATGATAGTAGTGAGATCCAGGGTAGCGGTCATCTTGCCTGAAATCCCGCAAGGAAGAAGAACGAGTCCATGAAGAAGACAAACGGACGAAGACGAACGGATCCTCACAACTCCGGAACGAAACCGAGGCTAACGAGAGAGGCAACCCGGAAAGAAGCAAACAACATAGTAAACAACCATCGCATAATCATGGCATGATGCACAACCAAGTATGATGCATGTCCGGTTTAAATATGCATGGCAAGGCAAAGTGCACAAACAACCCTACAAATTAAGTGGAGCTCAATATGCAACGAGTTGCATATTGACGAAACCCCACATGCAATTATTTAGTTTGATCTCGTTATAAACTACTCAACAATATTAAATGTCGTTAAACATGGCAAGGGGTGAAGCATAACAAAACTACCTAACTAGGCAAGTTTAAATGAGGCCGGAACAACAAACAACAAGTCCGGAAAATCCCCATGTGCATATTTTAAGGTTTGGTACTGTTCTGTCCTAAAACATATTTTAAAGTTGTTAAACATGCAAGATGAGTGCACCATGTTAAACTAGGCAAAATTCTACCCCATTTACATATAAAGTTTATTAAAATCGGAGTTACGGTTATTTAGTTATGAATTAAATCATTTTAACATGGCATATGAGCAAATTACCACAAACAGCATTTTAATCATTTAAACATGGATGAAAATGGCATATTATGAAACTAGATGAAATTCTAAGCATTTTACATATATAAATTATTTTAATCCGATGCACGGTTGTGAAGTTATTATATGCATGAACATTAGGGGGTATTCTGTAAAACAGGAATTCCTGGAAAAATAGCAAAATTCGCAGGGCATAGTAAAAAAAAATATATATGGGCCGAATCTGGTCAGCCCACAAGAGCACAGGAGAGGGGGCGGGGCTGCTCACCCTGTGGGCCTTGACCCGGTCGGCAGCAGAGGGAGGCCGGTTTGGGGCGCGCTGGGCCTGGGGAAGGAGCGGCTTGGCAGCTCAAGACGCCAAGACTCGAAAGGGCGCGGTCAACGCACGAGGGCGACTGGATCGAGCAGGCGCTCGATGCAGCGTAGCGCAGCGGCAGGAAACAGAGGCAACGGCGGCAGGGACTCACGACGGCGCCGGGGAACTTGGCGGCAGCAGCAGGTCCAGGAGGAGTCGCGGCCGCTCTTGGACGGGGAGGCAGCAGCGGGGTACGGCGAGGCGAGACTCGCGGCAGGCGAAAGTGCCTTGAGGCGCAGGGACGGCAAGAGTCCAGATCCGGTCGGGAAGGGTCGAGGCTGGAGGAGTCCGACCGACTTGGCGCGGCGATGGGGATCCGACGGATCCGGCCGAGGACGTGGCCGGAGGCGGGTGGGGAGCTGAGGCCATGGCGGCGGCGTCCTGGTTCGGAGAGAGAGAGACACTGAGCGAGAGAGAGAGACGCACGGGAAGGAAAGGAGAGATACAGGGAGGAGAGGAGCGAGATGAGGGCTCGCTGGGGCTACTGTAGCGCGGCGCGCCATCTCGCTGGTTCAGCGGCGGCCGGCGGGCGCTGAGCTGCTTGCTCGGGACGAGCACGGGAGGCGGGAGCTGGGCGCCATGGGAACGAGAGGAGAGGTGCTCGGACGCGCGAGAGGACCGGCGAGATGGCGCCCCGGTGGTCGGGCTTGCGAGGACGAGGTGGTGGGGAGCACGGGCTTCGATCTGGATGGATGGTGCGAGGGGATCCAGAGGAGAGGTGGGTGGCGAGCCATGGTTGGGTAGGGATGGATCCCGAGGGGATTTTTGGAGAGAGTGGCGGCGGCGGCTGGCTGGTGAAAGGACAAAGTACCTAGATTTTAGGGTTAGGACTAATTATATAGCGAGTAGAATTTTGGGTAGGGGTATTTGGTCCCTCCGATTAAATCGGACGGTTCCGGATAAAATAGTTAGGGAGCCCAAATAACAAAACGGAGATATTTTGTAGATGTTAGGGGATGATCCGGACCCAATGGTAACGACAGACCGGTTCGGGTTCGGGCAAGTTTCGGACACGCACACGGGGTGCTGCGAGCTGGCAAGAGAGGTCGACAAAGACAAGGGGGGGTTTTGTCGGTCTCGGAGAAAGAGAGAAGAGAGGGGTCCACAAGGACAAGCGGTCTGACAACAGGTCAAAGAAGACAACGAGAGAAGCGGTCAGACAAGAGGGACTCGAAAAACCCGGTTGGTCTCGGAACGGTCAACAAAAGCAAGGGGGGACACGGCAACTACGAGCGGATGCAAGTTTTATGAAAACGATGCCGATGCAATGCGAATGATGCGATGAGACGAGATGCATAACAAAAACAAAATGCAAAACACCAGACAAAAACCCAACCACGGAGAAAATAAAATATCGCATCTCCGGAAAAGGCAAGAGTCGGAGTTACAAATATGGAAAGTCGTATCCGGGGCGTTACAACACTCCACCACTACGAGAGGATCTCGTCCCGAGATCTAGGATGGCACCGGAGGGAAAACGGAAAAGGAAGAGAAGAGGTAAAACTAAGTTGCTTCTTTGACGAACAAGTGAAAACCACGAATCTTGAGAGGTTGAGCAAATTGAAAGAAACAAAACAACGGAGATGACCAAAGTTGAAAACACTCCGTTAGAAAAGAGGAACAAGGGAACATTACGGGAACTTGAAGGTTGAAAGACATGGAAATAAGAGCTTCGCGAACGAAAAGAATATGACCACATTGGTATAATGAGATAGCCAAGGAACAAGAATGGCTGAATTTGGACAGCACTCCGGTAGAAAAGAGAAGAAAACTTGATGAGATGAAAAGCACTTGAAGAGATGACACAACACTCCGGTTAAATGGATAAGAATGAAAAGAGCACGATGCTCACAGTTCGAGATGATGAGTGAAAAGAGCAACATCACAATGCCTCCGTAACGAAAGAATAGAAGATAGACCATTGGAATAACATAATGGAGTAGAAAATGCCAACTTCTCCACAATTGAATTTGTAAGAGCCTCCTTAAAAAGAGGTATTGAACGGAGTTGTTAGAAACCCAACAACGAAAAGAATAAGCTTGTAGTGGACTTATTGAAACATCTCAACATTTGAGGTGACAAATGGCCAGTAACACTACAAGAAATATGTCAACTTACGACCTTCTCTTAGTGACCCCAGCTGAATTGGTCGTAAATTCACGGCCATTTCGCTTGGAAGGGCTCAAACCCTGAAATTGCTTACACCAAATGGTCACAAAGCAGACAAGAGGCGCCAATGACCTTATTTCTACCTGATTACGACCAATATAAATGGTCATGAGGATGTGAACGTGGATGCATTGGTACTTATTGCTATGACTAGGCGCCACCTCATCAGTTTTGCCTATGTGTCATGTCCATGTGGCAGTTTTTGCCCTAGGTTGTGAAGCAACCTATATTTCTGTCATTCCCAAAATTCCCAAAAAAATCTCATAAATTCTTTGGGTCATATCTTCGTCAAATATGTAAAAACCTTCCTTGCCTAGTTCAAAAATAATTCAAAAATATTCATTTTCCTATTTTGTTCAGAGTAACAGTTTGTGAAGGAAGTACCACTTTGGCATGTCCAAATAGTATCTATTTTCTACAGTGCTTTCCTATGCCCAAATAACAATCCTCCACCAAATGCCAGCTCAATCCATTCATTATTTTGAGCCGAGGTTCAACATTCGTATTTATGTCCAGTGTGGTGGTTTGCAAAGCAAGTACCACCTAGGCTCCTCCTTTTGAGCTGAAAATTTGTGAAAACGGTCTTCTTAGTAACTGATCGTCCTCAGCCAAAACTCACGCCCATTATCCATGTACATTTCCCGTACCGCTAATCAAACACTTGGCTACTAATTCATGTTTGAGCATCGATTGGTCTCCTCGTGAGAATCTTATGCTGTAATTTTCTTCCTAGCACCAACCTGGGGAGTGCCCAACCAACTAGACATGCCTAGGCCGCCCAGAACACATGGCAACGCCACGGTCACGCGGTGACCACACGACGGGCATGCGAGTTTACGCGCTCTAGAGTTGGGGCCCTCGACCACCGCCCAAACCTCGACGTATCGCCACCAAACCATGTATTTATGATTAAATAGGTCCTTATGTAACTAGAAATGATTTTTTGAAAAAATAAATAGCAAACTATGAGGCAGCTGCAGTTCAAATTTGACCCGCTTCCACCTGAATCGGCAGAAATTTGTCTTTTTCACGAGAGGTGGATCAAAAAATTTTACACCAGACCATTTTGTCAATTGTGCATTAAATATGCCCTAGTATTTTATAAAAATGATTTGGTCCAATTTTTCAGCAATTATTTGGTAGTTCCTTCACAAAAACCCCTTTCGCACTCGAAAAATGGAAAATGGTTTTTTCGTCCAACGAAAATGAAAACTTCCTTAGGCAACATTGTTTGCTATTACAATATGCACCCTTGTGCACAATATGAGATCATTTGAACAAACTATGGCATGAATGTGGCCATAAGATTGATCATTTGGCTTGAAAGCCATGAACCTTCACACTTGATAGCTCATTTCTGAGAACACTTTTTTAAAATAATTACCATATTACAAGTTTATTATTTTTCCTGGAAACTTGGTCACATATAATGACACAATGCGAAGGTTTTCCAATTTTTTGATTTTTTTTGAATTGTTTATGCCCGTTTCAAAATGCGGTCAAAACGGCGGGCTTGACCGTTCCTAGCTAGTGGTTGAATCTTGGAATTTTTTGGTGTTTCTATGATTAAATAGATACTTATGTACCTAGAAATGATTTTTGGAAAAAATAAAGAGCAAACTATGAGGCAGCTACAGTTCAAATTTGACCCGCTTCCAACTGAATCGAGGACAATTTGTCTTTTCATCGAGGTGGATCAAAACTTTTTCACCCAACCATTTGGTCAATTGTGCATTATATATGGCCTAGTATTTTATAAAAATGATTTGGTCCAATTTTGCAACAATTATTTGGTAGTTCCTTCACAAAAAACCTCATTTCGCACTCGGAAAATGAAAATGGTTTTTTCGTCCAACGAAAATGAAAACTTCCTTAGGAAACATTGTTTGCCATTCTAATATGCACCCTTGTGCACAATATGAGATCATTTGAACAAACTATGCCATGAATGTGGCCATAAGATTGATCATTTGGCTTGAAAGCCATTGATCTCCACACTTGATAGCTCGCTTCGAGAACACTTTTTAAAATAATTGCCGTATTACAAGTTTGTTATTTTTCCTGGAAACTTGTCCACATATAATGACACAATGCGAAGGTTTTCCAATTTTTTGATTTTTTTTGAATTTTTTATTCCCGTTTCAAAATGCGGTCAAAACGGCGGGAATGACCGTTCCTAGGTAGTGGTTGAATCTTGGAATTTTTTGGTGTTTCTATGATTAAATATATACTTATGTAACTAGAAATGATTTTTGGAAAAAATAAAGAGCAAACTATGAGGCAGCTGCAGTTCAAATTTGACCCGTTTCCAGCTGAATCGAGGACAATTTGTCTTTTTCACCAGAGGTGGATCAAAACTTTAGACACCCAACCATTTGGTCAATTGTATATTAAATATGGACTAGTATTTTATGAAATTGAAGTAATCCAATTTTGCAACAAATATTTGATAGGTTCTTCACAAAAAAAACCATTTTTGCCACTCGGAAAATGATTTAAAATAGCTAGAAAGATCAGAAATGCATACAAATTGGTCCTTATCCATAAAATGTGGTCTAAGTCTAGTGAAAATTTGTGTTGTGCCCTTTTGCAAAATATTTTTGATAGTTGCTTCACAAAATCCCTCTATTTTTAATACTTGAAGACTATTTTAAAACACTGATTTTTCAACCAATGAGAACTCTTCCCACGGATCGATGACATGGCGCCCATCCATCCACCCATCCATATCTCCACCCCACATCCATCCATCCATCTATCTACGAAAAAATAAAAGAAAAGATCCCCACCCGCAGCACAAACCCTAGCTCAGATCCCCCATCGCACCCCTCCTCCCTCGTCCCCATCTCCTCGCCGCCGCCACTCCTCCCCTGTCCCTGCACCACTCCGCCGCCAACCTCGCCGCTGCCACCTCCTCCCCGTCCCCTGCACCACTTCCTGATCCCTCCTCCGGCCCCATCCCCGGCCATCCCCACTTCCACCACCCCTCCGTCCCAGTCCAAACGACGGAGCTAGGGTGGCAGCCCAAACCCTAACCCCTCTCCCCTCTCCCTCCACGACCTCCTCCTCGCCTCCATCGCCGCCGCCACCGCCGCCATCTACGGCGGCCGATCCCGCCGTGACCTCCCACCCACGCCTCTACCGGTGCGGAGCTGCGTGCAGACGGCGCTCAAGGCGGCCAGCAACGGCGGCGCGCTCCCCGTGGTGGATCTGGCGCCGTTCTTCGCCGTGGAGGACGCCGACGACGCGGGAGCGCGCGCCCGGGCCACCGAGGCCGTGCGCGCGGCGTGCCAGGCCACCTCGTCTCCGCCATCCCCACCATCCTCTGCCGAGTGACCTTCTTCCTCCTGCCCCCTCTTCCCGCGAGGGCCCGCCCCTCCCCGCATCCCCGCCACGGAGCCGGAGCTCCCCCTGCACCCGCCGCCGGCCATGGAGGCGGTGGTCGTCGACGCGGGGTCCAAGCTGCTGAAGGCCGGTATCGCGCTGCCCGACCAGGCCCCCGGGCTGGTGAGTCGCCAAATCTCCTCTGCTCCCCGTCGATTCGCTCGAGATTTCGCGGGACCCCCCTGTTCGATGCGTGCGCGTGTGTGGTCAGGTGATGCCCTCGAAGATGAAGACGGAGGTGGAGGAGAGCGAGGTGGCCGACGGCGCGCCGCCGGTGGTGGAGGAGGTGGTGCAGCCGGTGGTGCGCGGCTTCGTCAAGGACTGGGACGCCATGGAGGACCTGCTCACCTACGTCCTCTTCACCGAGCCGCTCTTCACGCCCAAGGTGCCATTGCCCTCCCCATTTTTAAGGAGAAAACAGAGAATTTGTACAAAGGTTTCACTGTCAGAATCAGTTTAACTAGAAGCACTGTACTGGCAGTTGATATATACGTGCTGCGTCATCCTCCAGTTAGAGATTGAGATGCCAGCAATTGTTCAAACAGAGAATTTTGCAAGATTGCTGCTGTTAAACTTTGATGCTACCAGTCATTAATTAATACCAGTCATTAACACCAACAGTGGCAAGAAAGGTGAAGAACCATGCGCCCTTGAGTTCTGCTTGCGCTTTGCTAGAATTGTGTTATGCGGAGCCGCTGATTGCATACCTGTTTGCCTCTAGTGTTTTACTAGCTACTACCAGTAGTATAGATTCCTGTGTTGTATGTTCACTTGTCTAGCTCTGTTTCCTTTTTCTTTTCTTTTATTCTACACGACTGACCCTAAATATGTAGTGTAGTTCAGTGGGTATAGTCTCCAATGTCCAAATGCCAAACACACCGCAACTTGCGAAATGTCTCTCAGTGATGCATGCATGATCAGTACTAGTGTAAGTGTGTGGTGAAGAATTTTTGATGGGAACATGGAGGATGATGCTTTTGTTGTGTAATTGTTTATCACCCCTCGTAGCATGTATATTTAGCGGTTACTACTAAAAGTTTTGCATTTCAGTGCTGGGTAGGTAGGATCTTAGGATCATCAACTATTCTACACTGTTTTAACTGGTTCTGCATTTTTACATACATGTGTACAGCCGTAAATCCAAGTAGACATGCTATCTTTTGCAGGCTTATTTCAGGTTGTGGTTGTTTGTCCTAAAATATGTCTGGGTCTGTTTTTTTAATATCCTCGTCCACTAAGTTTTCGTCTCCGCTATGTCCTATTGAAGAAGATTTCATATTCAGTTGTATCCTCGTCCACTAAGTTTTCGTCTCCGCTTTTGTCTGGGTCTGTTTTTTTAATATCCTCGTTCACTGAATCCTGGTTACATATTTGTGTGTACTCAAGTTGAAAATGGGACTTGGAATAATATGCAAGTTTCATCTTTTCTATTGCAGCGAGTGTGTCAATTATGCACGGGCAACATCGTTGATACTAGCGGTGTGCGCGATGGTCTGGGCCAAGCAGAGAAAGATAGATGAGATATGCACGGCCTCTGCCACGGTGACTACACGCTGTACAAGTGTGTGTCCCGATTTACATGCTCGCTGTTGTACATGATGTAAGTGGTACTGAGATGCTCATGGGAGTGGTGGTTCTTTATGTGTTGATGGTCTTGGGAAGAGCATGCATTGTCTATTTTAGTAATTTTAGAGTTGTTGTGTTTGTGAAAGATGCCATCTTTCACTCCTGGATATTCCATGTTCACCGAATGTTTATTTTTTCATGTGCCAACTTAAATGCTCTAAACAATATACTCCCTCCGTCCCAAAATAAGTGACTCAAAAGTGACTTAACTTTGTACTAAAGTTAGTACAAACTTGAGTCATTTTTGAGTCACTTATTTTGGGACGGAGGGAGTACATGTTAATAACGAGTCTCTAGTTATGTGCTTCCTATCAATTTTGTGAGAATGCAACCTTTTGGGAATTCTGTACTTTTCTTTTGTGGTAATATAATGATATTAGATGTCTGCTGGTTGCTATATATGTGCAAGATGAATTGAAACCTGCTGTTTTCTTTAGGATGTACGCACACAAATGATTGTCACTCATGAACAACAAGCAACCATACTAGTTACTACCTATGTGTTCCAGATATTGTTGTACATATTATTTATGTTCCTTTTACTTCTAGAGCTATACTGGTCTCAGACTGTCATCGTATTGCCTGCTGTTGCTGCATACCTGTATCTCAAGCATTGCACATTTGTGTTTGTTTAGGCGGACAACTACTCGTATAATATGCAAACAACAACAGAGCTAGTGATGCTATGCTAAAATTAATGTGTACTTGTCAAACTCAAGATTATGGCTGTTAAAAGTTTCAAATGTCCTCTTTTTTTTAAAATTAAAAGAGAGTCCTTTGTAATACATGATCAAGCAACTAACTCATTAGCGTTTTGACTCGTATGTTTCTATGCGCGTTTGTTTAATTGATGTTGTTTCAACTTTGAACTGCTTCTGTATATGGCCTATATTGCAATTGAGATTTAAAGTTGTGGTTGTTCCTGTTTTACAGAAGCTCAAGTGTGAAGTGTGAAGCAAGTGTGAAGCCGTGAAGTGTGTCGTACTCAGTGAAGAGTAGCATATTGTAGCATATATGTGTTGTAAAGATTGTAATCGATTTATTTAGTGGTATATTTGATGAATTTTATGTGTGCTTTTTGATTATGTATGTGATTTGAAAATTTGTGAAATGGAAACTTGACCAATGGGGCCACTTATGAAAATAATCTGTCAAATTTGTACATTTCTGACATGTGGGACCAATTTGAGAGATGATCATGACAAGTGGGACCCATCTGACTAGTGGGACCAGCTTGAATATATAATGGCTGAAAATAGAAAAGCAATAAATAATAAAAAGCCATGGGCCAATAATAAAAAAGGCTACAACGTTGGGCTTGGCCCATGAAGCTGACCAGAATTACCAAGGAAAAAATAATAAAAGGCTGAATAAATGGGCTAGGCCCATGTAGAAAATCGAATTGGACCGGGCTGAATCTTGTGCCACATCAGCTTGCCACGCTGGATGCCTACGTGGCCTGGGGGAGGTTGCTAGTGACCAAAAATTTGGTCAAAGAACCAACGACCTTTTACATATCACAGAGAAGGTCGCTATAGTCAGTTAATGACCCTCAGCTTTTGACCTTCTGTTTTTGGTCACAAAAAGGTCGCAAATGAAAAACTATGACCTTTCAGCGACCAATAGTGAGGGTCACAAGTTGACATATTTCTTGTAGTGTAATGGAAACAATTGATTGGTTGAGAACAATGAAGAGATGAACAACCTCTTTCACCGAGAAGGATATGGAGAAAGCTTGGATCATTGATAAGCACCACAATAGCAACATTCCTTAGGGAAGGCTTTAGGTGAAATATAACCCAAGATAACTCCAATGAAGAGACTGATGGATTTAAAATACCTCATTCTTGACAACAATATGAATCACGAAACAAGAAGGAAATTGTCAAGAGTGACATAACACCATCTCAAAAGATAAGATAGAAGGAATTGCACTTCGAAATGCAAGACGAAGAATACTTGAGCTCCTCAAAACAAAACATGTGTTGAACCCCATGTTTATTTTAGGGTATGGCTTGACGGATCTTAACTTCGAGAGAAATCTTGAAGAACAATTGAAGAATGAAAAGAATCTTTGATGAACCACCATGTAGAGTCTCCATGAAGAACTCCGGTAATAAAAGAATGATCAGACGAAAGGAAAGTTGAAAACACAATGTGAAGCCTTGCAATGATTTAGATGGTTCTCCGTGATGATGAGAGCTTGGATCTCCGGGAAAAGAAAAGATGAAACAACTGAAACCGTGAATTTTAGGGGCCTCCGGAATAAAGAATTAATTACTTGGATGAACAAGAATAAGAATTATGTTATGCTTATCCCTCACCAATTAAATTGATGACAATCAACGGATTTGGCATACTACTTATTCTCATAGAAAGGATTAAAAGAGATATATCAAAACTTGAGAAGGTCTTCAACGAACCATCGGTAGGATTGGAACAACAAATGAATTGATATGATGAACAAGGAAGAGAGATCTTGAAAGAACCACCGTAAGAATTGAAAATGAACGTAGCAAAGGCACAATTCACCGGGAAGAATTGGAAAACGAATGAAGATACTTGAGGGAATTTAGATACATGAGAACGAAGAGATCAAGGACTGATTAGAGGATATTAAACGATGCACTGGTAAGATTTGGAGAATGAAAGCTCAAATCTGAGAATGAAGAATTATGACATGATGGCCTTCGGAGGAAAGAAATGGAAACAACTCATGAAATGCTCCGGATGGTAAGAAAAGAATTGTCACGATCAAAACAATTATGAGGATAGCATGAAGCTAGAACCATGAACCTTCAAGAGGATGGACCAATATTTAAGAGAAACTCTTCTTCGGTCTTCACATGCTGAGAATGACGATGAGAAACACCACCATGGATTGTTGAGACACTCCGGGAGAATGAAAAAGAGGAAAGGTTTAGCCAAAGATGAAAAGAATTCGAAATTGATCTTGGAGAAAAGCATTTGACTGATGATAACTCATTCTTACGTCAAACTTCGAAAAGAATTTGAGAATAGCTCCGGGGAAATTAGAAGAGTCAGGTAAGATCCTGGGAAAAGACCTGTGGGTTAGGGCCCACTCAAAAGAAACACCATTGGAAATGATTGCTTGAAAGGGAGGTTGCACCGGTTGATTTAAATGGCTTGAATGAGATAGCAATCTCGAAAGAGCTTGAACGAATGCAGAGTGGAAACACGAATCTTCGAGATATCTTGAGCACTCCGGAATAACAAATAGCGAGAAGTAGAATGATAATGAGGTGCACCGGTATGAGAAGACAATGAAATGAGGAAAGGAATATGATGAAAATCGAAAGCTTGAATTGGATCCACCGGAGAAGAAACAACCATGAAGGATGATGAACTTGAAGCTGTTGAGCATCTTCATGGGAAATCACCGGATAAGAACATTGATTGAAAAGAGTGAAGTGACTTCACATGAATAAATGGATACTTGATTAAAATAAATGAGTCCTTGAAGAAAAGGGTGGGAGGGCGGGAAAAACAAAGGCAATTTGGGGAAGATGGAACAAACACCGTTGAGAAGAAATGATAATTGGTCTTGCTGATGGGGAGAATGATGGGATCATCTCGAAGAGAAACGCACCGGTTGGAAAAGAATTAACATGACAACCTCAATGATCAAGAAGGATTAGTATTCACATAGCAATATGAGAACACCGTTTAGGAAAAGTAAGGATTCAACATTTGACATCGAAGCAACTCGAATACCACAACTCAAAACAAAAACAAAGGACTGGCTTGCAGAATAAGCCGGAACAAACATATGATAGAGATTTCGTCCGAAGTTTTCGTGGTGGGGCCTACACGGGCTCAATCGTACAGCACCATCATGTACAAGGCAGTGCACATGACATACTGAAGCGTCCCAGTCGGCATAGCCAAGGACTCTTTAAGACACAACGAGACCATCAGTAAAACCAACCGTGAATAGGCGGACCACTAGACGTCGAACCCCAATTTCATATCATACATCCGTCGGAAAGATATCCTAAGAGCTACTTGAATTCCCACCTATGAAACTCCCGAAACTTTCTGGTTATGCAATCTGGTGTTGGGGATACAGGGGAGCAATAATATCTCACACAAACTAACAATCCCTACATCCAGTTGTATCCATCCGTCAACACATAACCAAGAAACCTTCGGAAATCGTCTACCTCAACCTTCGAAAAGCATCCATTATACGAGTCATGGCAATACTCCCGTACTCACCTCAGTACTGGGTTAGCGGGGTTATCTCACCAACAACTGCATAAAAGAGATTTTCGATGTCGGCGTACTAAACTCGGTATTCCAGAACTGCAGCGATAAAATTATGACGACAACACCTCGGAGCTCAACTCCCGGGACACCGCCACAACCCCTAAATGTCGAGGCAACCAAGACAATGTTCTCGTCATAAGAATATCGAACGATCCCAAGATACCAGCGTGATCCTAAAAAAAATTTAGTGAAATTTGAGAAGAGAAGAGTCAAAACTCTCGTCGGGATACCTCACCGAAGGTCGAAGGACTGGGAGTAAAAAGAATTCCTAACTCTCCGATATATAATTCCTAAATGACTCAAAACATTTTCTAGACACAACTCGCCACTAAAAGCGATCAAGCGGTGGGGGCTCCTAAGGTCGGGATGGCTCGATTACCAACTTGTAACGCCTCGATGCGGCTATATCTCCCACGTGTCGAAGCACGACTTAGAGGCATAACCGCATTGAAAGCAATGTCGCAAGTGAGGTAATCTTCACACAACCCAAGTAATACATAAGGGAAAGAGATACATAGTTGGCTTACAATCGCCACTTCACACAATTACATGAATAAAGCATTACATCATCCAGATACAATCAAGGTCCGACTACGGAACCAAAATAAAAGAAGAACCCCAAATGCGACAAAGGACCACGATCGACCCCAACTGGGCTCCACTACTGATCAACTAGAACGAAACAACACAAAGGGCAAGATCTTCATCGAGCTCCTCCTTGAGCTTGATTGTGTCACCGCTCGTAACATAGGCACCGCAAACTGGTTTTGGAAGTATCTGGTGAGTCACGAGGACTCAGCAATCCCATTACCATGGGTATCAAGACTAGCAAAGCTTAATGGGAAGGAAGGGGTAAAGTGGTGAGGTTGCAGCAGCGGCTAAGCATATATGGTGGCTAAACATACGCAAATGAGAGCGAGAAGAGAAACAAGCGAGCGGTCGTGAAGCTAGCAATGATCAAGAGGTGATCACGAACACCTACTTCGTCAAACATAACACGAAACCGTGTTCACTTCCGGACTCCACGAGAAGAGACCATCACGGCTACACACTCGGTTGATGCGTTTTAATTCGGTTCAAGTGTCAAGTTGTCTACAACGGACATTAACAAATTCCCATCTACCACATAACCGCGGGCACGGCTCTCGAAAGTTTATACCCTGCAGGGGTGTCCCAACTTAGCCCATGACAAGCTCTCGCGATCATCGAAGGAATAGACCTTCACCCGAGACACTCCGATCAGACTCGGTATCCCGGTACATCAAGACATTTCAACAATGGTAAAACAAGACCAGCAAGACCTCCCGGCGTGCCGACATCCTGATAGTAGCCGCGCGTATCTCGTCTCAGGCCACAACCGGATGAGCAGTCCGTACAACTAAAACCAGACCTCAAGTTTCCTTGAGGTGGCGCTGCAAAGCGCTCTAGTTTGGACCAACGCTTAGACAAGCATTGGCCCGGGGGGGCTGTAATAAAGATGACCCTTGGGTTAATTACTCCCAAGGGAAAAGTAGGTGGTGGTGAGGCAAATGGTAAAAGTCAATGTTGGGCCTTGCTGGACAAGTTTTATTCAAAGCGAACTGTCAGGGGGGTCCCATAAATCACCCGACCGCGTAAGGGACGCAAAATCCGGGAACATAACACCGGTATGACGGAAACTAGGGCGGCAAGAGTGGAACAAAACACTAGGCATAAGGCCGAGCCTTCCACCCTTTACCAAGTATATAGATGCATTAATAATATAAGAGATATTGTGATATCCCAACATAAACCCTGTCCACCATGGAGCAATCTTCAACTTCACCTGCAACTAGCAACGCTATAAGAGGGGCTGAGCAAAGCGGGAACATAGCCAAACAATGGTTTGCTAGGAATGGTGTCAAAGGTTAGAGGTTCATGGCAATATGGGATGGCTGGACAAACAGGTAATAGGTAGCGCAGCATAGCGAAAGAACGAGGCAACTAGCATAGCAATGATAGTAGTGAGATCCAGGGTAGCGGTCATCTTGCCTGAAATCCCGCAAGGAAGAAGAACGAGTCCATGAAGAAGACAAACGGACGAAGACGAACGGATCCTCACAACTCCGGAACGAAACCGAGGCTAACGAGAGAGGCAACCCGGAAAGAAGCAAACAACATAGTAAACAACCATCGCATAATCATGGCATGATGCACAACCAAGTATGATGCATGTCCGGTTTAAATATGCATGGCAAGGCAAAGTGCACAAACAACCCTACAAATTAAGTGGAGCTCAATATGCAACGAGTTGCATATTGACGAAACCCCACATGCAATTATTTAGTTTGATCTCGTTATAAACTACTCAACAATATTAAATGTCGTTAAACATGGCAAGGGGTGAAGCATAACAAAACTACCTAACTAGGCAAGTTTAAATGAGGCCGGAACAACAAACAACAAGTCCGGAAAATCCCCATGTGCATATTTTAAGGTTTGGTACTGTTCTGTCCTAAAACATATTTTAAAGTTGTTAAACATGCAAGATGAGTGCACCATGTTAAACTAGGCAAAATTCTACCCCATTTACATATAAAGTTTATTAAAATCGGAGTTACGGTTATTTAGTTATGAATTAAATCATTTTAACATGGCATATGAGCAAATTACCACAAACAGCATTTTAATCATTTAAACATGGATGAAAATGGCATATTATGAAACTAGATGAAATTCTAAGCATTTTACATATATAAATTATTTTAATCCGATGCACGGTTGTGAAGTTATTATATGCATGAACATTAGGGGGTATTCTGTAAAACAGGAATTCCTGGAAAAATAGCAAAATTCGCAGGGCATAGTAAAAAAAAATATATATGGGCCGAATCTGGTCAGCCCACAAGAGCACAGGAGAGGGGGCGGGGCTGCTCACCCTATGGGCCTTGACCCGGTCGGCAGCAGAGGGAGGCCGGTTTGGGGCGCGCTGGGCCTGGGGAAGGAGCGGCTTAGCGAGCTCCTTGCACGCGCGACTCGAAAGGGCGTGATCAACGACGAGGGCGACTGGATCGAGCAGGCGCTCGATGCAGCGTAGCGCAGCGGCAGGAAACAGAGGCAACGGCGGCAGGGACTCACGACGGCGCCGGGGAACTTGGCGGCAGCAGCAGGTCCAGGAGGAGTCGCGGCGGCTCTTGGACGGGGAGGCAGCAGCGGGGTACGGCGAGGCGAGACTCCGGCGGGCAGGCGAGTGCCTTGAGGCGCAGGGACGGCAAGAGTCCAGGATCCGGGTCGGGAAGGGTCGAGGCTGGAGGAGTCCGACCGGACTTGGCGCGGCGATGGGGATCCGACGGATCCAGTCGAGGACGTGGCCGGAGGCGGGTGGGGAGCTGAGGCCATGGCGGCGGCGTCCTGGTTCGGAGAGAGAGAGACACTGAGCGAGAGAGAGAGACGCACGGGAAGGAAAGGAGAGATACAGGGGAGGAGAGGAGCGAGATGAGGGCTCGCCTGGGGGCTACTGCAGCGGCGGCGCTCATCTGCTGGTTCAGCGGCGGCCGGCGGGGCGCTGAGCTGCTTGCTCGGGGACGAGCACGGGAGGCAGGGAGCTGGGGCGCTGCGGGAACGAGAGGAGAGGTGCTCGGACGCGCGAGAGGACCGGCGAGATGGCGCCCCGGTGGTCGGGCTTGCGAGGACGAGGTGGTGGGGAGCACGGGCTTCGATCTGGATGGATGGTGCGAGGGGATCCAGAGGAGAGGTGGGTGGCGAGCCATGGTTGGGTAGGGATGGATCCCGAGGGGATTTTTGGAGAGAGTGGCGGCGGCGGCTGGCTGGTGAAAGGACAAAGTACCTAGATTTTAGGGTTAGGACTAATTATATAGCGAGTAGAATTTTGGGTAGGGGTATTTGGTCCCTCCGATTAAATCGGACGGTTCCGGATAAAATAGTTAGGGAGCCCAAATAACAAAACGGAGATATTTTGTAGATGTTAGGGGATGATCCGGACCCAACGGTAACGACAGACCGGTTCGGGTTCGGGCAAGTTTCGGACACGCACACGGGGGTGCTGCGAGCTGGCAAGAGAGGTCGACGAAGACAAGGGGGTTTTGTCGGTCTCGGAGAAAGAGAGAAGAGAGGGGTCCACAAGGACAAGCGGTCTGACAACAGGTCAAAGAAGACAACGAGAGAAGCGGTCAGACAAGAGGGACTCGAAAAACCGGTTGGTCTCGGGCGGTCAACAAAAGCAAGGGGACACGGCAACTACGAGCGGATGCAAGTTTTATGAAAACGATGCCGATGCAATGCGAATGATGCGATGAGACGAGATGCATAACAAAAACAAAATGCAAAACACCAGACAAAAACCCAACCACGGAGAAAATAAAATATCGCATCTCCGGAAAAGGCAAGAGTCGGAGTTACAAATATGGAAAGTCGTATCCGGGGCGTTACACTATGTCTGCCTGCTGCTTAGATTAAAAGCATTTGTTTGGCAGTGGCGGAGCGTGGCAAGAAGTGAAGAAACCAATAGGGGGCCATTTTTTAAAACAAAATATGCATTACTAGGAGCAGTGTGAGCTGATGGTTCATTCTTGTTCAACACTGCTCACAAACAGAAGTAGACGAGTATATGGAGGTGTTATTTTTCAACCGGAAGCATAGCTGCTACTCACGTATGCAAGAAACAGACAAATTATTTCCAGCCATAATTCAAGAAAACCAAGACAGTAAAGGAGTATAGAATAAAAGCATGCAAAATGAGTACTTCGGAGTCAGGCGTTTGTGGATCAAGGCATTGACACAGCCGACCCACCGGCAGCGACATGCCTCGTCGATCAAAGGCATTGGCACAGCCAACCGGCCCGCAGCAATGTCGAGCACGACGGCCACCACGTCGCGGCCTGAGGGACATTCTCAATGTGTTGATCTCGCCAGCGAAGGAGCAGAGACAATTGGTGCGGCACGTGGTCGCGGCCGCGATGACCCTGCAGCCCATGCACACGAGGTCAAGGGCTAAATACAGAACTCATTGCCGATACTGGAGGAGGCGCCGTCGCAGCACCAATAGGTCCTGCAGCCTGCTACTCGGTATTGCTCCAGCCATCTCCGGCCATGGATATGCCATCAATTTTAGGTTTCCTGCTTGCTACGGTGCACTGCAGGTAATCTTTGTTTTTCATACCAATGGTCACACTCACAGCTACCGCATTGCAGCCCCTTTTGGCCTCCATGAGGCTCCGCCAGTGTCGTGTCGTATCATAGGGAAGGTTGCATATACGGACAACCCCCACATGCACAATACCAGTCACTACCTTAAACACATGTCCAGAACTAATGCCAAACATGGATAAATCCATATCTTGAATCATATGTTCTTAAACAACAGCCATGCATGTAAGGACAAGCCATGTAAATAGGATTCAGTCATATTCTAATATGTTTTGTCCTTTTTTATAATTGTAATTTTTTGATGTCAATTATTCTCTACTGTAGGTAGCTCTCAAACTGCGCAGAGTCAAGATTGATGCTATGGTACCATTAATGATTCCAGCAGAAGATATTTGCAACCTGAAGTGTTACACAAGGTTACTATTGTGCCAATGTGTCATCATGTGTTTCCATGATTTTTGCAAACCTTTAATATATCCCGGGTTCCTTTTCTTCTATGCTAGAATTGGTTTGGAAAAACTGGATGCAACTACGGCCATGAAATTGTATTGAGAATTATGCAAGCAGTGAGTCATCATTTCTTGAATGGGGTTGCAGTTCTAGCTCTTTGATACCACACAATATTGTGTCATGTCTTGATATTATTATAACTTTAATTTGATACAAACACACACAACTTCCTACAGAAAACTTACTATGAATTTTCTTTTGGCAATGTTTATGAAACGCAAATGAAGTAAGATGCCAGAAATCAATTGAAGAAATTGATGGAAATTAGTAGAAAATTATCTAACATTTCAGTATTAGCAAACTGATTCTAACGAGAATAGTAGATTTGTATACACCATACTGTAGGTTGAGGATTCATTCCTGAAGGCTGGCTTAGAATTATGTGCTAATTATAGTTTCTGTGTTAATCCATTCTCATTCATTGTATACTTTTAATGATAACAGAGCGGCTCCTTTTATAAATTCTTAGCTTCTTTTATAAATTCTTAGTTACTCATGTATGCACGTCAGCTTCAAGGTATGAAGCGAAAGATCAGATAAAGGTTTTCGCCATGTTTGTGCTTCAGCTTAGTAACTGTACGTCTGGTTCTTTCCCCTATTGTAGTTCTTTTATTTGCACCGTACTTCTTGAAAGATGATAACTTGCAATCATTATTGTAGAGTGGCCGTGCTTCTAAAATAGACTGAAACTTCATTTACATCTCTATAATTCATTTTGTTAAAAAAATTGTTTGATCAATTAAGCATTGCAATTACATGGCTTTATCCTTATTTTCCATTGTATCATGTCTCCACTTCTATCTAACAGGGATCGTAGCTCTTGCTATAGTTGTAAGTTGTGATCCTAAATGTATATTTTTTCGATATCGTTATCCTAAATGTTAAACTTGATGGTGCTGAAATTACAAATGAATTCATGGCAGTGCATGTTGATATGGCACTTGTAAAAACTGGTACGGAGTCGTAAAACGTGTAATATTCTCGGTAATGCAGAAAAAACAAAGATTGCATTGCCTTCAACCTTTGTATGTGACATATCCTGCCTATATCACTACTTGCATCATGTCAATGCATTTTGTGTTAACAATTCATTTTGTTATTTTCTTTGTAGACTCAAAAGATATATGGATGATTATATGGGTGCGCGGCAAGAATACTGCAATGATGACGATGGTGTTCTGATTCATGATGATGATGACGACGGACGCTTTTAGTTGTAGTTAAGTTGTAGGGATGTTGTTCCTGTTGGATGATGTTCCTGTTCCTTAGTTAAGTTTTTGTTAGTTGTAGGGAGGTTGATGGATGCTTTCAGTATGTCAAGAAAATATTTAAATTATGTATCACAATTGGATGAAGTTCCTCATGTAATATCCACTATTGTAATCCAGCAGTTCTATCCAATATATGATTTCGTCCCCTCGTGAGTATATTCCTTTTTTTCCTCACTTGATATACATAACTATTACCATTATGTGGAACATTAATTTAATAGCTGGGATTACAGATATTCACATTATATATGTACTAGTTGCAAATTCTTGTTGCCAAGCAATGAGATTTGGATTCCTGTATATTAAGCACCAACATATATAAGTGTTGGAAAATTTGGTTTTATGTGTTGTACTCTTGCAACGGTTCATTTTACCAACGAAAATATAAGCGTTGCATTATGCGTCAGCAACACTGGATAAGGCTACGCATCCCAAACCGTTGGTAAAGACACTAGCAACGCATATATGGACTTTTAGATACGGAAAAATCCGTTGGTATATGGATGGTCCTCTTGTAGTGATCTTGCACCACAAGATTCACTGACGGCATTGGTAACTATTTCTGGAGGCTCTATCACTCCCAGTATCGTGGAGGCAGAGGTTGCTAAGATTGCTCATTACCAGTAGCAGTGGATGTGGGAGGCCATACCGCATGGCAAGGACACTTTTCTCATGTCCTTTCCGAGTGAGGAGGTTCTACAGAGGGTGACTGGCTTCGTAGTTTTCATCAAATCACATAATGTCACTATCGAGTTTAAGCCTTCGAAGTCAGAGAAGATACCACACCATTTCGAGCTATTCCTATATGGGTTCATGTGTATGGGGTGCCTCACTCTCTCCGACACTTCTTGGGGCTTTGGGCAGTCTGCTCGTTGATTGGTGCTACTCTCGATGTTGATCTTCTCTATTTGTGCCGGAGAGGAATTGTTCGTATCTAGGTAACGGTATTGAACCTTGATGCTTTCAAAAGTAGCACAATTGCTTCTCTTTCTTCAGGCGTGGTGGATCAAAGGAATGGTTATGAGTTCTGGTACAGTCTTGAAGAATCAGATTTCCGTGCTGATAGTGACTTTGTGCCTCGAGTCTAGGAGCACGGTGATGATCCAGGGGGCCACAAGGGGCATGACAGGGAGGATACAGCGAGGACCAATGATCCAAGCAAGAGGTCCAAACCCACTTCATCATCCAACAACTCTCCGGACCCTACTTCCTTGGGTGGTGTGGTGCCCATGCAGATGGCCATTGCCGTCACACCTCCGAACCCTCATTGAGGCTTACCCGTCACGGCTGCTTCATCGTCATTTAAGGGGTCTACTCCATCAGGGCTGGCTACTTCGTCTAAGGATGCTCCTCCTACATGCCGGCGCCCCGGCCCTCGATGCCGCGATCTTCGACTTGCTGGTCGCCGCCGCCTAACCCCCACGTGGGGAGTCGTGTGTGCCCCTTACTGGAGGGGACCGCTATATCGCCGTCATCATCGCGACCGGGATAGCAGTGCCAGTGGATCTACTCATGTGTCTACCACACCAAGATGCGCGCCCAGTACAGGCTCCGGGAGACCCCCTTCCCGGACTGTTGCGTCCACTTCTGCTGGCTCGAGTATTGTGCCATCTGCCAGGAGTACCGCGAGCTCAGCAACCTGGGCTTCGTGATGGACATCGGGTGGCACGCCAACGTGGAGTTGCAGAAGCAGTAGGGCCGCAGCGACGGCTCCATCATGCCGCCCACCACGCAGGACATTCCTATCGGCCCACCCAGACCCGGCACTAAAATCCAGAGCCTAGGCTCGATGGGCTTGCCCGTGGGCCGGGCTTGGGCCAGAGTTTGGACCCCACCAGCAGGGCCTGGACGGGCTTGGGCTTGGCATATTGGCATTTTAAGGAAGGGGCCCAGCCCACGGCCCTAAGACCTAAGGGCTTTTCACGGCTTTTTACCAGATGGGCCGGGCTTGGGCTTGAAAAGTAGGCCCGATGGTATGGCCTGGGTCTCAGTTTTCTGCCGTGGCTTTCTTACGCCCGGCCCCCGCCCGGCCCATGGCCAGATATATATGACAGACACGTTCATTGTGGGTCTGTATATATCGGTGGTGCTACCTTAGCTTAGCTATGTACCTGTTGGATTGGATCCATAGTTAGTATTTATTGACAGCAGATCGCAACCAAAAATGCTAGACATACAAAGACTTACACGCTTTTACACGCTCCTTTCATCTAACAACCAATCACAAACCTTTCCCCCTTGATTTTCACGGGGGTGGGCCGCGCCGCTCATCTATTGACCAATCAAGGTTAACCATCCTGTAAAAGCCTGTAAATAGTTTGTACGTGTAGCATTGCCGGATCGCAACATAGGTACGTTGTGGTTGGTTTGCTTCTACCATTTAATAGGTAGGCATCCTTGTTACGAGGTTTCAGGTTTTCATGCTGGTAAGTACTAGTAACCATGAAGTATCACAGTGTGATATGACGTAACTTTTGTGTGGCATTGATGTTTAATTCTTTCTTTTGCTCCCCGGCCATCACTTGTTTGTCACGATGTTGCTTGGGTAGGAATATGAGAGTCGGTAATTAAGAGGGAATTGGGGATTCGGGGACGAGAACATATATACTAGCCTAGTCAGTGCCTAATTGTAGCCCCACACGGACAAAGACATGAACATATATATAAAGTAAAGTCAAGAACAAAGAATTGGCAGAATACTCTGGTGCGGCTAAGGAAATTGTTGCCCCGATGATAATGTAGTATCCACGATTCAACCGCGAAAAGTTCATTGTGTGATCGATCATGATGGAGTGGTGCTCGAGGCGAGTGTACTCTGGGAAGCCGTCTATCCTAGACGAGACGTGTACCTGAAGGATGGTGCCTTGGATCCTGGAGGCTTGTCGTCTTTCTTTAGCCTATCATTCGTTGATAGCATCATATGCATACAGGATACTAGCAAACGCTGCGCAATCTGAGATAGAATCCCTTCATCAGTGCCTTTGTGCAAGTTGCGTTGCAAGGGTTCCATAGCAAGGATGAGCATCATCGGCAAAAGAGGGTCCCCCTCTTTTCTCAAAAAAAAAAAAGGCAGGCTATCAACAATCTTTCGACGTCGCATTGTCTCACAAGCCAAGATCATTTTGCCTCATCTTGCTGCATTAACAAGTGCCCATCTTGTTTCTAACCCCGTCTCTTTCAACAATCACTTTCAAGAAAAAAAATCCATCATTTTCAGGACAATCCTTTCTACATTGATGGCTAAAGCTAATTGAGTAAAACAATTCTTGGGGCCTGTAAAATGTAATGTAGGAGCAGTAATGAAAAGCACATGCAGCTAACCGTCCATGCTTTAGAAGCGTCACTACACAGTGTGAGCACCAGAACTTGTTAGTTGGAAAAACGATCTAACAATCCTAAATCCTAAAAAGTGGTCGCGTGCTCGTTTGCTCGTGCGAGCACACGCTCTCGCGCGCCGTCGGATCGGCATCGCGCGGTTGCGCGTCGATCGCTCGGACCCGGCGCTGCCTCGTCGCGTGCGCCAGGTGGCACCTGGTCGTGGCGTCGTGCGAAGAGTCCCGTTGGGTGGAGAAGTGGTCGTGGGTCCCGGCAGTTCTCCCCCTCCCTCCGCACTTCCGTCTCCTCCCCGTCCCCCCATTTCGAAACCGTCCCCGAGCGCTCCTCCCAAATCCACCAAATCCGGAGCAACTGGTGGCGGTGCGGTGATTCGGCGGCCGTCTTGCGGCGTAGTGAGGAAGGGACAGCATGGGCGGCGCGCAGGGAGTGGTTAATCGGCCAGGCGCGCGTCGGTGCGGCGACTGGGGCCATAAGTCGGTGTAGCCGTCGGAGGCGAAGGCAGCGCCGGAGACGCGGGCGAGGAGGGTCGACGCGCGCATCGGTGCGGCGACCGGGACTGTTCGTCCACACCCGCAGCATACAGCAGCATTCGGAGGCGGAAGGCGCTGCGGCGCCGGAGACGCGGGCGAGGAGGGTCGACGCGCGCGTCTTCGCCGTGTGGTTCGCGCGTAGGAGCAGAATCACCTTGCTGCTTGGCGGAGGGCAGAATTGCAGGTCAGTTCATCTCGATCCCATTTTGTGTAGGCTTGTCAGATCTCGTGAGTTTTGGGCGAAATCACTGAGTACCTTTGCCATTGTAAGAGATTAGGAAGAGATTATGCATAGGTTAACTGGTTTTGGTGCTGGTGAGATAGGATTTGGGGTGCATTCAAGGGTTGGTGATGCTCAGTAGTATGTCGTGGCGTGTGGAGGGATAGGGAGGGAGATGTTCTCATGCATAGTTTGTGTCCTAGTTTGTTGATCTACTGATTTGCACAACAATTGCTCATAGGATGCTCATATAGTTGCCTAGCACTTTTTTTTCATGCAACAAATGCAACTATGCTACAGGTTAATGTTGTTGAAATATTTGTCCATGTTTGTGTACCAGGTTTATGTGTTGTGGTTCGACGCTCGTGTTCGTTTCGACTGAGTTGTAGATATGCAGTTTGCTTAAGTTTTGTGACTGAGTTGTCAGGCTTTTTTGCTGGAGTTTTGTTAGTCAGTTGCCTGAATTGCCCTCAACTGTTGCCTACTGTGCCTGGCTTGCTCAAGTTTTGTTAGTCAGTTGCCCTGACATGCCCTCAACCGTTTTTTGCCTAGTGTATTTGTGCAATGCCTGGCTTTTGCTCAAGCTTTTCTTAGCCATTTGCCTGAAATGCCAACATGTGTTGCCTAGCAGCCACCATATGTTCTTACTGCATTTGTGTAATCTCAAACTTGCTCAAGCTTTCTTAGCCATTTGCCTGAAATGCCAACATGTGTTGCCTGGTGATTGATGTGCAACAGTTGTTTGTTTGCTCCTTGTAGTCATGTTTTACTTAGGTTTTTTGTATTAATGTTGTAACATAGTGAAAATCAGATAGTTTACAACCCTACAACCCTTTCCAGGGTCCACTTTTTTTGTAAATTGTTGTTTGCTTAGTTTAGTAAGAATTTTAGTCAAATGAATTTGTTGCATGATATACACTTTTTTCAGAACAACATGTGATTTTTTTGTGTGTGCATGAGGTAGGAAGTAATTCAGTAGAGGGAGGTTAATAGGGTGGCCCTATAATTGGCCCTATTTTGTAGGACAGTTTTAAGCATTGCACGAGAATTCATTCTATGATTTTTTTGTTCTAGGTGCCTTGATTTGTTTCAGATTCTATAGGAAATGTAGAGGGAGGGTAATAGGGCCAATTATAGGATAGTTTTGTAATATAGTGAAAATCAGATAGTTTACAACGCTTTTCATTGCCCACTTTTTTTAAATTGTTGTTTGCTTAGTTTAGTAAGAATTTAGTCAAACGAATTTTGTTGGATGATATAGAGTTCTTTTCAGAATCATTTTTATGATGAATCTCACTGTTTGTCCTTTAAATATGTAGCAGAAATTAGATGGTGGGACAAGTCATAAGTCAAAACAGGATGGACCTGCTGGATCAAGGCATGACGACCTTGCATCTCATGGGAATGAAGAGCATCAAACACAGGTGTGCACATGCTCAGGAAGTTTTTATGTTCTTCCTGTACATAACAGATTTTGTTTTCCATTTTTTATTTATTTATGTGGTTTCTATCTTCCAGCCACGGAGCAGTGCACCAATAACTGGGTACAAGCGTATGAGAACTAAAGCAGTTGCTGCAAGGGGGAAGCGCCCTGATGATATCATTAGTAACGAGAATAGTAACGAGAGCCAAGCTGCAGATGCTGGGAATAAAAATGTCGAATGTGCAGACGTCGACCAACCTCCAAAAGCAAAACGCCAGAAGACGGGAGGAACTGAGGTATTTTGCATAGTTGCCTCAGTTTCACTGAGCAGTTGCCCAGCAATGATGCCAAGTTGCCTATGTTGTGATGAACCTTTTTCCCTTCCCTTTTGCTAATTCCCTTTTTCTGTTTTTTCCGTATGTGCAATAGGGTCGTAGGAACAGGGCATCCCCTGCAAGGCTCTTCAAGTTGAACAAGGACTTGGTTCCTGACCGAAAGGGTGTCATCATCGGAAAAGAATTTGGTGGCATTCTGGACCTTGCAGCGAGTAGCATGCCCGGAGATTTTACCAGTGGATAATGAAGCATTACGACCCGGAGATTTCGCAGATAGTCATTCCAAAAAGGGGGAAGATTCCTGTAGATGCCGCAAGTGTCCGTAGGAAATGGGGTTTGCCCAACAGGGGCAGGAAGGTGTGCTTCGAGAATTGGCCTGAAATCACAAAGGCAATGTACAGTATTTACAACATCACATCCAAGAACTCCCCAACCCTCACAGAATGGTGCAAGATGATCGTAGACTTTGTCCGCGCTTGGCTAGCTCTTGTTTTTTCGTGCTTCCTTGCCCCTTCTACTAGTTTGAGTATTTCCCCAAAGAGCTTCCCAGCGGTCATGGATGTCAACGGAATAACGGAAACCAATATACGCCAGTTTGTTGTTGATCAATTAAAGCTTGCGTTCACTTCGGGGCGTGCCAACAAGAAGGTTGTTTGTTGTTGTGTTTTCCACCTTGTTGTAAGTGCTTCAAGCTGTTTTGTTTTTTCAAGCATCCATTTGTTCACTTATCTTTTCTTTTCTTTTTGCAATCATTAGCTAACTTAAACTTTTTGTTCTTCTTCCGTGTCTCTACGCAGCTGTTCTACCTAGACTCTCTGGATGTTGATGAGCCAATTCCGAACTTGGTACCAAGGGTTTCAGTTTGGAATTCAGATTTAATCTACAGAGTTATCAAGAAGGACAGGAAGGCTCCAGGAGAATATGGCCAATTGCGGGTAACTGAATTTTTCTGTTTTAGTATACATATCACTGTTATATTGTTTTTAGGAAACACTACCATCTTTTTAGAGTAGGCAATTCACTTTCAAAGAGCAAGCAAGGTAATGTATCTTTTTGGGCAAGTGACATACATATATTTTCAAGTATGTACAAATAATTATCAGACTTATTTGAACCTTCTCTCGTTTGCCATGCACACAGTTGGATAATGTTCACAGGAAGGATTTGTTTTGTTGTTGTATTTAATAGTAGCTTCTGTAGTACATTTTTCAGCTCTTTTTTCTGTCTGAGCAATTTACATGTTGAAAAGTAGAAAATTTACACAACAACACAAGCAACTTATGTTCTGGAAACTAGCAACTTGCATACTAGTTCTTAATTTTTTGTTAATTACAGTATCAACTAATAGTAGGCAACAGGGGAAGTGGCATAATGGTTGCAGGAATTTTCAGACTATTAGTAGTACTATTTTCCTTCATTTTTCTCAGGTCTTTTTTGGTATCGGAGTGCCAGAATTGTTGTCACTCATAGTTTTTTTAATCTTCTTTGGCTATAAAACCACCAGCTCAAGACGGAGTTTTCCCGGTGTGCGGATGATAGCTTGTTTGGCAGTATGGACAACATCACCAAATTTGTTGCCGCAAGATTGCCCGAGTCATATGACAAATCAGTAAGTTATCTGGCACTTGTTTTTTCCTCTCACTGTTGTTCCCCTTTTTATCGCCATTTGTACATTCAACCATCTTTTCAGAATCTTGAATAGAAGATATGTACTTATCATGTTCTCTACCATCCACTTTTATGTTTTACAGAAGCAAAAGAAGCTCACAGGGTTGGTGCACGATATGTGTTCTGTAATTTCACATGTAGTTGGGAAGCTCGTGACTGGGGTTGGGAAGATAGATGATGATGAATGGGGGACAAAGGAGGCAGATCCTACTACTGCGGAGACAAGCAGGCGGCAGTCTAACAGAAGGGGCAAGCGAGTATCAGCCGGAAGAGACAGCTTACCAAGTGAGGAGGAGTCGTTTAATTCTGACAGCGACGACAGCGAGGCAGCCGACAGTGAAAGTGAGGGAGATGGCAGGGATAAAGGTAGTGATTTAAGCGACACCGATGGCAGTTCAGACAGCGATGACGGTCATGATGGATCAAGTGGAGTTCCGGGGAAATCAAGTAGCCAGGGAGCACGACAAATGGTTGATCACCACGAGGGGGCAAGTGCTGAGATGGGAGGTAAAGACGGAACTGAGGGGAACGAGGACAATGATGATGATGAAGAAGAAGAGGATGACAAAAAAGAAGATGAAGAAGGAAAGGAGGACGATGACGATGAAGAAGGCGATGGGGATGACAAAGACAAGGAAGATGATGGGCAGGGGAAGCAGGATGAAGATGATGAGGATGACAGCGGAGGTGGCAACGGTGGTTCAGGCAGCAATGGTGGTTCAGATCGGGACGGGGATCCCGCAGCTGAAAATGCAAGCAGCGATGATGATGAACAATGCACGCTGCAATTTATGATTGAAAAGAAGAGGGACAGAAAGGCAAAAGGATTGGATGAGGCAGATAGGATATCTATGAGAGACCTTGTGATGACAGAATTAAAAACTGCTGTTTCCCCAAAACCACGCTTCCCTGTTTTTGAAGTGAAAGAAATGTTGGATATTGATGACATATCCATGGCAACCGAAGCGAGGAGGATGTTCAAAGAGTTGTTGAGGGGGGGAGATTTGGATATGGTCTTCACATTCAACCCCAAGCAAATATGCCCAAAGGAGACTCGGCAGAAAATAATGAGAGAACTTGCCGCTCTAAATGAAGCTACAGAACAGAAGACTACTTGTCGAAACCAACTACCACCACTCCCGCCATCCAAGAAGATGAAGAAAACGGTTAGTTTTGTATTGGAGCCATCTATGATGAATGAAACAACAATTCATCCGCAGGCATATCGTGCCGAAAATCCCGGTAACGGCCAAGGGGGAAAGTCAAGGCAGTCAGCCATGAAAAAATCTGGTCCTCCCCAGCAGCAACAACAGGCATTTTCTGAAACAGAAGAGGCAATCCATGGGAATGCCAAAACACAGGTGGTAAAGAGTACACCATCAAGCTCAGCAGCACCCCCGTGCAGCAAAGTTGGAGATGAGGCAATACCTACACGAGTAGATTCAAAGCAGTCGGGTAATTTTCATTCCCAATGTCAAGCAAGTGGATCACATATTCTGGCAACTCAGTCTAAGGAGGAAGCAAGACCAGCTGTTTTTCAGGCAAGTTCTGTAGAGGAAACACTGGACCCCACAAAAGTAAGGCCAGTTCATCTCAAGAAGGGACCCACAGTGCTAGTAAGCACAGGAAACCACAGCAGAACACAACCACTAGGTGACTTAAATGGTCAAGTGCCTCCCCCGTCTCGGGGAAATGTGATGCAGTCAGCCGATGGTATCTGGAGGGCCAAGGTGCAAGACTTCAACGCATCACCCGAGGCTGCAGCAATAAATCATGCAGGACACAAAAAGGAGAAAGAGAACATCCCTCCGGTGTCATGTACGGAGATCAATAGGATACAAGACCTGCCCGAAGCTGTAACCATGGGAAAAAGTCCGGAACAAAAGTTGCTAAGAGCCCTAGGGAAATTGCATGTCTGCTCAACTGCACTTGCCCAACCTGAGGCCACAAGTGTTCTAGAAGCAGTAGAAGCAACTGGCCAGGGGAACACTTCCCATTTCTCTGATGTGGAGGAGAGGTACCATGAATTCATGCATGTTAGTGGGAAGACAACCAATGCACTAGAAATCAATGTTCTAGATGTGAGTGAGCTGTTTGCAAGGTGTGTTGACCCAAACAGCAAGAATGCCCAATCCAACTCCACAAATCACAGCTCAGCGAATAAAGATAAACAACATTTTGAGCAAAGGGACACCGAAAGTTTAAATGATTTTTTCAGAGAGTACTGCCCAACACCAAGTTTCGATCTAGGTATAGATGAATTGCACACAAGATCTACAGACAACACAACACATCAACATGTTGGGTCAAGCACATTTACAGAGCATGAGTTCAAGGAACTCCCAGTACATAACCAGCCAATCATCGATATAACCGATGATGATTATCTGTTGGACGTTGAAGGCATAGATGAACCGTGTGTTCAAGCAGAAGGAAATGCGTACCAAACACCTGAAAAAAGTTCCAACCAAGGAGAAGTGGGGTCAGGCAGCAAGGTTTACAGCAGTAGTAGTTCAGGAGAGATGCATCCACATCAATTCGAGAGAAGGATTATCAAGCCACCTCCTTGCAAGAGGTCACCTTTCATTGACTATAATGAGAAGAAAGTCTACATGTCCAAACCCGAAGCAAATAGATTGTATGCATCAGTTATTTTGCATGGAAGAATTAATGAAGAAGAATCACCAGATGTGGATACCGGGTATGACAGTATATCACTGCATTTCTTTTTGGCATCCATTGCACAATGCACTTTCCCCCAGGTAAGGTCTGTCATGTTATCCAAGCAATTCAATCTGTGTTTATAAGCAATCCATTTATCGCTTAGTGTGAAATTATTATTTTTTTGAAGTAGTTTCTCCTTTGATATGCCCATGCCCCCATGTGTTTTCCCTGAGTTGAAATGGTGGTAGGCAATTCATGGAAGGATTTTGTGAGCTGAATGCCTATCTTTTTTTTCATGCAGTGTAAGGGTAATTGAATATGGCAAATACTTTGTCACGGTCAGGGAGCTCATAAACTCAATGAAGAAGGAAGGTCTTGTCTTGAGCCATGTAATGGAAGTTGGTATACAGTCTATAATGATGAACTTGCCACCAGACTCAAAGAAGCTCGTAATGACCGTCAGGTTCTCGGTAAGAAAACGCGAAGCAACTAATAGTGTAGTTTTGCGTTTCTTTCTTTTTCTTTTTTTCATAAAAGGTCATGTTCATGTCTGTATTTTTTTACATCAGGTTCAGATGCAAAACATGGAATTGAATGACAAGGAGCTCATTTCCCGGTTCAAGAAGTCGAATCGCGGACCGTAAAGACATGGTAAGTTAATGGTTTCTTTACTTTTTACCAATGCATTTTTTTTATATATGACTTTTTATGCTAAAACTTTTTCTCACACAAATGTAAATATTTCTTAGGGGGGGTGTGGTGGGCAAGTTGACTACACTCATGAAATTGCTTCTATGTGGCAAGTTGCTTACATTTTTTGCACAACTTGCCTGTGCATTTTTGGCTGGTTGCTTACATAAGTAGATAAGTTGCCTATGCATTTTTGGCTGGTTGCTTACATAAGTAGATAACCTGCCTATGCATCTTCTGTTTTTGGCAAATTACTCACACTAGTACAAAACTGGCATGTGCATTTTTGCTTCTTCAGTCCATTTCTTAATTGCTTCTATGTGGCAAGTTGCTTACATTTTTTGCACAACTTGCCTGTGCATTTTTGGCTGGTTACCTACACAAGTAGATAATGCATCTTCTGTTTTTGGCAAATTACTCACACTAGCACAAAACTGGCATGTGCATTTTTGCTTCTTCAGTATATTTCTTAATTTGTGAGAGCATACAGAAAAAATTGCTTACATCCAGTTTCTAGTATTGTATTTTTTTTACTAACCCCATTTTTGTTTTTTCTAACAGATTATGTTCCCATTGTTAGAGAACATCGACAAGACAAAACCTAAAACAGACAATCATTATTGGATTTTTAATGTGAACATAAGGGATCGACGTTTTGAAACTCTTGATTCTTGGAGGACGCTCAAAAACAAGTCTTTAGATGTTTGCGCAAGGAAAATGATTGCAAGCTTTCGGTCTCTATGGGAAGAGCATTACGCCAGTTCCCGCGTCTCGCTGGATGAGTTTGGGCTTACCAACATCGACGTTCCAAAAAAACTTGAGATGTTGGGTTAGGGTAGGAGGGGATTGCTGGAGGCTATGTACTGTGAAGAAAGAAGGGCACATACATGAGCAAAGACTTGAGATGTTGGGTTGTGCATGGGCCGGGCTTTTACGCAGGCATTTGTCCATGTGCATCTAATCGGTCTGATCAATTACTTTGGTTAACTAAAGTACAAGACCGGAATTCCTAAATTAATTTTGGTTCTTACAAAGTGCAGACTGAACTAAGAATTGGAATTTTCGGCTTTGGTCTTTTCGGATTCGGTCCCGGTTTATTCTGTTCGGTAGTTGGGTGCTAGGTTAATATGCACACCCCTACATGCATGTGTAGCCACTCAATAAAAACAAAACAGTTTTTCAAACCATGCAAGCAGTCACTGTTCATGTAACATGCAATTAACTGAGATCTGCTATATATATCACCCATCAATATACGTGCTGGGATTTCATCAATTATTAGTCCAAGGCTATGAACTCTACTCTCTTCGGACATTAGGTTTGTAAGGAGCAATAGCAATAAACCAATGAAAAAATAGGAGCTTCGCAAAAGTATCAATTTAGTGCATGTTCGGTTTCTCTCCGCTCCCGCGACTCAGATCCCGGAGCGGAGCAGGCTGTTGCCGCTTTTTATGGAGCAGCTCAAACCGAGCTCTGCAGCTCCGCGGAGAACGGAGTGGAGAGATTCCAAACAGGGCCTTACTCTTAGAAAAAATGACGTTGTATTCTTTTACATTCAGAAATTAGCTGCTCTGAATACACATACCAAGTGTTCAACATGCAACTGCTTACATAGACTGAGAATACACATATACTGCATACCACACAACCACAACCATGCATGCGTGTTGTCAACACCCGGTTCAGTAGCAACCGTCACCAGTCCTCATTGGCCATAAATAAAATATAGAAAAAATTCTGCATAGTCCACCCATTGTTGCATGCACACTTGTCATTTTTTTTGCTAAACCAACCCACCAATTAATGATGAGAATCCTCATACAGATGCATCCCTACAAATACTAAATCAAACTTAAACGAACGGAAGTCACTAACACCAATTGTCATGCAACCAGCCAATATGAGAAAAGAAACACAGGTCAAGAAACCATTAGTCAGTGGGAATCAAATCAAAGCATATGCAGTCATTAATTGACTCTCAAGAGGACTCGCATGCAGATGAATGAGGCGAGACAAATAGTAGGTCCTAAGTTAAAAACGTGCAAGATTATGAAGTTGTCCTGTTAGTTCATGTTTACATATCCGCAAGAAGTTTTGTGCGTAAGAAAGTTTTCAGTAAGCTGAAGAAAGTCTTGTGCTTTGAGGGCTTATCTTCTGAAGGCGAGAAACAATCACCGAACGCCGCCGCTGCACCAGAGACGGAAGTAATCCCGCCGTCGAGAGGACAACAAAAGGGGGGCGTCGCCAAACCTGTGCTGATTGGGAGAACTTGTACTGGAGAAATAACGTATGTAACACATCGCTGACCAAGACGCTTGATCTGTAGCCGGCGAGGAAAAAATAGCAGCTTCACACTGCTTCTATTTGTGCTTCCACCTTCCCACGTTGGCATTCTGTATGGCGATCGGTGACTTTGCTAGCTCTTGCACTATTCATGCTTCTGTATCAAGCACCGGTTGCAGGTCTGTTCATTCAGATCAAGGGCCAGCTAGCATTTGACTCCCGTAGTCCGCAGGAAAAGGGCGGGGTGGAGAGGGTGACTTGCTGCTGGGAGGATCTAGCGAGAGCACGAAAGAAGAGGCGCCCACTCCTAATGCGTACATGCTGCCGCTACCTGCGGTGACTGCAAGGATAGAGAAAAATTGAAAGATGAGTAGGAAAGAAGCAGTGCGGGGGAGGGAGCCATCGACCTTATTAGCGAGGGAACGCACCAGCGACCAAAGGCGGCGCCGGTTCGTCTTGATGGCGGCGGCACGCCCGCACTGGAGTATCACGACGCTGCGGAGTCGCGCGGGCCCGTGACCTGTGAGCGGCCTATGATAGAACTGTTGGGGAACGTAGTAATTTCAAAAAATTTCCTACGCACACGCAAGATCATGGTGATGTATAGCAACGAGAGGGGAGAGTGTTGTCTCGTACCCTCGTGAGACCCAAGCGAAGCGATCTGGCGTAGAGGAAGTAGTCGACGTTCTCCTCGCGATCCGACCGATCCGGCGCCGTTACTCCGGCGCCCCGAGTTCTTGACACACGTACAGCTCGATGGCGTCCCTCGTACTCGATCCAGCCGAGTGTCGAGGAGAGTTCCGTCGGCCTGACGGCGTGGTGGCGATCTTGATGTTTCACGGCGCGAGGCTTCGCCTAAGCAGCGACGGTATGACCGAGGTGGAATATGGTGGAGGGGGCACCGCACGGCTAAGGAGCGATCCAAATATCAACTTGTGCATTCTAGGGTGCCCTCCTGCCCCGTATATAAGGAGGGAGGGGGAGGCCGGCCGGCCTAGCTAGGGCGCGCCGGGAGGAGTCCTACTCCTACCGGGAGTAGGACTCCCCCCTTCCTAGTTGGATTAGGTTTGGGGGGAGGGGGAAGAGGAGAGGGGGCGCCGCCCCCCCCTCCTTGTCCTATTCGGACTGGGGGAGAGGCGTGCCACCTCTGGCCGGCCCTCCTCTTCTCCCTCGAGGCCCACCGAGGCCCATTTACCTCCCGGGGGGTTCCGGTAACCTCCCGGTTTTCCGGTAAATTCCCGTTTTCGCCCGGAACCTTTCCGAACTCCAAACATAGGCTTCCAATATATCAATCTTTATGTCTCGACCATTCCGAGACTCCTCGTCATGTCCGTGATCACATCCGGGACTCTGAACTTCTTCGGTACATCAAAATACATAAACTCATAATAAGCATCGCCGAAACCTTAAGCGTGCGGACCCTACGGTTCGAGAACAATGTAGACATGACCTAGAACTATTCTCGGTCAATAACCAACAGCGGGACCTGGATGCCCATATTGGTTCCTACATGTTCTCTGAAGATCTTTATCGGTCGAGACCGCATAACAACATCGTTGTTCCCTTTGTCATCGGTATGTTACTTGCCGAGATTCGATCGTCGGTATCCAATACCTAGTTCAATCTCGTTACGGCAAGTCTCTTTACTCGTTCCGTAATACATCATCTCACAACTAACTCATTAGTTGTAGTGCTTGCAAGGCTTGATGATGTGCATTACCGAGAGGGCCCGAGATACCTCTCCGACAATTGGAGTGACAAAACCTAATCTCGAAATCGCCAACCCAACATTTGCCTTTGGAGACACCTGTAGTACTCCTTTATAATCACCCGATTACGTTGTGACGTTTGGTAGCACCAAAGTGTTCCTCCGTATGGCAGGAGTTGCATAATCTCATAGTTACGGGAACATGTATAAGTCATGGATAAAAGCGGTAGCAACATACTAAGCGATCGTGTGCTAAGCTAATGGAATGGGTCATGTCAATCAGATCATTCTACTAATGATGTGACCTTGTTAATCAAATAATAACTCTTTGTTCATGGTCAGGAAACATAACCATCTTTGATTAACAAGCTAGTCTAGTAGAGGCATACTAGTGACATCTTGTTTTGTCTATGCATTCACACATGTATCATGTTTCCGGTTAATACAATTCTAGCATGAATGATAAACATTTATCATGAAATAAGGAAATAAATAATAACTTTATTATTGCCTCTAGGGCATATTTCCTTGATCTCCCACTTGCACTAGAGTCAATAATCTAGATTACATAGTAATGATTCTAACACCCATGGAGTCTTGGTGCTGATCATGTTTTGCTCGTGGAAGAGGCTTAGTTAGCGGTGCGCAACATTCAGATCCGTATGTATCTTGCAAATCTCTATGTCTCCCACGGACTAAGTCCGGATGGAATTGAAGCGTCTCTTGATGTGCTTGGTCCTCTTGTGAAATCTGGATTCCTTCGCTAAGGCAATTGCTCGATATTGTCACGAAGATTTTCATTGGACCCGATGCACTAGGTATGACACCTAGATCGGATATGAACTCCTTCATCGAGACTCCTTCACTAGCTGCTTCGAAGCTGCTATGTATTCCGCTTCACATGTAGATCCCTTCACGACGCTTTGTTTAGAACTGCACCAACCGACAGCTCCTCCGTTTAGTGTAAATCGTATCCGGTCTGCGATTTAGAATCGTCCGGATCAGTGTCAAAACTTGCATCAACGTAACCGCCACGATGAGCTCTTTGTCACCTCCATATCTGAAACATATCCTTAGTCCTTTTCGGTATTTCGGGATGTTCTTGACCGCTGTCCGATGATCCACTCTGGATTACTTTGGTACCTCCTGCTAAACTTATAGCAAGGCACACATCAGGTCTGGTACACAGCATTGCATACATGATAGAGCCTATGGCTGAAGCATAGGGAACATCTTTCTATCTTCTGCGGTGGTCGGGCATTGAGTCTTACTCAACTTCACACCTTGTAACACAGGCAAGAACCCTTTCTTTGCTTGATCCATTTTGAACTTCTTCAAAATTTTGTCAAGGTATGTGCTTTGTGAAAGTCAATTAAGCGTCTTGATCTATCTCTATAGATCTTAATGCCCAATATGTAAGCAGCTTCACGAGGTCTTTCATTGAAAAACTCTTATTCAAGTATCCCTTTTGCTATCCAGAAATTCTATATCATTTCCGATCAGCAATATGTCATCTACATATAATATCGAAATGCTCTGAGCTCCCACTCACTTTCTTGTAAATCTGAGCTTCTCCAAAAGTCTGTACAAACCCAAATGCTTTGATCACACTATCAAAGCGTTTATTCAACTCGAGATGCTTGCACCAGTCCATAGATGGATCGCTGGAGCTTGCACACTTTGTTAGCTCCTTTGGATCGATAAAACCTTCGGTTGCATCATATACAACTCTTCTTCGAAATCCATTCAGAATGCAATCTTTACATCCATTTGCCAAATTTCATAATCATAAAATGCGGCAATTGCTAACATGATTCGGACGGACTTAAGCATCGCTTACGGGTGAGAAGGTCTCATCGTAGTCAATCCCTTGAACTTGCCGAAAACCTTTTGCGACAAGTCGACCTTTATAAACGATAACATTACCGTCGGCGTCGGTCTTCTTCTTGAAGATCCACTTGTTTTCTATTGCTTGCCTACCCTCGGGCAAGTCAACCAAAGTCCACACTTTGTTTTCATACATGGATCCCATCTCGATTTCATGGCCTCAAGCCATTTTGCGGAATCTGGGCTCACCATCGCTTCTTCATAGTTCGTAGGTTCATCATGATCCGGTAGCATGATTTCGAACAGGATTCTGATACCACTCTGTGCGGATCTTACTCTGGTTGATCTACGAGGTTACGTAGCAACTTGATCTGAAGTTTCATGATCAATATCATCAACTTCCTCACTACTTGGTGTAGGTGTCTCGAAACCGGTTTACTGCGACGAACTACTTTCAAGTAAGGGAGAAGGTACAATTACCTCATCAAGTTCTACTTTCCTCCCACTCACTTCTTTCGAGAGAAACTCCTTCTCTAGAAAGGATCCATTCTTAACAACGAATGTCTTGCCTTCGGATCTGTGATAGAAGGTGTACCCAACTGTCTCCTTTGGGTATCCTATGAAGACGCATTTCTCGATTTGGGTTCGAGCTTATCAGGTTGAAGCTTTTTCACATAAGCATCGCATCCCCAAACTTTAAGAAACGACAACTTTGGTTTCTTGCTAAACCATAGTTCATAAGGTGTCGTCTCAGCGGATTTCGACGGTGTTCTATTCAGTGTGAATCGGCCGTCTCTAGAGCATAACCCCAAAAGCGATAGCGGTAAATCTGTAAGAGACATCATAGATCGCACCATATCTAGTAAAGTACGATTCTGACGTTCGGACACACCATTACGCTGTGGTGTTCGGGTGGCGTGAGTTGCGAAACTATTCGCATTGTTTCAAATGTAGACCAAACTCGTAACTCAAATATTCACCTCCACGATCGGATCGTAGAAATTTAATTTTCTTGTTACGATGATTTTCAACTTCACTCTGAAATTCTTTGAACTTTTCAAGCGTTTGGACTTATGTTTCATTAAGTAGATATACCCATATCTGCTTAAGTCATGTGAAGGTGAGAAAATAACGATATCCGCCACGAGCCTCAACATTCATCGGACCACATACATACGTATGTATGATCTCCAACAAATCTGTTGCTCTCTCCATAGTACCGGAGAAGCGGGGTTTTAGTCATCTTGCCCATGAGGCACGGTTCGCAAGTGCCAAGTGATTCATAATCAAGTGACTCCAAAAGTCCATCGGTATGGAGTTTCTTCATGCGCTTTACACCGATATGACCTAAGCGGCGATTGCCACAAATAAGTTGCACTATCATTATCAACTCTGCATCTTTTGGTTTCAACATTATGAATATGTGTATCACTACTATCGAGATTCATAAGAAATAGACCACTCCTCAAGGGTGCATGACCATAAAAGATATTACTCATATAAATAGAACAACCATTATTCTCTGATTTAAATGAATAACCGTCTCGCATCAAACAAGATCCAGATATAATGTTCATGCTCAACGCAGCACCAAATAACAATTATTTAGGTCTAAAACTAATCCCGAAGGTAGATGTAGAGGTAGCGTGCCGACCGCGATCACATCGACTTTGGAACCATTTCCACGCGCATCGTCACCTCGTCCTTTGCGGTGTTAAGCAATCCGTAGTCCTGTTTGAGTTGCAAATATTAGCAATGAACCAGTATCAAATACCAGTGCTCTGCGAGCTCTAGTAAGGTACACATCAATAACATGTATATCACATATACCTTTGTTCACCTTGCCATCCTTCTTATCCGCCAAATACTTGGGGCAGTTCCGCTTCTAGTGACGATCGCTTGCGATAAAAGCACTCGATTTCAGGTTTAGGGCCGGACTTGGGTTTCTTCTCTGAGCAGACAACTTGCTTGCCGTTCTTCTTGAGATTTCCTTCTTCTTCCCTTTGCCTTTCTTCTTGAAACTAGTGGTCTTATTGACCATCAACACTTGATGCTCCTTCTTGATTTCTACTTCCGCAGCCTTTAGCATTGCGAAGAGCTCGGTATAGTCTTTACTAACCCTTGCATATTATAGTTCATCACGAAGCCTTTGTAGCTTGGTGGCGGTGATTGGAGAATTCATCAATGACACAATCATCCGGAAGATTAACTCCCAATTGTGTCAAGTGATTGTAGTACCCGGACATTACGAGTATATGTTCACTAATGAACTGTTCTCCTCCATCTTGCAGCTATAGAACTTATTGGAGACTTCATATCTCTCAATCCGGGCATTACTGTTGGAATATCAACTTCAACTCTGGAACATCTCATATGCTCCATGACGTTCAAAACGTCGTTGAAGTCCGGTTCTAAGCCGTAAAGCATGGCTCATGAACTATAGAGTAGTCATCAGCTTTGCTCGCAGACGTTCATAACATCTGCAGTTGCATTAGCAAGAGCACTGGCACCTAGCGGTGCATCGGGGCGTAACTCTTACGTGCAGCAATGAGGATGATCCTCAAGTTACGGACCCAGTCCGTGTAATTGCTACCATCATCTTTCAACTTTGCTTTCTCGAGGAACGCATTAAAATTCAGCGGAACAACAGACGAGCCATCTATCTACAATCAAACATAAACAAGCAAGATACTATCAGGTACTAAGTTCATGATAAATTTAAGTTCAATTAATCATATTACTTAAGAACTCCCACTTAGAAAAACATCCCTCTAGTCATCTAAGTGATCACGTGATCCAAATCAACTAAACCATAACCGATCATCACGTGAAATGGAGTAGTTTTCAATGGTGAACATCTTATGTTGATCATATCTACTATATGATTCACGCTCGACCTTTCGGTCTCCGTGTTCGAGGCCATATCTCGCATATGCTAGGCTCGTCAAGTATAACCGAGTATTCTGCGTGTGCAAAACTGGCTTGCACCCGTTGTAGATGGACGTAGAGCTTATCACACCCGATCATCACGTGGTGTGCAGGCACGACGAACTTTGGCAGCAGTGCATACTCGGGAGAACACGTCTTGATAATTTAGTGAGAGATCATCTTATAATGCTACCGTCAATCAAAGCAAGATAAGATGCATAAAAGGATAAACATCACATGCAAATCAATATAAGTGATATGATATGGCCATCATCATCTTGTGCTTCATGATCTCCATCTTGCAGCACCACCATGATCACCATCGTCACCGTAGCGACACCTTGATCTCCATCGTAGCATCGTTGTCGTCTCGCCAAACTTATGCTTCTCGACTATCGCTACCGCTTAGTGATAAAGTAAAGCATTACGAAGCGATTGCATTGCATACAATAAGCGACAACTATATGGCTCCAGCCGATTGCCGATAACCGGTTACAAAACATGATCATCTCATACAATAAAATATAGCATCACGTCTTGACCATATCACATCACAACATGCCTGCAAAAACAAGTTAGGCGTCCTCTACTTTGTTGTTGCAAATTTTACGTGGCTGCTACGGGCTTAAGCAAGAACCAGTCTCACCTACCATCAAAACCACAGCGATACTTCGTCAAATAGACTCCGTTTAACCTTCTCAAGGACCGGGCGTAGTCACACTCGGTTCAACTAAAGTGAGAGAGACAGACACCCACGGTCACCTTTAAGCAGCGAGTGCTCGTGGCGGTGAAACTAGTCTCGCGTAAGCGTCTGGCGTAATGTCGGTGCGGGGCGCTTCATCTCACAATACCGCTGAACCAAAGTATGACATGCTGGTAGGTAGTATGACTTGTATCGCCCACAACTCACTTGTGTTCTACTCGTGCAAAACATCAAACCATAGAAAAACCTAGGCTCGGATGCCTTTGTTGGGGAGCGTAGTAATTTCAAAAATTTCCTCGCACACGCAAGATCATGGTGATGTATAGCAACGAGGGGAGAGTGTTGTCTCGTACCCTCGTAGACCCGAAGCGAAGCGATCTGGCGTAGAGGAAGTAGTCGACGTTCTCTTCGCGATCCGACCGATCCGGCGCCGTTACTCCGGCGCCCCGAGTTCTTGACACCGTACAGCTCGATGGCGTCCCTCGTACTCCGATCCAGCCGAGTGTCGAGGAGAGTTCCGTCGGACGACGGCGTGGTGGCGATCTTGATGTTTCACCGGCGAGGCTTCGCCTAAGCTTGCGACGGTATGACCGAGGTGGAATATGGTGGAGGGGGGCACCGCACACGGCTAAGGAACGATCCAAAGATCAACTTGTCTGTTCTAGGGTGCCCCCTGCCCCCGTATATAAAGGAGGGAGGGGGGAGGCCGGCCGGCCTAGCTAGGGCGCGCCGGGAGGAGTCCTACTCCTACCGGGAGTAGGACTCCCCCCCCTTTTCCTAGTTGGATTAGGTTTGGGGGGAGGGGGAAGAGGAGAGGGGGCGCCGCCCCTTCCTGTCCTATTCGTCTTGGGGAGAGGGCGCGGCCACCTCTGGCCGGCCCTCCTCTTCTCCCTCGAGGCCCACCGAGGCCCATTTACCTCCGGGGTTCGGTAACCTCCGGTTTTCCGTAAATTCCGTTTTCGCCGGAACCTTTCCGAACTCCAAACATAGGCTTCAATATATCAATCTTTATGTCTCGACCATTCCGAGACTCCTCGTCATGTCCGTGATCACATCCGGGACTCGAACTTCTTGGTACATCAAAATACATAAACTCATAATAAGCATCATCGAAACCTTAAGCGTGCGGACCCTACGGTTCGAGAACAATGTAGACATGACCTAGAACTATTCTCGGTCAATAACCAACAGCGGGACCTGGATGCCCATATTGGTTCCTACATGTTCTCGAAGATCTTTATCGGTCGACCGCATAACAACATCGTTGTTCCTTTGTCATCGGTATGTTACTTGCCCGAGATTCGATCGTCGGTATCCAATACCTAGTTCAATCTCGTTACGGCAAGTCTCTTTACTCGTTCCGTAATACATCATCTCACAACTAACTCATTAGTTGTAGTGCTTGCAAGGCTTGATGATGTGCATTACCGAGAGGGCCCAGAGATACCTCTCCGACAATCGGAGTGACAAAACCTAATCTCGAAATCGCCAACCCAACATTTGCCTTTGGAGACACTGTAGTACTCCTTTATAATCACCCAGTTATGTTGTGACGTTTGGTAGCACCCAAAGTGTTCCTCCGGTAAACGGGAGTTGCATAATCTCATAGTTACAGGAACATGTATATGTCATGGATAAAAGCAGTAGCAACATACTAAACGATCGTGTGCTAAGCTAATGGAATGGGTCATGTCAATCAGATCATTCTACTAATGATGTGACCTTGTTAATCAAATAACAACTCTTTGTTCATGGTCAGGAAACATAACCATCTTTGATTAACAAGCTAGTCTAGTAGAGGCATACTAGTGACATCTTGTTTTGTCTATGCATTCACACATGTATCATGTTTCCGGTTAATACAATTCTAACATGAATGATAAACATTTATCATGAAATAAGGAAATAAATAATAACTTTATTATTGCCTCTAGGGCATATTTCCTTCAAGAACCCTAGGCACTCCACGGTGCCGTCGGCGGCGCTTCATCATACACCAACAGGGCAGAGCTCACATTGTGTTCGACGGAAGGGGTGTCAGGAGTGAAGGAGCAGGGATGATGGCGCATCCGAGATGGAAGACGCACACGGAGTGACGCATTTTTATAGGGCCAAACAACGACCAAGCGGTGGAACGGGATTTCACGGGATCCTTCCAGAGAGACCAGGCAAAATATCTAGCCGGTCTAGAGAAAAACACAATATATGTCCAAACTGCTTACCCCATAATCTCATTGACCTATACGTGTCCATCATGGAAATAAGCAGTCAATGACCCATGGGGAGACGTGGCCACATGCATGGATGAAGCAGTGGCACGTGGAACAAGAGCAATCCACACACCTCTAGGCTGGACACGTGAAATCAAAAGTGCAAACCGCATAGTAAACTAAAGTTTTTTACTAACCCCATTTTTGTTTTTTCTAACAGATTATGTTCCCATTGTTAAAGAACATCGACAAGACAAAACTTAAAACAGGCAATCATTATTGGATTTTTAATGTGAACATAAGGGATCGACGTTTTGAAACTCTTGATTCTTGGAGGACGCTCAAAAATAAGTCTTTAGATGTTTGCGCAAGGAAAATGGTTGCAAGCTTTCGGTCTCTATGGGAAGAGCATTACGCCAGTTCCCGCGTCTCGCTGGATGAGTTTGGGCTTACCAACATCGACGTTCCAAAACAAAATAATGAGTAAGCATCCACTTCTTTTTCACATATTAACTATGGTTTTGTTCAGTTATTTACAAGCGACACAATACTACATAGAGTAAGCATCCAGTTCTTTTTCCAATTTTTTGTTTAGGTTTGACTGTGGTGTTTTTGCTCTAACGATAGCAAACGGTTGGGAGGCAAGGGCTGTTCCAAAATTCACAGCTGAGGATATTCCAAGCATCAGGAAACAATTGACTAACACGTGGGTTGACAACACCAACAACAAGGCTCCATGGAAAACCATACTCAAGTTAGCATAGGTCAGTTTTTTCTCCCCTCACGCGCGCTACATCCATGTAAATGCATGTGTTGTTTCTTTTGTGAACTTTGGAGTGTCGGGGGAGGAGTTGCATGTATAACAACTTGGATCAGGCAACTCTATTGCATAAACAGGCAATTTAAGCTTTAATTTGAGGCAAGTTATTCATAAGAACCCATAAAAGACAAATGAAAGACAAATAGTATGATCATTACATAACCAGGGAATTGTTGCATTTTATAGCATTGCAGAATCTGATGTATGTAAGTTTTCGACTATTATGGGGAGGGCAAGGGTGTTTGTGGGGCAATTCAAAGCACACAACAGGCAACTCAAAACTTATAACCAGGCAACTCAAAACTCTAGTGTAAGGCAAGTCAGCCACAAGAAACCATAAACCATACATAATAGTTTAGGATGTTCAAACATACATACCCACAAATAGTTTAACTCTTCAATGCCATTCGACACATCTTTTTCAGCCATCTGGTCACTGTGTGACCATTACACCAATCTGGTCGGGCAGCTTGCACCATTGTGGTTAAAAGAACCACAATAGCTGCACTTGTTCTTTCTCTTCAGATGCAGCTCAAGTGCTGATTGAATTCTTTTTGACTTTGCTCTCCCTTTTGTTGTTGATTTTGGAGGGTCTTTAGGAATTGCAGGGCCAAGTGTGGTAGCAGGTCTTCCAAACTGTGGTTCAACCATCGTAGTACCATGTGCGGCTGCAACAGCTACATGTAGAGATGCCATACTGAGCGGCTGGTGCGCATATCCACCAGGAGCTTGCACAATAGGAGACGAAATTGCATTGGCATTTTCTTCTTGTGTTGTTGAAGACCCTGGATGCTGCCCAATCCAGCCATCCAGTGTTGCTGTTGACGCAGGCAATGGTGCCAGTCCAGGACCAGCCACATAGGTTGTGTTTGTTGCGTTAGGCCCCCGCGGTGGTTGTATAGCCCCCATAGTTTGTGGTGCTGGCCAAATTGCTGGTCTAGGACCCATAGGAGGTCGCGCAGGCCCTCTTGCTAGTGCCGTATCCATCAAAAGTTGTGGCGCAGCTCCTCTTAGCGCTTGCACAGGCCTTGTCATTGTTGATTCCCTTGAAAGGTGCGGCGCTGCTCCACTGTTCAGTGGCACATATCCTGACAGTTGTTGTATAGGCCAGCAGCCTTGTGTGGGAGGGCTCATGGGTAGTGGTACAGCCCCTTTTTGCATCGTTTCAGCCCCGAATGCTGTTTGTTGGTGTCCATCCTCACTCATAGAGTTGCCAGTTAGGTTTGGTGCGTTTTTTCTCCGCGTTGCAGAAGTATGTCGCTGCTGCCTAGGTCCAGAAGAGGTTTGTGCAGGTTCATCAGGATGCACCGCAGGGCCACTAGTTGCCTGAGTGTTTCTCGGTGGTGGCGCAGAAGTAGGTCGCTGCTGCCTAGGTCCAGAAGGGGCTTGTGAAGGCCCTTCAGGACGCACCGCAGGACCACCAGTTGCCTGAGAGTTACTCGGTTGTGGTGCAAAACCATCAGCTGATGGTGGAGGACCACCAGAGGGCCCACTTGTTGGTGCTGCCGGTTTCTTCTTCTTTGACATGTTGAGATTTTTGATTTCATGACGCGCACCTCACATATGTTTCTTTACAATATCCGTCGCAGCATCTGACGCACTAGCAACCCGGGCAAGACTACCAAAATCCATCATCAAATTTGCATGCCTGAGTTCCTTTTTCGACTGTGGTGGCATCTCATCAGGTTGCTCTTCGACAGCAGGGGGTGCGTTGGGAATTGCCATAGGTGTCCATCTTCTAAGTATGTACTGCGCTGGGATTTCATCAACACCAAGTAGGTTGAAAACTTTCAAGATATGGCAGCAAAGCATGTCGTCCCTCTCAATCTTGCAGTAGTCACATCTGTAGTCTCCAACACTAGCTTCCACCGTGACAAAATAGTCCCTAGAACCATATTTGGCAACCCACTCTTGATTGGGGTAAACCTCATACAAGTTTTCACCATGCAGTCGCACATTGTACCTTGTAGTCAATTGAAACTCATCACGAAACTTCTCGTACAAGTCCCTAGTATACGAACCGTACGCCTGCTTCTCTATTGGGTAAGATGACCACATTTTAGTCTGTAAATGTCCTGTCCTGTAGTCTTTTGCACCCTCCCGGACTAGTATGTGTGTTTGGATTTTCTGATATTGCTTCACAAAGTTCAAAATGGACTTGTGTGGGTTCACATATCGCTTAAGGACAGCGTTGAACCCCTCGCTGCGTTGAGTTGACTGCAAGAAAGGGAAGAATTGGTGCTTGAAGTAGCAGGGCACCCATGTCTCTCTGTACTTGTATAGATTCTCGAAGTGGGAGTCAGTCATAGCCTCATACTTCATCATCAGTTCACACCACCCTGCCTCAAATTCTTCCGGCGTCAAGCTGAAATCAACACAGTTGTTCAAATCTTTGGACATGCCAGGGTTTCGCCCCAGCAATGCTCCAAGCTTTTCTTGTGCTTTTTTCATAATATGCGGTAACAAATGTGCACACTTGTAGGAAAGATCTTTTAATTGATGTGTGCGTTGCGATGTCTTGGTCGGTTATGATGTTGGTGGGTGCTACATTATGCATTGCCTCAAGGAAGGTCTGGAATAGCCAATCAAAGCTCGATGCCAACTCTTGCCTAACAAAGCCACAACCCAACATGAACGACTGCCCATGCCTGTTAATCCCAATGAATGGTGCAAAGGGCATGTTGTACATGTTAGTCATATATGTTGTGTCAAAGGAGATACAATCATGATAAGATTCCGCGTACGCCTTCCTTGCTGCACCATCGACCCAGAAAATATTCTCAACCCTCTCTTCCTCATCATATTTTATCTTGTAAAAAAAATCTGGATCCTCTCTCTGCTGATCTTTAAAGTAAGCAACTGTCTCTATCATATCCCCTTCTTTTGTATCATCCTTGTTCAAGAGCGTCTTGAGGATTGTAATGTGTTTAGTGCCATAAGGTACAATGAGTTCTGTCCCATAGAAATCTGACATGATGTGCATCATACGACCTGTTGACATGAAGTCACAATGGTGGTCAATCCTTTTTCTACACAAAAACAGTGCCAAAAATAGTTTCTTTTCTGTTTTCAGCAAGGCAACTCAAATGCAAAGCTTGGGCAATTCATGAAGCTATACAAGCAACTACAACCATATGCCCCAGGCAACACATGAGCAAAGTACACAAAACAAACCAGGGGGTAACTATGCATTTAGTGAGCAATACAAATTTCAATCATAGGCAAGTTGACCCCATCCAGAAACAAGTACTATTGTATATTTTAGCTACAAAGAGACTAACCATAGGTAAGTTCAGATTCAACGCCAAATTTGTTTTATAAAATAACTAGGCAAGCAGGAACTTTGCATTGAGCAACAAACAGGTAAACATTAGGCAAGTCCAGCATCCAGAAACAAATCAGGCATTTTATGTCTTTTTTCTACTATTGTAAGCAATTTAGTGGCACTATCAAGCAACTAAGGCATTTGTTTGAAGCAAATCAGTGACATGTTTCAAGCAAAAAAATGTACTTGTTGATGGGCTAAGAAACACACAACCAGTAGGCATGTCCAGGTTCTTAAAGTTAGAAGATAGGGGGAAGGTGGGTGTGGTTCAATACCTGTAGTTAAATTGCAGTTATGAAGATGAGTAAGGAAGGCCCTTTCTTCTGGCGGGATCCCTTGGTGTGATCGCAAATACTTAGTCAAACATGGCTTGTCAACCAACGGATGGTTGTGCTCGCTAACAAAGTAGATCACTTCCCATCTGCCATCTATTACCTTCATAATCATCTTAGCTTTGCAACCAGTTTGCACATTTTTATCTCTTTTTCGTTTCTTGCTCCTCTTTTTGCCTTTACTATCATCATCAAGAAAGACAATAGCCTCATCTTCATTATCATCTTTTGCTTGCCCAACAATGTCATCTAGCACGGGAATCTTTTCTGCCCCTCCGTCATCAACATCAGGCTTCCGAAACTTGTTGCAAACAAACTGTTGTTTTATCAACTCCCCGGTTTTGAGATCCTTCCTTGAACTATTCATTTTGATTGAAAACCCCATTTGCAAGGAATATGCATTGTAATGCACCTTGGCATCTTCCAAAGTGTCGAACCTCATGCCCACGTAAGGCTCCTTGGGCTGTGACCAAGCTTCATCATCATTTTCAGCACCCAAACCATTACCAACAGTGCCATCGGTATCACCTGCAGCACCTGTGCCATCAAGGGTATGAGCATCACTTCCAGCTGCTATAGCTGCAGGTACTTGTGTACTGCCCGGAGCACGGCCCCCATGACTTGACTGCCCATTTGTCTCCATTGCTTCTGTAGCAGCACCATCGACTCTTTGGATGATAGGGGGATTAGGTGATTCCGCCACAAATTCTGCATTTCCAGTAGCATGTTGTGTACAGTACAAAGGATCATCATTATTTTCAGCTGGTTCCTCATTTAGGTCAATCATTGTCAACTTGTTTATTTATTGAGAATATGGGAAAAAGTAAAGCAAGTCAGCAGAGGAATGGAAGCAAGTAGCACAGTAAATACAGGCAAGCCAATAGCACACCTACCCAAGCACACAAAAATAGCTCAATCATGTTCAACCTGTGCATTTTTTCAACCAGAAAAATTAAAGCAATTTTTACGTTGTTGAGGCAAGCTAGTACCAGACTAAACTCAGGCAAGCAAACAACACAGCACCGCAAGCACACCAGATTCACAAGATAGCAATTGAACATAACCAGGCAATTCAAAGTGCACTATCAGGCAACCCAAACCATATAATCAGGCAAGTCAAACTATATATGTCAGGCAATATATTATTTTCAGGATATGCATGTTTTTTTTGTATTAATGAATCATGTTTGTACATATAAACATACCTAACATAGGCTTTTTGTTTTTTGTGTTTCATAATATATTTTCTTATTTTTTTTTCTTAAACGCAGGCAACATTTGATTTTGGGGAAGCAAGTATACTGCCATAGAAGTGCTACTTTGAAGTGTCTTCAGAATGGAATTCACTCCCAAATCAGAGAGATTAGAGCATGTTTAGTGTTAGGAAAAACTTAAGTTAGAATTATGGGCATGATTGTTCTTTTATATTCAGACTACTTCTGCTTTCAGTACCTATGTTTGTGTGTTAGAAAGAACTTAAGTTGACATTTTTAGGTTTGATCTTTTACAGTAGCAAGTTTGTGTGTTTTTGGATATGCTCAGTATGTTTTGAAGTAACGTTTCGCAGCTGAGATAGTTTTTGGTATATGGATTTTCTTGTTGGGTTTTTCCTTCTTTTGCAGGATGAAATACTAATAATTTTTCCACTGTATCCTGGCAACTTTCCAACTTTTCTTGGATCATGGTGAAGGATATGATACAACAAAGGTAAATTGTACTAAAGCAACTGTCTCTTGTTTTTTAGTTGCAATTTTAGTTACATTTATTTCTTTTAGTGTTTTTTCACTATCGAAACCAAGGAATAATGGAAACAAATGTTCAAGAGGAATCTTTTTCTAGTTTTCTTCAAGAGTTGCCTTGACATCATTTTTTTGCTTAATCCTATAATGCAAGTTGCTCCAATAAGCCATTTGTTTTTCGTCCGCATGCTCCCAGAAGATCTGATAGGGGGGGGGAGCCTTGTTTTCCCCTTCTTTTTCATAGTGATGTCAGTATTCATTGTCTTATAAGTTTCAAAAGTGTTCATGTTTTGCCATGGCATAAGTTTTCAAAGTTTTGTGCATACATATACTTAGTTGCCTCATTATAGCACTGTTTTTGCTCAAACAGAACGTGTTTTTTGCACTGTTATAAGCAATTAATAGAACTGGAACACATCAGATATAGATCATGATTACTTGTTTCTCATCCTCTTATATGTACTGTTTTTTCTCAGTTGTTTTTCTTGCTTAAGGCATTATATTTTCCTAATTTTTTTGTCCCCAGCATTTACTCAGCACTTGCCTACAGATTTATAAATGTGTTCATATGCAACAGATTTGCAAATAGATTTTGAAAACTGGGAAGAAATATCATGCTTAACATCAGACTAAATTTGCCCAAATCATGGGGCTGAAACTTGCCTAAACAGCAGACTAAACATGCTTAACATCACATCTTTTTTACACAATCTTTTGCACAACTGAAGCCTTGTACAAATCATGGGGAAAGAGGAGGGGGATCTGGAAGATGAGCTAAACCTGACTTTTTGCCTTGCTTTTTTGGCTTTTTGCAAGGCAATCAGGAACGAGGCGCCTAGAGAAGAATCATCAATGGAGCCGCCATTGGAGGGCTGTGAAGGTTTTCTTGGATCTGGAAGTGGTGAGGGGAAGGGGCGTGCTGTCCTTTTTTGCTTGGGAGAGAAGAAGATGGGGCTGGGGGTTAGGTGAGGAGAAAGGAGAAAAGAAGACGCGCATGGGTGGGGGAGGGATCGGGCGAAGGGGGAGGACCAGATGATTTGCCCGCTCGATGGGTGGCTGCGGGAATCGGGAGCGGGGGCCAGATACTTTCCTATCCTGGACAGGGGGACAGAAAATTACTATATTTGGGTGGCTGCCAGGAAAAGCTAGGAAGCACCCGGCTGCTCCCTAGACACACAATCCTACCTCAAGCATGCATTTGTCATATGCTTTTGACCTGCACAGTCCACAACGGCCGGCCATACGGGACGGGAGACTCATGCAGATCAGATAGATATGCATGACAAGGAGATGTACGCATGACAAATGGGGAGATATATGCATGAAAAATGACCAAATTTCACTGTCATGTGACATGTATAGCTCTCTCTATATATATCTTTCCTAGATATCACGTCTTCAACACTTCGAAATTTTGGCATCATAACCTTCGCCTTCACCAAATTTAGCTATTGTGAGATTTTGGAGGAGACCAAATCCAGAGCCATGCTTCAGTTTGCTTTTATCTCATAGATGCGGCAATACAAACAAGATGAATTACATGTCCTTTACAGACTTGACCACCGGTGTATTACTGATGTGTATGGAGCACCACGATAACAGCGAGAAAGCTCTGAAGTTCCTTAAGAGATGGTACAGGAGTCCACTAGAGCTGACCAACATCAAGCCCCTTCAACGACTCTGGGTACGAGGCCTTGGTCAGCGCGCCGGAGGGACACTTCCTAACCCTTCTCATCATGATCCACCTGCTGCGCCGTCCGCCTTAGAGTGTCGTGCTTAGTGCATGCATGTGAGAAGTACCTAAGAGGGTGCGTGGTTGGCACGCTCGACGGCGACGCCCATGCTACCAAGGAAGCAATGAGGATAGATCGTTCCTTGCCGCATTGAGAGTTGAGACTCGCGCTTGCCAATGTGTTGCCGAGGCTCGTGGCAGCGTTAGCAGAGACCAGAGATTCGCGTCTAAGGGGTGAGAGTGCGACCAGCTCCACTCTTTTGCAATCTGAGAAATGTAACAAAAAAGGCTGCTTCGGGGACTGTTATGGCAGCCTATGATATCCTAGTAATAGCACTTTGCCACGTTATATTGAAGTACCCTGCCGCCATAGGAAAAGTGCCCAAGGACTGCACCCACGACATTGAACCTCTCGCGAGTACATTGATTCTTCAGTCGATTATTCTCCATGCATGCTTGTCTGATTCCCCTTTTGATATTTTCCTAGTAATCAAAAAGTGCTTCAGATCAGGGAGAAGTACTGGAAACTCCTGCACGTCGAGGAGTGGAAGAGAGAGCTCTCATGAGTCCATCAGCTGGAGCTTCAACGAAGACCCGGTAATGGTGATGGGGACCTACCACAACCGTGTCGACAAGGTCGATGGTGAGAATGTTTAGAAGGGCGTCGACAAATGGCACGGCTCGTCTGCTGAAGCAGAACATGATCAAGCAAGGCTTGGTTGCCTGAGACACCTTGATGAATGGCTTGCTATCAACTTTTTCTTTTTGCAAGTGGCTTGCTATCAACTGACCACTCGCTACGAGGTTTAGCTGTATATTGGTGCTGTAATCTTTGCTCACGTGTGCCTGTGTTTTCCCCCTTATTAGGAGTGGTACTTCTTTTTATTGAGAAAAAATAGTTGTTTACTTGTTGAGAAAAAATAGTTGTTTACTTGACCAGGGGCGAGAAAGGGCAAATTCTCAAGCGAACCTGGGCCCTCTGGAGGCCAGTAGGCCCATCTTGGTGTCCCACAAACGATCCACTATCTGTCCATCCAGTTAACAAACAACAACACAACCTAAGTTGTTTCTCAAAAAAAAAAAAAACACAACCTAAGTTTGAGGATGGAAATCCCCGCAAATCCTATATGCGCCTTAAGCGCCGGATTTAGTATTGTTAGAAAACAGGCGCACACCGCCCTTTACTCTCCACTAGCTCGTATATGGGCCGCCCCAAGTAGTTTCTCCACCGCTTTTCAGATTCTGCACTGATTTTATGGGCGTTTTTTTTCTTTCATTTTTTTATTCATGGCTTTTTCTTTATCTTTCTTCCTTTTCCTTTTTCGTTTACGTTTTCATTTCCCTTTTTTTTGTTTTTCCTTCTTATTTTTTTTCTGATATTTTTCAAATGCATGTCTTTCTCAAAAATGATGATCTATTTTAGAAAAATATGATTTGTTTTCAAAATTGATAAACTTTTTACAATTTATTTACCTTTTTCGAACATTGATGAACATTTTGAAAATTCATTAACATTTTCCAAAATTTTATGATTTCTTTTCATATTTATTTATTTATTTATTAGTTTGTGAACTTTTTCATACTTTGACAAACTTTTTTTCAAAATCGTTGAACATTTTCAAAATTTATGATTCTTTTTTTCAATTTTCAAAATGTCAACGGTCTACTGTCAACAACTGAACGACGGATTGAGGCAAAAAAGAATCGACAGAGCGAGCAAGCCTGCCTATCGACGGAGGGATCGAGCAAACCTTCGTTTTAATGGGACAGCCCAACTTGCGCCAGCACGGACAACTGGCACTTAAGGCGCCCTATTGGAGGTCCGAGCAGTCGCTGCCCACAAAACAATGGTCACAAGGTTGTTGTCTGTGTTGTCGTGTGACTATGTCACTTCAATTGCCCAATGGGTAATTTAACAAATAATCTATCCAATAGCTTTGTACTATGATATCCCGACAAATAAGTTTGAAGGTAAAAATCAGAACATTTATATTGCATGTACAGTGGCTAACTTGTGACAAGGTACCTTCATGCTTTTGATCTCGTTTTATAAGTCCAATCAGAGGTGAAATGCATGATCACAAAACTGCTGAAGGATGTACTATGGCTAGCATGCAACAACTATTTATATACATCTGCTTCTTCGGGGATGTCATTCCCACTGTTGTGGTACGATAGGGACTCCTTCACATTCACTTCCATTTCACTCATGTGAGGTTTTGGAGGAAACCAAAATTCAAGGCCATGTTCCACTGGTAATAACTGTTAGTGTTCCCATGTACCATAACAGAACACCCATGAGAGATTTTATTGCAGTCAAACACCCTATTTAGCCCACTTGTGCAATACCTGTCCATTTCCTTCCCGTGAACGTTGCCTGCCCCGTGTCTACTTAAATTAGGAGTCGTCCTACGGAGAGTATGCTGCTAAGACAGCGAGACAAATTCTAACATAATTTTGAAGGAAGACAGATAGCGGGAAGCAACGTTGTTTGCTCGACCACCAAAAGGACCAGCATAGTTCACCTACAACAATGCTAATAGCACCCACCGAGCCAGCAAATAGCATCATTCTGTGAGGCTCATGTAATAGTTATGAATACTTATTAATTGTGACATGCTCTATTTTCATTGTAGTTTAACTACCTTGAGATTTTGCTGGAAAACTAACGATAACCTGTTGCCATTGGAACCTGCACGTGCGAGCTTGGAGCCTGTAGTGCAGCTGATATATAGAATGGACGCCTCTAACAAGGAAAAGATAAAGTTCCTTTATAGTCCAATTTTGTCATGTCCTGGAAAATGATTTTTCTTGTTGAAAACGTGTTTGGAGTTTGCTTGCACATGCCTTCATGGTTGAAACCGTTAAACTTCTTTTTAGTGATTTGGTACAACAATGACGGCGCACTTTTGTCTTCCTTGTTAGGAGGTGTTGCTTTGAGGATCGATCTTGCAGCCTGGGTGCTATCAATGGTGGGGAGTGAAGATGAAGACCGTTGTTGCATGTCTGATGCAAGCTATGACCGTCAATTGACAGTTTTCTTTTCTCCTTTTTAAGATATTAGGGATGTGTGCACGCAAGGAGACAACATGTCTTTGACGTCATGTTGTTTCACAAGCCAGGAGCATTTTGTATCAACATTCATTTCTTTCTACAATCATTTTTAAGACAACCGCTTTCTAAATTGATGACTAACTCTAGCTAGGAGCTTATGTTTCCATCGAAGTGCACAACAAATATGTTGCTAACCTTCTGTGGTTGACGAACTTTATGCGTAGCGCAAGACAACACAGTGTGAGCACCAAAACTCTTCACATGGAAACGATCTAGCAATAGGGCACAGACTCCACACCGGCCATATGAGACGAGATCGAGACTCATGCAGATCAGACATATGCACGACAAGGAGATATATGCATGACAAATGAGGGAGCTCTGTGCCACTGATGTGATATGTACAGCTCCCCCTCTATATATCTTTCCTCGGAGATATCATTTCATCACCGCTTCGAAATTTCTGCATCATATTGTCCGCCTTCTCTATATTTAGCTACTGTGAGATTTTCCCACGCAAGAAAATATAGCAAAAAAAACAACAAATTCTGAAACTTTATGGAATGATCATCTACAAATGTTATGGGGGCTTACAAAGTTTGGTGGTCAAATAACATTCGAGAAGCGCTCTACAAAAAAGACAGAATTACAAAATCTGCTAAAACAGTGCACGTACATTTTGACTACTTTTCAGTGAATTTGTCTTTTTTGTAGAGAGCTCCTTGAATGTTATTTGACCACCAAATTTTGCAAGCCTCTCTAACATTTGTTGATGATTATTTTCACAAAGTTTCAGATTTTTTCAAATTGTGTTGATATGATTTCTTGCCTGGGTGCACCGTGGGTGCACCGAGAGTGGGTGTAGAAGAACCACTCTCTTCAACTTTACATAATTAATATCTCTTTCAATTCCCAACTATCCCGTGTGTCTATAGCGGACTACTCATCAATGGTGGTGGAAGATGTAAACATGGCGATGGAGGATGGATTAGCGATGATGGTGATGAAGACGGTGACAAAATTCCCCTCTCTTGGGTGGAGAGAGGAACCAACCTATACTCAAAAATAAAGAGGAACCAGCCCTCTTTATGGCCATATGTATAATTTGGTTGAATAGAGAAGGCAAATAAAGGTCTAAGGGGACTTCTCCTCAGTTAGCGTCCCATACAGCCTATGGCATGTGGGCCCACCTCCAAGTATATCGGATGGGCTTCCGGGACCCTCCTTCAACCTATTGGTCATGTCCTTCAAGAAACTTTATGAAATATTTTCCTTTTATTTTATTTCACCTATTATATGCTTGAAAAAGACAGAAACAATATATCTCCTAAAAACAACGCCGGTTCCGTCACTGTGATTTAAATTTTGCATGAATGCGGACAAAACCCTAAGCAAAGTTGTCAGAAAAGGATATGTTGGGGTGTATCAACACTGTACCAATTCGATGTAATAAAAGTGATAAATTTCCTAGTTCTCCAGATGCATGAATGCAATTTACACATAGATTTACCTCGTTCTAGCTAGTGTCTAAACTATGGGTTCTGATAAACTATGGGATCAGACGGTACTAATATCGACCCTCAGCCGTTAGAAATCGAGGTCATAGACGCGGAAGGACGGAATGGAATGAATCAATCTGCTTTTTCAGAAATAAATATGATTGAACCCAAAGTGTATAAAGGACCTGCTGCTAATATGATCGAACCATCATCTAATTTCACAACTACACTACCAAGTATACTGTGGCCTTTGCCTTTGTAGCTTGTAGTTGCACGTGCGGGCCTGCCAAAAGATTATGTCTCAGTTTGCCCAGTATTTGAGATTGCGTGGTCTATATTTCATATCCATACCACCGTCACGCCTCACTTACTGGTTGGTGGAAGTAAGAACATACTATTGTGCAAAGAGGAAAAAACAGGTATTGTCCCTCCTTATGGGAATCTAATGATGGAGGCGAGGTATTCAAAGGTTAACTGGGGCATCTCCAACGCCGACCATAAATCAGACACCGTACTCGTCTATGGATCGGTGGGGACTAATCCACGTAGACTGATGCAAAAGCCGATCATCCATAGCTAGCCACAAAGATCCGCACCTCTTTTAAACAAAAAGTCCGCAAGATCAAAATAAGCGCATATCAAGTCGTAGTTTATCTAAAAATGGTCAAATGCGGCTATAGTTCTAATTTAAATATTACAATCCAACAAAGTATCAATTAAAATAGTTTAAACTTGAATTCAACTAGCACATATGTACTCGTTGTCCTTTTAACCGCCCACAGATGCTTAATAAAAATTTCCTTCAGTTGCTCGATGCCGAATTTACTGATGCATTTGAAGAAACTCACTAAACGTGTCCGGATTCTAATCTGGAAGTTCGATATGATCACCCATGTTCTCAAAGTCAAGAATTATGGTGGCATTCTCACCCTCATCCTCCACGATCATTATTGTGCATGATCACACAACATGTCATCACCTCCCACAAGGTCGCTACATGTTTATGAGATCCACGAACACCTGCAAAATGGGCCTGGAGAACTCCAAATGCCCTCCCAAGATACTTTTGAGCTGTTTTTCGTCTTTGGCCAAGTGACACATTTTCTGACCAAGTGGCTCAGAGATGGTCTTGACAAAGGTTGCCCATGGAGGTAGATACCATCAACCAGATAGTAGCTCATGTTAATGCCCATTGACAATATAGTTGCAATGAGGAGCTTTCCGTGTGTGGCGGACGGAAGATAGGTGAGCACCAGGCGGCGGTGGACAAACGACGTGGAGCCTAATGTAGCAGTGGAGCTCACGGAGGTCGCGGGGCCGGTTCCAAGAAGGGTTTAGCGGGCGGACGGGGTGGTGGAGTGCGGTGTCAGTGAGAGAGAAATCATATGCGTAGAAAGAGGGTAGTATGGAGATGTGGGGTATGGGAGGAGTTTTGGGTGGGCCAGGGATGTCGTAGTCCTATGTGGCTTCTGTCCGAATTCCCGCGAAGCCCCTAATTTGCTTCCGATTTGCGAGAAAAAGGATGTCCAGACCGGTTGTGGACGGTTTAAAGGTCTGCTTCGGAGATGTCCATATAGCCTTGAGTTACTTAAACCAGTTGCACGTGCGGTCCTGCCAAAAGATAACATCCACCCAACATTGTCAGATCAAATAATTGAGATTCATATCACTGACAGGCAGCACACTTCGGTTGGTGGGAAGTATATCGCGGTTGAGGATTGCCATTATCATACACTTTAATGTGACGATTGCCTTCATCATATAGATTTCACCAACTTTAGATATGCTAACAATGGTGCCAAAACCATCAACTGCACGCCTATGCCCACAAATTCACGTGAGCACCAATAAATGATACTCATGTCCACTTGTATGTGAGCCTACCGACCATGTCTATTATTGACATTGTCATTGGATCTTGGGTTTTTTTTTTTTGGGCAGAGGAATCAGCACGGTCCACGCATTGATTTCAGTGCTCGGGAGCCGCTGTGTGAAAACCCACATTGCCGGATCAGGGAAGCTGATTTACTACTGCCAATGTAGTCATGCTCGCTACTCCCTCAGTCCATAATTACCATCATCTAAATATCGTATAATATGAAAATATATTTTGTAATAATTCTCATAATTATTATTCTATACATTGGATGCTGATATTTTTTTCTCATGTGCTTGGCAAAAGTGAGTGTTTTCAGGGATGGCAATGCGTGTGATCATTTGTTTATGTACAGCTATACATTAAGCTTGCACCGTCAGCAGAATAGAGATATAGAGATGAAAGCAAGACTCAGTGTGTCCAAAATGCTAAAGTACGTCACAGCATGCAAAACCGAATCTTGCATCCACACCAAGATCTCTAACCATGCAAGATCTGATCACGTCAGGAGAAAGCAAAGGGACACACCCAGATTTAGGCATCAAATATAAATGAGTATAATATAGCTGCAGGGGTGAATCACGGGTCGTGATATCAGCGATGACATATTTTTAGTTTTTGCCCAAAAGGGATCAGATCTACTACCACAATTCGAAAATATTAGCTTACTAAAACGTCTTATATTTTGGAATGGCGCTAGTACGGCTGGTTATATATTGTTTCCATGTCATCTATAGCTAGTCCAATAACCAACATGCATAATCGTTACAAAGTTATGCTACATTATTAGTACATGATCCACCTCACACTTTCATGGTTTCTTGGAACACTTGTTGCACCACATCTCTTAGGGTAATGTACCCAAAAATATGCAGGTCCCAACGTATGCAGCCCTATACTTGTCCTGCCCTTCCGGTTTGAAGACTCGTCTGAAAATTCTCATCAATCAAGGTAGATGGCGAGTGGATGGCACGAGTTTCACGCTGCAAAAACTGTCCAATGAAATATTGTTCACGTGTTCAACTCCTGAAGCAGTAAATGCAGCACCCCCCCCCCCTCTACGCTGCCCGTAGTGGGTATGATAGTTAGTATCATGCATATCGTACTTGGTACCGCCTATGTAATGCATAGTATATATTAGTATCTTTAGATGGAGAATGGCGTTTTGGAGGCTGAGCTCCATGGAGGCCTTTATTTTTTAAAAATTCAAATTCAAACTTTTATGTTTCAAAAAATTCAGAAAAAAAATATGTGTGTATTTAAGGGTGTAGTCCACATGTGTGTAGAATTTTATGATGAAATAAGTTGAAATGAGACCTATACAAAAAAGATAAATTCATGGCCTGGGAGGATGAATAGTATCATGTGTTAAACAGCTCCAAATTTGTCTTTTTTGCATAGCACTCATTTTAACGTATTTTGCCCTGAAAATTTACACACATGTGTTATGCCTTCATGTATATCTGTACTTTTTTAGAATTTTTTGAAATATAAAAATATGAATTTCGTTGAAATTTGAATTTTGAATTTAAAGGCCTCCAGTGAGCTCGGTCACCAAAGGCATTTTGCACTTTAGATGACCTTATTTATTGATAGACATATATAATAGCATATCATTTCTTATGATACGCTATCATGATATTGCATCACATCAAAATTGCATAGTGAACTTGTATGATACTAGCTATGATACTCCCGCTGCGGACAGCTTAATTGGATTTGCATGCCATGCATGGCCTTTAATTCTCTCTCTTCCTCTCTCTCATCTATATGGAATAAGGTGTGGGACTCAATTTGCTTCAAGTGAATGAAACTCAGAGTGAGATTAGTATTATGGAAATATGAAAATTTTAAAATAAGCCCTTTGAAGCAGAATGGAGGGAGTATCTTGTACAAAGTTTCTAGTAACGTGACAGGAACGTGGCAGACATCTCTGATTTGTCACATAGTGAGTTGGCCGGTCACATGGTAACAGTAAAGTGTCACATGGTATTGTGTCTGCATGGTCCGCTCTGTCCACGTTGGACGGGGCTGCTACTGCCGCAAGTAAGTAGACTGACGCATGCAATGACGCGGCCATATGTTCATCACAAAAATAACAGCCTTATACCTTGCGGGCTCTCCGCTCTAGTGTTGCTAATTCCATCACCTCCATATCCATGGGCTCTACATCGACTTGGAAAGAGCATAAATATCGTTTCGATCTCTCATTCACATGCGATGGCCTTGTTCGCCATGCATACAAGGTGGAGCTCGTGCGAGTGAAGGAGGAGGAAAGAAGACCTCGACCTCAAGGTGGAACTCTCTCTCAACCTTTGCATGCACCATTCCTCGCAGCCCAGATAGCAAAATTTCACCACAGTTTGTACTCTCTCCGTTCGGAATTACTCGTCCAAAAAATTAATGTATCTAGATGTATTTTAGTTATAGATGCATTCATTTTTACGACAAGTAATTCCGAACGGAGGGAGTTCTGTTGATGATAACCCCTCTAGCTAAAGAGCGAAAATTCTCTTATCACTCATCACTCACCACCATCCAGAGCAAGAGGCCCCAGAAAAATGCATCCCAGTTAATTGTGGCTCTGTATGGCAGTGAGCCACGACACGGTGCTAGCATGCATGTGAGCCTGGTGCTTTTGTCTCCGGGTAGACACAGTGCAACAGTGCACACCACGGCCCGAACAGAACCCTATGAAGCTGTCGGTGTATTGCAGCTGCCTTTGAGTGTTCATGATGAGCTGCATATATATACTACTTTGATCATGCGCTGATTCCACAGGAATATGAGCTGCTAGGATAGTCATATGCTGTCTCAAATATTATCAGTGCACTTTGCTAAACGATTAGTTTTTGACGAACCAACTTTTCACAAACCGGCTTAGGGCATCTCCAGCCGTTCGGCCCCCCAGGGCGTCTAAATTCGGCATTCTGGAGGCGTGCCGGCGCTAGCTCGGCCCACGAGGCGGGCTAGCGCCATCCACGCACTCCAACGCGCCGGCCCCAGGACGCGGTTAATTCAAACTGGGCCGTTCCCGCTCTCAAGACGCCGCAAGTCCGACGATCGGGCATAGTCTGTCGTTACAAAAAGGAGAGCGCCGCCGCCTCGGCGGGGTCATTCATCACTCGGAGGGGGTAGGTGCCAGGTGTTGGCGGTGTCGGCGTGCGCGAGCTCGGCTGTGTCGGAGCTGCCGGTGTTGGAGGCTGCGCCGCGGCGGCCGACATCGCTGGCGCCGACGTAGAGTCTTCGCTCGGCGTCCGTGCGGCCGTGGGCGTCGTCGGCCTCGTGGGCGTTGCCATCGGCAGCTCGTTCAGGATGAGGCCGCGCTGGACCAGGTACCACGCCTTGAGCTTCTCGTCGTTGCTCTGAAGCAAGTCCGCCGCACCCATCAGAAAAGCCATGTCGGTGTTCCTCTTCTTTGCGGCGACGTTCGTCCGGAGCAGGTCGAGCTTGATGGCGTTGTTCCTCATTAGCGCCGACCGCCGCGCCTCGGTCTTCTCTTCGCGTAGGACGGCCCGGGCCTGGACATCGGCGAGGCAGTGCTCGATGGACTCGTGCACTCGCGCGGTCGCCGCGTCGGCGTTCTTCCCTTTCTTGGCCAACTTGTGTCCGTCCGGCCGCCCTTCCGACGCGTCCGGAGTCGGCGCGTCCGGCTTGTACGTCTCCTTGGCCTTGTCGAGGGCACGTCGGACTTCCGCCCACTTCTCGCACTTATCAATGAGCTTGTAGACGTGGAGGTGCTTGAAGTCGGCGTCTTGGTTGTCACCCCGGAACATGGCGAACATGCGCAGCAGCTGCGCGGACGGACGAACAGTTGGCGAACCGCGGGCGCAGGGGACGAAGATGCATGGGCGAACGGCGTGCGTACCTGCTCTTCGACGCTGGCGCCGCTCTCCGGGCGAGCCGCGACCTCCTCGACGATTCCGTGCCATTTGTTGCCGCCAACTGAATCGCCCCAATGGTTCGCCATCGCCTTGGCACCGCGCTGCATGTACACGCCTTTGAAGTAGGGGTCGACGAGCTTCCGCTCGTCGAACTCGGCCTTGATGCGGTCCCAGTACGTCTCCAAGCTCTGGTTCGCGCCGGTGGTCGGGTCGAGGCAGACGACTTTCCATGCCTCGGCGAGGCATTCCTCCTCCTTGGACGTCCATTTGATGCGCGGCTCGCCCGTCCTCGCCGCCCGCTTCTTTTTCTGGCGCCCCTTCGTCGGAACAGGAGCCGGCTCCTCCTCCTCCTCCTCCTCCTCCTCCTCCTCCTCCTCGTCCTCGTCCTCCTCCTCGGGCTCCTGCGCATCGTCGCCGTAGACGTAGCCGAGCTCGGCCTCCATGTTGCCGCTGAGGTCGACCACCTCGTCCTGGGTGGTGAAACCGGGAGACGAGGCGGCCGCGGCCGATCCGGTCGCGATAATGTCGTCCATGTCGGCTCCCGTGTCGTCGGCGTCGCCGAGGTGCGAGAAGGGCAGCGGCCCGCGGTAGAGATGTGGTGTTGGCGTGGTTGCGTAGGCCGGGGGCGGCGAGTAGTTGTATGGCGGGTACTGCACACCGGCGAAGGCCGGCGATGGCGTGCGCGTAGCGGGGTGACCATGAGGGAAGGTCACGTTTGGGTTGAACCCGCCGTGCGCGTCGCCGTCGGCGTAGCCTGGCGACGATGAACCCCATGGAGATCCGGCGCCTTGCTGTCCCCAGGGCGCGTACTGGTGGGCGTGGCCGACGACGGGAGCATCGGCAGAAGAGGAGGACGCCGCCGCGCGCGCCGCGTTGTCGCGGGCCTTCTTGGCTATCCCGGTTCCGCTGTCGGCGGTGACCGCTTCGCGCTGTACTTCCACCTCCACTCGGCGTTCGACAGCGGCGGCGGCCGTTGAGGCGCCCTCGGCTTCTCTGTTTGGTTGGGTAGCGGCGCGTCGCGATCGCGCGTGCGCGGCATGGTGTATTTCTTGGCGGCATGGGCGGCGGGCTGCAGCGGGTTGGCGGGAGAAAGGGAGAATGGCGGGAGCAAAGCGAAGCGAAAGGGAGAAAGTGAGACAAAAGGCAGCAAAGCGCGGGGAAAAGGCCTTGATGCGCCTCGGTCGGGCCCACGCGCTTTTCGCTTGCGCTTGCTCTAGCGCCCAAGCGCAGCGGGTTGGTTCGCCTGGTCCGCCGGCACCGTTTTGGCCCGAGCCGCGAAAACAGGTTTCTGGGCGCGTTGGGGCTTTTTTTGGCCGCCGTGGCGAAATCGCTGGGAGGGCTGTTAGGCGCGGTGGAGATGCCCTTAGTAATTTTCATCATGTAGGTGGGTGTCGGCACCTCTATCTATATACAGTTTTGCTAGAACTCATCTAGATGAGATATAATTTGGTCTCATTCACTTTTTATAGTCATTGGATGTGATGCTATAAGATGCGTGTGTGCTGATGTGGTTGTATCTCTTCTTGTTTTCAAAGTGAATGAGACCAAATTCTATCTCATCTAGATGAGTTCTAGGTACTCCCATCTATATAAGCGTTAGCTAGCAGACTCCTCGGTAGAAAACAAATACGCTACGCTTAGTACCACCAGCCGCAGCACAAACGGCCGGAGGAGGCTGAGAGGCAGCTAATGAGCTCCATGGCCGCGGAAATGACTGCCGTCGAGGAGGAGGCGTGCATCTACGCCATGCAGCTGTCCTCCACGGCTCTCCTGCCGCTCACGCTCAAGAACGCCATCGAGCTGGGCATGCTCGAGGTCCTGATGGGCGCCGGCGGCAAGATGCTGTCACCGTCTGAGGTGGCCGCGCGGCTGCCGACGCCAACGACCAACCCGGACGCGCCGGCCATGGTCGACCGCATGCTGCACCTGCTGGCATCCTACAAGGTGGTGTCGTGCGAGGTGGAGGAATGCACGCACGCCCGGCGGTACGGCCCCACGCCCGTGTGCAAGTGGTTCACGCCCGACCAGGACGGCATCTCCATTGCCCCTCTGCTCCTTCTCACCAATGACAAGGTCCCTATGGAGAGCTTGTAAGTATATACTCCCTTCATTTCTATTTAATTAAAATATAAAAGCGTTTAGATCACTACTCACGCTCTTATATTTCCTTACAGAGGGAGTGTTTTACTAAATTCATAAAAAAAACATCCACAATACCAATCAATACCATTAGAATTATTGTTCATATATTTTCATACCATATATATTTATATTGTAAATGTTTAGATTGTTTTCGGTTAACTTGGTCAAACATTATGAAGTTTGACTTAGGTTAAAACTAATATGCGGAGTATAAAAACATAGGGAGTAATAGCACTCGCTCCCTCCTGAAATATAAGTTGTTTTTATAGGGTAACTAGCCTTAAAATATATATTGGGACGAAGGTTGTATGTATTTATGTATTCCTAAAGGGCCTGAAGCTCTTTTTTCTTAAACGGCTTATATATCTAAAAAAAACTTTAGTATTCCTAAAATATTAGAAAATACTGTGCAATCAAACAGGGCCTGAACCTCTTTTTTTTTAACAGAAAAGGCGAAAGAAATGAGTCGGCCGCTAGATATTGGCTATCAAGCTGCCGCTCGATCCCCTGTCCTGCGTGTTCCCTAATGCGAATGAGATAACTAGGCTGGATACGTTGATCATAGAAAGGATCCGAAGCAATCCATAGCTATCCATTAGAGATCACCCAAGGTCCGGAGAGGCGATCTCATCTCTCTTAACGATTACTACTACTAATCACCGCTAAAAGCAATTGCTAGCTAGCTACTAGCTACGAATGGATGCATGACCAACAGCTAGCTAGTAAATTTTACAGCATTACGTGTAACCAAACAGATCCTCTGCATTGTGAATACTTCAAAAAACGTTGTTATATCAAAACCATGGTATTTTGTACATGCATGCTAAATTACTGTAGTTTTTGATACTTTGGTTTTCTTATTAGTACTTTGCTATCAAACAGAGCCTAAGTTGTTTTTGTAGGGTAACTAGCCTTAGAAAGGGCTTACATATTGGGACGAAGGTTGTATGTATTTATGTATTTCTACAAACATTAGTTAGTATTAATATAAGCTGAAGCTCGAATTTGTTAAACGATAAATAATTTGCAGGTACCATTTGAAGGACGCGGTCCTTGATGGTGGCCTCCCATTCCACAAGGCACATGGGATGACAATGTACGAGTACACCAAAACGGACACGCGCTTGAACCGCGTCTTGAACGAGGCCATGAAGGGCTACAGCACCATCATCACCGGGAAGCTTGTCGACTTGTACACGGGCTTCCATGACATCGCCACCCTTGTAGACGTGGCCGGGCGGCGGCGTTGGCGCCACCATCTGCGCCGTCACCTCCAAGTACCCGCACATTAAGGGAATCAACTTGGACTTGCCCCATGTCATCGCCGAGGCGGCGCAATCCCCCAACGTGCAGCACGTCACCGGCGACATGTTCAAAAACGTGCCCAGCGGCGACGCTATCGTCCTAAAGTGGATCCTCCACAACTGGCCCGACGAGCACTGCACAACTCTATTAAAGAACTGCTACGGTGCACTTCCCGCGCACGGCAGGGTTCTCATCGTAGAAGGCATCCTGCCGGTCAAACCGGAGGCGACGTCCAGGGGGCAGCAGGCGTCCCTCACCGACATGATCATGCTCACGCACACGGCAGGCGGCAAGGAGAGGAACCAGAGGGAATTCGAGGAGCTTGCCAAGTCCGCAGGGTTCACCGGTGTCATGACTGCCTACATCCACAGCAACACCTGGGTCATTGAATTCACCAAATAGATGCATCTCATATCTCTTCCCGTTGGTTCTTGCTCTCCAAATCTGCATAATGCATACCTTCTTTCCTTGACCCTGAATAGCCTATAATAAACTGATTTTGATGCATCAAGATTTGTACAAGGCTATTAAAATTGTGTTTTTGTCTTGTATCATATACGTACGAGTGACTCCATGGCTCGTATTACCCTGATAGTAACATTCTTAGTCCCGGCCCTTAGAACGGTTCTTCATACACGTGGCAGAGCATTGTTTCTGGAATCCAAACTTTCAAAAGGGGGTTTATTTGGAGAGTTTGGACTGGATCAAAGATTAATAACAAGAATGAACCTTGGATCCTATCAAGTGCTTTACCGAAAGGTATAACTCCATGAGGGAAGACTCAGTTATCCAAAGTAGAAGATTTAATTGACACGCACTCAGGTGAGTGGGATGAAGATCAGCTGCAATCAGATTTTAACCTGGTAGATGTTTTCAGGATACTCAGAATTCCTCCCAACATGGTGGCCGTGCAGGATTTCGTGGCATGGCATTACACAACGTCAGGACGTTTTCAGTTCAGTCATCATATCATACAAACTTTAACCACCAATATGGCTCGTGTTCGGTCCTAGCTGATGGTCAAGGTGGTGTCCAACAAAATGCTATCTGGAAGGACAGTTGGAGGCTCCGAGTTCCTTTCGAGACTAAACACTTCACGCGGAAAGTTCTAAGGGGTATTTTCTCCCCTGCTTTGGAGTTCTTTTGAGGCGGCACATCCCTGTCAAGTGCCCGTTCTGCAAGGTGGGTTTTGAAGATATCCAGCATTGTTTGTTTACATGTTGTTGTGCAGTGGATGTTTGGACTGAATTGGGACTAAATGAAGTGATCAACAAAGTAGGGATGGGGAACCGATTGAGATCAGGTACTATGGAGATCCTAGAAAGAAACCAAATGCATGTTGGGGATGTACCAGTGGCGGAGCTGATTGTAGTGGCTTCAAAGTTCATATGGAGGCAGCGTCGCCAGTTTATGAAGCGGGAAATGATCAAAACCCCATACCGAATAGCTATCTCCATTAAGGTATTAACAACAACCTTTGTAAGAGCATCATCCCCGAAACAACCAGCCCGGAAGAAAGATCATATGTGTAAGAGACCAAATAAAGGAAGAGTTAAGATCAATGTGGATGCTTCTGAAAGCGCATGTTATCTCCAGAGGGGGGTGAATGGGAGATTTTTAGAAATTCGTCAAACATTGAAGAATTTGACGAAGACCGGAGTGAAGAGATAACGTAAAGGAAACTAAGTCATCACAGAATCAGAGTACATGCAATCAGGATACGTAAGAGTGAAGAACATGCAATGATACAATCATACGAGCATGAAGAATATGAACTGAGGAAATAAAGATAGAGTGATGAAATTCTTCAGTCAAATTCGTCAAAGCATAGATCACAGATTTTTCAGAGGCGGAATAAAGTAAAGAGGACTGAGGAATTTGAAACCAGTTTGGCTCGGTGAAGACACATCAGTTTGGTAGACCAATTCCAGTTGCTGCATCAACTGTTCTTCTGGTTGAGGCGGCTGAGTCGCAACTCAGTGGACACACAATCCTCACCGTATTCCTCTTGAGCTAAGGCCTGTAGACCTCGCTCAACCACTTGTGGTAAGTATTCAAGGTAGACTCCGAAAACTGTGTCACCCCGGCTCAGAGAGACCGGAACACCCCTATTCCAACACATAAATCAACTCTTCTAGGATACAACACTGCTTGGCATAGAACAAATCAGTTCTTATTACAAATGATACGGATACAAGGTTTCCAATATAACAGTGAATTACATCGTCATGGCGACACTACACCTGCTAAGGTAGTTCTATGCTAGCAGCAGAACAACTCGTAGCAGCGGAATATCTTCTAGCGACGGAACAAATACAACAACGATGGACTCCACTCCGTAGGGACTCTGGCTCGAACGCGATCCTATCTCGCAAACTCGGGATCCTTGACAAGCGAACAAACACAGCATGACCTGCAATCCGGCATGACATGCCACGTAAGTAGCTTGAATGTACTCGCAAGCTGACAACAACCAAAGCAATGAAGACAAACAACAGCATGTCATTTACAGGTTATTTAGCAATGATGATCATGATACTTCTAGAACAAGTTGAGCATGGTATGCATATATATGATTCATGATACGAACACGATGATACTAGCACTAACATGCAAGGGGTCGATGTTTAAGGTCTCGTGGACTGACTTACTCTACTCGGGGGTTATCCCATAACCACCATAAATATCCATATAACTAACTATCATGAACACATTATCATTATGAAGAATACCATCATGGTCACATTATCATTATCAAGGATATCATCATGATCATCACAAGTTGACATTATCATCATCAAGAATACCCTCGTGATCATCTCGTGACGACATAAAGATCAACCAACTTCTGTTCTCATCGAACCAGGGTTGTTTATTAGTCAGATTATTATTACTGTTAACCCATAGTCTGACCTACTACGAACTGGGCCCATGTACATTGGCACGGCTATCGACAGATTATACACTCTACAGAGGTTAGTACACTGCACCCACACCAGAGAACCATGGCCTCGTGCTCCTATTCAGGTGGCATTCTGACAAAACCAATCTATTGCATGACACTCTTCCAGCCACGCCGACAAACTCCCCTTTGGGCTAATTCATGGGTGGCCCCGATGCCACTCTGGACATCCAACGGCCACCGTCTTGGCAAAACAAAACGGTCCCAAACAGGGACAATGGTACCAAACAACTACAGGCACACAAGTCTTATGGACGCCTACCTGATAAGGGTAGCGTGCGCACATAACCTTCCCTAGTTGTAGGCACCAGCGAGAGGCGTGACAATAGATCAAATTAGGGCCTTCCCATAAAGACACATGTCGCTGCACTGGTCAGCTCAATACGGTGGCACCATGACTCAGCCAACAGATGTTCAAGTTTGATCAACATCCGGTTAAACTTGAATGATGCCGAGCCATAATAAAATATCATGATGCAGTAACAATGCTTATGAACATGATATCAGCATGAGAATGGATGGGTGTCATGATCATTTAGCATGTAAATCTTCGCATGAACAACAATAAAGCATTTTCTAGATGCAAATGAGCATGGCATAACTATGATAATAAACAACACAAGTAACACTTCATATGAACAAAGCATGATCACTAGCATTGGAAATAAATACCATAATAGAAAATGATAATAACATTAGCAAGTAATCATTTAACCAACAAATGCAAAATCACCATAACATAAAGATAAGCATGGATTCACGAACACATAAATAATTCCTGAAAATATTAACATGCACAACTTATTTAAATATTCAAGTAGAAACCATAGCTACTGCAAGACCGTCATGCACGTGGATGTCATAGCTTGCCTGGGCATGAAGGAACCATCGGGAAGAGGTGCGAGGAACTCGCAGAAGGATTCGTCAGAAAAGCTTTTCTCTCGAAGGGGGCTGATTAGATGCAAGGAAAAAATGGTCATTTTTAGTATGTGATAACATAGTGAAAATCATACCAACGGAACGGGCTCAACGAGACAAGAACGTGGCCTTTTGAATCACCTGAATCGGCGCCACGGTTGAAAATATACGATCGTTCGTTCGTTAGGCAGAAAAACAACTGAAATCTGTGCTTTTTTTGCGGCTAATAGACGAAGGTTCACTATATAAGGATTTCGATGCGGGGCTAAAAAAGAGAAAACGCATTCCGAGAAATACGTCTTCATAATAGTGAAAGTGTATTCCGAGCAGAAGATGCAAAGAAGTACGCTTTCATTAACCAAAGACGCATCCGCCTGAAGTGTGCTTCCACTTCTGCTGACTGGACCGGGCTCTGGGTCGCTTATAGGTGGGTCCTGCGTTGCCCCTCTCTCCATCTCGCTCCTTCCTCCTCCCGGAGCTGGATGCAGAGGAAGCCCGAGGCCGAGTGAGCGCCGACGCTCTCTGGCGGCAAGGGTGAATGTCGGCGGAGCTTCGCGTACCGGCAAGCGCAGAACGAGGCACCGCATCCATCCTGGCCGACCACACATGCCGACGAAGCCCAGAGCAGCGCCAGCTTGGGGTGGCCGCGGACGAGGTCGCCGGTCGGACTTGCAGCCGTGCACAAGGGCACTCCGGGGATGAAGTGAAGATATGGGGGGGCTCACAGGGTCTCGGGGAGTTTGTTGGTGGCGACAAAAAGGAGGGAGGGGCTCAGCTTTGAGCCAATTTAGGCCGAGGTCGACGGCGGGCACGGCGGCCATGGGGGTTGAGGGGAGATCCTTGGGCTCAGTAGGGTGGTCGGGGAGGGCTGGAAAAGAGAGTTGAGGCTGATGGCGAGCTCAGAGGGGCTTGGGGACTGCTTATATAACCGGGGAGGGGTGCCCGTGGCCAGAGTCCGCCGCGAGGATCCGGCGTAGCTCTGGCAGGGATAGGATTCACGAGGTGGGCATAGAGGTGACGGGAGAGGGCAGAGGCATTCACCGGAGTAGAGGTGCAACCAAGGGAGGGAAGGAAGAAGTCACGACGTACGACAGAGCCGGTCGGCCAATGTGCACCCGTGGGCGCTCGGCGGCTAGCGCCAACGAGGAAACTGCTGGAGGGGTAGACAGGTCAAGAGCAATGGCGACGGCAGGAGAAAGCTACCAGACATACTTGGGCGCGAGAGAACGATGAGGGGGAAGGTACTGGAGCTAGACAGTGCTCTGGACGCGGCCAACAGGCGTGCAAACATGCGGTCACCGCATCTACAAGCAAGGAGAGGACAAGAGGGCTGGCAAACTATGCCTAGCGTATTGTCCTTGCTCCTAGTGACAAACTTTACGTGATGGATCAGCAGAAGAGGATCTGAGCTGATGGCAGGCATCGATGGAAGTTTGCTGCAGCAGTCTTGCACTACAAGCTAAGATGAACAGGGATAGCGAAATGATGAAACAAGATGTCTCAGAGGTTTAGGGTAGGAAGGACAAGAATCCTGTGAAGTGTGGAAGGATTTAGACCAAGATTTAATATAGTTGCTTTACAACTGCCAACAATTTGTGAACTTTTTCATGTTTTGACAAACTTTTTTTCGAAATCGTTTAATTTTTTTAAAATTTATGATTCTTTTGTCAAAAGTCAATGGTCTATTGTCAAGAACTGAGCGATCGACTGAGGCAGAAAAGAATCGACGGAGCGAGCAAGCCTGCCTATCGATGGAGGGATCAAGCGAACTTTTGTTTTAATAGGCCTGCCCAACTTGGGCCAGCACGGACAACTGGCGCTTAAGGGCATCCACAGTGGTTGGAGGCAGCATTGCCTCTAAGCTGGGGTCCACATTGCTGCCTCTAAGGTTAGTCAAAAATGCTGCAATGTATGGCATTTGAGTGCAGCCTCTATAGTGGTCCCACAAAAACAATAATCAAGTTGATATCTGAGTCACTTTTCAGTTGGGAGACTCAACAAAGTGGATGACATGTAGGGACAGATGAGTATTTTAATTGAAACAAAAGCTTGGAGGCAGCCTCTTTGCTTAGAGGCGATGCTAAGGATTTTTTGTTAGAGGCAACCTCATGCAATGTATAGAGGCAGCCTCTAAAGGCTTAGAGGCAGCTATAGAGGCGGCAAAAGTGCACATTGTGGATGCTCTAAGGCGCCCTATTGGAGGTCCCAGCAGTCCCTGCTCACGAAACAGTGATCACAAGGTTGTTATCCGTGTCTGTTGTGTGACTATGTCACTTCGATTGCCCAATGGGTAATTTGGCAAATAATCTATCCAATAACTTTTTATTATGGAATCCTAAAAAATAAGTTTTAAGGTGTAAATCAGAACATTTATTATTGCCACTTCAGTGGCTAACTTGTGACTGTCGGTGCTTCCTTTCCCGTGACAAGGTACCTTCATGCTTTTGATCTCCCTTTAGAAGTCCAATCAAGGTGAAATGCATGACCACAGAACTGCTGAACGATGTACTCTGGCTAGCATGCAACAACTATTTATATACGTATGCTTCTTCGGGGATATCATTCCCATTGTTGTGGTACGAGAGGGACTCCTTCACCTTCACTTCCATTTGACTCATGTGAGATTTTGGAGGAAACCAAAATTCAAGGTCATGTTCCACTGGAAATAATTTCTAGTGTTCCCATGTTGCATAACAGAACGCCCATGAGAGATTTTATTGCAGTCGAACACCCCATTTAGCCCACTCGTGCAATGGCTCTGTTTGGATCCATGAGTTAGAGTTAGTTTGGATTAATTTGGACTCAACTAACCCAAAAATATCTAAACAAAAGGGTTTGTTTGGGTTAGATGCATCTAACCTATCCAAAAAATCTAACCCACCCAAGAGGTGTTTATTTGGGTTAGTTCTTTTCAGGACCACTAAAAAAAATCACTTTTTTCTCTCGCTCTCCCCGTAGCAGATCTCTCCCCACTTTCTCGAAGCTTCTCGTCCTCTCCCTCCCTCCCTCTCGCACCGCCCGTGAAGGCGCCTCGCCGTATCCACGCTTCATCTAACCCTGCCATCCAAACATCTCTTTGTTTAGAGTTAGTTCAGGATTAATTCAGGGTTAGAATCTAACTCTAATCTTTAACTGAGTTAGAGTATCCAAACAAGACCAATACCTGCCCATTTCCTTCCCGTGAACTTTGCCTGCCCCATGTCTACTTAAATTAGGAGTCGTCCTACGCGGAGTATGCTGCTAAGGCAGCGAGACAATTCATAACGTAATTTTGAAGGAAGACAGAAGGTGGAAAGCGCCGTTGTTCGTTTTACCACCAAAAAGGACTGGCATAGCCGGCTGATTAATCATTTCCATCGGAACCAGCAAGTGTAAGCTTGGAGCGTGTAGTGCAGCTAATAGAATGGATGCCTTTGTAGGGCATGTGCTATCAAGAAAAACATAATGTTTCTTTAGAGTCCAATTTTTTCATATAAAACGACATATATATAATATTTAACGGGAAGTCCACAGATCATGTAACAACACATGTATACTGAAAATGTAATTCCTTCAGTCTTTCTCTTTGCGCTTTGCATATCCGCCTGGCTTGGCATCTTGAATAGTGAGGTGAGACGAGTTCTGAAATTGTTAGCAGCAAAACTTCCGCGCTTTGTACTTTTTTATACAATATATTTGCCTTTTCATTTTTTTCTCTCCAAAATTTTAGCTCCACCTTGTTCTTCGTTAAATATAATATATATCGTTTTATATGAAAAAATTAGGCTCTAAAGTAACAATAATCTTAGCAGCACCTTGATCATGCTCCTGTAGTCCCAAATTACTTGAAATTCTAACTTTTGTCATAAGTTACCCAGAAAAAAAACTTTTGTCATAAGTTAACCTTTAAGTTTGAACAAGTATATGAGAAAATAATATTTACAATATGATATAATGAAGCCTGTGAAACAAATTCGGGGTTGTAGATGTTAATATATTCTTTTCATAGACTTGGTCAAACTTACAGATGATTGACTAAGAACAAACCTAGAACTTGAAGTAATTTGAAGCAGAGAGAGTATGGGCTTTTCTCAAAAGAAAAAGTTTCTCCGACTAGTAAAATATGTACCATCCATGGTGTATCTCTGCACAACTAGCAATGCAACAATACCGTAGGATTAACTGATTTATCACTACATTGATAACATGTGTGTAACTACTCCTATTGTCCATGTTCCTATTCGTACACTCATAACATTTTTCTAGAAAATGAGGATAACCACCCGGCTTCTGCATCATTTTGATGCACACAACCAATCTTATACTTGTCACAAAAATGCATTTTCTTGTTGAAAACATGTTTGGAGTTTGCTTGAACATGCCTTCATGGTTGAAACCGGTAAACTGCTTTTTAGTGATTTGGTACAACAATGACAGTGCACTGTTGTCTTCCATGTTAAGAGGTGTTTCTTTGAGAATCTATCTTGCAGTCTGGGTGTTGTCAATGGTAGGGAGTGAAGATGAAGACCGTTGTTGCATGTCTGATGCATGCTATGACTCTCAATTGACAGTTTTCCTTTCTCTTTTTAAGATATTATGGATGTGTGCACACTCAAGGAGTCAACATGTCTTTGACGTCATGTTGTTTCACAAGCCAAGGAGCATTTTGTATCAACATTCATTTCTTTCTACAATCGTTTTTAAGACAACCGCTTTCTACATTGATTACTAACTCCAGTTAGGAGCTTATGTTTACATCGAGGTGCACAACAAAGATGCAACTAAGAAAATTAGGAAATGAAGATTTTTTACTTTGAAAAATTAGGAGAATGAAGATAGGTGCTATATGAAAAGCACATAGTGCTAACCGTTTATGCTTGACAAACTTTATGGGTAGCGCAAGATAACACAGTGTGAGCAACTGAGCACCATAACTTGTCACATGGAAACGATCTAGCAATAGGGCACATAGTTCACACCGGCCATATGGGATGAGAGACTCATGCAGATCAGATATATGCATGACAAGGAGATATATGCATGACAAATGAGGGAGCTCTGTGCCACTGACGTGATATGTACAGCTGCCCCTCTATATATCTTTCCTCGGAGATATCATTTTATCACCGCTTCGAAATTTCTGCATCATATTGTCCATCTTCTCTAAATTTAGCTACTGTGAGATTTTGGAGGAGACCAAATCCAGACTCATGCTTCAGTTTGCTTTTATCTCATGGCTCCTGGAATAAAAGCAAGATTAATTCAAAAACCTTTATGGACTTAAACACCCAGTCCTGGTACCTTCTATTGAGCACTACACAGTCCAGAAATGTTGATGAAGCCCCTGCTGCTCTCCGCCATATGTATTTAACAAGGTTGCAGTTTCACGTGTATTTGTGTTGTAATCTTGTATACCTCGCTAAATAACACATCACAAGTGCCGCTTGATTTGCAGTAGTGGGAGTACTTGTTTTTTCGTTTTTTAGCAACGTGGTATCTCCTGGCTATTGACTTTAAACGTGCATTGCCGTTGTCACGAGGTTATTGAAAGAAAAACGACATGTACATCTTGAATTGTTTCGAATGTATGCTTTTCCTAATAAATTGACTCTCAAAGAGATAAATAATGTAATAGAGAAACAATTATTTTTGGCAAAATAAAACAAACTTTTAATTCTCATAACTCCATCTTTCAAAAATAAATTTGCACGGTGATGATAATTTTGCACATGTTACAGTTCAACGTGGCACATCTCTCTCGGGTAAACCTATCTGAAAAGGCTTTCACCCCGCTTTTCTCATGTAACTTTATTTCTCTCTCTCGGTGAAACGGTGACCAGAACTGGACGTGGATTCTCTGACTTAGCAATCCCTGCCATATCCTGCCTTTGAGTCACTGACAGGTAGGCCCCATGTGTTAGTGATTCAAAGGTAGGCTAGCCCATGGCAGGGGATCCTCATCCACCAGAACTATGAAGTACAGTAGCATTGAGTGCTCTGTACATCCTGTCGTTGCTAGCAATTATTTATATGTGGGGGAAATGTACCCTTGACCCGGCGCGTTACAATTCTTATACAGAAAAGCTGACATGGCAACCAAGGATGAACTGATAAATTTATCTACATATGTATGCTAGAGGACTAAAAAAATCTAAAATGTTCCTTGTATTGGTTTTTGATTTCGAAGCCCTACAGAGGTTCTTGTATTTTTTATTTTATTTTTTGCACATGTACACAAACTTATTTAAATACCCAGTCCTACTACTCTCTATTGAGCACTACGACAGTGAGAATGCTCAAAAGTTCCTTGATAGATAGCAGGGCTCAATCCACTGAAGTTGATCAAGCCCCTGGTGCTCTCAAACCCCTTTTTTTTTGGCGAGTCCTCTCAAAGCTATATGAGCTAGTGACCATATAATCACTAAAAGTCGTACATGTAGATTGTATTCAGTGTATTTTTTTAGTACAGTGACCAAAATAAGCTTTTGACCAAAGTTCAACGACCAAGAATGCATTTTACATTTGTTTAAAAATTTGTAAGAATTTATAATTCGTATTGCGGGTGGCATCTGCCATTGGCTTGGGATGCGACGGGAGCCAGAATCCGACCGTCCAAGCGCCAAGGGGACCAGCTTTCCCTCGCTGACAGGTGGGTCTAGTTTTCCGGAGAGAGAACTAGGTTGCGTTGATTGGTATATGACATGTTGACATTTTGACTGGTCAACTAAGCTCTAATATAGAGCTACACCAGGAGCTAGTGACGTATAATAATTGCTAAAAAATAACCCCTCCGTCCCATAATATAACAATGTTTTAATGTCAAAAACATTCTTATATTATGGGATGGAGAGAGTACTTTTTTAATAAAAATATAAGATGTTTTTTTAGTGTTGCACAGGCATAATAAATGCCTTATACTTGTTACGGAAGGAGCAGTGGCAGAGCTAGGGCAAGGCTGAATTGGCCGTGGCCCGCCCAGCCCATGCAATGTTCCTAGAGTATATACGTATTTTCGGCCAATGAAACACAACACCTAGAGTAATTTCCTACAGCCGGCCCGCCCAGATTTCTGGGCCAAGCTCCGCCACTGGGAAGGAGTATATATATATCGTATTCTTGACAGTCACCAAACTGATCATTCGACCCAGGTTCATCGACCAAGAAATCATTTTACTCAGTCGGCTACACTAGGATTAGGATTAAGAGGAAAGTTCGATTTTCTTTCCTTGGAAGAAAGAAAAGCGACTCGCCCGCCGCCAGGAGTGTCCATCGTTGCTGCCCTCCGGCGACTCCCCTCCGTCGACGACCTCGGTCGTCGGTGGTTACGGGGGTCGACAAATCCATGTGTGTGTCTCGTTTTTAGACTCTCATAGTTTAGGTTTTTAGACGGTTTATCGTCGTGCCTCCGGCGGCGGCAATGGCGGCACTGAATAAAGATTCTTCAGATCCTACTCCGCTGAGACGATCAGTACTATAGTTGGGGATGGATTTGAAAATCAGTCTGTTCAAGTAATTAAGGATGGCGTGGAGGCGGCAACATCCTCTTGGTGGACATGTGTCCTCGGGCTCCGTCGTCTTGGCGGCGTTTGCTCCAGCGCCGGCGCGAAGCTTGGGAGGTAGTCCAGGAGCGGATGCAGATTGTGGTCTGCATCAACGGCATCTGGAAGATGGTGGATCGTGTGCTGGGTTCGTGGTTCGTGGATGGCGGGTATGGTTTTCTCCCCCAACGTCTTAGTCTTGTGAGGGTGCCCACTCTGGAGTTCGATGACGTGTCCGGGGCGTTGCCTCGATCTGATTCGTTTGACGGTAATGATTTCGCCTTTGGCGAGCCACCTTTAGTTTCATAAAGTTACAAGGCAGCGATGAAACTGCGTCGAGCTCGGGTGTGAAAGTGATCCGTCATTTTTTTTCTTTGGTGTTTCCAAGAGGCAGGTGACGGACGCCGGTGTCAAAATTCATAGGATTCATCGGTCTTGTTTGTCATAGGACTAATATTTTTTTGTGCAAATGATAGTGTTATGCTATTTTTTTAGTTTTACCATATCGATGTGTATGTGACTTATGCTATTTTTTATGATAGGAATAAGTCAGTAATAGCATAAGTCAGTGTATTGCCATGAAAAAACTCAGTTATACATGTTAGACGTGTGGCACAAAGTAACACGCTCCTAACCTTTTTTACATTAAACTTAACATAAAAGAAACTGAAACTTGTTACCCAAACAGAAAGTTATCATATTTTTCTTAAACATCAGTACAAACACAAGCGCTCATATACACGCGCATACACTCACCCCTATGAACGCACACACGCACACCCTACCCCTATGAGCACCTCCGAAAGACTGAGCCGGCATATCATCTTGAAATTTACGAAGTCGCCGTAGGCACCTCGTCGTCGACAGGAAATCCTGGAATAAATACGAGCACCAGGATTTGAACCCTGGTGGGCTGGGGATACCACAGTCCCTCTAACCATCCAACCACAGGTTGGTTCGCAAAAGTTATCATACTTAATAATTAAAGTTGACATCCACAGAAAATCAAACTTCTCGTAGAAAAGTCAAAGTGGAATTGCTTTGGGTTACACGTGTGATACTTATCAAGGTAAAGAAAATGCATTTTAGGGCCCGTTTGGATGCAAAGTATTTTCAAAGTATTACTAGAATACCACAGTTTTTAAAAAAACTGCAGTTTTGAATACTTTGAGGCGTTTGGCTATACCAAAAACTGTAGTTTCATAAACGGTGGTATTGTTGATACTGTGGTTTCTTTGGAGTATTAGAAAAAAAGGTTTGGACCTTTTTTTTCTCAGACTGAGGAAAAGACGCTCGTGTCATCCGCTCGTTCACTACCGTACAGCTTGGTTTATAAGCATATAACTAATCACACGGCAGTAACCTTTTGTACTATTGATTCATTCCTCTCCATGGCATGCACCACACTAGTTAAACATGATACTGATTCCTCTTCTTTGTAGTATAGCTACGGCCGATCACGTCGGCGACATGCAGTGCTCAGCGATCAGAAGGCCGTACAGTGTGCATGCAGCCGGGCGGTCATTAGTATGAGTCGTCTAGCTCCGTAGGTGTAGTAATTAAGTTAGATTAAGTTGTGTAATTATGGGCAAACTACAGTAAAACAAACCAGTCAAACATAACAGTAGTTTTCTAGAAACTGTAGTATTTATTGCCCAAGCATTGCAATACCGAAGTTTTAAAATACTATGGCATTTCAAAAACTGCGCTGCCAGACTAGGCCTTACTCTCGTGCTGAGGGGGGCATCCGCCGCTGCCGTTGGCTTGGGAGTTGGGATGCGACGGGAGCGACTGCCGGAGCACCGAGGGGACCTCGCGCGCCACCGCCTCCAGGATCACGACGCCGAGCACAATCATACAACACATACAACGGCCGCGCCCTCAGGGTTCTCGGTAGCCCGGCGGCCTCGTCCGCGCCGCCCCGGCACCAGATCCAGGGGGGCGCTTCGACGAGTGCCGGTGGCCAGGGCCGGTGAGGATACGCAGAGGAAGCAGGTAGAATCTCCATCCCGCCTTTGTTTCATCAGCTAGCTCGGCATGCCCCGGTTTACCTCGCTGGGTCACCCCCGCGACCACGATTCAGTTCTGTGGAGGCTACCATCTACAAATCCCCACCACAATCCAGCGTCGCGGCATCGATTCCCTTCGGCTTGCTCTTCCTGCCCTGAATTTTCATACTCCGTAATAAAAACTGGATCTCTCTGGTGTCTGACTCTGTTTCCAGTCAGCTATATTGGTTCCTTTTCCTTCCTCCACTCCACTGGCGGCAGGTTGTAATGTACTCCCTCCGTTCCCAAATACTTGTCTTTCTAGTCATTTCAAATGGACTCAACATACGAATGTATGTAGACATATTTTAAAGTGTAGATTCACTCATTTTGCGCCGTATGTAGTCACTTGTTGAAATATCTAGAAAGACAAGTATTTAGGAACGGAGGGAGTATTATAGAATAATTTCACCACACAGAAGTGTGTCCTTATGGTTAACCTTGGTGCTGACACTTGAATTTCTAATGATGTACCACTAACCATAAGTAGGCTGTAACAACAGACTGCATTCTCAGCAAATTACATCTTTACTCTTCTTCTTTTTTTTTTTTTTTGAGGAATCCAAATTACATCTATGCATTCCCCTGTTCGGCATTCCCCTGTTTCCCCACCGCTACGGAGCACCGATTCCCTCTGCTTATCCTTCCTGTGCTGAGGATTTTGATAGTAAAAATCTGATGTGGGGATGTGGGGATTTAATGTTTCTGGCTCGGCTACTTTGGGTCAGCCCGAGCGCTATGAACAGTTTGTGGCTTTGCTGCCTTGTTTTCAAACGAAATGAGGCACAGGGTGAACCCTTTTCTTCTTCTTCTTCTTCTTCTTCTTCTTCTTCTTAAGAAAAAAGAATAAAAATCTGATCCCTTTTTGCTGCTCGAACTAGAGAGGGAAATGTGTAGTGTGTTTCCTCTTCTCTTGGTTTTCGCGGTTGTATATGCAGTAATCTCACCATACATTCGTATTGTCACGAGATGGTTTAGGTAGCCCAGTTGGCTGATTCTGCTCTGTAGTGGCTATGGAAAGCTTTTCAGCAGCCATTTGTAAAGGTAGCAGACATGCAGTTTTGGTTCAATGAACAATATTCAGTATCAGGACACACCAATTCAATGACTTCAAGGTGTTCTTTATATTTAACCTTGCGAATGCTTGAATCTCTAATGAGTCATCACTAACCATAAGGAAGCTGGAATACCAAGGTGTTATCTAGCACTGAAAATTACATTATGCCCCCAAGGTTTTCTCTTGCACTGAAAAGTCTTTTGTTCTTGATTCTTTTTTTCATCAGTTATGGAGGTGGTCTTGGCTGAAAGCACCATTCAAAAGGACACCCCGAGTTCTATTGTTTTTGAGTTTGCGTGTCTTGTAATACACGGATACTCTTATTTTGCTGACTTAACAAAAACCGCCATGAAGGCTTTCCCTACAAAAAACACTAATACTGACTGAACAAGCAAATGTAAGAACTACCTAGTCCACATATTTCATTTCAGGACAGTTATTACTGCCAGCATTCTATGGTTACTGTTAATGTTAACCTTCATGTGTCTCCAAGTTTTTCTTCACTAGCTACATAAGCAGTCACATGTGTCTTTGATCTGAATGTTGACTGCATGGGCCAGAAGCTTGGTGCGTTCCTGCTGTGGCCCAACCTTGTCTTTAGCTTGTTTAGTTAGCTTTAGACCCGGCAAAATCTAGCATGCTTATTCAATTGACTCATATAGTACCTTAATGAACAACATGCAGGATATATTATGGAAGCGAACTGATGAAGGAGTAGGGATCTGGAGGAATGGGAATTGCAACTGCTCCATCAAGCATTCGTGTCACCTTCAGCATGTTGGGTCGCATGGTCGGGTCCTCCTGGAGGCACCATAGTGCTACTGACAGAAATCTTTCCACCTTCTTAATGTTGAAGATCGCGTCATCGTCACCCTCCACCAGCAAGTCGAACCTCCGACACCTATAACAGTCATTTGCCCAGTAAGTCAGTATCGTCTGCTCTTCATCAACTACCTCCAAATCAACATTTCTTCTGCAGCAAACAAGCTCCAGTAGGATCACTCCAAAGCTGTAGACATCGACCTTGGCAGTGATCCCGATGTTCTTGACCCACTCAGGGGCGACATATCCTCGAGTACCTCTAATACCGGTGTTTGTCCTTGTCTGATTTCTCAAGAGAAGCTTCGCTAGGCCAAAGTCTGAAATCTTTGCGACAAGGTTGTCGTCAAGAAGAATGTTCTGTGGCTTTATGTCACAGTGGATGATTTGTGTGCTACACTCTTCATGCAAGTAGAGCAACCCTCTTGCCACCCCAAGTGCGATATGAACCCATGTGTTCCAATTTGGCCGGACGTCATTAAAAAGAAGCCGGTTGAGTGAGCCATTGGTCATGAACTCATAAACTAGCAGTCTTTCAGTTCCTTCATTGCAGAAACCAAGCAGCCGGACCAGATTCTTGTGGAACGTTTGTCCAATGGTTTGGACTTCCACCGTAAACTCCTTTTCAGTTTCCTCTTGGAGCTTGTCGATCTTCTTGACAGCGATGTGGGTCCGGAGCTCATCTTGCAACTCACCCTTGTACACGACACCAGAGGCACCACTACCAAGCACCTCATGGAAACCACTGGTTGCTTTCTCCAGCTCCTTGTAAGTGAAGGTTTTCAGGGGCAACTGAGTTGTACTTGAGGCTTGGGACAGTGGACCATTCTTCTTTTGGGTGATATGACAGCAAGTACCAAACACAAGAATGGAGCTGAGGAGAATGTTCACCAATATGGAACAACCAAGAAACAAGGAACTCCCAAGGATCCAATAATTTTTGTCCTGCTTCCATTTTTTGGAGGCCGTACTGAGTGCAGACTCTGAATTGTTGCTACTTGGCACCTTGAGAAGCACCATTCTCTGGACATAGTCCGCCATATTCCCATTAGACAAAGGGAGCTTTTTTTTCCAACAAGTGCTTGTGCTTTCGTTGTATACTGCCAAGGCACAAAAACAGTCGATCAGACATAGCCTCCCACAATCATCCTTTGCTATGGGCTGATATTGCTGATAATTAGATAGTGGCCAATCTACACCAGAAATTGGTCTCAGCTCAAATTGTGCCAATGTTGCGGCTTCATCCAAGTCGCAGCTTTGCGGCTGAAAGTCTTGTTTGCATCCTTTGTACCTCTTCTCCTCACCGAAGAACTTGTACTGCGGTGGGCAGGCACAACTTACTATCTGGTTCTTGGTGCCATCGAAGGTGCAGTAACTATTGAACCCACAGACGCCACTGCCAACACCTGTAACTACTGCATGGCAGATATTTTGGGGAAGTAAGCTCATTGCACTCCACATCTCACCACTGAACACACTGGGCTTTGGATTCTTTGGGTATACATATTGCCGGAAAACACCATCCGAGTCAAGTGTAGCACGGTGGAAGTAGTGTGCCATAGATCCTAGCACACCTGATGTGATGTTGATCTGGGTGCCATTTGTTAGGAGGAAGTATACTCCACCAGTTTCATCGAACACCAACTGTGAGCCATTCCCTGCTGTCTCTGTGGACCAATAAGACTCATACTTGAAGCCAGAGGGCTCAGCAACGAGATAGAAGGCAAGGTTTCCATCACTTTGCACATGCAGGAGAAACCGACCATTGGAATAGCCGGTGGTCTCAACTGTCAAGTCGAGCACGGACACGGAGTGACTTGTTATGAGTCTGGTTACAAGGCAGAACCTGGGTAGGCAGGATGGTGTCCGACGGCACATCAAAAGTCTGCCATTTTGTGTCGCCGTCTGCACCAACGAGCACAAAGTTACCACTATCGCGCATCCTGGCGGAGGCCACACCGGTTACCTGGGGATTCCAGACCTCCACACTAGAGGGGTCACGAAGCGAGAGTGCTCCATCTGTGGTGAGTTGGAGGATAGAGCCAAATGATACCTGTACCGCCGATGGATCTTGATCCGTAGTCTTGGCATACCAAGCGACTGTCTTGTCGCTGATCTTGTTGAACCAGATAGCAAGGAGGTAGGAGGCATTGCCCTCAAGGCCTCAATGGGTCGGAAGCCGAAAGCAAAGTCGCCAGAGGGTGAGAGCCATGACGAGGTTGGCCCCTGGGGTGCCAAAGTGGATCCCAGGGTGATGTTTCTCTGAGCTTGGGTGGATGAGGGGAACAATAGTGGCAGCAACAACACAGGCAAGAGGAGCAGAGATGCCATTATATTGTTCCTTCTTCCTAGTGAGGATGAGCGATGCCGAACTTATGCACTTATGCTCCTTCAAATAAATGGCGTTTGATGGTCTTTTTCACTTTGGAATTCCACATGCCTGACAAATGAGTTGCTTATGTGAGGTTGACAAACGCAATTCCAGGGGATGCATTGATATATTTTTGTCCCATCGAAATCAGAAGTTAGTGCACCATAGGGATGATTCGCTGTCTTTGGGACTTTTCCACGAAAATAGTGCACATCATTTTCAGAGGTAGTCAGGCCTGGCATGTGTGAGCTTGTGATTGCCTTCTGATCAGAGGTGACAATTGTTTCTCCAGTCCAGGGTCAAGGATAAGAAAAGGAGAGGAATTATGTTGCTTACCTTCTCCCATGCAGAACGATACTTGTGTGGCAACACAGTTTGTACGGATCAAAGTTATACCTTCTCTGAACTACATTCTCTTTCAGATCAAGGGTGATGTTTTTCTGAGCTTGGGTGGATGGGCAGAACACTACTAGTAAAAACAGCTCAGACAATAAGAGCGGAGATACCATCTTTCCTTCTTCCTATATCACCAATGAGCGATGCCAAACTTATACACTTACGCTCCTTCAGATAATTGGCATTCGACGGTCCTTTTCACCTTGGAATCCCACACACCTGACTAATCAGGTGCTTATCTGATGTTGCCACGCATATTGGGGCATAACATGATTCCAAGAATGCATGGAAAATTTTGTCGTGTCGGTCAGAAGTTAGTGCCCCATAGGTAGAATCGTTTTCTTTAGGGTAGTTCCAAGAATTTAATGCACGCCCTTTTCGAAGTAGACAGGCCCTGATGGGTGTGAGCTTGTGATTGGTTTGCAGAGCTGCAAGTCTTTTTCCAGTCCATACTTCAGGACAATTATAACAACGAGAACTAATGGGCCGAAATAACTGTTCTGACCTTTTCAGCAATCTTTGTCACAAAATGAACTCGACATGAAAGTATTTCACGATCTAACCCTTTTAGCAACGCCAAAGCCCGTGGCGTTTCTTCTCCATATAGAAACGCCGGGATATCTCGCGTTTCAGCTCCACATTCAAACGCCAAGCTAGCTAGCGTTTTCGCTCCATGGAAACGCCAAGCATGTCGGCGTTGCTTCCCAGGCCGAAACGCCAAAGCTCATGGCGTTTCTAGCTGGGGTCCAGGTGCCTCGCCCAAGTAATATTTGTGTCGCCCTGGATCACCGCCGAGCTCGCCGGACAGATATGTTCACGCGAGCGGCGAGCATGGTCGCACGGCGGCGCTGTCGACGAGGTCGAGGTTGGTGACTCTGGCGACCATGTGCGCCACCGTTTATTCCTTCCTCTCAACCTGTTCGAAGACGGCAGAGCGCGAGAGCAAGAGCTCGGACCCCTTGCTCGTCTCTCGTCTCATGCTCCCACTGCACCTGGCGTGCACCTTGCTCCTACCAACAAGTTCAATGCACCGGAACCCTCTGTCGCAGCATGAACCGGCCAGGCTAAGGACGGCGCACCACCATGCGGTTCCTGACGACACGACCTGATGTCTTGCACTTGGATTCGAGATGGCAACGGCGGCGGCGCTCGAGCGAGCGAACGGTCTGGGTCACCATCGGCGCCTTGTTGTGCGTTGGCCTCCGCGAGCTCCTTCCCAAGAGAGTTTCAGCTAGAAACGCCATGAGCATTGGCGTTTCGGCATGGGCAGCAACGCCAACATGCTTGGCGTTTCCATGTGAAGCGAAAACGCGAGCTAGCTTGGCGTTTGAATGTGGAGCTAAAACGCGAGACATCCCGGCGTTTCGATATGGAGAAGAAAAGTCACGGGCTATGGCGTTGTTAAAAGGGTCAGATCGTGAAATATTTTTATGTCGAGTTCATTTTGTGATAAAGATTACTGAAAAGGTCAAAACAGTGATTTTGGCCGAACTAATGTTTCTTTCCTTTTCCTGTGCTGAGTGACATTCGTGTGGCAACGTAGGTAGGTAGTACAGTTGAGCTAAGGTATATCATATCTCAACTAATAATATTCATTTTTCCTTTCTCTGCAATGACGCTTATCCAATATGTTTCTTCTGCCTAGATTTTTTTTAAACATATAACTGTTGTTAATTATAAGAGATTGTTGCCTAATTTCATGGTGAAGAATGGTAGGATACTGAAGATATGATATTAGTAAGTGGTGGCTGTTGGCAATTCTAATTTCGAGGGGAAAATCAGGACCTTTGGTTTCAATGGATAACTTGTGACTGCTCGGGTTTCCTTTCTCGTCGCAAAGTTCATTCAGTCTGAATTTTGCATTTTATTCTTTGTTCATGCATTACCGCATTCATTCCATGCATGTATTGATCAGTTCGTTCAGAAGTACTATATCCTCTCATGCATCTCGTGCTTTTGGTCTCCACACTAGTATAATAAGATTCCCGAGTATATAGAAGTTGAGTCAAGGTGTAATGCATGATCACGACATGTTGAAATGATGTACTCTGGCTGGCATACCGCAGCTCTCTATATGTATGCTCTTCAGGGTTATCATTCCCATTGTTCCGGTATGATATATAGGACTGCTTCACCTTCACTTTCATTTGGCTCATGTGAGGTTTTGGAGAAAACCAAATCAAAGCCCATGTTCCAATGGAAACAACTCACCCTGTTAATACTTTGTTTTAGACCAAACAGCTAGGCAGCACAGCGGTTTATATTGTGTTCTGATTATGAAGTCAACCCATGGAGTTTGCGAGCTGATATGTGTTAGACACGTGTCCAGACCAACCAAATTATACCGACCCGGTAAAATTCACCGGGAGGGATGTCGGCCATTTGTATCAGGGCGCAGATGGTCAACGTGAGGGTATGCCATATATGGTGCCACATCCAATGTTAGTTGTAGGATTAGCTTGCCGCCGCATAGTTGATACTTGATAGTGTAGTGGTGAGTGTGCTGGAGCCACCGAGTCCGTCATCTTACTTTCCTCTTTTTACTCTCTGTCAACCTTGCTGAGCTACTCACCCAGTTAATTTAAAATGAGTTTATGAGCAATTCTCTGCCACTCTCCAACCGTCGTAGGTACATTTTATTATGTTTTTTTTAGCAAAGGTACATTTTATTATGTTGTTCCAGAGTTTTTGTTACAGAAGTAACGATGGCCCATTAGAGTTGGCATTCATCACCGTAAGTGTATATTGCTAATTGAATGGATCATACATGTGCCCAAATGAGTTGAATCTTCTTACCATTCTTTTTTTAAAGAATACGCAAAGCTTGCGTATCATTCCATTTCCATTGATAGAAGAAATTAGAACAAGTACAAGGCGAGATACAACACATTACACGGATGGAAGAGGCATGAACACGGTGTCCGGAGTAGAGAGACATGGGATGCTCGGCCCATACAAGAAAAGAAACACAGCTGAACTCACCATCCTAAGAAGTAGCTCAGACCAACACGACGACGAACGTTTCCAGATCCAGCCCCGAGAACGCCGCGAGCAACCAAGACAACGCCTCGTTACTAGAAAAACGGCTATAGCTAATATGGACATTAATGGCGCACCATGTATGTGGTGCGCCACTGCTATATAGCAGTGGCGCATCAGATATAGGTGCGCCATTAATGGTCATATTACTAATGGCGCATCTGGTGTGTGGTGCGCCATTACTAGTTTTGTCCTGGCCCCACACCCTTCCTAGACTTAGCAGTGGCGCACCAGGAGAAAGTGCGCCATTACTAGTTTTAACTAGTAATGGCGCACCACACCCACGGTGCGCCACTACTAACAACTTTTTTTCATTTTTTTTTCAAAACTAGTAATGGCGCACCACACATCAGGTGCGCCATTAGTAACCCTGGTTACCAATGGCGCATTCCTAGGAGGTGCGTCATTGGTAACCTGAGAGCAGCTAGATATTTTTGACAGCCACCTACCACACGCACTTTCCTCACTTCATTCTCTCCACCTCTACCAAGCTTGGTCTCGGCTGCCTCCTCCTCCTCCTCCTCCTCACCTCATTTGCACCATAGAACCCAAATTAAGTGGTTAAATTTCCTTTTTTGATAGGTAAGTGAGGGAAAAGCTTTCTTTATGTTCTAGATCTATTTTTTTCTCCCTCCAACGTACACACTTTTTATGGCCTAGATCTAGGCCATAAAAAGCATACACAACTGTTTGAAACCCTTCTCTATTCCCAATTACCGATGATTGAGACATACTGAAACAATGGCATCAGAATTGTGCTTGTTCATGGAGCTTGACCTGAGTATGTTCCGCTCTCGTTCCTGTTTGTTTGTGCTAGAATCATGCTTGTTTGTTAGAGATTTTGTCATTGAAATAAATCAAAAAATAGTTTATGGTAGAAGTGCAGAAATCATTCGTGTCACTCGCAGCTACTGTAGCAATTTACCAAGCATAGTTTCTTCTGAAAGGTGCGGGTAAGATGAAAGGGGAAACTGTTTACGTGTTTAATGGCTTGCTCAGTGGTGTTTGTCCAACCGTTTATGCATTCGTATAACATTCCTACTGCGGTATTGTTTTTCAAGTGATGCTTAGGCGTAGTACGTATTCTGCCAAGAAAAATTGCATATGGTGAGCTGTTGAAGTATGATATAGCATTATCTCTTTTCTATCGTAGGATAGATACAAAAGTATTGCTATGAGAACTATCATGTGATGTTTCATGCATGGCGGTGTTGTTTACCATGAATAAGCTGTGGCTGTTAGCAATTCAGTTTGCATGACTTGCACCCATCCATATGTAACTGGCGTGCAAAAACCAGTTGCTGCATTTTACTAAATAAGGTGTAAATATTGACACTTCACTAGACTCCTCTAGAGAAACTTTTACAAGGCCATAAGTACTTGTAAACTGCAGCCTGAAATCACATCAGATGACAACTCACCCATGCTGGAAATGCATGATCTATCACATGCTTAATCTTCATGTCAACACAGTACCATCTTGGAGAAACGTGTGATGAAATGTAGGGAAAATGCAATCTGGCAACCTGCAAATCTATATATCTACCTAGCTTCAGGGTACCATCATCTTGATCGGTCCAGTATGATATCGTTCACCTTGACTTTGATTTAGTGGCTGTGAGATTTTGGAGAAAAGCAAAAAACGATGATGATTTCCCTAAATTGCAGTTTGGCATGGCTTTCATTGCTGTTGTACTACTGTTTACAATGATCCCCCTTCTGATGGGTATGCCACTAAACATCGAGTTATTATTCAATCAGCTCGGTCCGTCCCAGGGTATTATGAAGAGTTCATCCTCGAAAACCAGAACAATGATGCCTTAATTGATTGGTTGGACGAACGGGTCAACAACACTGCCGTATATTATATCGCTAATTGGAACCCGGTTCTTGGGGAGCAAGATAACAGGGCTCGGCCAGCCTTCTGGATACTGCTTTGTATACTTGGTCGTGCAATTCCCAATACCGTTGGAACGGATCGACCTCAAGGAGAATTTGAGTACACAGTCCTTGTGTTTGAGGTCTGATAATCTCTATCTTGTGGTGTTTCTCATTTTTGGTACCAACGATTATTATGCATTTGACGGAGAGGAAAAGATCATCCCTAATTCCATACCACTCGGATTTGACAGTACCTATACGACTCTCCTGGGTAACGGGGGATAGAGAAATCTAGTTAACATGGGAGTAGCGAATGCTTTGTTGCGCCATTTTCTCCTCGACGACACGCATGAACACACAAAATTAGCATTGGATAGCCCAGCCAACAAGATAACACACAATGCCACAAGATCAGCAAATAGCATGTACATTCCAATAAATCAAACACAATACTCAAAGGAGTCTGTGGACATGTACATGTACTGAGCTTCTGTAGAGTGATAAGAATGGTTTGACCAATGTATGTTTCATTCATGTACAGTATCTCCCACCATATACCTAAGAGCTTCTGCAGAGTGGGAAAACAATAGTATAAAACATCCATCATGGGCTAATTAACTAAGGCTACGAGGCACCAGCCACCAGGCATCCGAGTTCAGTAGTCACAGCCCAGTTAAGTTCCAATACAGTTAATTCAGAAGGAACAAGATCAGGTACCATTTGGCGCCTGTTCGTTTCTCACATGTGAATCCATCCGCGGGAACGGCTTGTATCCTCGACTAGTAGCCCCCTCCGTGATTAGGTAAGTTTTCTATAACGGATTTGAGATTGATAACTTAGGGCATAGAGTGCATTGAGAGGGCCCAGAGTGTATCTCTCTATCGTCGAGGGGTAAATCTCTGGCTTGACTTATCTAGCACCAGGACATAATTTTTGGTATACCTAAAAGTCACCTTTATGATTACCCAGTTACTGTATAATGTTTGGTGACCGCAAAGGGAGTACCTAGAACTCATCTAGATGAGACATAATTTGGTCTCATTCACTTTCAAAACAAGAACAAATACAACCCACGTCAGCATACACGCATCTTATAGCATCACATCCAATGGCTATAAAAGGTGAATGAGACCAAATTATATCTCATCTAGATGAGTTCTAGCAAAACTGGACCGCAAATATCCATCCGGTATTCTGGTGTCAATGATTTGGAGAACTTGATTATCAACAAACATGAGCTAATCTAGAGGCCTGACTAGGGATCCTTATGGTGTGTACCATTTCATACATGCATACAGGTTTTCCTCCATAATCACATACGGAAGAACTTATGCACACATATAGTATGAAATACAAACTTAATTATGAATGCGGAAAATAGAATAATACTTAACAACTTTATTACTGCCTTTAGGGCATCTTTTCAACAGTCTCTCATCTTTGCGGTGCTGCTCATACTTTGGTGGAGGGATAGACTTCTGTCCACGGTTCTGACACTTTAGTTGAGAAAGCGAGTACGTTCCCTTATTTGAAAATGCTTAAATTTAAACTTGCAAATAAATTATAAAGAAACGGGAATGCCCGCTTCATTCACACCCCTCCACAGCAGGGGTGGGAGTATCCCGGTCCAACCGGTAGTGGTCGAGCGAGCGACCATCAAGGCCTATGCGATTAAACGTTGCGATGAACTCTCGAGCGGTGACGCTCCTGTAGATCGGGGGGTTGCGTCCATCGGTGATGGGGCCATACAACCTCGTCGATTTCTCAATGTTGGTGTTGAAGAAGGACGCCACAGAGACCCTGGCGGTGTCTTTGCTCTTGTTCGCCAGGACCCGGTGCTCCACGCTCCTGAACTGGTCATTGCTGACGAGCTGCACATCATCAAAGTTGCACGTATATATTATTTCTCCGGCAAGTATTTCGGGATGGAGGGGGTGCAACTTTGAGCGAAACGGATGGAGATGGAGGGTGGATATGCATGCCTGAAGAAGGTCGCCGATGTTGATGATGAAAGCGCCGGGCACGGGAGGGACATCCACCCAGGTCTTGCGGTCGACGAGCACCTGCAGGCCGCCCATGCCGTCCTGCAGGAGGACGGTGAGGAAGCCCGGGTCGGTGTGCCTCTTGGTGCCCCAAGTGAGGTGCGGCTCCGGGCACGGCGGGTAGTATTGGCACACCGCATTGAGGTTCTCTGCGCAGCCCATCTCGAGCAGGTGGTCGCTGCTCAGGCCGAGGGACTCCGACAGCAGCTCCAGCACCGACAGCGCCACCTTGGTCACCGCCTTGCCGTACTCCGTGACCACGTCCCTATATAGATTTTTTGTTTTCAAAAATATGGATTTTTTTTTGATAAAGAATGGATTTTATTGACTCAAAATGGACTAGAAATCCTCGCAGATTGATCGTGTATGCTTCAGTCTAGCTAGTGTATAATATATACGTGTTCATATATACTACGTACCTGACAGCCTCTGGCAGCTCTTCGGAAGGTGCCGGGTCCGGAGCGAGGTGGAAGAAGAGGGTGTCGCGCCAGTTGGCCGCCGCCGACGAGAAGAGGTCGAAGTTGGAGGCGAAACGCACCTTGCGAGCTTGGTCCCTGCTGTAGATGGCCTGCTTCGCCTCGGCGGGTCCCTCGTTGAACCGGCGCACCCCCTCGAGCATGCCGGCCATGAGCTCGGCCGGCACGCCGTGGTTGACCACCTGGAAGAAGCCCACCGTCCCGGCCGCGCGCCGCACCAGGGCGACCGCGTCCTCGCGTCGCGGGGCCGCTAGGTCGACGGTCGGGATGGCCCCCTCGACATGGTTCGAGGACGTGATGCCCTCCAGGGACTCCGGCGAGTGGCGGAAGATGGGCGGGAGGGCCGTGACGCCGGCGTCGACGAGGCCCTTGACGCCTGCCTTGGTGTCGTCGAACGCCTGCAGCTCACGCCGGCGGTCCCAGGCCACGCCGGCGGCCGATTCCGTGGAAGGCATCGATTATCTCAGTTATATTCGATCTATGCCCGCTGCAGCCGCACGCATTAACAATGCAAGGCAAGTGTTGGAGGGAGTATAGATGCTGCTCCAGCAGGAAAATATATAGTCGCGCTTGAGGGAGGCCTTCGCTCATGTGCGCCACGATCTCTAGCCGTAGTTCACGGCCTACCACATGAACAACTATTTATCTAGTCCATCCACAGTTCCACACACGTGTAATAGTCAGCAGCAGCAGCAGCAGATTTTTTTTTCCCGCAAGTGTCAATTTGATTTCTCAACGTCTTACTCCTCCGGGCATTTTTAGTCTACATATAAGTTTTGTCCAAAGTCAAAGTATCTTTACTTTTACCAACCTTATACAAAAATGTATCAACATTCACAATGCCAACTTAATATTGTTAGATTCATTACAAAATGTAGTTTCATGGTATATATATTTGGTATTATAGATGTTGATATTTTTTAATATAAATTTGATCAAAGTTTGTAAAGTTTGACTTGATACAAATGTAATATGCAGAGTAAAAATGACCGGAGGGAGTACTACTAATCAGTACATAACAAGGCAGACAGAAACCAGTAATAGAAGTGTAATCTACGAAAATTCACATGGAACCTCGGTCTAGCTAGGTGCACCTGAAGTGAAAATAAAAATTAAAAATGGTCAAAAAATTGAAACTTTTTGATAACATACATGGTCTAGCAATACTCATGTTAAAAGTTTCGGGACAAAATGATTTACGCTGTATTCCGAGGAAAATGCAACATAATCAATACTACTATATAAACAGTACAATTCATTGTTTTTCAGCCGCATATAAGTTTTTTTTTTTTTGCTCAGAAAACAACATAGCTCATTTTGTCCGAAAACTCACCATGTCCACTCGTGACTAATCGGTATTATGCTAGACTATGTTTGTTGCAAATAAGTTTCACATTTTTCTTGATTTATTTTTACTTTTCGTTTTTGCTTAATCGGGTGCGCCTAGACCCATGTCCCAAAAATCCACACCGCGTAATGTATTTACTGGACAACCAAACTGTGCTGCAAATTAGTGTTACCATGCTGTCCAAAACGTCAAGTTCTCTTGACTGTACACAGTAGGTTTAATAATTGACACGGCTAATCCTACTACTGGCAGATCCGAGCACGCGATGCACGCTGCCTACGTGGCCCATCCTCCTTTGTCCTCTCCGACAAGGAATATCCACGGTAGATCGCGACCATGGAGCGCTTCCGGCTCTCGAGATGCTGACCTTTTTTTACCCTCTCCATTGGGTTTATCTTGTAAATCTTTCTTCTCCACAAACCTACTGGTTTGACCGTGGTGTCCGATCTTGGGCACAATAAACCCGAATGGAGGGAGCAAGATGGAGCTAATAATGGTTTTTTTTTAACATCAGTACAGACACAAGCGCTCATATACATGCGCATACACTCATCCCTATGAACGCGCACACACACACCTTATCCTTATGAGCACCTCCGAAAGACTGAGCCGGCATATCATCTTGAGATTTACGAAGTCACCGTAGGCGCCTCGTCGTCGACGGGAACGTCTCCTCCCACTGAATGCGCATCGCCGGAAATTCTAAAATAAATCTAGAAATAAATGGGATACCACAGTCCCTCTAACCATCCAACCACAGGTTGGTTCGCAGCTAATAATGGGGTTTGCAGGCGACAAGTGCGAGACAATCGATCTCTCTGGCCGTATGTCCCTAATGTGAGCAATCAATGCAACCGTATCTACTACAACAGCAGTTAAGTGAACACTTCTACTACCTACATGCCAAAATATATTACGTTTTGGTAGGTTAGTTTGGCCTACCAAAACATCAGATATTTTGGTATGGAGGTAGTAGATCAGAAGGGGCAAGTAAGCCTTGAAGTGCATGGATGAACCCATGGGCATATGAACCCAGTTTGAAAAACTCATTTCTAAATGCCTAAAAATGAAAAGAAATTCACGAATACTTCTTCATATTATACGTGCGCACAGAAAGTTCCATGAAAAAAAAAACTTTTGCACCACCTGTGCAAAAAAAAAAAGACAAAAAATATGTCATGCAACACTATTTAGGAGCACTGAAATTTGTCTTTTTCATGAAGGCAAAATAAAAGGAGATTTTTTTCACAAAAATTGTGTCGTGTACACATGGTGCCTGGAATTTTATTCCGATTTTTGACACGTTAAAACACGTTTAAGATGCACTTTTAGAAAGCGAGTTCATATGCACATGGGTTCAGGATGTCCACACTCCAAATATACCGTCTTAGATCAAATCGATTAGCTGCATGATGTAATAAAGTTTGGTTCACTTAACCGCAGTTAAGTGGATACTCCTAGCTAGTACTCGCTCTATAACTTAACACATGACCTTTTTCAACACAGTTACTTTCTCTAAAAAAAAGTCTTATAGGTAGTAGATTAGAAGGGCCAACTTTGCCGACATCACCGCTACTTCATTTGGAATGCAAGTACTTTGTAAGATCTTGTATGGTAAATTTCACAAGAGATGGTTCAGTTCACTCAAGGCCCAAGGTATGCACTATGCTGCTGGTTTATATTAATATCACATTTATAAGTGAATGGGTAATTTTAACATGCTCCCTCATACCCCCTGTTTTCACGTTGGAGGCAAGAAGGTAAGAGTTAATCAAATACACTATTTAACGCAATCAATGGCTCAGATCTATGTACACTCTAAATTTGTATTGATAACAATACATATTACATATATTGATTTTTTAAATAGTTGTATTAAGGGGTCTTGAATTTTAGTTCCGCTAAAGGCCCCGAATTCTGCGCACCGGCTTGCTCACGAGGCATGATACCAGTGATGGTGAATTTGATTTTCGTTTGGCATTGCCCTTGCATGATCTCTGGATTTAATAATTGACAGATCAATCCTAATAAAAGCATACCCGACCACGCGATGCACGCTACCTAGATGGCCCGTCCTCCTCCCCGACATGGAGTATCCACGGCGGATTGCGACTATGGAGCGGTTCCGGCTGCGGAGATGCATATATTTTTTACCTTCTCCATTCGGGTCTATCCAGTAAATCTTTCTTGTGCACAGACCTACTGGTTTAGTCGCAGTGCCCCGTGTCCGACCTTGGGGGCACAATAAACTCGAATGGAGGGAGTAAGATGGAGCTAATGTGTTTTTTCAGGGTGTTTGTGTTGACTAGGTAATTTTTTGACTAATTTAATCCACAAATAGATGACTAGCATGACATTGACAAAATTAATGACATACTGATACTGATCTAAACGAGCACATACTACGCAAACAGATCTACACATAATGCTAGTACTGCTAATACGGAAATAATCAGAAGAGGGATAAATGCGCTATACCCTCCGGCCTTCTTGTTGGCCTCGAGCTTCTCGGCGGCGAGGCGGTCGGCGTCGGACTGAGACATGGTGATGATGAAGGCGACACGGACGTAGAGGAAGGAGCGGATCGGAGGCGAGCAGTCGCGTGGTCACTTCCCAAAAACCTTCGGAGACCTGCTCTCCCGTCGACCGTGTACGCGGCGGACGGGATGGAGTCACCGGCGATAGCAGCAACAGAAGGAATGACGTGGGCGGTTCGCGTGGCAGCAGATGGGAGACACCGTACACTTATATAGACGCAACCGCGTGGAGACCCGTAGCGCGGCGCGGTGGGCGGCAGAGGAGGAGTGCGCGAGGGCCTCTTCTATTCTCAAGCTCCAATAGCATGTAGAAGAGAATCCTTTATAAAGAGGTCCAACTCCTTCTCCATTAGCGGGGTGGGACTAAACTTCTCACTACACCTAGTGCCAAATAAACCCACATGGTCCCTTAGAGATTTTCAGAAATTGCTATATGGGCCTAAAGCCCATCCCAAATTTCAGCAGTTTGGGCACTAACACGTGTTGAAACTCTCCTTCAGTTCAGACTTTGATGCAACTGGCTGGAGCCTGAATTCAATAAGATATCTGGGAGGTCTCAAGTTCAAGAACCTGTCAAAGTAGTATTAAAAAATAATTTTGTGGCCTACATTGATCCCACGTCTATAGACAAAAATAGCATAGATGCGACGGGGAGTGTTTAAATATATTGATCACTTCTCTCAAACAGTTTGGACTTTTGGATAAATTGACTGAAGCATGACTTAAATAGTGCACACTAAACCTGAATGGAGAAGTATTAGGAGGTGGCTCCCTTGGTTTTCTACCCAACACTGACTAAGATGAGCTAGCTGTCAATAGAGGGAATGGCGGCAATCCGCCTGTAATTGCTATCTGAACTTGGGCTCATTTTCTCCCAATGAACATTAAAATATTAAAAAAAAATAGCAGAACAATTTAAGAACCCATGTGAACCTTGATAGTGTTTCGCATTGGAGGATCTCGTGAGAAATTTTTTCAAAATAAAATGTGAAGAATGCGCTTTTTTTAACCTTCTCACAGGTCAGATTTTTCTATTTGCTGAGAGCTACACAAATGTTGAAACACCACCAAATTTTGCAAAGTCATCACACATTCAACCATCTTGCATGCCAATTTTTTTATTTTTTATGTAATTTTTATTTATTTTACTGTTTATCCACCGTAGAAGATGACCCCGGGAGCAAAATCTCTGCATCCCAGATCGGCAAATTCCTCCATAACGCTATGCATCCTTATTTTAAAGAGCTCACATTCAATTGAGGTCTCCATTTAAGATTGGGTCACCTGATTTTTACCAGGTCAACAAAGCTTCCTCATTCAATTCTTTTATACTACAAACTATGATTCCTAATTTTTAAGGCATCATAATTAATTGTGGTGTTCAATTTAGAATTGGGTCACCCAATTTTGACCGGGTAAACAATTTCTCAAAGCTCTATCATTCAATTCTTTTATACTATACGCTATGCTTCCTTATTTTTAAGTCTCCTAATTTTTAAAGTCTCACAATTAATTGAGGTGTTCAATTTAAAATTGGATCGCCCATTTTTACCGGGTCAACAATTTCTCAAGGAGCTCTTCCATTCCTATGTTCCCTAATTTTGAAGCTCTTCCATGCAATTGACGTATTCAATTTTAGATTTGGTACATGATTTTTACAGGGCCAATGGTTTTTCAAATCAATCAGCACAAACACGCTTATAAAAAACACATCAATTTCGCGCACCCCTCCCATCACCTAGAAAATAGAATTGCTACCATGTGATTACATGTAGCCACCGATTTAGAAATTCCCCCACATAAATATACATTGGTTAGCGGATACCACATGACCACACCACGAAAGGCCCATTAAATCACCACATTATAAAAAAAAACACTCCATCATCTCCACCACCGGCCAAACTAAATATTCTATCAGTTTCAAAATATAAGGGTGTTAGTTTTTTGAAAAGTCAAATTTCTTTAACTTTGATGAAGTTCAAGTAAAAAGCATCGACATCCACAATATTAAAAAAGTATGAAAAATCATTTCATGATGAATCTAATCACACCGATTTGATATTATTCTCCACAAATTTAATCAAACTTAAAAGGTTTAACTTTTTCTAAAAAAATACACCTTATATTGAAAGAGAGTGAGTTTTTTTTTCTTAAAAAACCCAACAACACCAACGACGCAGCACAACGCGTCCAACCCTTGTAGTAAGTAGATGGCCATTAGCATATGTACGCATGTCCGGCATCTTTGTGTTTTGGACTGTATTCGCAGATCTGAGCATTTTCAATTGAGGCCAATGAATCCTGCCTGGACCAGATGAGAGCACGCGAAGCACGCTGCCTGCGTGTCCATCGCTGCTACCGCACCTTTTGGTCGGATTGGTTGGCACTCCATTCATTGGTTGGCACCCTGCTCGCATGCTTTTGGACATACGTACTATTATCAGTGCATCCACCAACTAAAAAAAAAACAGTGCATCCGTGTGGACGGCCCTAGTAGGAGTTGGTGGTTTGCTAAATTTCCTCCCCGCGTGAGGAACGCGCTAGTATCATCCAGCATGGGCGTGCGATCAGCAGCAGTATGGTACCTTTTTGCAATAATTGTAATCTGAAAAAAAAAAAGAAACGGTTACAAAAAAATTCAGATCTTTTTGGTAGGCGCCAATCAGCAGCAGTATGGATTGGCGCCAAGGGTTGGCGACCCCTAGCGCTAGCCAGATTTGTAACTGTTGTAAGCTACAGGGTGCACACAAGGTCCCATCCCTGTCGTGTCTGCATGCTCCGCTCTTTCCACATGCTCCTGCTGCGGCAAGTTGAGTGGCACAAGTTGTTGAATCAGGCTCCTTGATGTAACTATTTATGACTTGGGTTTGTCTAGGCCACGTTTAGATGTGTCTTAATTGTAAGCTACAGAGTACATAGCAAAAGAAAAAATAAAAGAAAATACATGCATGAATCTTCGTGTCAAATCAATATCATAGGACTTGTATGTGCAAATACATAGCGCACATCTATATCGAAAAATGCCAATGGAGGCCGAGCATCAGGTAGGCCTTAATCCTGGCCGTTGGCCTGCTATGGGGATTTGAGCTTCCCCGGTATTCTAGCGTGCTGTCCCCTTGTATCGCTGCACCACAGCAGCGTGTATTGAGGGAGAAAGAAGGCTGCATTACGTAGGGAATCTAGCCCTTGCAATAGGCCCTGACAATGTTCCATGTTACATCTAGATACATCATTTTTTATTTATTTTGATGACAAGTATTTTCAGACGGAGGGAGTACGCACAAACATGCTACTCTCTCAACTGTAGCAGTCCATCAGAATATTAGTCTCTCTCACTGGACGTTTACTCCTGATGGTTCCACGTAAACACTCAGAGATAGAACATGATCCGCATGATAATTAGTGGGTTTATTTAATGCTGTAAATTACAAATTAACAATAAAACTGCAACGTGCCGACGCATAGCACTCTTGGAATGTGAATCTATGAAAAAGGTGGTTTATTCCATCTCTGTCAACCTGGGAGGTGACGAAATTTCATCCCACGGTGCACTGGTTAGTACACGAAAATCCTAAATTCAGTCATTGACAAAGCTTAGCCAAATGACAGCGTACTTGATTTTTTCAATACCAAAAAATAAAATGCACAACTGTGTTTTCAGGTGTGACCAGAAGAAAACATGAGCAAGCAACTCGTTTGTGCCACCAACGCGGCCTCTACACAATTTTGTTTAGGCCGACACCTACAACAAAACGAGTCCCGATGCCATGCGCTCCTAATATCCCAGAATTTGCAAATCACCTCCATATCAAATACCAAGCATAGTAAGCACTGAACAATCTATAACATATCGGGGGAACTACATCTAGCTAGTCTTAGTATCTAATTTGCATTTTTTGTACCTAAGCAGTCCGGAGAGAAGCTTGGGATACTTCCCGCTTGGTTATAAATGACCTAATTGACATTTTCAAACTACTCATTCTGTTTGGATCGACCTCACGCTTCACCGCTGCTCCCAACATCCCAAACCTGGGAAAAAAATGAACAGTTTGCTCAACAAAGGTAGCCAAGCAGCAAAAGCATAGAGTACTAGAAAAGCTATAGCGAAATATAAAAAACAATTATTGAACACTCCAAAATTGGAAACTGATGCACTATAAACATAGTTAGACATGTCCTTGACGTAAAAGAAGTAACAAAAAATATGTTTATTGCAAGCAAAAGATTTGCAGATTCTCCTGCAAATTCAGTGGCCTGGGACAGGTTTTCACCTATTGAATCAACCCAAAGAAAATGAATTTAGCCAAGATGGGTACTTCAGGAAGATTCAGAAAATAACGATAGTTGAGACAGTTAACTAAGCACTGAAATTTACATTAGTCGATACAGATAGCACACCAGACCTCAATTAACTGCCCGAAAAATCAGAAAATAACGACTGTTAACCAAGCACTGAAATTTACATTAGTCATAGATCAAACAATCTACTGTCCTCGTATACAAGAGAAGTTTCCTTTTTCATGGCATCGAACAAGGAGGAAAAAAATGAACAATACCTCCGGTCCAGCCGCTGGTAGCTTCAAATCACACATGAATCCCATCGAATTCAGGGGGAATCTAACACTTTGCCTGGCATAGTTTCCGGCACGACAGATTTCCTCATTGGCGATGCTAAGAGAAGCCTGCTACTTCTTGACCGGCCTCATCATGGCTAGAGGGTCAGTGTCCAGAACTGGCAGCCCGCGGACGAGGAAAACCAAAACAATAAGAACATGCTGTAGAGGAGAATCAGTGGAAGCCTTCCATAGACTCCGGCATGGTGAAGCAGACGGACTGGATCTGAAAGATAAGCAGGCGGCGTGGTCAATCAAATCCAAATCCACAAAGTATGCCGGGCGATTAAGCATGTCAGGACATCAGGATGAAGGGGGGAGCAATATACATACATGTCGCAGTAGACCCCAAACATCTTGCCGGAGAGCGGCGGCGCCACCGTCGGCCAGGGAGAGACAGGGGAGCGGAGAAGCAGAGTTGTTCCGTGGCTGAGACTATTCCACGAGGTCAAGGATAACGACAGGAGCAGGGATATGGGCCAAACATGTACGCTAGGCCGATGTATTCTGGACCGTATATGGATGCCTAGGCCGACAGCGGCCTGTCAAAAGCCTGACGCATTTCAAATCCCAAGACCCATTGCACGGCCGAGATAAGCCAACCCGAGGGGCTCGGCGGAAAACCCTATTTGCCGCTCTTTGCGGCAAACAGTCGGGCTAACGCACACGTATCGACCGAGCGCTCCCGGGGTGGGCCGGCCTGTTAGCGTTCCAACCGGTTTTGGGAACCTTCTATGGACGTTCCCAGCCGATTTTTTCCCGGTTTTTCTTTTTTCGTTTTTCACGTTTCTGTTTATTTTGTTTTCGTTTTCTGTTTCTTTTCTTTTCTTTTTTTTTTCTTTTCTTTTTCAGAACATTTTTGCAGTTTTACAAAACGTTTAGGATTTTATTTTTTCATTTCTTTTCCTTTTTTCTACTTTTTTCGAAAAATATCGAAAATTTGAATTTGTTCGCGTTTCCAAAAATGTTCAGTTTTTGAAATAATATTCTCAAAATTCAAACTAATTTCTCGTCACACAAAAAAGTTCAAAACTTTCAAAATTCAGGAAATGTACCAGATTTCGATTTTTGTTCACATATTCAAAAATGTTCGCTCTTCCAAATTTGTTCGCGATTTGTAAAAATTGTTCTCTGTTTTAAAATTTGTTCTCAAGACTCAAAAAATGTTAATGCTTTACAGAACTGTTCTCGCTTCCAAATTTGTTCGGGAATTTTTAAAATTGTTCTCCGTTTCAAAATTTGTTCTCAAGATTCAAAAAATATTCTTTTTTCTTTTTTCTGTTTCTTTTCTTGTTATTTTCCTTTTTTTTCTTTTCAAGTTTATTTTCAAATTTTGTTTCCCAATTTCAAAAAAATGTTCTTGCTTTTCAGATTTTGTTCACAAATTCAAAAAATGTTCCCGTTTTCCAAAATTTGTTCACAAATTCAAAAAATGTTCCCCGTTTCAGAATTTTATTTTTTCCGAATTTTAGAAAAATGTTCCAGTTTTTCAACAAATGTTCGAATTATTTTTGTTCATTTTTTGAGAAATATGCAAATAACGACATGGATTTCAAAAAATGTTCCTTTTTCTAAATAATGTTCATAAATTTCAAAAATGTTCACAAATACAAAAAATGTTCTTATTTTTCATTTTTTTGTGCACGTATTAAAAAATTGTTCGCATTTGAAATTTATTTGGGATTTTCAAAATGGTTCTCCATTTCGAAATTTGTTCTAAAAATACAAATTTTGTTCGTTATTTTAAAAATTCTTCCCATTTCAAAATTTTGTTCAAAAATTCTGAAAATATTCCTATTTACAAAAAAAGTTCATGTTTTTGAAAATATTCATGTGTACAAAACAAATTTGTTCACAATTCAAAATTTGTTCTCCTTTAAAAAATATTCATGTTTTTGAAAATATCACTATCAGAAACTTGTTCTCATTTTCGAAAAACTTTTTTTGTGTTTACCGAAAATTGATTGTAATTAAAAAAATGTTCCTATGTTTCAATATTCGTCCACAACTTCAAAATTGTTCCTGTTTTTCAAATTTGCTTGCAAATTCGAAAAATTGCTAACATTTCTTTAAAACTCAAGTGGGTTCTGTCAAAAACATTTGTACTTGTAAAGAAATATAATCATAAGAAAAATAATCCGATCTGCCAGTGTTACTGGGTCTAAAGTTTTCGCGTTGCCTTTTGACCATCAGAATTAGTCTGGCGCAGTGGCTAGGAACACATGTCTGTAGGCTTGCAGTCGCAGTTGAAGCATTGTTGTTTGTTGTTAAATTTTTTGCAACGCTCGTTGCCTTGTGGGCCGGCCCAGTTGAGGGAACTCCTATGCGATAGCTCGACATTTTGCCGCATAATGCGGCGCATAGGAGTTCCCGTGCTCGGCCTCCAAAAATTCGCACTCACATCTATATGTGCTTTAGACTACTCATAGTGGGGAGTAACTTCATAGTGCATAGTATTATAGAGTAGTATCATCAACGATCATATTTATTGTCATGCATGACACAAAGTAGCATAACATTTAACATGATATAGTATCTACCTATGTTACTCTAACCCCCCCTCTTCTTTAATTATCTGCCACATCAGCATGTTTGCTATTCTCTAGTGCATGATACCGGCTAAGATACCACCACTATGGCCAGCCTTAGCGAAACTGTTTTGACTTTGGGTTGTTTGGTTGCATGCAAACACTGTTGGGGCTACATAAAAAAACAATTGTTCTTCCTTCAATGAAGACTATGACACGGTTCTCAAAGTACCTTCGGGCTTGGCTCTGGAGGAACGCTATAATCGTCCATTTTCAGGGAGCCTGACCCGAGCAATGCAATCGAGCGCACCTGGGTTGGTCTGGCGATGTGAGCCGGGTGCAGCCCACAAGTGGGTTTGCACATGTTCTGTTCTATTAATCTCCCTAATTTTCTTCACATAATTCATTCTAATATATACAACGGTGCTTCAATTCGAAATAAGCCCTGCATGAAAAATATGCACCCCGACATTTTTGTTACATTTAGACGACCGGTTCCTAATATCATGGACTCTCAATCTTCGATTTCGTGCTAATGTTTGGAGTTTTTAGGCGAATTTCAGTAAATTCTTTGCACCCAGATGGCCAGTTGAAATTTCTTTTGAGGACTAGCTTCATCTCATCGTTACACATGACTTTCATCATGTACGTTTTCTACTTTGAGGATCATAGATGAGTAGATCTATATCTTCTACATGACCACACAAATGTGTTCGTGTGTGCATGCTAGGAACTCATAAATTTAGGCAAAATCTTCTTACCCAGTCGACCGTTTGAAATGTATTTTGATCACTATCTTCATCTTGCCATTTCACATGACTTTCATGTTGTACGCTTTCTACTTCGACGGTCCTAAACGAGTAGATCTAAGTCTACGTATTAATTGTACAAATGTGTCACACCTTGTCATTAGTCCCCTGAAGCGCCCGGTCGATTTCGTGACCGTTGGATGAGCATCTGAGGGCTGCCACACCTTCTTCTACCTCGAGTCGGCCTTTCTCTTTTTCACTCAGCACCATGCTCCCACTTGAGGTAAGTTTACCAGTGAATGAGAGGTCAGATTAATCATCGGTGCGTACGATTCGTGCGCACCTAGGATAAACTTCACAGTCGGTCACCCAGCCTCAAATTTCTTCAAGTCAAGCACGCTTAACTTTGAGGTTCCTTTCAGGCGGGCTACCGGAAAAGAAGGTGAACCTTGTTGATATTTGCCACAGGAAGAAGATGCATCATTCAACCAAGAGGCCCCTAAACTAGAACAAGTTGATGAACCAGAACTCACCACCGACAAAGAAGAGGAGCAGCTCCAAGAAGAAGCACAAGAAGGAGAGGACTACACCACCTATATGGACATATACAGTCTTTGGGGATCCATCAATGAGATGAGCAACCTCGTTGAGTCCTTTCGGCACACTTCCTTGTACATGAACAACAACTTCTCTGAGTGGAGCCAAGGATGAGCTCATGGACAGTAGACGCCACAATGATCTCACTAGTTTGGGCTTGCAAAAGCTTAAACTCGGGGGAGGTTACTACCATGTCACCATCATGACGTGGCAGTATTATTTTTAATAAGTTGTAATGAGGTTGTACTTCAGCTCGTGAGCTTCGCACACTCGTGTTGGTTTTTTCCAACACTTTGCTTTTACTTGTTTTTCTTTGTTGGTTGCAATTTTTTTTTGCGATTTTAGATTTCAAAAATCAAAATCCAAAACAGAATAAAGTTTTGTTTTTCTCTTTTCTTTCGCCCTCATATTTCTCTTGCATTCTTGTTTATATTTCAGAGGAGTTGATCCACACCGGACAACACGGAATGCAATCTTAAGGAAGAGAAGTGTATAACTTCATGGTCGTGAAGGTATGTACAATGACACATCTTTTGCGCTTGAATTACTTAGAATATATGCAGTAGTAGTATTTGTTCAAGTGGGAGTAAGTCTTGATAGTTAAAACATGAGTTTTGTTCTAGTAGCTAAAATAATTTAGTAACATCTGTTCTATTTAATCTAGATAACTGAGGATTGTCGTGGGCCTATTTTTTTTTTAAAGAAAGTGATGTTAACAAAGAATAACCATACACAAGAGGAAGTCTCTAGAAAGACTTGGGTGTTGAGAAAACTTGTAGAGAAGATGATGTTAGAGATACTCATCCCAAAGTGTTAATTCTATTAGACTCAATAGCCCTTGTGGATAAATTTACTTTGAGGAACACAATTGAAAGATGAATGAGATTATGCAAAAAAATATGTGTTGTATTTTTCCACATGATGCTTCAGCTTCTCGCAGGTACTATGCCTTGTCACTATATACGCATTCATGTGTTTAAAGGTGACTTCATCACCGTTCTTGATGTTATGCTGAGAACTCCACTGGCCAATGAACGATCCATCAGAGTTTTGGCTCGGATTTTGGCTATGAGTTTGTTATCATTCATAGTGGCAACACTACATCGAATATTATTCAGTTTTCTCTTTAATGTGTGTTTATGTGGTAATACCCGATTATTGATCGCAATAACTGGTCCATAGTAACCGAACATAAGCCATTGCAAAACTTTATGCATGATCACCTTTTGGCATAATCCCTTCACCAGACGATAAAAGTTTCAGCAAGCAATGACTAAAATAAAAGTGCTTGAGATCATTGATGATGAGACACTCGTGGGTGTGTTGGCGAGTTACTCTAGAATCATATTATATTTACATATCCTTCACTCTCTAATTTATGTTTTCATTACTCAAGAAATAGAAACTCTTCTGTGCATTCCCGGCAAGAAAGTGTTTACTAGAAGAAATAGAATCAAGTGTTACTTTGTTATTTTTTCTAGTTGAGCAAAAATTGTGTTGATCATCTTTGCTTTCCTAACACTTGCATAATAACCATGCCACAACTGCAAATATACTAAGTTTTCATGTCAAGAAGTAGAGGGCTATCTACGCGTACCGACCGTAAGTGAACCAAAACCTTCTTGTCATTCCTGTTTAAACAACTGAGTTCCTTACGGTTTTGGATTTATCTCTATGTTGCTCGACGACGATCAAGTTTAACCTTGGGCGAGTTGATGAGTGTTATTTTACGCTCATCAAACCTGAGTTTAAACCGAGTTATTTCATAAAAACCGAGATATTTGTTCTGATATTTCCACTAATGACTAATGAATGCAAATGATTGCAAATATCCTATGTTTATTTTTTTTCCACATAAATGGGCTAAATATGGACTAAATCAAGAAAATACATGAAAAAAGTAAAGAGGAGATAGAGAGGAGATCAAGTGAGAGGTGCACCAAGAAGAACAGAGCGTAAGACGACATTCCATACGACCGCACACGCTCGTATGAGTGGTCGTATGGACTGCCAACAGCGTCCCCTGATCCACCTGAACAAACTTTATAAAAGGCCCCATGCTTTAAGAGCTACAAAACATCACAGAAAATTGCCGAGACCCCAATTCATCATACACAACAACCCTAGCCACCACCATTTTCCCATCACATCTCCATAGCCACCACCATCAGCATCACCATAGCACCGAGCCAACTAGCCATACTTTGTAATCGTGTATCACATCCGACAACTATTGTAAGACATATTATCAATCAATCGATCTTCATGACGTGTTCTTAAATGATTTCTTCTTGTGATCTGATCACCATGTGTGAGTTGTATGGTAAAGTCATTGGTTGAGGCATAGCCCTACAACCCTATGTACTTCTTGGAGGGATCAATGGAAGTACTTTGAATTAACATCACATATGTGTAACATAAAATTGGGTCGTAGTTGTTTCTTGTCTCGTCCGTGTTCTTCGTCCCTGCAGGTACCCAGGATCATGGAGGGCGAGACATGGAGAGGCTGCGGGTAGGGAGACCATGAAGTGTTATTCTGAACACAAGTGACAAAAAGGTTTAGTATGGTAACACGGATCCTATCCCTGGGGATACAAGAGGTGGAGTTATTAAGCACCCAATGTTTTTGTCTGAATATTATCTTAATTAGCGAGGCAACCCTGCGCGACAAATAGGGCCTTTTGTTTGAAACATAGACTCTTGATGCAGGACACGCTCTGGTCAACACGTAATTTGGTTACATCCCTGACTTCGATACGTTGCAAGCACATCTTGATGGATGACTTTCAGTGCACAAATTGATACCATAATGATCTCGTTTGCAAATATATGGTCGTAAGAACAAGTCCTCACACCCTTGCCTATTTTTATTACAAGTGTTTGTAGTTTTCAACTTGATTTCGATGAAGTCAAGAGTTGAAATTAAAACTCTTGCAAAAGCTTGGTAGAAACCCCTGACTTTAAGGGTGCCTTCCTCATGGTTCGATAACTTAGGGTCACCTCTGGCAAAAAATGTGAGAATTCTTTGTGCTCCTTTACCGGATCACTAAAGGGACTAATGACAGTCCATTAGACAATCAGCCAAGGGGCAACACTTCCGACCCATTGGCGTAATGACATAAGATATCAAAGGCCAGGGGGGTACTCGTGATCGGGCTAACTCCTAGCAGTCGGATACTACACCCCCTAATGAACGAGATCCAACAGTCGGTCATCGTGAAGACAGGAGCGGTCGGATGTTTTATAGTCGGTTGCGACCTTGGATGCCACGACCCCCATGATATGTCTCCATCGTATCTACTTTTACGAACTCTTTTGCCCTTATTTTGGACTCTAATTTGCATGATTTGAATGAAACTAACCCGGAATGGCGCTGTTTTCAGCAGAATTGCCATCGTGTTATTTTTGTGTAGAAATAAAAGTTCTTGGAATGACCTGAAACTTCACGCAGAATATTTTTGAAATAAATAAAAAATATTGGCGAAAGAATCAACAGAGGGGGACCCACCAGTTGTCCACAATGGTGGAGGGCGCGCCCATCCCCCTAGGGCACGCCCCTGCCTTGCGGGTCCCCTGGACCTCCACCGACCTCAACTCCAACTCCATATATTCACGTCCGTGGAGAAAAAAATCAGAGAGAAGGATTCATCGCGTTTTACGATATGGAGCCGCCGTCGCCTCCTGTTCTTCATCGGAAGGGCAGATCTAGAGTTCGTTCGGGGCTCCGGAGAGGGGAAATCGACGTCGTCGTCATCATCAACCATCCTCCATCACCAATTTCATGATGCTCACCGCCGTGCGTGAGTAATTCCATCATAGGCTTGCTGGACGGTGATGGGTTGGATGAGATTTATCATGTAACCGAGTTAGTTTTTTTAGGGTTTGATCCCTAGTATCCACTATGTTCTGAGATTGATGTTGCTACGACTTTGCTATGCTCAATGCTTGTCACTAGGGCCCGAGTGCCATGAATTCAGATCTGAATCCTTTATGTTTCCATGAATATATTTGTGTTCTTGATCCGATCTTGCAAGTTGTAGTCACCTACTACGTGTTATGATCCGGCAACCCCGTAGTGACAATAGCCGGGACACTTCCCGGTGATGACCGTAGTTTGAGGAGTTCATGTATTCACTAAGTGCTAATGCTTTGTTCCGATTCTCTATTAAAAGGAGGCCTTAATATCCCTTAGTTTCAATTAGGACCCCGCTACCACGGGAGGGTAGGACTAAAGATGTCATGCAAGTTCTTTTCCACAAGCACGTATGACTATATTCGGAATACATGCCTACATTATATTGAAGAATTGTAGCTAGTTCTGTGTCACCCTAGGTTATCACTGTTGCATGATGAATGCCATCTGACACAATTATCCATCATTGATCCATTACCTCTGAGATTTTCACATATTAATCTTTGCACAGTTACTTTGTCGTTGCCACTGTTACGATTGCTACAAAACTGCTATTGTTACTTTTGCCACAGTTACCTTTACTTCCATACTACTTTGCTACTAAATATTTTGCTACAGATATTAAGTCTTTCAGGTGTGGTTGAATTGGCAACTCAGCTGCTAATACTTGAGAATTTTCTTTGACTCCCTTTGTGTCGAACCAATAGATTTGGGTTGAATACTCTATCCTAAAAAACGGTTGCGATCCCCTATACTTGTGGGTTATCAAGACCTTTTTCTGGCACTGTAGCCTGGGAGCATAGCTCTATTCTCCGAGTCACTTGGGATTTTATATTTGTTGATCACTATGTGGAATTTGAAAGATACTAGAACCAAGATTTTTCCTTCTACTACGAGAGGAGGTAAGGAACTGCCATCTAGCTCTGCACTTGATTCACCTTCTGTTTTGAGTAAACTTGCGACACCTACACCTACTATTGATTCTGATATGTTGCATGTTATTGATGATGCTACTTCTGCTATGAATGATGCTTATGATGCTACTACTTTGCTTGATAAAACCTTGCCTCTGGGTGAATTACTTGATGAACATCTTGCTAGAGTTAGAACTATTGATTATACTGAAGATGATGATATCTCTGAAACTTATGAAATTATTGAAACTGGAAACTTTGAAACACCTGTTAGACCTGTTGGGGAACGTAGTAATTTCAAAAAATTTCCTACGCACACGCAAGATCATGGCGATGTATAGCAACGAGAGGGGAGAGTGTTGTCTACGCCCTCGTGAGACCAAGCGAAGCGATCACAACGTAGAGGAAGTAGTCGACGTTCTCCTTGCGATCCGACCGATCCGGCGCCGTTACTCCGGCGCCCGAGTTCTTGACACACGACAGCTCGATGACGCTCCTCGGGCTCCAATCCAAGAGAGCTTCGGGGAGGAGAGTTTCGTCAAGACGACGGCGTGGTGGACGATCTTGATGTACTATCGGCGCAGGGCTTCGCCTAAGCTTTTATGACGATATGACCGAGGTGGAATATGGTGGAGGGGGCACCGACACGGCTAAGGAACGATCCGTAGATCAAACTTGTGTGTCTATGGGGTGCCCTTGCCCCGTATATAAAGGATGGAGGAGGAGGAGGCCGGCCAAGGGTTTGGCGCCAGGTGTGGAGTCCTACTAGGATTCCAAGTCCTAGTAGGAGTCCATCAAGAGGGAGGAAGGAGAAGGAATAGGAGGAGAAGGAAAGGTGGCGGCCCCTTTTCCCTAGTCCAATTCGGACTAGAGGAGAGGGGGGCAGCAGCCTTTTCCTCTTCCCACTAAAGCCCATCAAGGCCCATTACTTCTCCGTAACTCCCGGTACTCAAAAATACCGAATCACTCGGAACCTTTCCGAACTCGAATATAGTCGTCCAATATATCGATCTTTACGTCTCGACCATTTCGAGACTCCCGTCATGTCCCCGATCTCATCCGAGACTCGAACTCCTTCGGTACATCAAAATACACAAACTCATAATATAACCGTCATCGAAACCTTAAGCGTGCGGACCCTACGGTTCGAGAACAATGTAGACATGACCGAGACATGTCTCCGGTCAAAACCAATAGCGGGACCTGGATGCCCATATTGGCTCCTACATATTCTACGAAGATCTTTATCGGTCAGACCGCATAACACACATCGTTGTTCCTTTGTGATCGGTATGTTACTTGCCCGAGATTCGATCGTCGGTATCCAATACCTAGTTCAATCTCGTTACACGCAAGTCTCTTTACTCGCTCGTAATACATCATCTCACAGCTAACTCATTAGTTGTAATGCTTGCAAGGCTTAAGTGATGTGTATTACCGAGAGGGCCCAGAGATACCTCTCCGACTATCGGAGTGACAAAACCTAATATCGAAATACGCCAACCCAACATCTGCCTTTGGAGACACCTGTAGTACTCCTTTATAATCACCCGATTCGTTGTGACGTTTGGTAGCACCAAAGTGTTCCTCCGTAAACGGAGTTGCATAATCTCATAGTTATAGGAACATGTATAAGTCATGAAGGAAGCAATAGCAACATACTAAACGATCGTGTGCTAAGCTAACGGAATGGGTCATGTCAATCAGATCATTCAACTAATGATGTGACCTTGTTAATCAAATAACAACTCCTTGTTCATGGTTAGGAAACATAACCATCTTTGATTAACAAGCTAGTCAAGTAGAGGCATACTAGTGACACTGTTTGTCTATATATTCACACATGTATTATGTTTCCGGTTAATACAATTCTAGCATGAATAATAAACATTTATCATGATATGAGGAAATATATAATAACTTTATTATTGCCTCTAGGGCATATTTCCTTCAGTCTCCCACTTGCACTAGAGTCAATAATCTAGATCACATCACCATGTGATTAACATCGATAGTTCACATCATCATGTGATTAACACCCATAGTTCACATTGCCATGTGACCAACACCCAAAGGGTTTACTAGATTCAGTAATCTAGTTCACATCGCTATGTGATTAACACCCAAAGAGTACTAAGGTGTGATCATGTTTTGCTTGTGAGAGAGTCTTAGTCAACGGGTCTTTCACATTCAGATCCGTTATGTATTTTGCAACTTTTCTATGTCTACAATGCTCTGCACGAAGCTACTCTAGCTAATTGCTCCCACTTTCAATATGTATCTAGATCGAGACTTAGAGTCATCGGATCGGTGTCAAAACTTGCATCGACGTAACCCTTTACGACGAACCTTTTTGTCACTTCCATAATCGAGAAACATATCCTTATTCCACTAAGGATAATTTTGACCGCTGTCTAGTGATCTACTCCTAGATCACTATTGTACTCCCTTGCCAAACTCCAGTCAGGGGTATACAATAGATCTGGTACACAGCATGGCATACTTTATAGAACCTATGGCCAAGGCATAGGGAATGACTTTCATTCTCTTTCTATCTTCTGCCGTGGTCGGGTTTTGAGTCTTACTCAATTTCACACCTTGTAACACAGGCAAGAACTCTTTCTTTGACTGTTCCATTTTGAACTACTTCAAAATCTTGTCAAGGTATGTACTCATTGAAAAAACTTATCAAGTATCTTGATTTATCTCTATAGATCTTGATGCTCAATATGTAAGCAGCTTCACCGAGGTCTTTCTTTGAAAAACTTCTTTCAAAACACTCCTTTATGCTTTGCAGAATAATTCTACATTATTTCCGATCTACAATATGTCATTCACATATACTTATCAGAAATGCTATAGTGCTCCCACTCACTTTCTAGTAAATACAGGCTTCACTGCAAGTCTGTATAAACTATATGTTTTGATCAACTTATCAGAGCGTATATTCCAACTCCGAGATGCTTGCACCAGTCCATAGAGGCACATTTTGTTAACACCTTTAGGATCGACAAAACCTCTTGGTTGCATCACATACAACTCTTCCTTAATAACTCCATTAAGGAATGCAGTTTTGTTTATCCATTTGCCAGATTTCAAAAAATGCGGCAATTGCTAACATGATTCGGACAAACTTTTAAGCATCGATACGAGTGAGAAAATCTCATTGTATTCAACATCTTGAACTTTGTCAAAAACCTTTTTCGACAAGTCTAGCTTTGTAGATAGTAACACTACTATCAACGTCCGTCTTCCTCTTGAAGATCCATTTATTTTCTATTGCTTGCCGACCCTCGGGCAAGTCAACCAAAGTCCACACTTTGTTTTCATACATGGATCCCATCTCAGATTTCATGGCTTCTAGCCATTTAGCGGAATCTGGGCTCACCATCGCTTCTTCATAGTTCGTAGGTTCGTCATGATCTAGTAGCATGACTTCCAGAACAGGATTGCCGTACCACTCTGGTGCGGATCTCACTCTGGTTTACCTACGAGATTCGGTAGTGACTTGATCTGAAGTTACATGATCATCATCATTAGCTTCCTCACTAATTGGTGTAGGAATCACTGGAACTGATTTCCGTGATGAAATACTTTCCAATTCGGGAGAAGGTACAAATTACCTTATCAAGCTCCACTTTCCTCCCACTCACTTCTTTCGAGAGAAACTCCTTCTCTAGAAAGGATCCATTTATAAGCAACGAATGTTTTGCCTTCGGATCTGTGATAGAAGGTATACCCAACAATTTCCTTTGGGTATTCTATGAAGACGCACTTCTCCGATTTGGGTTTGAGCTTATCAGGATGAAACTTTTTCACATAAGCATCACAGCCCCAAACTTTAAGAAACGACAACTTTGGTTTCTTGCTAAACCACAGTTCATATAGTGTCGTCTCAACGGATTTAGATGGTGCCCTATTTAACGTGAATGCAGCTGTCTCTAATGCATGATCCCAAAACGATATTGGTAAATCGGTAATAAACATCATAGATTGTACTATATCCAATAAAGTACGGTTATGACGTTCGGACACACCATTATGATGTGGTGTTCCAGGTGGCATGAATTTGTGAAACTATTTCACATTGTTTTAATTGAAGACCAAACTCGTAACTCAAATATTTGTCTCCACGATCAGATCGTAGAAACCTTTATTTTCTTGTCACGATGATTTTTCCACTTCACTCTGAAATTCTTTGAACCTTTCAACTATTTCAGACTTATGTTTCATCAAGTAGATATACCCATATCTGCTCAAATCATCTGTGAAGGTCAGAAAATAACGATACCCGCCGCGAACCTTAACACTCATTGGATCGCGTACATCAAGATGTATTATTTCCAATAAGTCGATTGCTCGCTCCATTGTTCCGGAGAACGGAGTTTTAGTCATCTTGCCCATGAGGCATGGTTCTTAAGCATCAAGTGATTCATAATCAAGTGATTCCAAAATCCCATCAGCATGGAGTTTCTTCATGCGCTTTACACCATTATGACCTAAACGGCAGTGCTACAAATAAGTTGCACTATCATTATTAACTTTGCATCTTTTGGTTTCAATATTATGAATATGTGTATCACTACGATCGAGATCCAATGAACCATTTTCATTGGGTGTGTAACCATATAAGGTTTTATTCATGTAAACAGAACAACAGTTTATTCTCTTACTTAAATGAATAACCGTATTGCAATAAACACGATCAAATCATATTCATGCTCAACGCAAACACCAAATAACATTTATTTAGGTTCAACACTAATCCCGGAAGTATAGGGAGTGTGCGATGATGATCATATCAATCTTGAAACTACTTTCAACACACATCGTCACTTCACCCTTAACTAATTTCTGTTTATTCTGCAACTCCCGTTTCGAGTTACTACTCTTAGCAACTGAACCAGTACCAAATACCGAGGGGTTGCTATAAACACTAGTAAAGTACACATCAATAACATGTATATCAAATATACTTATGTTCACTTTGCCATCCTTCTTATCCGCCAATCACTTGGGGTAGTTCCACTTCCAGTGACCAATCCCTTTGCAGTAAAAGCACTTAGTCTCAGGCTTAGGACCAGATTTGGGCTTCTTCACTTGAGCAGCAACTCGCTTGCCGTTCTTCTTGAAGTTCCCCTTCTTCCCTTTGCCCTTTTCTTGAAACTAGTGGTCTTGTCTACCATCAACACTTGATGTTTTTCTTGATTTCTACCTTCGTCGATTTCAACATCACGAAGAGCTCGGGAATCGTTCTCGTCATCCCTTGCATACTATAGTTCATCACGAAGTTCTACTAACTTGGTGGTGGTGACTAGAGAATTCATCAATCACTATCTTATCCGGAAGATTAACTCCCACTTGATTCAAGCGATTGTAGTACCTGCACAATCGAGCACATGCTCACTAGTTGAGCGATTCTCCTCCATCTTTTAGCTATAGAACTTGTTGGAGACTTCATATCTCTCAACTCGGGTATTTGCTTGAAATATTAACTTCAACTCCTGGAACATCTCATATGATCCATGACGTTCAAAACGTCTTTGAAGTCCCGATTCTAAGCCGTAAAGCATGGTGCACAAAACTATCAAGTAGTCATCATATTGAGCTAGCCAAACGTTCATAACGTCTGCATCTGCTCCTGCAATAGGTTTGTCACCTAGCGGTGCATCAAGGACATAATTTTTCTGTGCAGCAATGAGGATAAACCTCAGATCACGGATCAAATCCGCATCATTGCTACTAATATTTTTCAACACAATTTTCTCTAGGAACATATCAAAATAAACATATGAAAGCAACAACGCAAGCTTTTGATCTTACAACATAATTTGCAAAATACTACCAGGACTAAGTTCATGATAAATTTAAGTTCAATTAATCATATTACTTAAGAACTCCCACTTATACAGACATCTCTCTAGTCATCTAAGTGATCACGTGATCCAAATCAACTAAACCATAACCGATCATCACGTGAGATGGAGTAGTTTTCAATGGTGAACATCTTATGTTGATCATATCTACTATATGATTCACGCCGACCTTTCGGTCTCCGTGTTCGAGGCCATATCTGCATATGCTAGGCTCGTCAAGTATAACTGAGTATTCTGCGTGTGCAAAACTGGCTTGCACCCATTGTAGATGGACGTAGAGCTTATCACACCCGATCATCACGTGGTGTCTGGGCACGACGAACTTTGGCAACGGTGCATACTCAGGGAGAACACTTCTTGATAATTTTGTGAGAGATCATCTTATAATGCTACCGTCAATCAAAGCAAGATAAGATGCATAAATGATAAACATCACATGCAAATCAATATAAGTGATATGATATGGTCATCATCGTCTTGTGCTTCGTGATCTCCATCTCCGCAGCACCATCATGATCACCATCGTCACCGGCGCGACACCTTGATCTCCATCGTAGCATCGTTGTCGTCTCGCCAATCTTATGCTTCTACGACTATCGCTACCGCTTAGTGATAAAGTAAAGCATTACAGGGCGATTGCATTTCATACAATAAAGCGACAACCATATGGCTCCAGCCAGTTGCCGATAACTTCGGTTACAAAACATGATCATCTCATACAATAAAATATAGCATCACGTCTTGACCATATCACATCACAACATGCCCTGCAAAAACAAGTTAGACGTCCTCTACTTTGTTGTTGCAAATTTTACGTGGCTGCTACGGGCTTAAGCAAGAACCAATCTCACCTACGCATCAAAACCACAACGATACTTTGTCAAATAGACTCCGTTTTAACCTTCTCAAGGACCGGGCGTAGCCACACTCGGTTCAACTAAAGTGAGAGAGACAGACACCCACCAGTCACCTTTAAGCAACGAGTGCTCGTAGCGGTGAAACCAGTCTCGCGTAAGCGTACGCGTAATGTCGGTCCGGGCCGCTTCATCTCACAATACCGCTGAACCAAAGTATGACATGCTGGTAGGTAGTATGACTTGTATCGCCCACAACTCACTTGTGTTCTACTCGTGCAAAACATCAAACCATAAAAAAACCTGGCTCGGATACCACTGTTGGGGAACGTAGTAATTTCAAAAAATTTCCTACGCACACGCAAGATCATGGTGATGTATAGCAACGAGAGGGGAGAGTGTTGTCACGTACCCTCGTGAGACCAAGCGAAGCGATCACAACGTAGAGGAAGTAGTCGTACGTTCTCCTTGCGATCCGACCGATCCCGGCGCCGTTACTCCGGCGCCCCCGAGTTCTTGACACACGTACAGCTCGATGACGCTCCTCGGGCTCCAATCCAGTAGAGCCGGGGAGGAGAGTTTCGTCAAGACGACGGCGTGGCAGGCGATCTTGATGTACTACCGGCGCAGGGCTTCGCCTAAGCTTTGCGACGATATGACCGAGGTGGAATATGGTGGAGGGGGGCACCGCACACGGCTAAGGAACGATCCGTAGATCAAACTTGTGTGTCTATGGGGTGCCCCTTGCCCCCGTATATAAAGGATGGAGGAGGAGGAGGCCGGCCAAGGGTTTGGCGCGCCAGGGTGTGGAGTCCTACTAGGATTCCAAGTCCTAGTAGGAGTCCATCAAGAGGGGAGGAAGGGAGAAGGAATAGGAGGAGAAGGAAAGGTGGCTGGCCCCCTTTTCCCTAGTCCAATTCGGACTAGAGGAGAGGGGGGGCGCAACAACCTTTTTCCTCTTCCCACTAAAGCCTATCAAGGCCCATTACTTCTCCCGTAACTCCCCGGTACTCCGAAAAATACCCGAATCACTCGGAACCTTTCCGAACTCCGAATATAGTCGTCCAATATATCGATCTTTACGTCTCGACCATTTCGAGACTCCTCGTCATGTCCCCGATCTCATCCGAGACTCCGAACTCCTTCGGTACATCAAAATACACAAACTCATAATATAACCGTCATCGAAACCTTAAGCGTGCGGACCCTACGGTTCGAGAACAATGTAGACATGACCGAGACATGTCTCCGGTCAAAAACCAATAGCGGGACCTGGATGCCCATATTGGCTCCTACATATTCTACGAAGATCTTTATCGGTCAGACCGCATAACAACATATGTTGTTCCCTTTGTGATCGGTATGTTACTTGCCCGAGATTCGATCGTCGGTATCCAATACCTAGTTCAATCTCGTTATCGCAAGTCTCTTTACTCGCTCGTAATACATCATCTCACAGCTAACTCATTAGTTGTAATGCTTGCAAGGCTTAAGTGATGTGTATTACCGAGAGGGCCAGAGATACCTCTCCGACTATCGGAGTGACAAAACCTAATATCGAAATCGCCAACCCAACATCTGCCTTTGGAGACACCTGTAGTACTCCTTTATAATCACCCGATTACGTTGTGACGTTTGGTAGCACCAAAGTGTTCCTCCGTAAACGGAGTTGCATAATCTCATAGTTATAGGAACATGTATAAGTCATGAAGGAAGCAATAGCAACATACTAAGCGATCGTGTGCTAAGCTAACGGAATGGGTCATGTCAATCAGATCATTCAACTAATGATGTGACCTTGTTAATCAAATAAAAACTCCTTGTTCATGGTTAGGAAACATAACCATCTTTGATTAACAAGCTAGTCAAGTAGAGGCATACTAGTGACACTCTGTTTGTCTATATATTCACACATGTATTATGTTTCCGGTTAATACAATTCTAGCATGAATAATAAACATTTATCATGATATGAGGAAATATATAATAACTTTATTATTGCCTCTAGGGCATATTTCCTTCAAGACCTAGCTCTCCTAGATATGGACTTCCTGTTATGCCTGGTGGTTATGTTATTGATGGAGAGGTAGCTAGGGACTTTCTTGCTTGTAAGGACAGGGATCATCTTAAGAAATTATTATGAAAGTGGAAAGAGAAATCAATGAATTCTAGAATGCAATATGGTCCTAGGTTTGGTACTTCACCTATCAGTGTTACTGATAAGGATTATGAATTCTCTGTCGATCCTGAGTTAATTACTTTGGTTGAATCTGATCCTTTCTATGGTTATGAATCTAAAACTGTTGTAGCACATCTTACTAAATTGAATGATATAGCCACCCTATTTGCTCATGATGAAAAATCCGCTATTACTACATACTTAAGTTGTTTCCTATCTCATTAAAGGGTGATGCTAAGTTATGGTTTAATTCTCTTGCTCCTGGTTGTGTGCGTAATCCCCAAGATATGATTTACTACTTCTCTGCCAAATATTTTCCTGCCCATAAGAAAGAAGCTTGCCTACAAGAAATATTTAACTTTGTGCAAATTGAAGAACAGAGTCTCCCATAAGCTTGGGGGAGGCTTCTCCAATTACTTAATGCTTTGCCTGATCATCCTCTCAAGAAAAATGAAATACTTGATATCTTTTATAATGGACTAACGATGCTTCTAGGGACCACCTAGATAGTTGTGTTGGTTGTGTTTCCACGGAACGAACTTATTGAGCAAGCTGAATTGTTATTGAATAATATGTTGAGTAATGATAATGATTGGACACTTCCTGAACCACCTCCTAAGCCAACTCCGAAGAAAAGAGGTATTCTATTTCTCAGTCCCGAAGATATGCAAGTGGCAAAGAAATCTATGAAAGAAAAATGGTCTTTTACATTTGTGTCCCTAACTCAAACCCACTACTCGGATTTGCCCCTAGTTTCGAAGCATGCTCAAATTTGCCCCTCTGCCGTTATGTGCCATTACAGAAATGCCCTTCGTGCAGTTTCCGTCTGGTCAAAGGGCTTTGACCGTTTTCCTGACGTTTAATGGACATTTTCCCCCTCAATGCACATGCCACTTACAGGTGGGGCCTACCCCGGGAAAAAGAACTCTCTTTCTCTCATCCCCTCTCTGACTTACACATGGACCCCACCAATATAAAAAACTCTCTCCCTCTCTCGGAATCTCTCTCTCCCTCTTGGCGGCTCGGCCGTGGCAGGCCGGTGAGGGCAGGGCGTGCTCGCTACCGAGGACCACAGTGGCAGGCTCGGGGTGGTACGGCTGAGGGGGTGGAGCCGCCGCCCATAGCTATCGCCGGAGCTAAATCCTGAGAGCGCGTGAGATCTTCTGCTGGTGACGCCGTTGCTAGCCACCGCGGCCGGAGTCCAAATCGAGCAGCACGAGCATGTCCATGAGCTTTGGCGGGCGCCTCTCCTTCGTCCTGCGCAGTGGATCTGGCCTGGGGCTGCCCGTAGACGACGCCCGGGACGTCGAACGTCGCCATGGCCATTGCTCTTCCCGTCCTAAATTCGGCCGCTCTAAGCCATTCTTGACCTACCGACCCCTATTCCGTTGACAAGGAAAGCAGGTGCCCGTACTCCGCTCTTCCCCCGCCCGATTCCGTGCCCGGAGCACCCTGACAGAATCCGGCCGCCATGACCAACCTTGGTTGGCTCGGTCGTGCACGCGCCCATCTACACCCTACCGCTCCTAGTGAGCTTGGCACGTCTCGCGCAGCTTGCGTGCCTCGCGCAGTATGCGTCATCCTCCCACGGTCATCCTCCTTCCCTACGGCGAGCCGCCGGCGAGCGCAGGCGCTCACGGCCGGGAACGCGTGGATCGGGGGTGTTTACCCTCATAGTGGGTCCCGTCGGGAGGAGATGGATGAGAGAGATTTTTTTCTTTTTTCCTTGGTAGGTCCCACCGGTAAGTGACTGACCCACGGGAGGGCTGAGTTGGCCTAGTTTTCCTTTTATTTTTTTAGAGGGGGTCACACATGTAAGTGTCACATGGATTCAGGGGCAAATTGTCCAACTAACATCCAGAAAACGGTCAAAACCCTTTGACCGGACGGTAACGGAGCGGAATGGCATTTCTATAAGTGCACATAACGACGGAGGGGCATTTTTGAGCATGCTTTCGAATTAGGAGTATATCTGATTAGGTGGTTCGAGTTAGGGACAAAAGTGCAAATGGCCCAAAGAAAAAGGTATTAAAGCTGAAGATGTTAAGAATTTACCACCTATTGAAGAAATACATGGTCTTGATAACCCGACACAGGTAGTAAAGGTAAATTCTCCCTATAGATTTGAAGAAGGTGATATTCCTCATAATAAGTCTGCTAGTCAATGCTTGGATGAGTTTGATAATTTTATTGTTAAACAAGAAAATTCCAATGCTTATGTTAGTAGACAATTGAAATGTAATGCTCAGATGCTTGACTACTTGGGTGATTATATGAGTAGAACTGTTAATGATCTTAAGCTCATTAGTAAACATGCTACCATGGTTAAAACTCAAGTAGAACAAGTACTACTTAAGGCAGAGAATGATTTGCTCAACGAGTTGAATAGTAAGAACAATGATCATGTTGTTAGGGTTATGATAGAGGTGGTAAGATGACCCATGAACCTTTGTATCCTAAGGGCCATCCTAAGAGAGTTGAGCAAGATTCTCAGAGAATTAATACCGGTGCACCTAGTCATATTAATAAAAAAATGAAAACTGATAGGACTTTGCATGCTTCTAGTGAACCTCCTGAGAATCGAAATGATATTTCTGTTTCTGATGCTGAGACACAATCTGGTGATGAACATGAACCTAGTGCTAATATTAATCATGATGTTCATGTTAATGCTCAACCTAGTAATGACAATGATGTAGAGATTGAACCTGCTGTTGATCTTGATAACCCACAATCAAAGAATCAACGTTATGATAAGAGAGACTTTGTTGCTAGGAAGCATGGTAAAGAAAGAGAAACATGGGTTCAGAAACCCATGACCTTTCCTCCTAAACCATCCAAGAAAAAGGATGATGAGGATTTTGAATGCTTTTGTGAAATGATTAGACCTATCTTTTTGCGTATGCGTCTGACTGATATGTTGAAAATGTATCCTTATGCTAAGTATATGAAAGATATTGTTACAAATAAAAGAAAGATACCGGAAGCTGAAATTTCCACCATGCTTGCTAATTATAGTTTTAAAGATGGAATACCAAAGAAATTAGGAGATCCACGAATACCAACTATACCATGCTCCATTAAAAAAACTATGTTTAACCTGCTTTATGTGATTTGGGAGCCGGTGTTAGTGTTATTCTTTTCTCTTCGTATCGCAGACTTGATTTGAACAAGTTGACACCTACTAAAATATCTTTACAAATGGCTAATAAATCAAACTCTATACCCATCGGTATTTATGAGGATGTGCCTGTTGTGGTTGCAAATGTTACTATTGTAACGTACTTTGTTATTCTTGATATACCCGAGGACGACAGTATGTCGATCATCCTTGGTAGACCATTTTTTAATACTGCAGGGGTTGTTATTGATTGCAACGAGGGCAATGTCACCTTTCATGTTAATGGTAATGAGCATACGGTAGACTTTCCAAAGAAACAACCTCAAGTTCATAGTATCATTATATCGGAAAAAATTCAACTATTACTGTTGGAGGTTTTGAATTCCCTCTCCCTACTGTCAAAAAGAAATATGATATTCTTATTGTTGGGGACATGCAAAACCCCCATGAGGTAATCTAGTGTAATTTGAAAATTCTCCGGTTTTATGTTATTCGAAAGAAGTTTGTTAATAAGACTTGATCAACCTTGTTAAGGGATTCCTTTTGAGGAGCATGAGATGGATGAATTTAGAAAGCACAACTTTTTGTACGTACCTTTTACTTTATGTTATTTAGACTAAATAAAGAAAAAATAATTATTATCTGTCTGTTTTCTTAATTTTCCGTGCAATAAAAAATGTCCCGGAAATAAAAGTTCCCGAAATGCCCTGAAAATTTAGTATTATTTATTATAGAATATTTCAGAATTTTTGGCACTGATAATGCACCAGGGGGCTGCACCAGTGGACCACAAGGGTGGAGGGCGCACCCTATCGCTTGGGTGCGCCCCCTGCCTTGTGGGTCCCACATGGGCCCCCCTCACTTATTCCAGCACTCATCCACTTCGAATTCCTCCAAGAAAAATCATCCTGTAGCTCAAAACCATTTTCTTGCGCATCTTGCTGTCATTTTTTATCTCCTTGTGCAAAGCTCCATTTGCAAAACTGTTTTGGGGGATTGTTCTTTGAGGGAGATATTTTATAACCGGAAAGAAGGCAAATGAGTATGAGAGAGAGAGGTGGAGGCCGCTCGCCTCCATGCTGCAGCCCTTCAGGCAGTAGGTGCCGCATCTCAGTACAACTCCGACTACAACTTTGGATATCCGCTAGGACAGGCGTAGCTCTAGACCAACTTAGATAAAAAGCCTAAGCTTGGGGGAGTACGTATTTCTCACCAATATTACATTCATGTTCACACATTCATTCCAATTGTCGATGTTCATACTTTTTCATTGTGTTATCCATGCTAGTTTATTTTCTTTTCCCCGCTTTCTTCTTGTGTGTTTGAAAAACTTTGAGAAAAAACAAAAAAGAAAATTGGTTGTAGCTTCTGTTTAGTTTCCTTTCCTTGTTTATGTAGTAGTACTATTAAAGAAAAACCAAAAAGATTTATCGTTCTTCTTTTGCTTGTTGGGAGCTTTCCCGTGTAAATAGTTTTCCTCATTCTTGCTTTACCTGATTCAGAAAAACAAAAACTCCAAAAAAACATTTCAATGTGTTTCTTTGATATTCTATTCTTTTCTTTGGGGGTCGAGAGGAGAAGACTACGATGAAAAATGATGAGTGGCTCTCATATGCATTATTGTTGATCTAACAAAGAGCCCATATTACCTTGTCTTGTCCTTTAAATGAATGTTTGTAGATTCCAGCTTAGTCCAATGCATGTGCAATATTATTGTTATCCATACTGTTCGGTCATGCAAGTGAAAGGCAATAATAATGATATATGATGAAATGATTGAGATGAGGAAAAGCTGGTATGAACTCAACTTATCTTGTTTTTGTAAATATGATTAGTTCATCATTCTTGATTCAGCTTATTATGAATGAAACATGTTTGCAATGACAATTAGAGATTATAGTTACTCATGCCATGCTTAATTAGCTAGGAGTTTATAATAGTTTACCTTGCGTGCCAACATGCTTTTAAAATGGTTGTGATGTAGTATGATAGGATGGTATCCTCCTTTGAATGATTCAAGTTGCTTGACTTGGCACATGTTCACGCATGTAGTTGAAACAAAATCAACATAGCCTCCACGATATTTATGTTCATTGTGATTTATATCCTACTGATGCTTGCATTCAATGTTGGTCAATCTCAATGCATGTTTATGACTGTTGTCGCTCTCTAGTTGGTCGCTCCCCAGTCTTTTTCTAGCCATCACTTGTACTAAGCGGGAATACTGCTTGTGCATCAACTTCCATAAACCCAAAGTTGTTTCATATGAGTCCACCATACCTACCTATATGCGTATTTACCTTCCGTTCCAAGTAAATTTGCATGTGCGAAACTCTAAACCTTTAAATTATAATCTGTTTTGTATGCCCGAATCGCTCATGTAGCGACTGGGGGCTGTCGGTATCTTCCATGCTAGGTGGGTTATTCTCACGATGAGTGGACTCCGCTCGTCATTCATGAGAAAATGGCTGGTAATTGGGATGCCCAATTCCATGCTCAAATCAAATCAAAATATAACTTCAAACAAAACTCCCCCAGGATTGTTGTTAGTTGGACGGTACCCGTTGTTTTCGACCAGCCATGGAGTGTGTTTGTTGGTGGTGGGGGAGTAAAAACTTTACCATTCTGTTTGGGAACAACATACAATGTATCTAGTATGGAAGATATCGAGATCTCTTGGTTGTTATGTTGACAATGAAAGCATACTGCTAAAAATATTATTTATCTCTATTTTAGTAGCTCGAGCTCTGGCACCTCTGCAAATCCCTACTTTCCTTTGTGAAGGAACTATCTATTTACTTTTATTGTTGAGTCATCATCCTCTTTTAAAAAGCACCAGTTAGAAAGCACCACTTTCATTTGTACGCTTTGTTACCATGAATTACAATGTCTATCAGTCCTTGATCTTGAGGAGTGCTCTGCATTTATGTTTTTTGGTCTCAGAAAGGGCTAGTGAGATACCATCTTATTATATCATATCATGATTGTTTTGAAAAAGTGTTGTCATCCGAGATTTATTATTATTGCTCGCTAGTTGATTATGCCATTGATATGAGTAAATGTCAGACCTAAATGTTGGCTATACATATTTGCAACAACAATATCAAACAGAGTTTGTAAAAGTTTTTCTTTATCACTTTCAGTTTATCAACTGAATTGCTTGAGGACAAGCAATGGGTTAAGCTTGGGGGAGTTGATACATCTCCATCGTATCTACTTTTCGAAACTCTTTTGCCCTGGTTTTGGACTCTAATTTGCATGATTTGAATAGAACTAACCCGGACTGCACTGTTTCCAGCAGAATTGTCATGGTGTTATTTTTATGCAGAAATAAAAGTTCTCGGAATGACCTGAAACTTCACAGAGAATATTTTTGGAATAAACAAAAAATATTGGCGAAAGAATCAACACACGGGGACCCACCAGCTGTCCACAAGGGTGGAGGGTGAGCGCCCTTCCTTGTGGGACCCCTGGAGCTCCACCGACCTCAACTCCAACTCCATATATTCACGTTCGGGGAGAAAGAAATCAGAGAGAAGTATTCATCGCGTTTTACGATACGGAGCCACCGCCGCCTCCTGTTCTTCATCGGGAGGGCAGATCTGGAGTCAGTTCAAGGCTTCGGAGAGGGGAAATTGACACCATTGTCATCATCAACCATCCTCCATCACCAATTTCATGATGCTCACCATCGTGCGTGAGTAATTCCATTGTTATCTTGCTAGACGGTGATGGGTGATACGTCTCCAACGTATCTACTTTTTCAAACACTTTTGCCCTTGTTTTGGACTCTAACTTGCATGATTGAATCAAACTAACCTGGACTGACGCTGTTTTCAGCAGAACTACCATGATGTTGTTTTATGTGTAGAAAAGAAAAGTTCTCGGAATGTCCTGGAAATCCACGGAGGCACTTTTTGGATTTAATAAGAATTTTTGGCGAAAGAATTAATGCCAGGGGCCCACAGCCTGTCCACGAGACAGGGGGCGCCCCCCCCTAGGGTGCGGCCTCCTATCTTGTGGGCCCGCTGGACCTCCACCGACCTCAACTCCAACTCCATATATTCACGTTCGGGGAGAAAAAAATTAGAAAGTTTCATCACGTTTTATGACACGGAGCCGCCGCCAAGCCCTAATCTCTCTCGGGAGGGCTGATCTGGAGTCCGTTCGGGGCTCCGGAGAGGGGGATTCATCGCCGTCGTCATCATCAACCATCCTCCATCACCAATTTCATGATGCTCACCGCCGTGCGTGAGTAATTCCATCGTAGGCTTGCTGGACGGTGATGGGTTGGATGAGATTTAGCCTTTCATCAAGTTAGTTTTGTTAGGGTTTGATCCCTAGTATCCACTATGTTCTGAGATTGATGTTGCTATGACTTTTCTATGCTTAATGCTTGTCACTCGGGCCCGAGTGCCATGATTTCAGATCTGACCCTATTATGTTTTCATGAATATATGTGTGTTCTTGATCCTATCTCACAAGTCTATAGTCACCTATTATGTGTTATGATCCGACAACCCCGAAGTGACAATAATCGGGACACTTCTCAGTGATAACCGTAGTTTGAGGAGTTCATGTATTCACTATGTGCTAATGCTTTGTTCCGGTTCTCTTTTAAAAGGAGACCTTAATATCCCTTAGTTTCCGCTAGGACCCCGCTTCAACGGGAGGGTAGGACAAAAGATGTCATACAAGTTCTTTTCCATAAGCACGTATGACTATTTATGGAATACATGCCTACATTACATTGATGAATTGGAGCTAGTTCTATATCACCGTATGTTATAACTATTGCATGAGGAATCGCATCCGGCATAATTATCCATCACTGATCCATTGCCTACGAGATTTTCACATATTGTTCTTCGCTTATTTACTTTTCCGTTGCTACTATTACAACTACTACAAAAACCCAAAAACATTTATCTTTACTTTTGCTACCGTTACCTTTATTATCATACCACTCTTGCTACTAAATACTTTGCTGCAGATACTAAGTTATCCAGGTGTGGTTGAATTGACAACTCAACTGCTAATACTCAAGCATATTCTTTGGCTCCCCTTGTGTCGAATCAATATATTTGGGTTGAATAATCTACCCTCGAAAGCTGTTGCGATCCCCTACACTTGTGGGTTATCAAGACTAATTTCTGGCGCCGTTGCCGGGGAGCATAGCTCTATTCTTTGAGTTACTTGGGATTTATATCTGTTGATCACTATGAAGAACTTGAAAGACGCTAAAACCAAGATTTTTCCCTCAACTACGAGGGGAAGTAAGGAACTGCCATCTAGCCTTGCACTAGATTCTCCTTCCGTTATTAGTAGGCTTGCGACACCTAAACCTACTACTGCTATGAATTCTGATATATCGCATGTTATTGATGATGCTACTTCTGCTATGCATGATGAAACTACTTCTGTGTGTGATACTACTTTGCCATTAGGTGAATTTCTTGATGAACAACTTGCTAGAGTTAGGGGGAATGAAAATATTGAAGAACCTATTACTGATGATAGTGATGATGAAGGTTCCCCCAATGATTATGTATTACATGTTGTTCCTAAGGGTTATGTTATGAATGAAGCAGCTGCTATGGTAATCCTTGCTTGCAATGATAGAAATGATCTTAAGAAATTATTAGCTAAATGGAAGCAGTAGTCTATTCATGCTAGAATGAAACCCGATCCTGCTGTTGCTACTTCACCTATCTGTGTTACTGATAAGGATTATGAATTCTCTATTGATCCTGATATTATTACTTTAGTTGAATCTGATCCTTTTTATGGCCTTTAATCTGAAACTGTTGTGGCACATCTTACCAAGTTGAATGATATAGCCACCCGGTTTACTAATGATGAGAAGTCTCACTATTTATATATCCTTAAGATATTTCCGTTCTCATTAAAGGGTGATGCTAAGACTTGGTATAATTCTCTTGCTCTTGGTTGTGTGCGTAGTCCCGGGATATGATTTATTACTTCTCGCTAAATATTTCCTCCTCATAAGAAACAAGCTGCCTTGCGGGAAATATATAATTTTGTGCAAATCAAAGAAGAGAGTCTCCCACAAGCTTGGGGGAGGCTTCTCCGGTTACTTAATGCTTTGATTGATCATCCTCTTAACAAAAATGAAATGCTTGATATCTTTTATAATGGACTAATCGATGCTTCCAAGGACTACTTGGATAGTTGTGTTGGTTGTGTTTTCAGGGAAAGAACAGTTGATGAAGCTGAAATATTTTGAATAATATGCTAACTAATGAAAATAATTGGGCTCTTCCCGAGCCAATTCCTGAAGCAATTCCTGAACCAATTGAGCCAACTCCTGAGCCTATTCCTAAACCCACTCCGAAGAAGAGAGGTGTTTTATTTCTTAGTCCTGAAGATATGCAAGAGGCAAAGAAATCAATGAAAGAAAAAGGTATTAAAGCTGAAGATGTTAAGAATTTACCTCCTATTGAAGAAATACATGGTCTTAATTTACCGCCTGAAGAACCATATCATCTTGATAACCCGACACAGGTAGTAAAGGTAAATTCCCTCTATAGATATGATAAAGTTGAAATTCCCTCTACTAAATTTCATAGACCTTGCTTAGATGAATTTGATGACTTTATGGCTAGACAAGAAAGTTCTAATGCTTATGTTGGTAGTGAGTTAAAGAATAATGCTTTCGAGATAGGACGCGTAGGCGATAATCTGGCTAGAGTTAAAGATGAACTTCACCGCGTTAGCAAATATGCTTCTATGGTTGCTACTCAAGCTGAGCAAGTACTTAAAGCTCAAAATGATTTGCTTGATGAACTAAATAATAAAAATGACTTTGCTGTTAGAGTGGCTACTAGAACTGGTAGAATGACTCAGGAACCTTTGTATCCCGAAGGCCACTCTAAGAGAATCAAGTAAGATTCTTAGAGAAATAATTTAGGGGCACCTAGTTCTTCTAAAAAGAAGAAAAAGAAAAACGATAGGACTTTGCATGCTTCTAGTGAAGCTATTGTAGACACACCTGAGAACCCCAATCATATTTCTATTTCTGATGCTGAAACTCAATCAGGTGATGAACGTGAACCTAGTGATAATGTTAATGATAATGTCCATGTTAATGCTCAACCTAGCAAAAACAATGATGTAGAGATTGAACCTACTGTTGATCTTGATAACCCACAATCAAAGAATCAACGTTATGAAAAGAGAGATTTTGTTGCTAGGAAGCACGGTAAAGAAAGAGAACCATGGGTTCAGAAACCCATGCCCTTTCCTCCTAAACCATCCAGGTCAAAGGATGATGAGGATTTTGAGCGCTTTGCTGAAATGATGAGACCTATTTTCTTACGTATGCGCTCAACTGATATGCTTAAAGTAAATCCATATGCTAAGTATATGAAGGATATCATCACAAATAAAAGAAAGATACCGGAAGCTGAAATTTCCACCATGCTTGCTAATTACACTTTTAAGGGTGGAATACCAAAGAAACTTGGAGATCCGGGTGTTCCGACTATACCATGCTCTATTAAAAGAAATTATGTTAGAACTGCTTTATGTGATCTTGGAGCCGGTGTTAGTGTTATGCCTCTCTCTTTATATCGTAGACTTGAATTGAATAAGTTGACACCTACTGAAATATCTTTGCAAATGGCTGATAAATCAACTGCTATACCTGTCGGTATTTGTGAGGACGTGCCTGTTGTGGTTGCAAATGTCACTATCTTAACGGACTTTGTTATTCTTGATATTCCCGAGGACGATAGTTCTATTATCCTTGGTAGACCTTTTATTAATACTGCAGGGGCTGTTATTGATTGCAACAAAGGCAATGTCACTTTTCATGTTAATGGTAATGAGCATACAGTACACTTTCCGAGGAAACAATCTGAAGTTCATAGCATCAATTCTATTAAAAAAGTTCCAACTATCATTTTTGGAGGTTTTGAATTTCCTCTTCCTACTGCCAAGAAAAAGTATGATATTCTTATTGTTGGGGATTTTCATATCCCCGTTGAGGTAACTTAGTGTTATTCGAAATTTCTGCGGTTCCGTGTTATTCGGAATGAGTTTGTTAACAAGACTTGATCAACCTTGTTAGTGGGTTCATTTTGATGATCACGAGATGGATGAAACTAGAAGGCACAACCTTCTGTACCCTCCTTTTACTTTCTGTTATTTAGAATAAATAAAGCAAAAATGGTATTATCTGTCTGTTTTCTGAATTATCCATGCATTAAAAAATAGTCAGAAAATAAAAGTGCTCCAAATGCCTTGCAAATTTAGTATGATTTTTTCTGGAATATTTGAGGATTTTAGGCACTGAAAACACTAAAGGAGGGGCAAGCACCAGGCCACGAGAGAGGAGGGTGCCCCCCCTGTAGGGCGCGCCCCCCTGTCTCGTGGGCCCGTGGTGGCTCCCCTCCACTTATGCCAGCACCCACACACTTCATCTTCTACCCAAAAAAATCCCCATCCAGCTCAAGCAGGAGTTCTAGCTCGTTTTGCTGTGATTTTCGATCTCTTAGCTCAAAGCCCCATTCATAAAACTGCTTTGGGAGATTGTTGCTTGGTATGTGACTCCTCCATTGGTCCAATTAGTTTTTGTTCTAGTGCTTTATTCATTGCAAAAATTTTCTGCATAGGTAACCATGTTCTTGAGCTTGCATGTTAAATTTTTGAGGTCCCAAGCAATTCCAATGCATGATATAGGCTCTAGGCACTTGTAGGAGTAGTTGCTATTAATCTTGTTTAGTTTTATTCACTTTTATTTTGAAGTTACTAAAATTTCAGAAATTTTCAGAAAATGTTAAGGAGGCTCTTTAAAGGCTCTTATAGCCAAAGCTCTGAGGAAAAACAAGCAAAAGAGAACGAAAAATCCAAGTATAATCTTCCTCGCTTAGCGGAAGTACGGTCGTGTGAATGGCCATGCGAGGATTTCTTGAAAGAAGCCGGAATTCATGAAGACTTTTATGCTTTAGTCGAGACTGCAGGCCTCACCGGTTTCATCAACGACCGAATCGATCAGTTACTCTTACTTACCAATACTTTCGTGCAAAACTTTTATTATTATCCTAAGAAGTCACCGCCTGCAGTATCATTTCATTTATATGATGAATTCAAAGAAATGTCTTTACGTCATTTTTGCACGGTATGTAGGATACCTTATGAGGGAGAATTAGAGGAACCCCATCGTGAAGATGTGGGTGGCTTCGTTAAAACTATTGTTGTGGAAGAGCCAAAGAAGGGCTCCGAGGCAAAAGTCTCTAGCATACACTTTCCTGTTTTACGCTACTTTGCCATATTTGCTAGTAGATGCTTGACTGGTCGTGGAAATAGTGGAAATTTGAGCGTTCCAGATATTATTATTCTTCAACATGCTTTCCTGGGAGACAACACTTTTAGTATGGGTGCCGTCGTTGCTAAACAGCGAACCCTGAATCGTACAAAAGGCCCCATATTTGGAGGTATATATGCTGCACGTCTTGCTGAATATTTTCAGATACCCATTAGGCACCATGAGGAGGACGAGATAAAATTGCACCTCATGGTAGCACACAAGTTTATTGTTGACAACGAAGAAAAGATGCTCTTGTATAAACTTAGATTTAATAAGAAACACATTGAGATTATTATTTTGCCCGCGCCTCTGTTGTTTGATTTGCTTGCAGAAAATCGTCTTGTCACGCCGGAAGCAGTTAACAACAACCTAGCCCAAGCTTTTACTCCAGAACCTGAACCTGAGCCGGAACCTGAACTGGACCCTTATCGTGCATCATCTGTCCAGTGGGATCCGGAGATGACCAGCCAGTGGTATCCTGATTACACCTCCCACTACACCGGGGAGAGTAGCGGCGGTCCTTGGTATCGGACCAACTTAGGCCAAAATCCTAAGCTTGAGGGAGTACGTATTTCTCACCGACTTTACATTCATGTTCACACACTAGTCGTCGGTGCTCATACTCTTTCATTGTATTATCCATGCTAGTTTAAATTTATTTTTCTAGCTTTCTTCTTGTGTGTTCAATAAACCTTTAAGAAAAACCAAAAAAATTAGTTAGTTTAATTTTCATGCTTGTAGTAGAAATTAAAATGAAAACCCAAGAAGATTTCTAGTTCTTCTTTTACTTGTTGGGAGCTTTCCGGTGTAAATAGTTTAGTTTTCTTTTCTTTCCTTTGGCGGTCGAGAAGACTTTATTGAAAATTCTTAGTGGCTCTCATATGCACGATTGTTTATTTAACTTAGAGCCTATATTACTTGTCTTCTCTCTTGAGTTGAATGCTTGCAGATTCCAGCTTAGTCCAATGCACGTGCACTCTTATTATTATACACATCGTTCGGCCGTGCAAGTGAAAGGCAATAATGACGATATATGATGGACTTATTGGGATGAGAAAAGCTTGTATGAACTCAACCTCTCTTGTTTTTGTAAATATGATGAGTTCATCTTTCCTGGATCAGCTATTATGAAGTAAACATATTTGCAATGACACTTAGAGATTATAGTTACTTGTGCCATGCTTGATTAGCTATGAGTTATAATGGTTTACCTTGCATGCCAACATGCTATTAGAATGATTATTATGTGGTATGATGGGATGGTATCCTCCTTTAAATGAATTGAGTGACTCGACTTGGCACATGTTCACGCATGTAGTTGAATCAAATCAACATAGCCTTCACGATATTTATGTTCATGGTGGATTATATCCTACTCATGCTTGTACTCGGTGTGAATTAATTTTAATGCATGTCTACGACTGTTGTCGCTCTCTCAGTTGGTCGCTTCCCAGTCTTTTGCTAACCTTCACCTGTACTAAGCGGGAATACTGCTTGTGCATCCAAACTCCTTAAACCCCAAAGTTGTTCCATATGAGTCCACCATACCTTCCTATATGCGGTATCTACCTGCCGTTCCAAGTAAATTTGTATGTGCCAAACTCCAAACCTTCAAATGAAATTCTGTTTTGTATGCTCGAGCAGCTCATGTTACAACTAGGGCTGCCTATATCTTCCATGCTAGGTGGGTTATTCTCAAGAGGAGTGGACTCCGCTCCTCATTCACGAGAAAGGGCCGGTAACCGAGATGCCCAGTCTCATGATCCAAAACGATCAAAGCAAATCGAAATAATTAAACAAAACTCCCCCAGGGCTGTTGTATGTTGGAGGCACTCGTTGTTTCGAGCAAGCCATGGATTGATGCTTGTTGGTGGTTAGGGGAGTATAAACCTTTACCATTCTGTTTGGGAACTGCCTATAATGCATGTAGTATGGAAGATACAACCATCTCATAGTTGTTGCGTTGACAGTGAAAGTATGCCGCTCAAAATGTTATTCAATCTCTATTTTAAAATCAAGCTCTGGCACCTCTACAAATCCCTGCTTCCCTCTGCGAAGGGCCTATCTATTTACTTTTTATGTTGAGTCATCACCCTTCTTATTAAAAGCACCCGCTGGAGAGCACATTGTCATTTGCATTCATTATTATTGGTTTATATTGGGTATGACTTGACTGGATCTCTTTTACCATGAATTACAATGTTTAGTCAGTCCTTGATCTTTAAAGGTGCTCTGCGTTTATGTTTTGCGGTCTCAGAAAGGGCTAGCGAGATACCATTTTGTTATATCATTTTATGGTTATTTTGAGAAAGTGTTGTCATCCGAGTTTTATTATTATGGCTCGCTAGCTGATTATGCTATTGATATGAGTAATTGTGAGACCTATGTGTTATTGTGAGTATGGTTAGTTCATAATATTTTCTGAAACTTGAATGCTGGCTTTTCATGTTACAACAACAAGAGCAAACAGAGTTTGTAAAAGTTTTTCCTTATCACTCTCAGTTTATCAACTGAATTGCTTGAGGACAAGCAAAGGTTTAAGCTTGGGGGAGTTGATACGTCTCCAACGTATCTACTTTTCCAAACACTTTTGCCCTTGTTTTGGACTCTAACTTGCATGATTTGAATGAAACTAACCCGTACTGACGCTGTTTTCAGCAGAACTACCATGATATTGTTTTATGTGTAGAAAAGAAAAGTTCTCAAAATGTCCTGGAAATCCACGGAGGCACCTTTTGGATTTAATAAGATTTTTGGCAAAAGATTTAATGTTAGGGGGCCCACAGCCTGTCCACGAGACAGGGGGGCGCCCCCCCTAGGGCGCGGCCTCCTATCTCGTGGGCCCCCTGGACCTCCACCGACCTCAACTCCAACTCCATATATTCACGTTCGGGGAGAAAAAAATCAGAGAGAAATTTTCGTCGCGTTTTACAACACGGAGCCGCCGCCAAGCCCTAATCTCTCTCGGGAGGGCTGATCTGGAGTCCGTTCGGGGCTCTGGAGAGGGGGATTCATCACCGTCGCCATCATCAACCATCCTCCATTACCAATTTTTCATGATGCTCACCGCCGTGCGTGAGTAATTCCATCGTAGGCTTGCTGGACGGTGATGGGTTGGACGAGATTTACCATGTAATCAAGTTAGTTTTGTTAGGGTTTGATCCCTAGTATCCACTATGTTCTGAGATTGATGTTGCTATGACTTTGCTATGCTTAATGCTTGTCACTAGGGCCCGAGTGCCATGATTTCAGATCTGACCCTATTATGTTTTCATGAATATATCTGTGTTCTTGATCCTATCTTGCAAGTCTATAATCACCTATTATGTGTTATGATCCGACAACCCCGAAGTGACAATAATCGGGACACTTCTCAGTGATGACCGTAGTTTGAGGAGTTCATGTATTCACTATGTGCTAATGCTTTGTTCCGGTCCTCTATTAAAAGGAGGCCTTAATATCCCTTAGTTTCCGCTAGGACCCCGCTTCAACGGGAGGGTAGGACAAAAGATGTCATGCAAGTTCTTTTCCATAAGCACGTATGACTATTTACAGCCTACATTACATTGATGAATTGGAGCTAGTTCTATATCACCCTGTGTTATAACTATTGCATGAGGAATCGCATCCGGCATAATTATCCATCACTGATCCATTGCCTATAAGCTTTTCACATATTGCTCTTCGCTTATTTACTTTTCCGTTGCTACTGTTACAACTACTACAAAAACCCAAAACATTTATCTTTACTTTTGCTACCGTTACCTTTATTATCATACCACTCTTGCTACTAAATACTTTGCTGCAGATACTAAGTTATCCAGGTGTGGTTCAATTGACAACTCAACTGCTAATACTCAAGAATATTCTTTGGCTCCCCTTGTGTCGAATCAATAAGTTTGGGTTGAATACTCTACCCTCGAAAGCTGTTGCAATCCCCTACACTTGTGGGTTATCAATGGGTTGGATGAGATTTATCATGTAGTTGAGTTAGTTTTGTTAGAGTTTGATCCCTAGTATCAACTATGTTCTGAGATTGATGTTGCTATGACTTTGCTATGCTTAATGGTTGTCACTAGTGCCAGAGTGCCATGAATTCAGATCTGAACCCTCTATGTTTCCATGAATATATTTGTGTTCTTGATCCGATCTTGCAAGTTGTAGTCACCTACTACGTGTTATGATCCGGCAACCCCGGAGTAACAATAGTCGGGACACTTCCCGGTGATGACCGTAGTTTGAGGAGTTCATGTATTCACTAAGTGCTAATGCCTTGTTTCGGTTCTCTATTAAAAGGAGGCCTTAATATCCCTTAATTTTAATTAGGACCCCGTTGCCACTGGATGGTAGGACAAAAGATGTCATGCAAGTTCTTTTCCATAAGCACGTATGACTATATTCAGAATACATGCCTACATTATATTGAAGAATTGGAGCTAGTTATGTGTCACCCTAGTTATAATTGTTGCATGATGAATGCCATCCGACACAATTATCCATTATTGATCAATTGCCTATGAGATTTTCACATATTAATGTTTGCTCAGTTACTTTGTCGTTGCCACTGTTACGATTGCTACAAAACGGCTAATGTTACTTTTGCCATAGTTATCGTTACTTCCATACTACTTTGCTACTAAATATTTTGCTGCAGATATTAAGTCTTTCGGGTGTGGGTGAGTTGACAACTCAGCTGCTAATACTTGAGAATAATCTTCGACTCCCCTTGTGTCGAATCAATAAATTTGGGTTGAATACTCTACCCTCAAAAACGGTTGCGATCCCCTATACTTATGGGTTATCACCCCACAATGTCTTAATTTCCTCTGTTACCCAGCGGTGGTATAATCTAATTAATAACAACAGTTACAAGCAATAATGACCATAAACAGTCGACCGTGCACGTGGCCATGAATAACATTAATACAATCCGTTATGGCACTCCTCCTAGTGCGCTATATATAAGCCAGGAGCAGGGCACCAGGCTGAGGATTGAACTCTCTCACACATTCACTAGTAGAAAACGACCCATTAGCCTCGGTTCTAGAGGGCCTTTAGTCCCAGTTCTGGAACCGGGACGAAAGCCCAAAACCTTTAGTCCCGGTTCGCTTACGAACTTTGACATAAGGGGATCCACGTGGCCGTTGCGGGGCGCCCAGGCAGGAGGACCTTTAGTCCTGGTTGTTCACCAACCGGGACCAAAAGGCATCCACGCTTTAGCAGCTGGCAGGAGGAGGGGTTTTTGTTTTTTATGGAAGGGGAAGGGGTTAGGAGGTTTTGAACGGTTAATTTAGGTGTTTCATATATTGTGTTATCTAGCTAATAGAGAGAAGTGTCCTCTCTTTCTCCGTGCTTGGTCGACGCTGGCTACTATATACATATAGAGAGAACTCGACACACTAGCTAGTAAGAAAATGAAGGACCCATTAATTACACAAGATTTTCATGAACATATACAGAGAGGAGTAACCTCTCTTTCCCCGAGAGATTGGTCGAACAACAAGTTTTCATATATCTATCCGATGCTACTAGCTACATATATACAATATAAGATCTCTTACAATCCCTAACATCTCATGTCTATATCAATTTCCACATGGTATTCTCCGGCTTTATGTATGACGTGGTCAAGAAAGGATCCCGCCTATTCCTCTTGAATTGCTTGTATGCGATCATGTGGTAGGAGTTCATCCCGCATCTGTCAGATCAAATTTGAACAAGGGGTCAATACATATATATGAATGAAACTCAACACAAATGATGGTAATAAAATAAAATTGTGAATATTATTACTTACACACTTCATATTGTTTTTCAGAGTAGCCCCGCTTAGAGGTCGTCGCTTTGTAGATGAACTCGCAAACGTAGTATCCATAAAAATCATTCCCGGCTTCCCGCCACAAGCACTTTACGAGAAATAGAGTTCAACCAAACTGATAATCAAGCATGATAAATTGTATTGATGAAACTAGAATCAATGGGAGATGCGCGGAACTATCTAGTAGTACCTACTTTCAGGTGTGTAAATCGCAGCTCCATGTCAGACAAAGAAAATAATTAGTTGATATCAGGAAACGAACAAAGTTGCTGATATGCTGCAATAATGATCGATTGAACTTACTTCTGGAGCATTTCAGTCATGTCCGCATAGTCCTGACGATCTTTTTGTCTCGAGTCTAAGACGGTTACTACTCCCTGCTCGAGTCTAACAAGGAATCATATTAGTGGCCTCGGCGCTTATATGGTTTGGGGTGGCCTCGACAACGCTTCTAGGGTTTGGAGTGGCCTCGACAACGCTTCTAGGGTTTGGGATGGCCTAGGCAAAGTGAATGGTCATGCAGAAACTATTGCATTCCACTGAAGGTGAGTACTCCAAATTATTTAATTATCAATTAGAGCTCCTGAGAACTAATCCTCGAAGCACAGTAGCAGTAAAGTTGGACCACAATGAAAAGGATGGGTCATATGTATTTCAAAGGTTTTACATGTGTTTTGATGCCTTGAAGAAAGGTTTCTTGGCAGGCTGTAGACAAGTTATAGGCCTTGATGTTTTTTTTCAAAGGTGCTTGCTATGGACAGATGTTGTGTGCTATAGGAAGAGATGCGAATAACCAGATGTATCCTATTGCTTGGGTTGTTGTGGAGAAAGAAAATTATGAGATGCAAATAACCTAGACCATGATCTTCAGAAAAGGTTTTGGAGATATGCAAAATCACCAAACAGAGTGATTTTCAGCTACAATAGGGCAAGGCTAGCACAATTTCCTGTTGAGGGTGCAAAAGATATGATGAACACTGATCTAGTTCATTGGAGTAGGGCCTACATGAAGCTGGGTTCCAATTGTGATTCAGTTGATAACAACATGTGTGAATCTTTCAAGAACTACATCCTGTTAGCTAGGTACCTTGCTATTGTCTCCATGCTTGGGTGGATCAAATGCAAAATTATGGTGAGGGTACAAGAAAATAGAGGGAAGTCAATTAACTGGAAAGGAACTATATGTCCCAACTTTTAAAAAAACTAAAGCAAAACATAAGGAGATCAGGTTTCTGTCATGTGCTGTGGAATGGGAAAGATGGATTTGAAGTGCAAGAGCATGAGAAATTCAAATTTACTGTTAACTTGCAGCTCTCGACTTGCTCATGTAGGTATTGGCAGCTGTCAGGTTTACGTTGCTGCCATGCCATTAGTGTTATCAATGAGCCTACATCTCAACCCAGCTCACAGCCAAGCTCTCAACCTAGCTCACAACCAAGCTCTCAACCTAGACTTCCACAACATTGTGTGTTCAACCTTGCTTCATAGAAGGGGGCACTAAATGCTGAGAAAGGGCCATCCATTTGATTAAAACATTCTGCTCTTCCTAGTTGTAATATTGTGGCACAACATTTCTGCTACTTTTGAGGCACAATTTCATATTGTAATCTACACTGCTACATTTCTGCTACTATAATTTTGTGGAATGTAACAGAGAGGAAAACATTTATGCTTAAACATCTCACAGCATAACAACTTCACTACTAGTACATAACAACTTGACATTGCTTAAATAACATCAGTACATAACAGGTTCAACATTGCTTAAACATAACTTAAACAACAAGAGGCAATCATCTGACTTAACTTAACACTGACTGCAAAAGGCAAGCATTGCTTCAGTAGATCACATGCAGTTATTCAGTACATAACTTAACTTAAACACTGACTGCAAAAGCATACTGAACTTAAACACTCACTGCATTTCTTCATTTCTGCATCTCCTTCATCCTCTTGATGCGGCCAGAGCGGCGAATGCCGATGCGGATGTAGGTCTCCGCCTCAATTGGCATGCTCGTGTCACCGAGCTGTGGGATCCCCGGTGCCACCATGTACAGGCCGTCGCCAGCAGGTAGCTGCAGCTGCTGCGCCACCTCCCCCTCGATGTCATCCTCCACCTCCACCACCAGCTGCTCCTGCTCATTGTCGTCCTCCACCTCCACCACCATGTCCGCACTTGGCTCCTCCTCCCCCTCGCTAGACTCTTCCTCCTCCTCATCATCCTCCTTCTCCTCCTCATCTTCACTACTCTCTCCATCGATGTCAGAGTGAAAAATCACATGCTTCACTTCAGCTGGTACAGCGACCACGACGCCGACGAGACCTTCCACTGGATCTGGAGGGGCGCGACGGCAGGAGTGGTAATCATACCACCTAGCACGCTGACATGGATCTGGTGAGTTTTCCGCTTCATTCATAGCCCAAAGGAAAACAACGACAGGAGGAATTCCATGGCCGCCGGGGAACATCGTCTTCTTCTCGACATCCGTAGCCACGGCGATGAGGCCCCTAGCATGGTTGATGCACATCTGCAAGCTGGGAAACCTATTGCAGATCTCCTCTACATCCGCCCTTTTCTCTGAATCTCCCTTGCAGAACCTGTTGAAAATCTCCTCCCATCGCTCTTGAGCACGGCGAAAAGCTCTTGCAGATGGCCTCTTCTTGGGCGCCATGGCCGGCGGCAAGGCGGGTGGCGGCGTTGGGGCGCGGGGGATGGAGGAGAGGAAGGGAACGGTGAGGCACGACTCACAGTGTTACAGGGGAGCGGGGATGGTGTCGGGGCAGGGCTCGGCGACGACAAGGTCGGGGCAGGGCGCGGCGAGGTCGGGGCAAGGCGCGGCGTCGGGGTATGGCTCAGTGACAGCGATCTCCAGCGCAGCAGCCTAGCGGTGTCGTGCTATGGTTCGGCCCTCGTTGGAGAGAATGGGAGATTTGGGGAAAAATTTCTAAGAGTGGCATTATATACCACAACATTTGGTCTCGCTTGGTGGCACAAACCAAGACCAATACACTCCTTTAGTCCCAGTTCATGCCACCAACCGGGACCGAAGGTCAGTTTTCAGCAGCCCAAATGGCGGGAAGCAAAGACCTTTGGTCCCGGTTTGTTGCACCAACTGGGATCAAAGGTGGGTATTGGTCCCGGTTGGTGGTACGAACCGGGACCAAAGGTGCGTAGAGGTCCCGGTTTGTGCCACCAACAGGGACCAAAGGGTGGTGCTGCCCGGGGCCAAAAGTTTATTCCCACCTCGCTAGCTGAGAGCGCTCCAGAGTTGTTTATAGGCGCTGCTACGCCAACCCTCTCGAGATCCTCTCAACTGCAAGCTTACGGGCCTAATCACACACTCATCTGCCTGTGGGCCTACTGGTCCTGCTGCGGGCCTGAATCCTAGCCCAACTAGCTGTGTTTCTAATGACCCGCAAGGATATGGGGTCAATTGTAGCCTTTTCGATAAGTAAGGGTGTCGAATCCAATGAGGAGTAGAAGGAAATGACAAGTGGTTTTCAGCAAGGTAATGTTTGTGATGTCTACTACACAACCTTCTTCTTGTAGACGTTGTTGGGCCTGCAAGTGCACAGGTTTGTAGGACAGTAGCAAATTTCCCTCAAGTGGATGACCTAAGGTTTATCAATCCGTAGGAGGCGTAGGATGAAGATGGTCTCTCTCAAGCAACCCTGCAACCAAATAACAAAAAGTCTCTTGTGTCCCCAACACACCCAATACAATGGTAAATTGTATAGGTGCACTAGTTCGGCGAAGAGATGGAGATACAAGTGCAAAATAGATAGTAGATATAGGTTTTTGTAATCTGAAATAATAAAAACAGCAAGGTAACAAGTGATAAAAGTGAGCGTAAACGGTATTGCAATGATAGGAAACAAGGCCTAGGGTTCATACTTTCACTAGTGTAAGTTCTCTCAACAATAATAACATAGATAGAACATATGACAAGCCCTCAACATGCAACAAAGAGTCACTCCAAAGCCACTAATAACGGAGAACAAACTTAGAGATTATGGTCGGGAATGAAACCACCACAAAGCTATTCTTTCGGATCGATCTATAAAAGAGTTCGTACTAGAATAACACCTTAAGACACAAATCAACCAAAACCCTAATGTCACCTAGATACTCCATTTTCACCTCAAGTATCCGTGGGCATGATTATACGATATGCATCACACAATCTCATATTCATCCAACCAACATAAAAGTACTTCAAAGAGTGCCCCAAAGCTACTACCGGAGAGTCAAGAACGTGTGCCAACCCCTATGCATAGGTTCCCAAGTGTCACGAAACCCGCAAGTTGATCACCAAAACATACATCAAGTGGATCAATAGAATAACCCATTGTCACCACGGTTATCCCACGCAAGACATACATCAAGTGTTCATAAAAAGACTCAATCCGATAAGGTAACTTCAGAGGGGAAACTCAATTTATCACAAGAGAGTTGAGGGGGAGAAACATCATAAGATCCAACTACAATAGAAAAGCTCGGGATACATCAAGATCGTGTCATAGATGAGACACGAGAGAGAACATGAGAGAGAGAGAGAGATCAAACACATAGCTACTGGTACATACCCTCAGCCCCGAGGGTGAACTACTCCCTCCTCGTCATGGATAGCGCCGGGATGATGAAGATGGCCACCGGTTATGTGATCCCCCTCCGGCAGGGTGCCGGAACGGGCTCCAGAGAGGTTTTTGGTGGCTATAAAGGCTTGCGGCGGCGGAACTCCCGATCTATCTTCTGTTCTAGAAGTTTTAGGGTATATTGGTATATATAGGAGCAGGGGGTACGTCGGTGGAGCTACGAGGGCCCCACGAGGGTGGAGGGCGCGCCCAGGGGGGTGGGCGCGCCCCCCTACCTCGTGCCTTCCTTTTTTCTTCATTGACGTGGACTCCAAGTCACCCGGGTTGCTTTCCTTACAAAAATAACTTCTCCAGTTGATTCCGTTCCGTTTTGACTCCGTCTGATATTCCTTTTCCTCGAAACACTGAAATAGGCATAAAACAGCAAATCTGGGCTGGGCCTCCGGTTAATAGGTTAGTCCCATAAATAATATAAAAGTGGATAATAAAGCCCAATATTGCCTAAAACAGTAGATAAAGTAGCATGGAGCAATCAAAAATTATAGATACGTTGGAGACGTATCAGTCTGCAAGTGCCAAAATTGTAAGTAGCGGAGTAGTTTGATAGCAAGATAATTTGTAACGAGCAAGTAACGATAGTAGTAACAAAAGTGCAGCAAGGTAACCCAATCCTTTTGAGGCAAAGGACATGCCAAAATAGTATCTTATGGTAAGCAAAGTGTTCTTGAGGATACACGGGAATTTCATCTAGTCACTTTCATCATGTTGGCTTAATTCATGTTTGCTACTTTGATAATCTGGTATGTGGGTGGACCGGTGCTTAGGTGTTGTTCTTACTTGAAAAAACCTCCTACTTATGATTAACTCTCTCGCAAGCATCCGCAACTACGAGAAAGGTATTAAGAATAAATTCTAACCATAGCATTAAACTTTTGGATCCAATCGGTCCCTTACGGAATAACGCATAAACTAGGGTTTAAGCTTCTATCACTCTCGCAACCCATCATCTAATAACTACTCCACAATGCATTCCCTTAGGCCCAAATATGGTGAAGTGTCCTGTAGTCGACATTCACATGACACCACTAAGGGAATCACAACATACATATCATCAAAATATCGAACACATAACAAGTTCACATGATTACTTGCAACATGATTTCTCCCGTGACCTCAAGAACAAAAGGAACTACTCACAAATGATAATCATGCTCAAGATCAGAGGGGTATTAAATAGCCTAATGGATCTGAACATATAATCTTCCACCAAATAAACCATATAGTAATCAACTACAAGATGTAATCAACACTACTAGTCACCCACAAGCACCAATCTGTAGTTCCGGTACAAAGATTGAACACAAGAGATGAACTAGGGTTTGAGAGGAGTTGGTGCTATTGAAGATGTTGGTGAAGATAGCCCTCCCTAAGATGGTAGAGTTGTTGGTGATGATGATGACAATGATTTCCCCCTCCGGGAAGGAAGTTCCCCCGGCGGAATCGCTCCATCGGAGGGCAAAAGTGCTCCTGCCCAAGTTCCACCTCGAAACGGCGGCGCTTCGTCCTGAAAGTCCTCTCCTTATTTATTTTTCTAGGTCAAAATGACTTATATACCAGAATAGGGGCACTGGAGGTGGGCCTGGGTGAGCACAACCCACCAGGGAGCGCTCTAGTACTTATTGACTCCAAAAATTATCATTTATTCCATAAAAATCCTCGTGAAGTTTCAACTCATTTGGAGTTGTGCAGAATAAGTATCTTGACGTAGCTTTTCAGGTCCAGATTTCCAACTGCCAGAATTCTCCCCCTTTGTGTATACCTTGCATATTATGAGAGAAAATGCATTAGAATACTCTAAAAAGCATTATTATACAATAAAACAACATAAATAACAGTAGGAAAACATGATGCAAAATGGACGTATCAACTCCCCCAAGCTTAGACCTCTCTTGTCCTCAAGCGAAAACCGAAGTCACAAAACATGTCCACATGCTTAGAGAGAGAGGTGTCGATAAAAACAAAAATACGGACATAGTAGCATCATATAACTTCTCATGAACAAGTGAGAATTCATTACAACATCGAAGTATAAAGCATAAACTTTATTGGAAACAAACAAACTATGTTCTCAGTCAATTTTGCAACTACAATTCATCATTTTTTTCAGGAAGGGTCATGTATCGATGCCTATAGGCAAGTCCACATACTCAACCATCATTTAATCTTCTATGATTGCTAACACTCACCGTGTACACATGAGCAAAACGTTTCAACCGGACACATAGAAATATGGGGGCTTATAGTTTCGCCTCCCAACGCATTCACCTCAAGGGTGATGTCACAATAATAACTCATGCTACACATATTCAGCTGGATATATGTGCCTAGATCTTTCCTCACCACATGATGCTTGCCAATGGAAAAAAATAAAAAGGAATAGAGAGAAGAAGTTTGACTCTTGCATGAAAGTAAATACGTGAAAGTAAAAGACAGGCCCTTCGCAGACGGAAGCATTGCCTTGTTTGTATGCTCAACCCCTTAGTGCAAGAGGACGCCATGTTATATTGCCCCTTGTGATCGCAACATTTATTATGCAGTCTATCGCTTTTATTCTTCACCATCGCAAGTTCGTACAACGCTGAAGTTTCCCTTATACTAAATGATCTTACACTTTTAGAAGCAATTTTTATTGCCCTTTTTGTACCGATGATAACTTACTTGAAGGATCTTACTCAATCCATAGGTAGGTAGGGTGGACTCTCAAACAAGATTTGGGTTTAAGGGTTTGGATGCACAAGTAGTATTTATAGTTAGTGCGGAGTTATTTGCTAGCAAAGATAGGGGCAAGCACCACATGTTGAAGGATCTATGACAATATAACTTCGATGTGAATATGAACAAACATAAATCATTAAGTTGTCTTTCTTGTCCAATGTCAACAATTTTGGCATATAATATTTTGATGGGTGCTCACAATCACAAAAGATTTCCAGGATAGTGTATTTGTATGTGAACCTTCTCTTCCCGTATTAACTCTTTCATGAGTTGCATCATTGACCAATGCTATGTTTCTCAATGTACAATAAAATTTACTACCTATACTTTTCCTTGTGTAATTTCATCACTTACCATAAGGTTAGCATATGATCATTTTCATTTATTTCCTTTCTTTTTATTGAAACAAGAGAGTAAAGAAGGCAAAACTCAAACTCGACTTTATTATATATCTCGCACACGATTACAAAGATTGATCACTAAGCAAACTCTCAAAAAGAAAGCATCGAACTAAACTTTTATTCATCTAAAAGCAAAAGATAACCATGGATCGAACTAGGAAAGTAAAGGCAAAAAATAGTGGAGATGATACAATACCGGGGCACCTCCCCCAAGCTTGCGAAAGCCAAGGGGAGTGCCCATACCCGATACTCAGTTTTCTTTTGGTGGTGAAGAAGGAGGTGGTGGTGATGAAGTAGAAGCGATCCGGTTCTTAAGGGCCAAGAGACGCTCCAATCTTTGGATGACGCTCCGAAGGGAAGTGATGTGCTCCAGATGCAGAATATTTTCACGAGTGAGATACTTATTGTTGGGGAACGCGGTAATTTCAAAAAAATTCCTACGATCATGCAAGATCTATCTATGTGATGCATAGCAACGAGAGGCGAGAGTGTGTCCATGTACCCTCGTAGACCGAAAGCAGAAGCGTTTAGTTAACGCGGTTGATGTAGTCGAACGTCTTCACGATCCAACCGATCCAGGCACCGAACGTACGGCACCTCCGCTTCAGCACACGTTCAGCTCGGGGACGTCCCTCGTATGCTTGATCCAGTTGAGGCGGAGGGAGAGTTTCGTCAGCACGACTGCGTGATGATAGTGATGATGAAGTTACCGGCGCAGAGCTTCGCCTAAACACTACGACGATATGACCGAGGTGTGTAACTGTGGAAGGGGGCACCGCACACGGCTAAACAATGTCAACTTATGTGTCCCAGGGTGCCCCCTCCCCACGTATATAAAGGAGGGAGGGGGGAGGCTGGCCAGCTTCTCTAGGCGCTAAAGGGGGGAGGAGTCCTCCTCCTAGTAGGAGTAGGACTCCCCCTTTCCTAGTCCCGTTAGGAATAGAAGGAAGAGGGGGAAGGAGAAAGGAAACGGGGGCCAGCCCCCTCACCCAATTCGGATTGGGCTTGGGGGGGGGCTCCTAGGTTGCCTTCTCTCCTCTCCCACTAAGGCCCATTAAGGCCCATATGCTCCCCGGAAGGGTTCCGGTAACCCCCGGTACTCCCGTAAATGCCCGAACTCATCCGAAACCATTCCAATGTCCAAACATAGTCATCCAATATATCAATCTTTATGTCTTGACCATTTCGAGACTCCTTGTCATGTCTGTGATCACATCCGGGACTCCGAACAATCTTCGGTACAACATATCACATAAATTCATAATACAATCATCATCGAACGTTAAGCGTGCGGACCCTACGGTTCGAGAACTATGTAGACATGACCGAGACACGTCTCTGGTCAATAACCAATAGCAAAACCTGGATGCTCATATTGGTTCCTACATATTCTACGAAATTCGTTATCGATCAAACCGCATAACAACATACGTTGTTCCCTTTGTCATCGGTATGTTACTTGCCCGAGATTCGATAGTTGGTATCATCATACCTAGCTCCATCTTGTTACCGGCAAGTCTCTTTAATCGTTCTGTAATACTTCATCCCGCAACTAACTCATTAGTCATAATGCTTGCAAGGCTTATAGTGATGAGTATTATCGAGAGGGCCCAGAGATACCTCTCCAAAACATGGAGTGACAAATCCTAATTCTGATCTATGAAAACCCAACAAACACCTTCGGAGACACCTGTAGAGCACCTTTATAATCACCCTTTTATGTTGTGATGTTTGGTAGCACACAAAGTGTTCCTCCGGTATTCGGGAGTTTCATAATCTCATAGTCTGAGAAACATGTATAAGTCATAAAGAGAGTAGTAGCAATGAAACTGAAAAGATCATAATGTTAAGCTAACGGATGGATCATGTCCATCACATCACTCTCCTAATGATGTGATCCCGTTCATCAAATGACAACACATGTCTATGGTTAGGAAACATAACCATCTTTGATAAACGAGCTAGTCAAGTAGAGGCATACTAGGGACAATATTTTTTGTCTATGTATTCACACATGTAGTAAGTTTCCAGTTAATACAATTCTAGCAAGAATAATAAACATTTATCATGAAATAAGGAAATAAATAATAACTTTATTATTGCCTATAGGGAATATTTCCTTCAGTCTCCCACTTGCACTAGAGTCAATAATCTAGTTGACATCGCCATGTGAATAGTTCACATCTCTATGTGATTAACATCCATAGTTCACATCGCCATGTGAATAGTTCACATCTCTATGTGATTAACACCCATAGTTCACATCACTATGTGACAACCACCCAAAGGGTTTACTAGAGCCAATAATGTAATTCACATCGCTATGTGATTAACACCCAAAGAGTACTAAGGTGTGATCATGTTTTGTTCATGAGAGAAGTTTATTCAACGGGTCTGTCAAATTCAGAGCTGTATGTATTTTGCAAATATTCTATGTATACAATGCTTTGCATGGAGCTACTCCAGCTAATTGCTCCCACTTTCAATATGTATCCAGATTGAGACTTAGAGTCATCTGGATCGGTGTAAAAACTTGCATCGATGTAACTTTTTATGACGAGATCTTTTATCACCTCCATAATCGAGAAATATTTCCTTGGTCCTCACTAAGGATAATCTTGACCGTTGTCCAGTGATCGATCATTATTGTACCCCCTTGCCAAACTCATGGCAAGGTACACAATAGGTCTGGTACATAGCATAGCATACTTTATAGAACCTTCTGACTGAAGCATAGGGAATGACTTTCATTCTATTTCTATCTTCCTCCGTGGTCGGGCTTTGACTCTTACTCAATTTTACACCTTGTAATACAGACAAGAACTCCTTCTTTGACTAATCCATTTTGAACACTTTCAAAAAACTTGTCAAGGTATACACCCACTGAAATATCTTATCGAGCGTCTTGATCTATCTTTATAGATCTTGATCCCCAATATGTAAGCAGCTTCACCGAGGTCTTTCTTTGAAAAACTCTTATTCATGTATCCCTTTATGCTATCCAGAAATTCCATATCATTTTCAATCAATAATATGTCTTCCACATATAATATTAGAAATGCTACAGAGCTCCCACTCACTTTCTTGTAAATACATGCTTCTCCAAAAGTCTGTATAAAACCATAATGCTTTGATCACACTATCAAAACGTTTATTCCAACTCCGAGAAGCTTGCAGCAGTCCATAAATGGATCGCTGGAGCTTGCACCCTTTGTTAGCACCCTTTGGATCGAAAAAACCTTCTGGTTGTATCGTATACAACTCTTCTTCCTGAAATCTATTCAGGAATGCGGTTTTGACATCCATCTGCCAGATTTCATAAAATATGGCAACTGCTAACATGATTCGGACGGATTTAAGCATCACTATAGTTGAGAAAATCTCATTGTAGTCAACACCTTGAACTTGTTGAAAACCTTTTGCTACAAATCAAGCTTTGTAGATAGTAACACTACTATCAGTGTCCGTCTTCCTCTTGAAGATCTATTTATTTAATATGGCTTGCCGATCATTGGGCAAGTCCACCAAAGTCCACACTTTGTTCTCATACATGGATGTCATCTCAGATTTCATGGACTCAAGCTATTTCGTGGAATCTGGGCTCATCATCGCTTCCTCATAGTTTGTAGGTTCATCATGGTCTAATAACATGACTTCCAGAATAGGATTACCATACCACTCTGATACGGATCGCACTATGGAAGACCTACGAGGTTCGGTAGTAACTTGATCTGAAGTTTCATGATCATCATCATTAGCTTCGTCGCTAATTGGCGTCGGAATCACTTGAACTAATTTCTGTGATGAACTACTTTCCAATTCGGGAGAAGATACAATTACCTCATCAAGTTCTACTTTCCTCCCACTCACTTCTTTCGAGAGAAACTCCTTCTCTAGAAAGGATCCATTCTTAGCAATGTAGATTTTGCCTTCGGATCTGTGATCGAAGGTGAACAGTTTCCTTTGGGTATCCTATGGAGACAAACTTCTCCGATTTGGGTTCGAGCTTATCAAGTTGAAGCTTTTTCACATAAGCATCGCAGCCCGAGACTTTAAGAAACGACAACTTTGGTTTCTTGCCAAACCATAGTGCATAAGGCGTCGTCTCAACGGATTTTGATGGTGCCCTGTTTAACGTGAATGCAGCTATCTCTAATGCAAAACCCCAAAATGATAGTGGTAAATTGGTAAGAGACATCATATATCACACCATATCCAATAAAGTGCGGTTACGATGTTCGGACACACCATTACGCTGTGGTGTTCCAGGTGGCGTGAGCTGTGAAACTGTTCCACATTGTTTCAAATGAAGACCAAACTCATAACTCAAATATTCTCCTCCACGATCAGATCGTAGAAACTTTATTTTCTTGTTACGATGATTTTCCACTTCAATCTGAAATTCTTTGAACTTTTCAAATGTTTCAGACTTATGTTTCATTAAGTAGATATAACCATATCTGCTCAAATCATCTGTGAAGGTAAGAAAATAACGATACCTGCCATGAGCCTCAACACTCATTGGACCGCATACATCGGTATGTATTATTTCCAATAAGTCAGTAGCTCGTTCCATTGTTCCGGAGAATGGAGTTTTAGTCATATTGCCCATAAGGCACGGTTCGCAAGCATCAAATGATTCATAATCAAGCGACTCCAAAAGTCCATCTTTATGGATTTTCTTCATGCGCTTTACACCGATATGACCCAAATGGCAGTGCCACAAATATGTTGCACTATCATTATCAACTTTTGCATCTTTTGGCATCAATATTATGAATATGTGTATCACTACGATCAAGATTCAATAAACCATCAACATTTGGTGTATGACCATAGAAGGTTTTATTCATGTAAATAGAATAGCAATTTATTCTCTGTCTTAGATGAATAATCGTATCGCAATAAACATGATCTAATCATATTTACGCTCAACGCAAACACAAAATAACATTCATTTAGGTTCAACACTAATCTCGAAAATATAGGGAGTGTGCGATGATGATCATATCAATCTTGGAACCACTTCCAACATACATTGTCACTTCACCCTCAACTAGTCTCTCTTCATTCTGTAATTCCTGTTTCGAGTTACTAATCTTAGTATCCAAACAAGCATCAATTACCCAGGAGTTACTATAAACACTACTAAGGTACACAACAATAACTTGTATATCAAATATACCCTTGTTCACTTTGCCATCCTTCTTATCCACCAAATATTCAGGGCATTTCCGCTTCGAGTGATCATTTCCTTTGCAGTAGAAGCACTCAGTTTCAGGCTTTGGTCCAGCTTTGGGTTTCTTCACGGGAGTGACAACTTGCTTGCCATTCTACTTAAAGTTCCCTTTCTTTCCCTTTGCCCTTTTCTTGAAACTAGTGGTCTTGTCAATCATCAACACTTGACGCTCTTTCTTGATTTCTACCTTCGTAGATTTCAGCATCACGAAGAGCCCGGGAATCGTTTTCGTCATCCTTTGCATACTATAGTTCATCACGAAGTTCCAGTAACTGTGTGATGATGACTAGAGAACTCTGTCAATCACTATCTTATCTGGAAGATTAACTCCCACTTGATTCAAGCGATTGTAGTACCCAGACAATCTGAGAACATGCTCAATACTTGAGCTATTATCCTCCATCTTTTAGCTATAGAACTTGTTAGAGACTTAATATCTCTCAACTCGGGTATTTGCTTGAAATATTAACTTCAACTCTTGGAACATCTCAAATGGTTAATGACGTTCAAAACGTCTTTGAAGTCCCGAATCTATGTAAAGAATGGTGCACTAAACTATCAAGTAGTCATCATATTGAGCTAGCCAAATGTTCATAATGTCTGCGTCTGCTCCTGCAATAGGTCTGTCACCTAGCGGTGCATCAAGGACATAATTCTTCTGTGCAGCAATGAGGATAAACCTCGGATCACGGACCCAGTCCGTATCATTGCTACTATCATTTTCAACTTATTTTTCTCTAGGAACATATCAAAAATAAAGGGAAGCTACAACGCGAGCTATTGATCTACAACATAATTTGCAAAATACTATCAGGACTAAGTTCATGATAAATTAAAGTTCAATTAATCATATTACTTAAGAACTCCCACTTAGATAGACATCCCTCTAGTCATCTAAATGATCACATGATCCAAATCAACTAAACCATGTCCGATCATCACGTGAGATGGAGTAATTTTCAATGGTGAACATCACTATGTTGATCATATCTACTATATGATTCACGCTCGACTATTCGGTCTCAGTGTTCCGAGGCCATATCTGCATATGCTAGGCTCGTCAAGTTTAACCCAAGTATTATGCGTGTGCAAAACTGGCTTCCACCTGTTGTATGTGAATGTAGAGCCTATCATGTCCGATCATCACGTGGTGTCTCAGCACGAAGAACTGTAGCAACGGTGCATACTCAGGGAGAACACTTGTACCTTGAAATTTAGTAAGGGATCATCTTATAATGCTACCGCCGTACTAAGCAAAATAAGATCCATAAAGGATAAACATCACATGCAATCAAAATATGTGACATGATATGGCCATCATCATCTTGTGCTCATGATGTCCATCACCGAAGCATCGTCATGATCTCCAACGTCACCGGCGCGACACCTTGATCTCCATCGTAGCATCGTTGTCATCTCGCCAACTATTGTTACTACGACTATCGCAACCGCTTAGTGTTAAAGTAAAACAATTACATGGCGATTGCATTGCATACAATAAAGCGACGACCATATGGCTCCTGCCAGTTGCCGATAACTTTGTTACAAAACATGATCATCTCATACAACAATTTATATCACATCATGCTTGACCATATCACATCACAGCAAGCCCTGCAAAAACAAGTTAGACGTCCTCTACTTTGTTGTTGCAAGTTTTACGTGGTTGCTACGGGCTTCTAGCAAGAACCGTTCTTACCTACGCATCAAAAACAAGAATGATTTTTTGTCAAGTGTGTTGTTTTAACCTTCAACAAGGACCGGGCGTAGCCACACTCGATTCAACTAAAGTTGGAGAAACAGACACTCACCAGCCACCTATGTGCGAAGCACGTCGGTAGAACCAGCCCCGCGTAAGCGTACGCGTAATGTCGGTCTAAGCCCCTTCATCCAACAATACCGCCGAATCAAAGTATGACATGTTGGCAAGCAGTATGGCTATTATCGCCCACAACACTTTGTGTTCTACTCGTGCATATAACATCTACGCACAGACCTAGCTCGGGTGCCACTGTTGGGGAATGCGGTAATTTCAGAAAAATCCTACGATCACGCAAGATCTATCTATGTGATGCATAGCAACGAGAGGGGAGAGTGTTTCCACGTACCCTCATAGACGAAAAGCGGAAGCGTTTAGTTAACGCGGTTGATGCAGTCGAACATCTTCACGATCCAACCGATCCAAGCACCAAACGTACAGTACCTCCGCGTTCAGCACACGTTCAGCTCGGGGATGTCCCTCGTACTCTTGATCTAGCTGAGGCCGAGGGAGAGTTTTGTCAGCACGACGGCGTGGTGACGGTGATGATGAAGTTACCGACGCAGGGCTTCGCCTAAGCACTACGATGATATGATTGAGGTGTGTAACTGTGGAGGGCAGCACTGCACACGGCTAAACAATGTCAACTTATGTGTCCTATGGTGCCCCCTCCCCACGTATATAAAGGAGGGAGGGGGGTCGGCCGGCCTCTCTAGGCGCGCCAAAGGGGGGAGGAGTCCTCCTCCTAGTAGGAGTAGGACTCCCCCTTTCCTAGTGCCACTAGGAATAGAAGGAAGAGGGGGAGCAGAAAGGAAGGGGGGGCCCGGCCCCCTCACCCAATTCGGATTGGGCTGGGGCGCCCCCTCCTAGGCTGCCTAGGAGGGTTCCGGTAACCCCCGGTACTCCGGTAAATGCTAGAACTCATCTGGAACCATTCCGATGTCCAAACATAGTCGTCCAATATATCAATCTTTATGCCTCGACCATTTCGAGAGTCCTCGTCATGTCCGTGATCACATCCGGGACTCCGAACAATCTTCGGTACAACAGATCACATAAACTCATAATACAATCATCATCGAACATTAAGCGTGTGGACCCTACGGGTTCGAGAACTATGTAGACATGGCCGAGACACGTCTTCAGTCAATAACCAATAGCAGAACCTGGATACTGATATTGGTTCCTACATATTCTACGAATATCTTTATTGGTCAAACCGCAAAACAACATACGTTGTTACCTTTGTCATCGGTATGTTACTTGCCCGAGATTCGATTGTCGGTATCATCATACTAGTTCAATCTCGTTGCCGGCAAGTCTCTTTACTCGTTCCGTAATACTTCATCCCGCAACTAACTCATTAGTCACAATGCTTGCAAGGCTTATAGTGATGAGTATTACCGAGAGGGCCCAGAGATACCTCTGCGAAACACGGAGTGACAAATCCTAATTTTGATCTATGACAACCCAAAAATGCTAAGCTAACGGATGGGTCATGTGCATCAATCTCATAGTGAGGAACATGTATAAGTCATGAAGAGAGCAGTAGCAATGAAACTGAAACGTTCATAATGCTAAGCTAACGGATGGGTCATGTGCATCACATCATTCTCCTAATGATGTGATCCTGTTCATCAAATGATAACACATGTCTATGGTTAGGAAACATAACCATCTTCGATAAATGAGCTAGTCAAGTAGAGGCATACTATGGACAATATGTTTTGTCTATGTATTCACACATGTACTAAGTTTCTGGTTAATACAATTCTAGCATGAATAGTAAAAATTTATATTGAAATAAGGAAATAAATAATAACTTTATTATTGCCTCTAGGGCATATTTCCTTCACTTATTTTGTATACAAATCGTTTCAATGATCGTGAACGCTGCAATCTCAGTGGGGGTAAGATGAGCATAGTAGGGTTTAAGCATATCTTCCTCTTCCTCATCGGCGGGCAAGACTTTCTCGACCATCGGCACTTGATCTTAGGTGGCCTCCTTGCTCTTGTCCTCCTTCGCTGCTCCAACGGGGTCTTCCGTCTTCAGCTCGATCTTCACCAACCAAGCATCCTCTTCCGTATGGTTATAAGAAGAAGACATGATGCCTCGTGATGATGCCACAGACCTAGGGTAGGGTCATAGGCCTGACCTATGCACCCCACCCAAGGTCACTACCCAAGAAGCAAAGACATCCAAAGAACAGTAGGGAGTATCAATTGAAGTCGTCGAGTGCAATCCTCTCGACCAGTCATCTCACTCGGATACCCCTCCCTCCTAATTCCACTCGAGCAAGACGAAGCCATTCGGCTATACAAGAAACCACTCGACCTACAAAAGACCTGGAGCCACTCGGGATGACAAACGGTCAGGCATTCACTCCGTAATCTTAAAGGTCATTAAATACACTTTATAGCTGGCGTTATCAATAACGCCATGTCTTAATGTACATTGAACCCCTGTAACGGAGGTGGACTGGGGTCCTGGCGCAGTCTATATAAGCCACCCCCTCCTCTGGACAAGGGTTCACACCCCCTGTAACACACACACACACCCATATTCCAGTCCATCGCCTCAGGGCACCGAGACGTAGGGCTTTTACCTCCTCCGAGAGGGGCCTGAACTCCTAAATTCGTGTGTACAACATCGCCGTAGCTAGGGCCTCGCCTCCTCATACGTACCCCCTATTCTTACTGTCAGACTTAGTACCACGATAGTTGGTGCCCATCGTGGGGCAAAGCGTCTTAGCGACTTCCAGCAAGGTTGCATTTTCTTCGATCTTCATCAACATGGTTTCTAGCGGCGGTTTGATCATGGGCCGCGAGTTCCGACTCGGCGCTCACTTTCGTCGCCGACGACTCCGCCTGGCTCCAGGAAGCCCCCCTCGACGTCGAGGCTCTCCCGATCCGTGGTTCGTCGCACTTACGCGCGAGTGCCTGCGGCGTCCTCCTTCGGCAGCCATCGACCCCGTACCAGTCGGTCCTCGGTCGTCTTCTCGCTCTGCTGGACACTGCCGCAAGCGATCTGGTCGATCGCGGCTCCATTGGTGGGTGAAGCACACAGTGGCTCGTTAGACGTTCACCCCCAAGTCACGGCAATCGAGCCCTACATATTTCACTGCATACCAGTAGACCTATCGACTTAATTTGTAGACACATTTTCCGAGAGCGGGAGCTATGACCCCGCAGCAGAAGTCATTATGGTCGACTCCCATCGCAGCCCACCTGGTTTCCGTCGCAGTGGCGACAACAGGGACGGCGATGGTCCGTCATTCGGCCATGAGGAATATCAGCCCCAACCTCTCAACTCACAACAGAGGGAAGAGCTGCACCGCCGCAACGTGGAGGCCCTCCAGACCCCCATCATAGGGTAAACCATCGAGGCTCGTGCCTTGGAGGCAGAGCGCCTGGCCACGCTGGCTGAGCGCACTCGTTTGGAGAATCTCCAACATTCTCTCGATTAGCATGCCCATCGACTGATCCCCGAGTCCAGTCGACGTCCACGACAGTTGTTTCCACCAGAAACTCGGTTATTCCGCACACCGATCCAGAATCTTGTAGCTGTTGCATGAATAGCAGAGTTCATTCAGCCGTCCCGTCCAAAGGCTGGAAGGGGCTTGGAACAGATTAGGACGCTGCTCCGAGCGGCGGGAGAACTGAACTCCGCCGTGTCCTAGTCGCGGAACAGGATCCACAGCAGATTAGTAAGAGCAGATACTGTTCAGTCAACAGACAGCCCTGGGTCGCCTTTCCGACATGAAGATCGTGATCAACACCGAGATCGGCACCTGGGAAGAGCCCATGGAGAGTATGATCATGAGTACACCCGCAACAACCACCGTCGAGCGCCTTCGCCCCTTCCGAGGGGCGGGTCGTACGCGCCCTGGCGGTATGATGACAGGCGTCCATACAGAAATGACCGCAGAGTTCCAGTCGACCCAAGAGAGCCTGGCTTCGATGCAAGGTCAGTCCTTGTTCAGGTTTTGGTTGATCGGAACAGAGTATACATAGAGGGGCTGGATAGAGACAGGCCCAGTGGAAGCAGGGTCCACGTTTCTGGCCCTAAGTGTTTTGGAAGAGCCATCAGATCACTGAGATCCCTCACAACTTTAGATCGGCGACTAGCGTTAGTAAGTTCACAGGAGAATCAAAGCCACTTGGCTTGAAGACTACCCAGTGGCTGTGCACATTGGTGGCGACAGCAATGAGGTGACCATGAAGCACCTCCTCTGATGCTTGAAGGTTCTGCCAGGGCCTGGCTAAATCAGCTGGCCCCTGGGAGCATTTTGAGTTGGGATGAGTTGGCCCGAGTGTTTACCAGAACATTTGAGGGCACCTGCAAGAGACCTGCTGGTTTGCCAGAATTGTAGCATTGTGTGCAGAAACCGAATGAGACCTTGAGAGATTATATCCAGAGATGGATCACTCTGCACCACACAGTGGAGAATGTATCAGATCACCAAGCAGTCTGTGCCTTCAAGGAAGTCGTTCACTACAGAGAGCTTAATCTGAAGTTCGGTCGGACCGGAGATATGTCTGTGGCTCGGATAATGGAATTGCCACCAAGTACGCTAACGGCAAAGAAGAAGACCGACTCCGGAGTGGCAAGAACAGACCAGTCGCCCAGGACACCAGAGGAGGAAATTCTAGTCGGAAGCAGAATTGAAAGGCTGAGGCAGCAGTGTTGAACCAAGGAAAGTTCAAGGGGAAGCCCAAAGGACCTTGGATCCCTAAGAAGGTGAAGGATCAAGCATGAAATGATGTAATGGATCTGCCGTGTCATATACACACCAAAAAGGATGAAGAGGGGAACCTGATTCTCCCCAAGCATACGACTCGACAATCTCAACTCCTAATCCAGAGCTTCCGAGAAAGCCAACACAGTGAAAAGGACAAAGAGTCCGATAAGGAGGAAGACAAAGATGATGATGGCAGTTACCCCAATGTTAATGCCACCTTGGTGATTTTTGCTGATCTCGAGAGCAAAAGTCGACTGAAAGTTATTAACACAGAGGTGAACATGGTTATTCCGGCAACACCAAAGTATTTGAAGTGGTCAAAAACCCCTATTACATTCGACCAGTCCGACCACCCGCCACGCGTTGCTACCCCAGAGCAGCAAGCGCTGGTGGTCGACCCAGTCGTTGGGGACACCCGACTGACCAAGGTTTTGATGGATGGTGGCAGTTGTCTGAATATCCTATACGTTGAGGCCCTCAAAGGGGTGGGCATTCCTATGTCCAAGCTCAGCGAGAGCAACATGCGATTCCACGGAGTCATCCCAGGAAAGAAAGCCGACTCACACGGTCAGATCGCTCTTGATGTGGTTTTCGGTGATGAGAAGAATTACTGCAATGAAAAGTTGACGTTTGAGGTAGTGGATTTCGTAAGTGCCTATCATGCCATTCTGGGCAGACCTGCCTATCCTAGCTTCATGGCTCAATCGTGCTATGTGTACCTCAAGATGAAGATGCCTGGCCCCAAAGGCATGATAATGGTCGCCGGTAACCTGCAAAGAGATGAAGATTGTCTTCAGGATGGTGCGAAGATAGCAGATGAGTAGATGGCAGTAGTGGAGTTTCAAGAGTACCAGAAGACTGCAGATCCGAGTGATTTGCTGCCTGCCAAGAGGCCTGCCTCGGAGTCTGCATTTCAGTCGGTCGGCGAGACCAAGCCAGTCCACATTCATCCGACCGACCCCAATGCTGCTCCGACCCATATCTCAACGACACTCGACAGCAAATAGGAAGAAGCGCTCATCCAATTCCTCCATGAGAACTGGGACATCTTTGCATGGAAGCCATCTGACATGCCAGGTGTACCCAGGGGACTGGCTGGGCACCATTTGCAAGTCGACCCAAAGGCAAAACCCGTTAAGGAACATCTCCGTCGGTCTGCCGTGGGGAAAAGAAAGGCGATTGGCGAGGAGGTTGCTCGGCTTTTGGCTGCTGAGTTCATCCGCAAAATATACCACTCCGAGTGGCTCGCCAATGTTGTTATGGTCCCAAGAAAGATAAATCACTTTGAATTCATATTGACTTCAAGCATATCAATCGGGCCTGCCCGAAAGATCTTTTTCCCCTGCCCCACATCGACCAGATAGTCGACTCAACTGCGGGATGTGACCGACTGTCCTTTCTGGACGCTTATTCCGGGAACCATCATATCCGACTGTATGGACCCGATGAGATAAAGACAACTTTCATCACCCTGTTCGGGTGTTTTTGCTATGTTACTATGCCCTTTGGCCTCAAGAATGCTGGTGTGTCACATCCTAGTCTGGTATGACCTAGACTAGCTAGTCATTTGTGCATCATGTTTATATTCCATTTAAATTTGAAATGAGGATTGGTGGAACCCTCAGAATCATTTTTGAAATGACCCAAATAAAAATTTCTCCAAAAGGATCCAAGAAAATGCTCATGTTGCTCTCTGAAAATATTGGACAGAGATAAAAATCAAACCAATATTTTTAAGAGCTCTTAAGTATTTTATTTTGGGCATTTGGAATTAATGCATAAATATTTGCATTGGAAATATATTAGTTATATATATTAATATATGTCCAAAAATTATGCCACTTGTTGGGGAGCTCTGGGATGATATAGCTAGCCTCTACAAAAATTGGCATAAGGAAATAAAATGATTTAGTATTTTAATTAAATCAACAGATGTCAGAAAATTAGAAAACAGAAACAAAAGGGAGACTTACCTGGGCCTCCTCCCTGTGCAGCCCAGCAGCAGCCAGCCCGGCCCAGCCCACCTGGCGCCCTCCTCTGTCGTCTTCGTCCTCGACAGGGAGATGGGCGCGTGCCCGACGCGCGCGCGCTCCGCCGCGCCACGCCACCTTCCTCTCTGCCTGCCTGCCCTCTCCCCTCCTCGTCTGGATGCCCCGGAGACGCCACGCAGCCACCCCGACCTCTCTCGCACTCTCCCTCGCCCTCGTCCTCTCCTCTGTCACCCTCTCTCTCTCGTGTCCGAACGCGCCGGTCGCCGCCGTTCGCCGTAGCCGTAGCCACCGCCTCTCCAACACGCGCAGGAGCTCCGCCCCCTCGCCCTGAAGCTCTCCGCCGAGCCACACAAGCCGGAGCGCCCCGTGGAGCCGTCGCCGACGCCATCTTCACCTCTGACCGCCGTGGATCCCCATCGTCGCCCCGCTGTCTCCAGTGCGTCCCCGAGCTCGCCGTCAAGCCCGTCGAGTCCGCGGTGAGCTCTGCCACCGTTTTCCCCTCTCCGCTTAGTCGCCCGCACGCCGTAGCCCTTTCCCCACCACGGCGAAGCTTCCGCCGCCGTTCATGTCGCCGCCGTCGCCACGCCACCGCAGCCCGCAACAAGCGCGTCACCGTGCTCTGGTGACGCCAGAGGCCGAGAAACCTCTCCGCTCACTTCCCCGTGCCTCGCGGCACCAGCAAGCACTGGCTGAACTCCGCTTCGCCGCCCAAGTGGTCGCCGCCCGGCGATATAGTCCGTCTCCGGTGAAAGAGGGCGCCATCGATCTTGCGCGAGCACTGGCTTCAGCGTAGGTGCTCTCCGCCCGTGCGATTGGTCGCGGGCGGCGATCCGCAGCCTCCGCGCGCGTTCAGCCTCGCCCGGCGGCTTAACGCCGGTGGGGTTGACCGTTTGACCTCGCCGGGCCGTCGGGTGGGCCCCGTCGGCCAGGTGATTAGCTTAGTGCTAATCACCGTTAACTAACCCCCCCTGACACTGACATGTGGGGCCCAGCCCTGCTAATTTTTAGTTTAGGATTAGTTTAGCAACTAATTAACTCTGTTAACTAACTGTGTCACTGACGTGTGGCCCCACACGTCGGGTTTGACAGGTTGACTGGCCGACTTGATCTTGACGTCATCTTGGCGCAATTAACTATTTTTCGGAATTAAAATAAATCGGAAATTCGAGAAAATGTTCTAAACTTCAAAAATTCATAGAAATTCAACCTAGCTCAGATTGAAATAATTTATATATGAAAAATTATCAGAAAAATGCAATCTTTCCATCTGTACTAGTTTCATGCATGACAAACCAACTTATACATGCTGAATATGAGGAAACACATTATGGCATATTAAGAGACTTAAATTAGAATTGCATTTGAGCTTAGGGTTCAAATGGACTTCAAACCAAATGATTACTAGTTGCATTAGCTCAAACAACATCACATCTTCATGCCATGTTCATGCATCATATTGTTGCATATGTTTGTGTATTGATTGCCGACACTGTTCCTTCTCGATAGGTCCTGCTCCGAAGTCCGTTCCAGTACTGCGTGAAGCGATGCCTTCCTTGTTGATCTACCGGGCAAGCAAACCCCTTGTTCATTCCGATAAAATCCTACTCTCTCGCTCCTGCTCTCAATTATTGCATTAGGACAACAACGATTCATACGCTACTTTGTGCTGCGGTAGTTGAACCCATTCCTCTGCATGACTGTCATTGCCACGATAAATAGTTGAAACCCACTAGCATGTGTAGGAGTTGATTGAGCCCATGTTGTGTTCCTACCATGCTATGCCTGCTATTGCTTAGAGTTGTGTCAGTCCGATTCATTGGGAATGAATTGGAGTGCAGTTCTATGTTTCGATCGCTGAGAGTGAAGTGTGTGAACACGATTTGGTAAAGGTAGCGGTGAGAGGCCATGTAGGAGTACATGGTGGGTTGTTTCTTTGGAACCGTCCTTAAGCACTTGAGTTCTATGTATGTTGTCCAATGACTCGATACTACCACACATTGGGTTTCGGTAACTCGGCCCCTCTCGGCTTATTAACCAACTTGATCTCTGTCCAGGAGTCGCAACTAGTTTCTGGTGTTTGTAGGTAGTGCTATTTTTCTACCAAGTGGCACCCGGCAGGTGGGCTTGGGACAGACTAACACACGTGGCCTGGTACCAAGTGGCACCGGATGGTGGGCTCGGGAACCCTGCACACATCGTTTGGGGCCGTGGCGACACCCGGCGGATCTCCTTACGGATGGAACCCGAATAGGCGATAAACCTGGGCTAGAGTCTTGTGTGGTTAGTCGGTCGTGGCCGACACCCTCGCCAAAGCTTCCGCTTGAAGGTTGCCGAGATACATAGCGTGTACATGGCGGTAAGTGGCGAGCGTGTGTGAAGAAGTACACCCTGCAGGGTTAACATGATCTATTGAATAGCGGGTCGCGGTTATGGACTTCTTGGATGCTTACATGGTACATAGACAACTTGAAGTGGATACTCTAAAATGCTCAAGACAAGTGTGAGTGCTATGGATGGCCTTCTCGTGAGGGAGGCGGGATGATTCCATAGTAGTGTATTGTGTGGTGATTAGTGGACTCGTGTGTGCCATATCACCTCAAAGAAGCTCGTAGTCGAGAAACAGGATAGCCACAGAGTCAAAGCTGGCTTCTTTGCAACTAAACCCCACATTACCCTCTTGATACAAATGCATGTATGATAGGATCGATGTAAGTCTTCTGAGTACCTTTGTACTCATGGTGCTTTATTTATGTTTTTGCAGCGGAGACTTGGTCTTACTAGTGTTCTCGTGGACTTGACGAGTAGCTTGTACCACAGCTACGATCTTGATCGGATGTTGTAGATAGTCAGGCTCTTCAGCCTTTTTCATTTGTAGATGTCTGTACTCAGACATGTAATGCTTCCGCTTGTTGCTTGTTTGCTCTGAATGTTGGGTCGTGTGACCCCTGTTTGTAATAATGCTATGATGACTCTTCTGAGCCTTTATCTATATGAGTTGTTGAGTTATGTTGTGATGCCATGTTGTACAGCACATACTTGCATGTTATGCGTACGTGTAATGTGTACTGCTATGTGTGGGATCTGACTATCTAGTTGTTTGTCCTCAGTAGTCTCTCTTACCGGGAAATGTCTCCTAGTGCTTCCACTGAGCCCTGGTAGCTTGCTACTGCTCCGGAACACTTAGGTTGGCCGGCATGTGTCCTTCTTCGTTCTGTGTCATCCCTTCGGGAAATGTCACGCGATGAATACCGGAGTCTGTTAGCCGCCACTGCCCGGTTCACGAGTCTGTTAGCCAGTGCTACAGCACTGGATTCACTCGTGATGACCGACACATTCGTTCTGGGTCATGTATGCTGTCCTCGTAAGTTAGTGCCACTTTGGGTTTACGACTAGCCATGTCAGCCGGGCTCCTTATCATATGGATGCTAGCGACACTATCATATCGTGTGCCAAAAGGCAAAGCGGTCCCGGCAAAGGTAAGGCGACACCGGGGATACCGTGTGTGAGGCCGCAAAGTGATATGAGGTGTTACATGCTAGATCGATGTGGCATTGAGTCGGGGTCCTGACAGCTTTGGTATCAGAGCCTAACTGCCTGTAGGATTACCAAGCCAAACTGGTCGAAGTTGAGTCTAGAAATTCTTTAGTTATGTAAGGGAATTAATTGTGGGAAGGAACGTAAGGCTCTTTTTACTCCTTATACCTCATGGCCTTCTGATCTGAGTCATCCTATCTTTCCTACGGGGTTAAGGAACTAGGCTTCTCTTCCGTCTATCAGGATCACGTGTTACTACTCCGTAGTTCCATAGGATTGGTTGGTCAGAGTCATATCCCAGTTTCGAGTACTTCCGGAGTAACATGTTTAGTACTATCTCAGAACCTAAAGTGATGATGTTGAGTATGTTACTACCCCATTTTAGCAGGATGTCTCATTCTGAGCATTTTACTGCCATTATGCTGCCGGAATTGCCCTAGGAGTTCGAGAGTTACTAATTTCCTTGTCCTACATTCTATAGCCGATGGTTAATGCTGATTCCGTCCTTCGTTTCGTTTCTCAGGATGTCATCAGCTAAGCGAAGTTCTATTGCTCATAGTCAGAACCACGGAGATGGTAGGGATGAGGATCCTCCCGACCAACCTTCGTTGACAGAGTTCATGTTAGAGATGGAGAAAGACAAGCGTGAGTCTAACCGCTTGTTGGCACGTATTGAGGAGAACACCGCACATCAGTTCAAAGGATCTGTGACCATTCATGACTTCATCCGCTTGCACCCACCCACCTTTCATCATTCTATTGAGCCACTCGATGCAGATGACTGGCTCCGTAGTAACACACACAAGCTCCGTTCTGCGAACGTAGCTGAAGATGACAAGGTCACCTATGCCACATACCACCTGGAAGGTCCTGCTAGTCTTTGGTGGCAGAACTATGAGGCTATGCTTCCAGCTGGCCAGATTCCTACTTGGAGGAATTTCATTGAGGCGTTTCACGAGCAACACATTCCCCAGGCCCTCATCGATCGCAAGAGAGAAGAGTTCTGTAGTTTCACCCAGAGTAAGATGGCTGTTGATGCTTACAGCAGAGAGTTTGAGAACCTCGCCCGCTATGCCACAGAAGAGGTGTCCACGGACGCCAAGAAGCAAGCTAGGTTCCGGAAGGGTCTCAACCCCAAGTTGCGTCGTGATCTCCACTTGCATCATTGTGATACATTCCAGGCTCTTGTGAACAAGGCCATCAATGCAGAGACAGCTCAGCTCACTTACGAGGAGTCTCGTAAGCACACCCGTGATTTGGGATCTTCTTCCGGCTCCAGTTCTCAGAAGCGCCGGATTTGGGTTCCGAACTCCGCTCTTCCTTCTGGATATACACCGAGGCCATCCTATGTGGTGCCTCCCCCAGCTCAGTCGTATGTTTCATCTAGGCCTACTGGTAGACTGCTTGTCAGTGCGGGTCCACGTCCAACTTCAAGGACTTGCTTCACATGCGGGAAGCCGGGACACTATGCACGTGACTGCTCTCAGACTAGTTATGCTCCACCCCAGCCCGAGAAGACTGTTGGCTGTGTTAAGCCATCACACAAGATGATCAATGTCAAGTCAGCTCCCACTGAACGTGGACGTGTGCATCACGTCTCAGCTAAAGACGCTCATGATGATCCAGATGTCGTTCTTGGTACACTCCTTGTCAATTGTCACCCAGCATCGGTTCTGTTCGATACTGGAGCATCTCATTCTTTCATTTCTGAAGGCTATGCTCGTTTGCATGACATGTCATTTTGTGATATGCCAACTCCGCTTGAAATCCAAACCCCAGGGTCGAGATGGCAAACCACCAGAATCAGCTATGGTAATGAAATCCTTGTTGATAGGCTTGTATTCCTTGCATCACTTGTAGCCCTCAAGTCCTCAGATATTAACATCATCTTGGGTATGGACTGGATGACAACTCATCATGCCAAGATTGATTGTTACACCAGATCTGTTCAGCTTACACACCCATCTGGCAAGATAGTCACCGTTTCCACTAGAGTTGCAAAGCGTCAGCTCTATTCTCTTAATGCCAGCCCTCTTCCAGACCTTGAAGATATCCCGATAGTTCGTGACTTTCCGGATGTCTTTCCAGAGGAACTGCCAGGTGTTCCACCTGACAGAGATGTAGAGTTCGTCATAGATCTTATCCCAGGAACCGCTCCAATTTCTAGGAGACCTTACAAGATGGCACCCTTAGAACTAGCCGAGCTTAAGAAACAACTTGATGAGTCCTTGCAAAAGGGTTTCGTCCGTCCTAGTTCTTCTCCTTGGGCTTGCCCGTCCTCTTCGTCAAGAAGAAGGATCGTGACGGACGGATGGTTGTAGATTATCGTCCGTTAATTTGGTCACGATAAAGAACAAATATCCGCTCCCGGGATCAACGACTGTATGATCAGCTCGCTGGATCCTCGATCTTCTCCAAGATGGATTTGAGGTTAGGCTACCACCAAATCAAGATCGAAAGCGGGACATCCCCAAGACAGCCTTTGTCACTCGTTATGGTCGAAGACGAGTACACCGTCATGTCCTTTGGTCTAACCAACGCTCAAAGAACATTCTCCGCTTGATGAACTCGATCTTCATGGAGTACTTAGATAAATTCGTCGTGGTTTACCTCGATGATATTCTTATTTACTCGAAGAACGAGGAAGAGCATGCCGAACATCTTAGACTTGTATTAGAAAAACTCTGAGAGCATCGCCTTTATGCCAAGTTCTCCAAGTGTGAATTTTGGTTGCCAGAAGTGACCTACCTAGGCCACGTAATCTCTGGTAAGGGCATTGCTGTCAACCCCGAGAGAGTTAAAGCCGTTCTTGATTGGACTCCACCTGAAACCGTTAAACAAGTTAGGAGTTTCCTTGGTCTAGCCAGCTATTGTCGTCGCTTTGTTGAAAACTTCTCCAAAGTAGCCAAACCCCTCACGGAACTTGTCAAGAAAGATAAAAAGTTTGAGTGGTCCCCACAATGTAAATCAGTTTTTTGAGGCGAAAAGGCGCTGACTTCTGCTCCCATACTTGTGCCACGGTTTCACGAAGGACTTTGTTATCTCTGCGGCGCCTCACGACGAGGGACTAGGGTGCATTCTTATGCAGGATCGTCATGTGATTGCCTATGCATCTCGTCGATTGCATCCACATGAGGAGAATTATCCTACACATGATCTAGAGCTTGCGGCCGTAGTCTATGCACTCAAGACTGGCGACATTACCTCCTTGGTAAGCGTTGCGAGATCTACACCGATCACCAGAGTCTCAAGTATATCTTCACCCAACCAGATTTGAACCTTAGGCAAAGACGTTGGTTGGAGTTGATCTCAGATTATGACTTAGGGATTACCTACACCCCAGGCAAAGCCAATGTCATGGCTGATGCGCTAAGCCGTAAATCCTATTGCAACAATCTCATGTTGCAGCAGGGTCAACCACTTCTCCATGAGGAATTATGTAAGCTTAATCTTCACATTGCTCCTCACGGATTCCTTTCTACCTTGGTGGCGAAACCTTCTATTGTGGATCGTATCATAGAAGTCCAGAAGCATGATACGGGAATCTCCCGAATCAAGAAAAATATCTCCAAGGGAGTAGCTGGTTGTTTCTCTATGGATGAACGAGGTGTTGTTTACTTTGGGAACGCTTGGTAGTTCCCAAGAGTCACAGATGCAACAATGGATTCTTAAGGAGGCGCATGAATCTCCTCTCACAATTCATCCCGGTAGTACCAAGATGTATCGGGACCTCGCCAGAGGTTACGGTGGACTAGGATGAAGAGAGAAATCGCCGACCGTTGCTAATTGTGGCGTTTGTCGTCGCGTTAAAAGAGCATCAAAGGCCTGCTGGCACCCTTCACCTTTAGCTATTCCTGAATGGAAATGGGATAAAGTTGGTATGGACTTCATCACCGGCTTTCCCAGGACCAAGAGAGGGAATAATGCTATCTTCGTAGTCATCGACCGTCTCTCCAAAGTGGCGCACTTCCTACCTGTTCGAGAGAATATCACCGCTAGTCAGCTCGCTGACTTATATATTTCTCGAATAGTGTCACTTCATGGTGTTCCACTAGAGATCAATTCAGACCGTGGCAGTCTTTTCACTTCTCACTTCTGGGAGAGTTTCCAAACTGCCATGGGAACCCATCTTTCCTTCAGTACCGCTTTCCACCCTCAGTCGAGTGGTCAGGTGGAACGGGTCAATCAAATTCTCGAAGACATGCTCAGAGCTTGCGTTATCTCATTCGGTATGGATTGGGAGAAATGTCTTCCTTTCGCCGAGTTTGCCTATAACAATAGCTATCAATCCAGTCTCAAGAAAGCTCCTTTTGAGGTTCTCTATGGACGAAGATGTCGAACACCTTTGAACTGGTGAAACGGTGAAAGACAGTTCTTTGGACGGACATGATCCAGGAGGCGAGAAGAGCAAGTTCGCATCATTCGTGAGAATTTGAAAACAGCCCGATCTCGTCAAAAGAGCGATATGATCGTCATCATAAGGATATGACTTATGAAATTGGCGACAAAGCTTACCTTGGGTTACTCCTTTGAAGGGTACCCATCGTTTGATATCAAGGGCAAGTTGGCTCCTCGTTACATTGGTCCTTTTCGCATTCTCGCTAAGCGAGGAGAGGTTGCCTACCAATTGGAACTACCCCACATCTTTCTCGAGTTCATGATGTCTTCCACGTCTCTCAACTCAGCGTTGCTTCTCGGATCCTATCCGCGGAGTGGACCACGGCGCTTGATCTCCAAGATAACCTCACATACCGAGAGTACCGGTTCGCATTCTTGATCAAGCAGAGCGTGTTACCCGACGTCCGAACATCAAGTTTCTCAAGGTTGATGGTCTCATCATTCGAAGAGAAGCTACTTGGGAGCGAGAAGATCGTCTTCGATCGGAGTACCCCACCTTCTTTCCGTCGACCCCTGAATCTCGGGACGAGATTCTTTCAAGTGGGGGCGAGTTGTCACATCCCTAGTCTGGTATGACCTAGACTAGCTAGTCATTTGTGCATCATGTTTATATTCCATTTAAATTTGAAGTGAGGACTGGTGGAACCCTCAGAATCATTTTTGAAATGACCCAAATAAAAATTTCTCCAAAAGGATCCAAGAAAATGCTCATGTTGCTCTCTGAAAATATTGGACGGAGATAAAAATCAAACCAATATTTTTAAGAGCTCTTAAGTATTTTATTTTGGGCATTTGGAATTAATGCATAAATATTTGCATTGGAAATATATTAGTTATATATATTAATATATGTCCAAAAATATGCCACTTGTTGGGGAGCTCTGGGATGATATAGCTAGCCTCTACAAAAATTGGCATAAGGAAATAAAATGATTTAGTATTTTAATTAAATCAACAGATGTCAGAAAATTAGAAAACAGAAATAAAAGGGAGACTTACCTGGGCTTCCTCCCTGTGCAGCCCAGCAGCAGCCAGCCCGGCCCAGCCCACCTGGCGCCCTCCTCTATCGTCTTCGTCCTCGACAGGGAGATGGGCGCGTGCCCGACGCGCGCGCGCTCCGCCGCGCCACGCCACCTCCCTCTCTGCCTGCCTGCCCTCTCCCCTCCTCGTCTGGATGCCCCGGAGACGCCACGCAGCCACCCCGACCTCTCTCGCACTCTCCCTCGCCCTCGTCCTCTCCTCTGTCACCCTCTCTCTCTCGTGTCCGAACGCGCCGGTCGCCGCCGTTCGCCGTAGCCGTAGCCACCGCCTCCCCCTCGCCTCTCCAACACGCGCAGGAGCTCCGCCCCCTCGCCCTGAAGCTCTCCGCCGAGCCACACAAGCCGGAGCGCCCCGTGGAGCCGTCGCCGACGCCATCTTCACCTCCGACCGCCGTGGATCCCCATCGTCGCCCCGCTGTCTCCAGTGCGTCCCCGAGCTCGCCGTCAAGCCCGTCGAGTCCGCGGTGAGCTCTGCCACCGTTTTCCCCTCTCCGCTTAGTCGCCCGCACGCTGTAGCCCTTTCCTCCACCACGGCCGAAGCTTCCCGCCGCCGTTCATGTCGCCGCCGTCGCCCTGGCCACCGCAGCCCGCAACCAAGCGCGTCACCGTGCTCCTGGTGACGCCAGAGGCCGAGAAACCTCTCCGCTCACTTCCCGTGCCTCGCAGCACCCGCAAGACTGGCGAACTCGGCCGCCGCCCAAGTGGTCGCCGCCGCGATATAGTCCGTCTCCGGTGAAGCGGGCGCCGCTCGATCTTGCGCGAGCCTGGCTTCAGCGTAGGTGCTCTCCGCCGCGATTGGTCGCCGGGCGGCGATCCGCAGCCTCCGCGCGTTCGGGCTGGCGGCTTAACGCCGGTGGGGTTGACCGTTTGACCTCGCCGGGCGTCGGGTGGGCCCGTCGGCGGTGATTAACTTAGTGCTAATCACGTTAACTAACCCCCGACATCGACATGTGGGCCCGGCCTGCTAATTTTTAGTTTAGGATTAGTTTAGCAACTAATTAACTCTGTTAACTAATCGTGTCACCGGCGTGTGGCCCCCACGTCAGGTTTGACAGGTTGACTGCTGACGCAGATGTTGACGTCATCTTGGCGCAATTAACTATTTTACGGAATTAAAATAAATCAGAAATTCGAAAATGTTCTAAACTTCAAAAATTCATAGAAATTCAACCGTAGCTCAGATTGAAATAATTTATATATGAAAAATTATCAGAAAAATGCAATCTTTCCATCTGTACTAGTTTCATGCATGACAAACCAACTTATACATGCTGAATATGAGGAAACACATTATGGCATATTAAGAGACTTAAATTAGAATTGCATTTGAGCTTAGGGTTCAAATGGACTTCAAACCAAATGATTACTAGTTGCATTAGCTCAAACAACATCACATCTTCATGCCATGTTCATGCATCATATTGTTGCATATGTTTGTGTATTGATTGCCGACCTTCGTTCCTTCTCGATAGGTCCCGCTCAAGTCCGTTCAGTAGTACATGCGTGAAGCGGTGCCTTCCTTGTTGATCTACCGGCAAGCAAACCCCCTTGTTCATTCGATAAAATCCTACTCTCTCGCTCCTGCTCTCAATTATTGCATTAGGACAACAACGATTCATACGCTACTTTGTGTTTGCGGTAGTTGAACCCATTCCTCTGCATGACTGTCATTGCCACGATAAATAGTTGAAACCCACTAGCATGTGTAGGAGTTGATTGAGCCCATGTTGTGTTCCTACCATGCTATGCCTGCTATTGCTTAGAGTTGTGTCAGTCTGATTCATTGGGAATGAATTGGAGTGCGTTCTATGTTACGATCTTTGAGAGTGAAGTGTGTGAACACGATTTGGTAAAGGTAGCGGTGAGAGGCCATGTAGGAGTACATGGTGGGTTGTTTCTTTGGAACCGTCCTTAAGCACTTGAGTTCTATGTATGTTGTCCAATGACTCGATACTACCACACATTGGGTTTCGTAACTCGGCCCTCTCGGCTTATTAACCAACTTGATCTCGTCCGAGTCGCAACTAGTTTCGGTGTTTGTAGGTAGTGCTATTTTTCTACCAAGTGGCACCCGGCAGAGGTGGGCTTAGGACAGACTAAGCACACGTGGCCTGGTGTACCAGTGGCACCGGATGGTGGGCTCGGGAACCCTGCACACATCGTTTGTGGCCGTGGCGACACCCGGCGGATCTCCTTGCGGATGGAACCCGAATAGGCGATAAACTGGGCTAGAGTCTTGTGTGGTTAGTCGGTCGTGGCCGACACCCTCGCCGAGCTTCGCTTGAAGGTTGCCGAGATACATAGCGTGTACATGGCGGTAAGTGGCGAGGCGTGTGTGAAGAAGTACACCCCTGCAGGGTTAACATGATCTATTCGAATAGCCGGGTCCGCGGTTATGGACTTCTTGGATGCTTACATGGTACATAGACAACTTGAAGTGGATACTCTAAAATGCTCAAGACAAGTGTGAGTGCTATGGATGGCCTTCTCCTAGGGAGACGGGGATGATTCCATAGTAGTGTATTGTGTGGTGATTAGTGGACTCGTGTGTGCCATATCACCTCAAAGAAGCTCTGGTAGTCGTAGAACAGGATAGCCACAGAGTCAAAGCTGGCTTGCTGCAACTAAACCCCACATTACCCTCTTGATACAAATGCATGTATGATAGGATCTGATGTAAGTCTTGCTGAGTACCTTTGTACTCATGGTGCTTTATTTATGTTTTTGCAGCGGAGACTTCGGTCTTACTAGTGTTCTCGTGGACTTCGACGAGTAGCTTGTACCACAGCTACGATCTTGATCGGATGTTGTAGATAGTCAGGCTCTTCAGCCTTTTTCATTTGTAGATGTCTGTACTCAGACATGTAATGCTTCCGCTTGTTGCTTGTTTGCTCTGAATGTTGGGTCGTGTGACCCCTGTTTGTAATAATGCTATGATGACTCTTCTGAGCCTTTATCTATATGAGTTGTTGAGTTATGTTGTGATGCCATGTTGTACAGCACATACTTGCATGTTATGCGTACGTGTAATGTGTACTGCTATGTGTGGGATCTGACTATCTAGTTGTTTGTCCTCAGTAGTCTCTCTTACCGGGAAATGTCTCCTAGTGCTTCCACTGAGCCCTGGTAGCTTGCTACTGCTCCGGAACACTTAGGTTGGCCAGCATGTGTCCTTCTTCGTTCCTGTGTCTGTCCCTTCGGGGAAATGTCACGCGATGAATACCGAGTCTGTTAGCCCTTACAGCCCGGTTCACCGAGTCTGTTAGCCCAGTGCTACAGCCTGGATTCACTTTCGTGATGACCGACACGTTTGTTTTTGGGTCATGTATGCATGTCCTCGTAAGTTAGTGCCACTTTGGGTTTACGACTAGCCATGTCAGCCCGGGCTCCTTATCATATGGATGCTAGCGACACTATCATATACGTGTGCCAAAAGGCGCAAACGGTCCCGGGCAAAGGTAAGGCGACACCCGCGGGGATACCGTGCGTGAGGCCGCAAAGTGATATGAGGTGTTACATGCTAGATCGATGTGGCATTGAGTCCGGGTCCTGACATGGTGCCACATTCATGCGCATGATTCAGAAGTGCCTGCTCACTTAAATCAGTCAGAATGTGGCAATTTAAGACCTGCTGACCGACCTCGCTGAAACCTTTGGCAATTTAAGAAGATATGATATCAAGCTCAATCCATCAAAATGCACATTCGGAGTCCCCGGCGGAAAGTTACTCGGTTTTCTCGTTTCCGAACAAGGGATCGACGCGAATCCAGAGAAGATTGGCACAATCCTCCGAATGAAGCACCTAGTGTGTGTGCACGATGTTCAGAAGCTTACTGGTTGTTTGTCTGCATTGAGCCGATTTATCTCACGCTTCGGTGAAAAGGCACTTCCTCTTTACCGGCTGATGAAGAAGTCTGACAAGTTCGAGTGGAATGACGAAGCCGAAGCAGCGTTTGAAGAGCTCAAAGCCCTGCTTTCCACCCAGCCGGTGCTTGCTGCTCCAGTCAACAAGGAGCCTTTACTGCTTTACATCGCAACCACGGGACAGGTTGTTAGCACAGTGCTCACGGTCGAGCGGGAAGAAGAAGGCAAAGCCGTCAAAGTTTAGCGCCCTATGCGTTACATTTCAAAAGTCTTAACCCCGTCCAAGCAGAGACACCCTCATTATCAGAAGCTTGTTTATGGGATTTACTTGACCCCGAAGAAGGTTGCACACTATTTCTCTGACCACTCAGTTTCAGTTGTCAGCGATGCTCCATTGTCAGAAATTTTGAATAACAGAGATGCAACTGGTCGAGCGGCAAAATAGACGATTGAACTCCTTCCTTTAGATATCAAGTTTGAGTCAAAGAAGGCCATCAAGTCTCAAGCAATTGCAGATTTCCTCGCAGAGTGGATAGAACAACAGCAGCCAACTCAAATTCAGTCGGAACATTAGACCATGTTCTTTGATGGGTCCAAGATGTTGAATGGATGTGGTGCAGGAGTGGTTTTAGTGTCCCCAAGAGGTGACAAGCTCAGTTATGTCCTCCAGATGCACTTTGATTCTTCAAACAATGAAGCTGAGTATGAGGCGCTATTGTATGGATTGCGTATGGCCATTTGACTCGGCATCCGGCGCTTGATGGTCTACGGCGACTCAGACTTAGTGGTTAATCAAGTAATTAAGGAATGGGACGTCAGGAGTCCAGCAATTACCGGTTATTGCAATGCAGTGAGAAAGCTAGGGACGAAGTTTGAGGGGTTAGAGCTCCACCACATTCCCCGAATCAATAATCAAGCTGCCGATGACCTGGCAAAGATAGGTTCCACTCGGAAGCCTATTCCCAGCAACGTGTTCTTGGAGCATCTCCACACCCCGTCTGTACAAGAAGATCCCTTCAAGGAAGAGCCCCTGCAACCGAAGAGTTCAACCGATCCGACTAAGATCAAAGTCCCAGCTGTGGTCGACTTGATCATGGAAGTCCTAGTAATCACGCCCGATTGGATGGTACCGTACATCGTGTACATACTCAGGTAAGAGCTCCCAGATGAGGATGAGGCTCGCCAGATAGTCCGTCGATCGAAGGCTTTCACCGTGATAAAAGGATAGCTTTACAGAGAAAGTGTCACAGGAGTGGCTCAACGTTGCATCACCCCGGAAGAAGGTTGAATGATCCTAAACGATATTCACTTGGGGACATGTGGTCACCATGCGTCCTCTCGGACCATCTGGCCAAAGCATACCGAGAGGGGTTCTATTGGCCTCGAGCGGACCAAGATATAGTCGACAAGTGCACAGGTTGCCAGTTCTACTCCAACATTTCTCACAAGCCTGTGTCTGCCTTGAAGACTATTCCACTCGTCTGGTCGTTTGCAGTCTGGGGGTTGGATATGGTTGGACCCTTCAAGACCGGCAGAAGTGGTTTCACTGATTTGCTCATAGCAGTCGACAAATTCGCTTAGTGGATCAAAGCCAAGCCCATCAAAAACCTTGACTCAAGCACTGCCATCAGTTTCATCAAGGAGTTGATCTTCAGATATGGAGTTCCTCACAGCATTGTCACAGATAACGGCTCCAATTTTGATTCTGATGAGTTCAAGGCGTTCTGTGCATCCCAAGGCACTCGGGTCGACTATCCGTCTATCGCACATCCGCAGTCGAATGGACAAGCAGAAAGGGCGAATGGTTTGATCCTCCAAGGGTTAAAACTGGACTGATGCGCGACCTCAAGCATGTCGCTGGAGCTTGGGTGACTGAGTTACCATCCGTCCTATGGGGCCGAGAACAACACCAAAACGGTCGACTGACTGAACCCCTTTCTTCCTAGTGTGCGGCGTCGAGGCTGTGCTTCCGAGTGACTTGCTGCACAATGCTCCCCGGGTGGAACTCTTCTCAAAAGCCGAAGCAGGGCAGGCACGTGAAGACGCAGTTGATCTCCTGGAAGAGGAATGCGAGGTGGCTTTGATTCGGTCGACCATCTATCAGCAAGATCTGCGTCGATTCCACGCCCGTAATGTCAGAGGTCGAGCGTTCCAGGCCCTGTTCAATAATTCATCCGATTAACCAGTTAACTTGCCGATTAATCCCTACTCGTAGGGTCACCGAGTAGCCGATTAACCGATAAATCGTCCGATTAATTCATTAAATGGACGATTAACTTGCCGATTAGCCGATTAATACCCTACTCGCCAGCCAACCGAGCAGCTACTAATTAATGATTTCCTCAACAATGGTTCCAGGAAGGAGACCTTGTGCTCCGAGTGGATCTGAAATGACCTCACAAGATTGCTCCGGCCTGGGAAAGTCCCTTCATCATCACCAAGGTGCTTCAGAATGGAGCGTACCACATCTACAATTTAGCCAAGAATATGGACGAGCCATGCGCATGGAACGCAGAGCTGCTTCGTCCTTTCTATACCTAAAATCACTCGACCCGACGAGTTGTAATAAGAGTATACTTCAGTTTGCTTACCAAAGACAAGATTTTTACAGTATCTTAATGATTGATTTCCTGTAGTCATTTGTGTCCGAATCCCCCAGTGGGTGGCTTAGCGGCGAACTTGATTCTCCTAAGTTAAAAACATTCCGAGTGGAGTGCAATCCTCCAACTCGGGGGCTTAGCTGCGACCCCGTACTCGCCTAAGTTAAAACACATTCTGAGTGGAGAGCAATCCTCCCACACGAGGGCTTAGCTATGGTCCCACACTCGCCTAAGTTAAAAAAACATTCCGAGTGGAGAGCAATCCTCCCACTCGGGGGCTTAGCTGTGACCCCGTACTCGCCTAAGTTAAGAACATTTCGAGTGGAGAGCAATCCTCCCACTCGGGGGCTTAGCTGTGACCCCGTACTCGCCTAAGTTAAAAAAAATTCCGAGTGGAGAGCAATCCTCCCACTCGGGGGCTTAGCTTCGACCCCGTACTCGCCTAAGTTAAAAAACATTCCGAGTGGAGAGCAATCCTCCCACTTGGGGGCTTAGCCATGACCCCGTACTCGCCTAAGTTAAAAACATTCAGAGTGGAGAGCAATCCTCCCACTTGGAGCCTTAGCTCCGACCCCGTACTCGCCTAAGTTAAAAACATTCCGAGTGGAGAGCAATCCTCCCACTCGGGTGCTTAGCTGTGACCCCGTACTCACCTAAGTTAAAAACATTCCGAGTGGAGAGAAATCCTCCCACTCGGGGGCCTAGCTGCGACCCTATACTCGCCTAAGTTAAAAGACACTTCGAGTGGAGAGCAATCCTCCCACTCGGAGACTTAGCTGCGACCCCGTACTCGCCTAAGTAAAAAACACTCACAAAGATCCTCTGAGCTGTGTCACAAGTACAATGTACGCTCCATCTTGATCCGCAAGGTCGATGAGGTGTCGATTGAACACGGCTTCAGAGCTGTGTCACAAGTACAATGTACACTACATCTCGATCCGCAAGGATGACGAGGTGCGGAATGAACATGGCATCAGAGCTGCATCACAAGTACAATGTACGCTCCATCCCGATCCGCAAGGACGATGAGGTGTCGATTGAACACATCGTCAGAGCCACTCGACGAAAGGTGAAAAGATCAAGTTTCACTCGAAATCAAAAGACATTCAAAAGCGATAAAGGCAAAGCCATCGTATTCAAGAAAACCCAAGTTCAGATAAACCTCGCAAAAGCTCAGAACCACAACGGGCAGAAGTACTCAGGAATCAAGCCTGAAAGAGTTTAACGGTTACATAACCACTCGGCATTTCGAGGCAAATAAAGGTGGAGCATAATGTTTGTTCACTCGGCAGGAGGAGGACTTGCTGGATCGCAAAAGCTGTCAAGGTCGATGTTGTCTGCAATGCAAGTGGCGGCGTCAAGGGAGGTGTCCATGAAGGACTGGAAACTGAGCTTCTTAGAGTTGGCAACCTTGAGAGCCGCCAGCTTGTCTTCTCTGACATCCTTTGGCAACCTTGAGAGCCGCCAGCTTGTCTTCTCTGACATCCTTGCAGTGGACTTGGACCAATGACAGAGCAACATCGGCGCCACAATGAGCATATGACTTCTTCCATTCCTACACTCGACCCGGGATTTGATTCAGTCGAGTCATCAAAGACTCGAGATCCTGTGGAGTTCCGTCTGAGGCCAGACTTCAGCATCGATCCACATAATTGCCACCTTCAAACGAGCGAGATAATCCACATCACTGTCCCGGTGAGACTCCAATCGCAGCACATTCATCGCAACGTCATCTTTGACAAGAGAGTTTATGGGGTCAAGGCCTGTCTCAACCCGCCTAATTTCTGCTTTGAAGTCTTGACAAAGTTTTGCACAGTCGGAAAAGCAGTGAGTCGACAATTTAACAAGGCGTGACAGTCGACATCAACAAATCAGTTGAACAAAAGGAAATACCTTCAAGCTTCAAGACCAGTTTCTCAGTGAGCTTTCCCAGATAAGCCTCCAATTCACCCTTCTTGGCCTTGAGACTTCCAACTTCATCAGTCAAGCTTTCCTTGTCCTTCTTTAGCCGTGCAACCTCCTGGTTGGCTTCAGTGACGGCAGTCTTCAACTTGGATTTCTCCTCTTCCAACTTGTTGAATGAGGCCAGATTCTTGTCGGCAAGTGTCGTTTTCTCTCGCGCTTCCTTCTGAGCTGCGACAAGGTCTTGATCCTTCTTCTCCAGAGCCTGCTTTATTTTCTCTAAAGAAATAACATTCTTCAGACGAGCTTGGAGTTGACGATTTTCACTATGCACATCTGTTCGAGTGGAGTCACTCGGTTCAAAGAGACTAAAATAAATAAAAAAGAGAGAGTCATAAGGTGGACATTCGACAAATTGCTACCTCCCATGGTAGCTGCTTCGTCCTGGGCCTTCTTGAGATTCTTCTTGGCCAGCTCCAGATCAAAGTTGAGGCTGATCTGTTTCTTGTCCAGTTCAGCAAATTGAGCTCCAAGATCAAAAGACTTCTGCAGTCAGCAAATAAGATATGTTAGTCGACGGAAACAAAAGTCAATCTCAGCGAAAATTGCTCTAAGACTACCGCCGAATCAAACATTCAACAGTAGTCTAGGGGACTATGCCCAGTGGGTGCACTTGGCGTGCCCCCACTGGTCCGGTTTAACACTCGGCATGGTCTGCCCAGCACAAAAAAAAGAGATTCCCATATCCCAGCCGACTACCAGCAATCGACCGCGGTCTCCGGGACTACACCCAGTGGGTGCACTCTGCGTGCCCCCACTGGTTCAGAAAACACTCGACTCAACCTGGTCGACTCTAGTGGAAGAATAATTCAACACTAAGTCAGAACACCTAGTGGGTGATTGGATGTGAAATGCAGACCCATGATAGATGCACATAAAAGGTTCCAAAATGCTCATCCAAGGACACCTCGCAGACAATGAAGCAACAGTTGCAACTACCACTAGTCAAGAGACTAGTCGAAAACCAACTAACCTTGACGTTGGCTTGCAGAGTGGTGTTGGCATTGGAGGCAACCTGACTGGCCTTGTGCACTACCTTCATTTGCTCCATCACGAGGTTTTCCGGGAGAAGGGCCTCCCTGGTGGCACTCGACGGGTTGTCTGGAGTATGATATGCAGCGAAGAGCGATGAAGGCAGTACAGTCGGAGCGGTCACAGGATCTGAAGCATGGAGTTGTGCGGGCACAGCAGAGACCTAACTAGTCGACGCTGAAGGACCGGTCAATCGACAGTGGATTGCCAAAGGTAACATTTGCCCGAGCAGGATCTCCAGATTGCTAGACCACCATCTCTGGCGCTGATGTCGACTAAGGCACCTGACCCTTGACCGTCCTCCCGCTTGAGGCCCTGCCCCTCCTTCTCCTCTCTTTAAGAGGCACTTCATCCTCATCATCCGGAAGCTCAATGACTTCCCGCGGAACTGCAACAAAAAAGAACCTTAAGGATACAATCGACAGATAATCCAGTCGACAAAAACAAAATAAAGATATCGAGAGCGTACCAGCTTTGGAAGCAGCTGCGTCATCAGCCTCCTCATCACCCGCGGCCTTGTCAATATCTATGGAGGTCGCGGAAGTTGAAGCACTGAAAATTTCATAATCCATTCGTTCAGAGCAGAAGTATGAGTCGGTAGAAGAAAATTCAAAAAGATAGAATAGTCACCCAGAGGCAACATAAGCGTCCATCTTGATCTTGGGAAAGGTCTTCCGCGACTTCGAAGGGGCGACCTTCGGTTGCTTGGTGACCTTCTACGTCGGCTTCAGAGTCAAAGTCCGAGTGCGCTTATGTTCTTGGGTATTCGGAGCCACAGTCTTGCCGCGCCCGCCCGCCGGATCTTCGAGTTGCTTGGATCGATGCTCTGTGCGAGGTGGTGAGTCGAATACCTCTTCCTCGTCGGACTCATCACTCTCTTCCTCATCGTCATCTTCTGGGGATTGCCAATCGCCGCTCTCTTCTGTGATGTCCTCTCCCTCCTAGTCTTGCTCCAGGGATTGTTCACCATTGGGCATTGAGTACATCTCAGTATAAACCTATAAGACAAGAAGTCACTCAAATATCAGTTGGATTCAGAAACAGTTACAAGACAGATTGAAGTACACTCGGTAGCAAAGATTAGACCTTGTTCGGCTGGTTGTCAGTGTCGAATGGATCGACTCTCCTGGCTCCCCTGGGGTTATCCTTGTTTCCGGTAATACCCTTCAGCCACAGGGCCACCGTCTAATCTGTAACCTCCTCTGGGTGAACCCGAGCGGTGTTGTTGGCACCCGAGTACATCCACATCGAGTGGTCACGAGCTTGGAGCGGCTGGATGCGTCGCCTGAGAAACACCTCCAACAAATCGATGCCAGATACACCTTGACGGACTAACTGAACTACCCTCTCGACCAACATGTCAGTTTCCACCCTCTCCGCAGCGGTCACGGTCAGTTAAGAAGGTTGCTTGGCACGATCTAGGGAAAAAGGGGGGAGACCATTCGACTGACCAGGAGTCGCAATATCCTGGCAATAGAACCAGGTCGACTGCCAGCCACTGACTGACTCGGGAAGTGTCATGGGAGGGAAAGCACTCCTCTTCCTCATCTGGATCCCTAGACCCCCGCACATCTGGATCACGTCCATCCTCTCGTCACTCGAATTTGCCTTCTTCATGGTCTGGGAGCGAATTGTGAAGATGTGTTTGAGGAGACCCCAATGCGGTCGACAACCCAAAAAGTTCTCACACATGGACACAAACGCGGCGAGATACGTGATGGTGTTGGGAGAGAAGTGGTGAAGCTGAGTACCAAAAAGTTCAAGAAGCCCCAAAAAAGGATGTGGAGGAAGGGAGAAGCCACGGTCGACGTGGGTAGCAAGAAGGACACACTCACCCGATCGCACCTGAGGTTCTATCTCCCCCTTCGGCAGCCTCGCGGCCATGACAGCGATCAAACCGAAGGCGGCCAGCTCTTCCAAATCCTCTGGCTGGAGCAAAGATTGGATCCAATTGCCTTGGATCCAGACCGGCGGCACCGCAGACCTCGACGACGACCCCCGATTCGTCTTCTTGCCTTTCGCTGCCCCCGTCGCCTTTTTCGTGTGCTCCAGCGCCGCCGTCTTGTCCTTCACCATGGTGGCGGGATGCACACTAGCGGAGCATCGGCATCAAGGGTGGAGGAAGATGCAGTGGAGAAGCGGAGAAAGAAGAAGGGGAATGAGGGTGCACAGTGCAAATGCCTCGGCTCCGGCGCCTTTTAAGGACCGGCTTCCGAGTGGCTGACGCGTGGGCCTGAGCAATCCTGTCAAATCCCGCAACAGTCGCACGCTGGATACATGGCAAAAAAGGTGGCATGGAAATTGAGGCGCCCCTGTATATCCGTCCCGCTTACTACGACCCGCTCCGCCTCACGCGCTTCCCCAAATTTTCGAATCCCGTGAGATCCGTGATCCGTAGTAACCAATCACGTCGAAGATTTAGCATTGAAGCAACACTCGTCGAGTGCCAGCATAAGTCCACTCGACAATTTCTGAATCGATCAAGGCGACTGAAATGAAGCCGAAGTTTCAGTGTAGGCCTTCGATCTAGCATGGGCACTTGCGAAGCACAAGAGCCAAGGCAGGACCAACTTCAACCTTCTTTCCACTCGGACCTTAATCCTTTCGGGGGCTAATGACGATGCCATAGACCTAGGGTAGGGTCATAGGCCGGACCTATGCGCCCCACCCAAGGTCACTACCCGAGAAGCAAAGACATCCAAAGAACAGCAGGGAGTACCAATTGAAGTCATCGAGTGCAATCAACTCGACCAGTCATCTCACTCGGATACCCCTCCCTCCTAATTCCACTCGACCAATACGAAGCCATTCGACTATACAAGAAACCACTCGACCTACAGAAAACCTAGAGCCACTCAGGATGACAAACGGTCAAGCGTTCACTCCGTACTCTTAAAGGTCATTAAAAACACTTTGTAGCTGGCATGATCAGTAACGCCCTGTCTTAATGTACATTGAACCCCTGTAACGGAGGTGGACTGGGGTCCTGGCGCACTCTATATAAGCCACCCCCTCCTCTAGGACAAGGGTTCGCACCCCCTGTAACACACACACCCATATTCGAGTCGACCGCCTCAGGGCACCGAGACGTAGGGCTTTTACCTCCTCCGAGAGGGGCATGAACTCGTAAACTTGTGTGTACAACCTCGCCATAGCTAGGGCCTCGCCTCCTCATACGTACCCCCTATTCTTACTGTCAGACTTAGTACCACGACACCCAGCTCAGTAGATCTGACAGAAAACAACGAGAAAATGAAACAAGAGTTTTCTCCATGATACGGAGGTCAATAGGTTTGGGAGGTATATAAATATATTTTTTATCTTAGGGAACAAGCAGAACGGAAGAAAAATGGAGTTTGGAAAGTACCCGAGGTGGGAACAACCACCAGGGGGCGCCCTGGCATGCCAGTCGCACCTTGGTGTATCGTGCACACCAGGGTCACTTTCCTGGAAGTTTCTTATTTTCCTAATTTTCTAAATATTCCAAAACTAACAAAAAAATTATTTTTGCGGATTTTTCGGAGTCCGTTTACTTACTGTATCACGTACCTCCCTTTTTTCATGATTCTGGAGTGTTCCGGAAGGTTTCTTTTATGTGTTCTTCCGGTGTCAAAGTTTGGATAATATTACTTTCAACATTAATGGGCGTACCTAAGATATAATGTTTTATTCGTTGTCCATTAACAACCTTCGGGTTAGTACCTTCGACATTATTTATTTTGATAGCTCCGGATCGATAGACCTCCTCGATGACATAAGATCTTTCCCATTTGGAGAGGAGTTTCCCTGCAAAGAATCTGAAACAAGAGTTGTACAAAAGGACATATTCTCCAACTTTGAACTCACGCTTTTGGATTCTTTTGTCATGCCACCTTTTAACATTTTCTTTGAATAACTTTGCATTTTCATAAGCTCGGGTTCTCCATTCATCTAATGAGCTGATATCAAATACCTATTTTCACCAGCAAGTTTGAAATCATAGTTGAGTTCTTTAATTTCCCAATATGCTTTATGATCTAACTCAAGAGGCAAATGACAAGTTTTTCCATAAAACATTTTATTTGGAGACATACCCATAGGATTTTTATATGTTGTTCTATAAGCCCAAAGTGCATCATTTAGTTTCTTAGACCAATTCTTCCGAGACCTATTGACAGTCTTTTGTAAGTTAATTTCTCTATTGTTAAGTTCAACTTGACCACTAGACTGAGGATGATAAGGTGATGCAATTCTATGGTTAACATCATACTTAGCCAGCATTTTACGGAAAGCACCATGAATAAAGTGTGAACCACCACCAGTCATTAAATATCTAGGGACTCCAAACCTTGGGAAAATAACTTCCTAAGCATTTTAATAGAGGTGTTGTGATCAGCACTACTAGTTGGAATAGCTTCTACCCACTTAGTAACATAATCAACAACAACCAAAATATGTGTATACCCATTAGAGGAAGGAAAATGTCCCATGAAATCAAATCCCCAAACATCAAATGGTTCAACTGCAAGTGAATAATTCATAGTCATTTCTTGATGCTTACCGATAGTACCTATTCTTTCACATTCATCACAAGACGAGACAAACATACAGACATCCTTGAAGAGAGTAGGCCAATAAAAACCAGATTGCAATACCGTATGAGTGGTTCTGTCTCCCGCATGATGTCCTCCATAAGCTTCAGAGTGACATTTCCATAGGATTTGTTCCTGTTCATGCTCAGGTACACAACTTCTAATAATACCATCTACTCCTTCTTTATAAAGATGTGGGTCATCGCAAAAGTAATGTCATAAATCATAGAAGAATTTTTTCTTTTGTTGGTATGTGAATCTAGGTGGTATGTATTTAGCAACAATATAATTAGCATAGTCAGCATACCAAGGTATACTATTAGAAACATTTATTTTAGCTAATTGTTCATCAATAAAGCTATCGTTAATAGGTTGTGGGTCATCCAGAATATTTTCAAGCCTAGACAAGTTATCAGCTATGGGGTTCTCTGCCCCTTTCCTATAAGTGATATGCAAATCAAATTGTTATAACAGAAGAACCCACCAATCTTGGTTTAGCATCTTTCTTGTCCATAAGATATTTTATAGCAGCATGATCGGTGTGAACAATCACTTTAGAATGAACAATGTAAGGTCTGAATTTATCACAAGAAAACACTACTACTAAGAATTCTTTTTCACTAGTAGCATAATTTCGTTGAGCACTGTCTAGAGTTTTACTAGCATAATGGATAACATTCAATTTCTTATCAAGTCTTTGTCCTAGAACAGCACCAATAGCATAATCACTAGCATCACACATAAACTCAAAAGGCAAGTCCCAATCAGGTGGTTGAACAACAGGTGCAGTAATTAAGGCTTTCTTTGGTGTTTCAAAGGCTTCCAAGCAATCATCATCAAACACAAAGGGAATATCCTTTTGCAGAAGATTCGTAAGAGGGCTAGAAATTTTAGAAAAGTCTTTGATAAACCTCCTATAGAAACCAGCATGACCAAGGAAACTATGAATACCATTGACATCTTTAGGACATGGCATTTTCTCAATTGCATCAACCTTGGCCTGGTCCACTTCAATGCCCCTTTCAGAAATTTTATGGCCCAAAACAATACCTTCGTTAACCATAAAGTGGCACTTCTCCCAATTCAAGACAAGATTTGTTTGTTCACATCTCTGCAAAACTCGATCAAGATTGCTTAAACAATCATCAAAATACCTCCCATAAACAGAAAGGTCATCCATGAAAACCTCAACAATCTTTTCATAGAAATCAGAGAATATAGAAGCCATACATCTTTGGAAGGTAGCAGGTGCATTACATAATCCAAAAGGCATACGTCTATAAACATAAGTTCCAAAAGGACAAGTAAAAGTGGTCTTTTCTCGATCAAGTTGTGAAACAGGTATTTGTGAAAAACCAGAATATCCATCAAGAAAGCAAAAATGTGTGTGCTCAGATAATCTTTCTAACATTTGATCAATAAAAGGCAGAGGGTAATGATCTTTTCTAGTTGCTTTGTTTAATTTTTATAATCAATTACAATCATATAGCCTGTGACAATTCTTTGTGGAATGAGCTCGTTATTATCATTAGGAACAATAGTAATACCTCCCTTCTTAGGGACACAATGAACATGACTTGCCCATCTACTATCAGCTATAGGATATATTATACCTACTTCCAGAAGATTCAATATTTCTGTTCTTACCACTTCTTTCATCTTCGGATTTAACCGTTGTTGGTGATCAACAATGGGTTTAGCATCAGTTCCCATATTGATCTTGTGCTGACATAGAGTGGTACTAATGCCCTTAAGATAATCAAGTGTATATCCGATAGCAGCTCTGTGCTTCCTTAGAAATTTCAATAATCTTTCTTCTTCATGTTCTGAAAGGTTATCACTAATAATAACAGGATATATGTTTTCCTCATAAAGATAATCATATTTCAAAGTGTCTGGCAATTATTTTAATTTAAACACAGGATCACCTTTAGGTGGAGGAGGACCTCCTGGAGTTTTAATAGGCAAATTGTGTTTAAGCAGATGTTGTTGTTCGAAAAAGATTATATCTATTTCATTTCTTTCACGCACATGTAAATAATTTTCATGGTCTAGCAGATATTGTTCTAAAGGATCAGTAGGAGGTACAACAATAGAAGCAAGACCAATAATTTCATCCTTACTAGGCAAATCTTTCTTATGAGGTTGTCTACTAAACTTGGAAAAATTAAATTCATGAGATTCATCACCAAAGCTAACACCGACAGTTTGTTTCTTACAATCTATGCTGGCATTGATGGTGTTCAAGAAAGGTCTACCAAAAATAATTGGACAAAAGTCATCTTGCGGGGAACCAAGAACAAGAAAACCAGTAGGGTATTTTATTTTCCCACACAAGACTTCAACATCTCTAAGAATCCCAATTGGTGATATAGTATCTCTATTGGCAAGTTTAATAGTGACATCTATGCCTTCTGTTTCAGCAGGTGCTATTTCATTCTTAATTTCATCATATAAGGAAAAAGGAATAGCACTCACACTAGCACCTAGGTCACATAACCATGATAACATTGATCTCCTATCTTAATTGAGAGAACAGGCATGCCAACAACTGGTCTATGTTTATCCTTTGTATCAGGTTTGGCAATTCTAGAAGCATCATCACAGAAGTAAATAACTTTGCCCATCAATATTATCGACTAAGAGATCTTTAATCATAGCTACACTATGTTCAACTCCAATTTGTTCAGCTGGTTTGGGTGTTCTAACATAACTTCTGTTAACACAGTTGAAGCCTTAGCATGTTCCTTTATCCTAACAGGGAAAGGTGGTTTTTCAATATAAGCAGTGGGAACAACTGGATCAACATTGTGAATGATAGTTTCTTATTTAACTTTTATTGGTTCTTTAATTTCTTCTTTAATTGGTGGGTGATATTTAAACCACTTCTCCTTAGGAAGATCAACATGAGTAGCAAAAGATTCACAAAAGGAAGCTACTATCTCAGAGTCAATTCCGATCACGATGAACTAGATGCATAGGATATTTTTTTTGATGAAATTCCAATTTCAACTGATTCCAGTTCCAAGATCTAATACCATCGCCTAGCCTATACCATGTCAATGCTTTTCCCTTCAAAGATAAAGGGAAAACCTTCTTGTTAGCATCATCTCCGGGCAAACCTGCAAGCTTAAACAATCCATAAATTTCATCCACATATATCAAGTGCATATCAGGATGTTCGGTTCCATCTCCTACATATGTATTAGCTAGCAGTTGTTCTAACATAGCCGAAGGGATTTCATATTCAATATTTTCAGTAGGTGCAGTAGGTTGACGGGCAAATAATTGTGGTTCCGGTCGAGGAGAAGATACCCCGAACAAACCCCTCAAAGGATTGTTTTCCATAGTAGCAAGTGACGATAAATTTCAGCACGTAGTAATAATGTTTCTTTACCAATTTCCACTTATCAAGAGCGCTTCACTCCCCGGCAATGGCCCCAGAAAATAGCCTTGATGAACCACAAGTATATGGGGTCAATTGTAGACTTTTTGATAAGTAAGAGTGTCGAACCCACCGAGGAGCAGCAGGAAATGACAAGTGGTTTTCAGCAAGGTAATGTCTGCAAGTGCCAAAATTGTAAGTAGCGGAGTAGTTTGATAGCAAGATAATTTGTAACAAGCAAGTAAAGATAGTTGTAACAAAAATGCAGCAAGGTAGCCCAATCCTTTTGAGGCAAAGGACATGCCAAAATGGTATCTTATGATAAGCAAAGTGTTCTTGAGGGTACACGGGAATTTCATCTAGTCACTTTCATCATGTTGGCTTAATTCGTGTTTGCTACTTTGATAATTAGGTATGTGGGTGGACCGGTGCTTAGGTGATGTTATTACTTGAAAAAACCTCCTACTTATGATTAACCCTCTCGCAAGCATCCAGAACTATGAGAAAAGCATTAAGAATAAATTTTAAACATAGCATTAAATTTTTGGATCCAATTGGTCCCTTACGGAATAGCGCATAAACTAGAGTTTAAGCTTCTGTCACTCTCGCAACCCATCATCTAATAACTACTCCACAATGCATTCCCTTAGGCCCAAATATGGTTAAGTGTCATGTAGTCGACATTCACATGACACCACTAAGGGAATCACAACATACATATCATCAAAATATCGAACACATACCAAGTTCACATGATTACTTGCAACATGATTTCCCCTGTGACATTGAGAACACAAGTAACTAGTCACAAATGATAATCATGCTCAAGATCAGAGGGGTGTTAAATAGCATAATGGATCTGAACATATAATCTTCCACTAAATAAACCATATAGTAATCAACTACAAGATGTAGTCAACACTACTAGTCACACAGAAGCACCAACCTATAGTTTCGGTACAAAGATTGAACACAAGAGATGAACTAGGGTTTGAGAGGAGTTAGTGTTGTTGAAGATGTTGATGAAGATAGCCCTCCCCAGAATGAGAGAGCTGTTGGTGATGATGATGATGATGATTACCCCCTCTAGGAGGGAAGTTCCCCGGGCAGAATCGCTCCGCCGGAGGGCAAAAGTGCTCCTGCCCAAGTTCCGCCTTGAGACGGTGGCGCTTCGTCCCGAAAGTCCTCTCCTTATTTTTTTCTAGGTCAAAATGACTTATATACCAGAAGAGGGGCACCAGAGGTGGGCCTGGGTGAGCACAACCCACCAGGGCGCGCCTGGGCTCCCTGGCGAACCCAGGTGGGACGTGCCCACCTGGTGGGAGCCTTCTGGTACTTATTGTCTCCAAAAATTCTCATTTATTCCATAAAAAATCCTCCTGAAGTTTCAGTTCATTTGGAGTTGTGTAGAATAGGTAGCTTCACGTAGCTTTTTCAGGTCTAGATGTCCAGCTGCCAGAATTCTCCCCCTTTGTGTATACCTTGCATATTATAAGATAAAAGGCATTAGAATTACTCTAAAAAGCATTATTATACAATAAAACAACATAAATAACAATAGGAAAACATGATGCAAAATGGACGTACCAGTTTCCAGTCGTATTCAGGTCGTGGTGGCCCAGTAGGCAGTTTTTTCTGTTTTATTGTTTTCTTTTTTTCTTTATTTATTTTCTTTTGTTTCTACTTACAGTTTTTCAGAGATTCTTTTTGCTTTTAGGTCACAAAAATTATAAACTTTCTCTTAGTGCCATTACTTTTCAAATTTGAATAATTTAAATTTGAATTCTTTTAAATTTGTGTGAATCACTAGTTTGTGAATAACTTTACTACAAAAATAGATTTTTGAGTGATTCTTTTTCCTCCTATTTAATATTACTGTGTTTTTCATTACATTCAATGTGGTAATTTTTAGGTTATTTTAAATGTCTATTTTAATCAAAAATAGATCTTGTTATTTTAGTTTGCTATTAAAGTTTGTAACAAAAAAATTCCTTATGAAAATTCTTTTTGCCATGAATGTTCTGAACAAAAATACTTTGATAATTTTAGTTTCATAAATTTTATATAATTTTAGTTTTAAAAATACTAGATGTTTATAAAAATCTTTTTAGCTTATTCCTTTTGCTATTAGAGTTTTATAAAAGCTTTCTAGGTGATTCTTTTTGCTATTGAAGAATATTATAGTTTTGTTTTAGTTGATCATAACAGAATATTTTAATTGATTAGTTTTAGTTCATTCGTATTGCTAGTTTCATAAAAGTTTTCTAGTTCATTCTTTTTGCTATTAGTTCATTCTTTGAGCTAAATGACACTGAAATTGAAAAGCACTACAAATGAACTCTGAAAAGGTTGAAAATTGGCATGGTATTATCATTTCACCCACATAGCATGTGCTCAAAAATTGAGAGGGTGACGACAAAAACTGTATGCACTTCGTGTACAAAATGGACAATCTCCTTCGAAGTATTAGGGTTTCGGACGAAAACTCATCTGTTACATAGGGATTTCATTGTTTTGAACTTATTTGAACTCCAGACTTTTTGTGTGTTCAAAATGCACCATTCAAAGCCACATCATCAATTTTTAACCCTTTCTGACTTCTTTGGTATTTTTCATGAATTTACTCTTTTTTGAGCTAAATGACCCTAAAATTGAAAAGCACTACAAATGAACTCTAAAAAGGTTGAAAGTTGGCATGGTATCATCATTTCACCCACATATCATGTGCTAAAAAGTTGAGAGGGTTACGGCAAAAAGTGGATGCACTTCGTGTACAAAATGGACAATCTCTTTCGAAGTATCAGGGTTTCAGACGGAAACTCATCGGTTACAAAGGTATTTCATTTCTTTTTGAACTTATTTAAACTCCAGACTTTTTTGTGTTTAAAATGAACCATTCAAAGCCACATCATCAATTTTCAACCCTTTCAGAATTCATTAGGTATTTTTAATGCATTTAATTTTTTTAAGCTAAATGACCCTGTAATTGAAAAGCACTACAAATGAACTCTGAAAAGGATGAAAGTTGGCACGGTACCATCATTTCACCCACATAGCATGTTATAAAAAGTTGACAGGGTTACAACAAAAACTGGATGCACTTCGTGTACGAAACGGACAATCTTTCGAAGTATCAGGGTTTCATACGAAAACTCATCTGTTACAAAAGGCATTTCATTTCTTCACATGTAACTGTAGTGATATTCTAGATCAAAGGCTTCATCACCATAGTTGTGGAGAGAAAGTCTTCCTTCTAGCCTAGCACGGTTGCGAATATATTTCTTCAATACTCCCATGAACCTCTCAAAGTGGCAACATATTGTGTAGAAATACAGGGCCCAGAATGACAATCTCGTCGACTAAATGAACTAGGACATGTGTCCTGATATTGAAGAAGGATGGTGGGAACACCAGCTCAAAACTAACAAGACAATGCGCCAGATCACTCCTTAACCTTGGTAGGATTTCTAGATCTATCACCTTCTGAGATATTGCATTGAGGAATGCACACAACTTCACAATGGCTAATCGAATGTTTTCCGGTAGAAGCCCCCTCAATGCAACCGGAAGTAGTTGCATCATAATCATGTTGCAGTCATGAGACTTTAGGTTCGGAAACTTTTTCTCTGCCATATTTATTATTCTCTTTATATTCGACGAGAAGCCAGACGGGACCTTCATACTGAGCAGGAATTCAAAGAAGATTTCCTTCTCTTCTTTGGTAAGAGCATAGCTGGCAGGACCTTCATACTGCTCTGGAGGTATACCATATTTTTCGTGCACACGTTGCTGGTCCTCCCATGCCTCCGGTGTATCTTTTGTCTTCCCATACATGCCCAAGAAGCCTAGCAGTTTCATGCAAAGATTCTTCGTCATGTGCATCACGTCGATTGTAGAGCGGACCTCCAAGTCTTTCCAGTAGGGTAGGTCCCAAAATATAGATTCCTTCTTCCACATGGGTGCGCGTCCCTCGGCGACATTTGGAATAGATAGTCCACCGGGACCCTTTCCAAAGATTACTTGTAAATCATTGACCATAGCAAGTACGTGATCACTAGCGCGGACTGCGGGCTTCTTCCGGTATTCTGCCTCGCCTTTGAAATGCTTGCCTTTCTTTCGACATTGATGGTTGGTTCGAAGAAATCGACGATGCTCCAAGTACACATTATTCCTGCATTTGTCAAAAATATATACTTTTGGTGTCATCTAAACAGTCCGTGCATGTGTGGTATCCCTTGTTTGTCTGTCCTGAAAGGTTATTGAGAGCAGGCCAGTCATTGATGGTTACAAATAGCAACCCATGTTGATCAAATTCATGCTGGTCTTTCTCATCCCACACACGTACACCTTTTCCATTCCACAACTGTAAAAGTTCTTCAACTAATGGCCCTAGGTACGCATCAATGTCGTTGCCGGGTTTCTTAGGGCCTTGGATGAGAACTGGCATCATAATGAACTTCCACTTCATGCACAGCCAAGGAGGAAGATTACAGATACATAGAGTCACGGGCCAGGTGCTATGATTGCTGCTCTGCTCCCCAAAAGAATTAATGCCATCCACTCTTAAACCAAACCATACATTCCTTGCATCACCTGCAAAGTCCCCCCACTTTCTCTTGATTTTTCTCCACTGCGACCCGTCAATGGGTGCTCTCAACTTCCCGTCTTTTTTACGGTCCTCTTTGTGCCATCGCATCAACTTGGCATGCTCTTTGTTTCTGAACAGATGTTTCAACTATGGTATTATAGGAGCATACCACATCACCTTGGCAGGAACCCTCTTCCTGGGCCGCTCGCCCTCAACATCACCAGGGTCATCTTGTCTGATCTTATACCGCAATGCACTACATACCGGGCATGCGTTCAAATCCTCGTACGCACGGCGGTAGAGGATGCAGTCATTAGGGCATGCATGTATCTTCTGCACCTCCAATCCTAGAGGGCATAGAACCTTCTTTGCTCCGTACGTACCGTCGAGAAATTCGTTATCCTTTGGAAGCTTCTTCTTCAATATTTTCAGTAGCTTCTCAAATCCATTGTCAAACACACCATTGTCTGCCTTCCACTGCAGCAATTCCAGTGTGGTACCGAGCTTTGTGTTGCCATCTTCACGATTTGGGTACAACCCTTCTTTATGATCCTCTAACATGTGATCGAACCTCAACTTCTCCTTTTCACTTTCGCATTGTCTCTTTGCATCAACAATGACCCGACGAAGATCATCATCGGGCACATCGGCTGGTTCCTCTTGATCTTCAGCTTCCCCGTTGCAGCATCACCGTATTCAGGGGGCACATAGTTGTCTTGTCATCATCCTCTTCGTCTTCGGTGTTTTCCACCATAACCCCTGTTTCTCCGTGCTTGGTCCAAACAATATAGTGTGGCATGAAACCCTTCATAAGAAGGTGGGTGTGAAGGATTTTCCAGTCGGAGTAAGACTTCGTATTCCCACATATAGGGCATGGACAACACATAAAACCATTCTGCTTGTTTTCCTTAGCCACTTCGAGAAAATTATGCACGCCGCTAATGTACTCGGAGGTGTGTCTATCACCATACATCCATTGTCGGTTCATCTGCGTGCATTATATATAATTAAGTGTGTAAAAAACCATTACAGAACATCATGAATATAGAAGTGACCAAATTAATTAAAGTTAATCGTCACATTAAAATCAAAGTACAGTAGCGATCAAATGTTATTGCAGAAAAAAATACATAGGAGAGGACGGGGATGGGACAGGACGGACCGCCGAACCTAGACAAATCTTGAGGAAAATGGAGCTTGGACAAGGTGCGACGAGAGGAGAAAGCTTAAGTATGACTCGGGCATTTCATCGAACACCTCATGTGCATAGGAGGTGAGGTAGAGCACCACAGAGCTCTACCACGGCCGGCCAAAAAACAGAGAAGTGCACTGCTCTGCTCGATCGAGGGGCGGGGGTATATATAGGCCACTCTTTAGTCCCGATTTGTGGCTAAAACCGGGACTAAAGGACCACATTTGGTCCCGGTTCCAGCCACGAACCGGGACTAAAGGTTGTGGGCCAGGAGCGAGGGCCATTGATCCCGGTTCGTGTTTGGAACCGGGACCAAATGGGTCAGACGAATCGGGACCAATGGCCCCCAGGCCCGGCCGGCACCCTGGCCTCACGAACCGGGATTGATGCCCCCATTGGTCCTAGTTTGTAGGGTAACCAGGATTAATGCCCTTTTCAGGCCAGGACCATAGCCCTGTTTTCTACTAGTGATTGCACCTTACACCAAGAGCTAAGAGCACCACAGAAATAGGGTATCACCTCCACTTGAGAGGGCCTGAACCTTTATATATCCTTGTGTGTACTCCCATATGTTAATAAAAACATGAAGAGTTTGAAGGAAATATGCCCTAGAGGCAATAATACGTTATTATTTATTTCCTCATATCATGATAAATGTTTATTATTCATGCTAGAATTGTATTAACCGGAAACATGATACATGTGTGAATACATAGACAAAACTATAGTCACTAGTATGCCTCTACTTGACTAGCTCATTAATCAAAGATGGTTATGTTTCCTAACCATAGACATGTGTTGTCATTTGATTAGTGGGATCACATCATTAGGAGAATGATGTGATTGACATGACCCATTCTATTAGCCTAGCACTTGATCGTTTAGTATCTGCTATTGCTTTCTTCATGACTTATACAAAGTTCACGCAACTATGAGATTGTGCAACTCCGTTTACGGAAGAACACTTTGTGTGCTACCAAAGCGTCACAACGAATCGGGTGATTATAAAGGTGCTCTCAGGTGTTTCCGAAGGTACATGTTGGGTTGGCATAATTCGAGATTAGGATTTGTCACTCCGATTGTCGGAGCGGTATCTCTGGGCCCTCTCGGTAATACTCATCACCTAAGCCTTGCAAGCATGTAACTAATGAAGTTAGTTATGAGATGACGTATTACGGAACGAGTAAAGAGACTTGCGATAGCGAGATTGAACTAGGTATTGGATACCGGCGATCAAATCTCGGGCAAGTAACATACCGATGACAAAGGGAACAAAGTATGTTGTTATGCGGTTTGACCGATAAAGATCTTCATAGAATATGTAGGAACCAATATGGGCATCCAGGTCCGCTATTGGTTATTGACCGAGAATGGTTTTAGGTCATGTCTACATAGTTCTCGAACCCGTAGGGTCCGCACGCTTAACGTTCGATGACAGTTTATTATTTATTATGAGTTTATAAGTTTTGATGTACGAAGTTTGTTGAGTCCGGATGTGATCACGGACATGACGAGGAGTCTCGAATGGTCAAGACATAAAGATTGATATATCGGAAGCCCATGTTTGGACTTGGAAGGTTCAGTGAAAGCGGATTTTACTGGAACACCGGGGTTACGGAACCTCCCGGAGATAATGGGCCTTAATGGGCCATGAGGGAAAGGAGGAAGGGCCGGCCAGGGCAGGCCGCGCGCCCCCTTCCCCCCTAGTCCGAATAGGACAAGGAAGGGGGGGGCGGCGCCCCCCTTTCCTCTTTCCCTCCTCCCAAGTCCTAATCCGACTAGGAAAAGGGGGGGAGTCCTACTCCCGGTGGGAGTAGGACTCCTCCGGCGCGCCTCCTCCTAGGGCCGGCCGCACCCCCCCCCCCCCTTGCTCCTTTATATACGGGGACAGGGGACACCCCATAGACACAAGTTGATCTACGGATCGTTCCTTAGCCGTGTGCGGTGCCCCCTTCCACCATATTCCACCTCGGCCATATCACCGCGAAGCTTAGGCGAAGCCCTGCGCCGGTATCAAGATCGTCACCACGCCGTCGTGCTGACGGAGCTCTCCCTCGACACTCAGCTGGATCGGAGTTCGAGGGACGTCATCGAGCTGAACGTGTGCTGAACTCAGAGGCTCCGTACGTTCGGTGCTTGGATCGGTCGGATCGTGAAGACGTCGACTACATCAACCGCGTTGTGCTAACGCTTCGCTTACGGTCTCACGAGTGCGTGGACATACACTCTCCCTCTCGTTGCTATATCATCACCATGATCTTGCGTGTGCGTAGGAAATTTTTTGAAATTACTACGTTCCCCAACAGTGGCATCCGAGCCTAGGTTTTATGCGTTGATGTTATATGCACGAGTAGAACACAAGTGAGTTGTGGACGATATAAGTCATACTGCCTACCAACATGTCATACTTTGGTTCAGCGGTATTGTGAGATGAAGCGGCCCGGACCGACATTACGCGTACGCTTACGCGAGACTGGTTTCACCGTTACGAGCACTCGTGCTTAAAGGTGACTGGCGGGTGTCTGTCTCTCTCACTTTAGTTGAACCGAGTGTGGCTACGGCCGGTCCTTGTGAAGGTTAAAATGGAGTCTATTTGACAAACTATCGTTGTGGTTTTGATGCGTAGGTAAGAACGGTTCTTGCTAAGCCCGTAGCAGCCACGTAAAATTTGCAACAACAAACTAGAGGACGTCTAGCTTGTTTTTGCAGGGCATGTTGTGATGTGATATGGTCAAGACGTGATGCTATATTTTATTTTATGAGATGATCATGTTTTGTAACCGAAGTTATCGGCAACTGGCAGGAGCCATATGGTTGTCGCTTTATTGTATGAAATGCAAGCATACTGTAATTGCTTTACTTTATCACTAAGCGGTAGCGATAGTCATAGAAGCAATAGATGGCGTAAACGACAACGATGCTACGATGGTGATCAAGGTGTCGCGCCGGTGACGATGGTTATCACGGCGGTGCTTCGGAGATGGAGATCACAAGCACAAGATGATGATGGCCATATCATATCACTTATATTGATTGCATGTGATGTTTATCCTTTATGCATCTTATCTTGCTTTGATTGACGGTAGCATTTTAAGATGATCTCTCACTAAAATTATCAAGTAGTGTTCTCCACGAGTATGCACCGTTGCCAAAGTTAAATCGTGCGAGACACCACGTGATGATCGGGTGTGATAAGCTCTCGTCCATCTACAACGGGTGCAAGCCAGTTTTGCACACGCAGAATACTCGAGTTAAACTTGACGAGCCTAGCATATGCAGATATGGCCTCGGAACACGGAAAACGAAAGGTCGGCGTGAATCATATAGTAGATATGATCAACATAATGATGTTCACCATTGAAAACTACTCCATATCACGTGATGATCGGTTATGGTTTAGTTGATTTGGATCACGTGATCACTTAGATGACTAGAGATGTGTCATCTAAGTGGGAGTTCTTAAGTAATATGATTAATTGAACTTAAATTTATCATGAACTTAGTACTGATAGTATCTTGCTTGTCTATGTTTGTTTGTAGATAGATGGCTCGTCTTTGTTGTTCCGTTGAATTTTAATACATTCCTTGAGAAAGCAAAGTTGAAAGATGATGGTAGCAATTACACGGATGGGTCCGTAACCTAAGGATTATCCTCATTGCTGCACGGAAGAGTTACGTCTGGAAGCACCGCTGGGTGCCAAGCTTCTTCTTGATGCAACTAACGGCGTTAAGAACGTCTGGCGAGCAAAGTGATGACTACTCTATAGTTCGATGTGCCATGCTTTACGGCTTAGAACGGGTCTTCAACGGCGTTTTGAGCGTCATGGAGCATATGAGATGTTCCAGAGTTGAAGTTAATATTTCAAGCAAATGCCCGGATTGAGAGATATGAAGTCTCCAATAAGTTCTATAGCTGCAAGATGGAAGAGAATAGTTACGTCGGTGAACATATACTCGAATGTGCTGGGTATAACAATCACTTGATTCAAGCGGGAGTTAATCTTCACGATGATAGTGTCATTGATGAATTCTTCAATCACGCCACCAAGCTACAAGAGCTTCGTGATGAACTATAATATGCAAGGGATGAACAAGACTATTCCCGAGCTCTTCGCGATCTTTGAAAGCAGCGGAGGTAGAAATCAGAAGGAGCATCAAGTGTTGATGGTCAACAAGACCACTAGTTTCAAGAAGAAGGGCAAAGGGAAGAAGAAGGAACTTCAAAAGAACGGCAAGCAAGTTGCTGCTCAAGAGAAGAAACCCAAGTCGGACCTAAGCACAGGCCGAGTGCTTCTACCGCAAGCGCATCGTCCTTTGAAGCGGAATTGCCCCAAGTATTTGGCGGATAAGAAGGATGGCAAAGTGAACAAAGGTATATGTGATATACATGTTATTGATGTGTACCTAACTAGAGCTCGTAGTAGCACTGGGTATTTGATCTGGTTACATTGCTAATATTTGCAACTCGAAGCAGGGACTACGGAATAACCGAGCATCGCCAGGGCGAGGTGACGATGCGGCGTGGGAAGCGGTTCCAAAGTCGATGTGATCGCGGTCGGCACGCTACCTCTACATCTACCATCGGGATTAGTTTTAGACCTGAATAATTGTTATTTGGCGCATCGTTGAGCATGAACATTATATCTGGATCTTGTTTGATGCGAGACGGTTATTCATTTAAATCGAGAATAATGGTTGTTCTATTTATATGAGTAATATCTTTTATGGTCATGCGCCCTTGAAGAGTGGTCTATTTTTATTGAATCTCGATAGTAGTGATACACATATTCATAATGTAGAAGCCAAAAGATGCAGAGTTGATAATGATAGTGCAACTTATTTGTGGCTTGCCGTTTAGGTCATATCGGTGTAAAACGCATGAAGAAACTCCATCTTGATGGACTTACGGAATCACTTGATTATGAATCACTTGGTACTTGCGAACCGTGCCTCGTGGGCAAGATGACTAAAACACCGTTCTCCGGAACTATGGAGAGAGCAACAGATTTGTTGGAGATCATACATACAGATGTATGTGGTCCGATGAATGTTGAGGCTCGTGGCGGATATCGTTATTTTCTCACCTTCACAGATGATTTGAGCAGATATGGGTATATCTACTTAATGAAGCACAAGTCTGAAACATTTGAAAAGTTCAAAGAAATTCAGAGTGAAGTAGAAAATCATCGTAACAAGAAAATAAAGTTTCTACGATCTGATCGTGGAGGAGAATATTTGAGTTACGAGTTTGGTTTACATTTGAAACAATGCGGAATAGTTTCGCAACTCACGCCACCTGGAACACCACAACGAAATGGTGTGTCCGAACATCGTAATCGTACTTTACTCGATATGGTGCGATCTATGATGCCTCTTGCCGATTTACCGCTATCGTTTTGGGGTTATGCTTTAGAGACGGCCGCATTCACATTAAATAGGGCACCATCAAAATCCGTTGAGACGACGCCTTATGAACTGTGGTTTGGCAAGAAACCAAAGTTGTCGTTTCTTAAAGTTTGGGGCTGCGATGCTTATGTGAAGAAACTTCAACCAGATAAGCTCGAACCCAAATCGGAGAAATGTGTCTTCATAGGATACCCAAAAGAGAACTGTGGTTTGGGTACACCTTCTATCACAGATCCGAAGGCAAGACATTCGTTGCTAAGAATGGATCCTTTCTAGAGAAGGAATTTCTCTCGAAAGAAGTGAGTGGGAGGAAAGTAGAACTTGATGAGATAACTGTATCTACTCCCTTATTGGAAGGTAGTTCATCACGAGAACCGGTTCCGTGACAACTACACCAATTAGTGAGGAAGCTAATGATATTGATCATGAAACTTGGATCAAGTTTCTGCTGAACCTCGTGAGGTCTACGAGTAAGATCCGCACTGAGTGGTACGTAATCCTATTCTAGAAGTCATGTTACTTGACCATGATGAACCTACGAACTATAAGGAAGCGATGATGAGCCCAGATTCGCAAAATGGCTAGAGGCCATGAAATCAGAGATGGGATCCATGTATGAAAACAAAGTATGGACTTTGGTTGACTTGCCGATGATCGGCAAGCCATTGAGAATAAATGGATCTTTAAGAAGAAGACTGACGCTGATGGTAATGTTATTGTCTATAAAGCTCGACTTGTTGCGAAAGGTTTTCGACAAGTTCAAGGGGTTGACTACGATGAGACTTTCTCACCCGTAGCGATGCTTAAGTCCGTCCAAATCATGTTGGCTATCGCTGCATTTCATGATTATGAAATTTGGCAAATGGATGTCAAGACTGCATTCTTGAATGGATTTCTAGAAGAAGAGTTGTATATGATGCAGCCGGAAGGTTTTGTTGATCCAAAAGGTGCTGACAAAGTGTGCAAGCTCCAGCGTTCCATTTATGGACTGGTGCAAGCATCTCGGAGTTGGAATAAACGCTTTGATAGTGTGATCAAAGCATATGGTTTTATACAGACTTTTGGAGAAGCCTGTATTTACAAGAAAGTGAGTGGGAGCTCTGTAGAATTTCTAGTTTTATATGTTGATGTCATATTATTAATTGGAAATGATATAGAATTTCTGGATAGCATAAAGGGATACTTGAATAAAAGTTTTTCAATGAAAGACCTCGGTGAAGCTGCTTACATATTGGGCATCAAGATCTATAGAGATATATCAAGACGCTGAATAGGACTTTCACAAAGCACATACCTTGACAAGATTTTGAAAAAGTTCAAAATAGATCAGGCAAAGAAAGGATTCTTGCCTATACTACAAGGTGTGAAGTTGAGTCAAACTCAATGCCCGACCACAGCAGAAGATAGAGAGAAAATGAAAAATGTTCCCTATGCTTCAGCCATAGGCTCTATCATGTATGCAATGATGTGTACCAGACCTGACGTATGCTTAGCAATAAGCTTGGCAGGAGGTACCAAAGTAATCCAGAGTGGATCATGGACAGCGATCAAGAACATCTGAAATACGAAAAGGACTAAGGATATGTTTCTCGTATATGGAGGTGACAAAGAGCTAGTCGTAAATGGTTACGTCGATGCAAGCTTCGACATCGATCCGACGATTCTAAATCGCAAACCGGATCGTGTTTATATTAAGCGGTGGAGCTGTAAGTTGGTGCGATTCTAAACAAAGCGTCGTGGCGGGATCTACATGTGAAGCGGAGTACATAGCTGCTTCAAGCAGCAAATGAAGGAGTCCGGATGAAGGAGTTCATTTCGATCTAGGTGTCATACCTAGTGCATCGGGACCAATGAAGATCTTCGTGACAATCTTGGTGCAATTGCTTTGGCAAAGGAATCCAGATTTCACAAGAGGACCAAGCACATCAAGAGACGCTTCAATTCCATTCGGGACCAAGTCCAAGTGGGAGACATAGAGATTTGCAAGATACATACGGATCTGAATGTTGCGAGACCGTTGACTAAGCCTCTCTCACGAGCAAAACATGATCAGCACCAAGACTCCATGGGTGTTAGAATCATTACTATGTAATCTAGATTATTGACTCTAGTGCAAGTGGGAGGCTGAAGGAAATATGCCCTAGAGGCAATAATAAAGTTATTATTTATTTCCTCATATCATGATAAATGTTTATTATTCATGCTAGAATTGTATTAACAGGAAACATGATACATGTGTGAATACATAGACAAAACTATAGTCACTAGTATGCCTCTACTTGACTAGCTCATTAATCAAAGATGGTTATGTTTCCTAACCATAGACATGTGTTGTCATTTGATTAGTGGGATCACATCATTAGGAGAATGATGTGATTGACATGACCCATTCTATTAGCCTAGCACTTGATCGTTTAGTATACTGCTATTGCTTTCTTCATGACTTATACAAAGTTCCTACAACTATGAGATTGTGCAACTCCGTTCTTGGAAGAACACTTTGTGTGCTACCAAACGTCACAGCGAATCGGGTGATTATAAAGGTGCTCTCTGAGTTGTTTAGAAGGTACATGTTGGGTTGGCATAATTGAGATTAGGATTTGTCACTCCGATTGTCGGAGAGGTATCTCTGGCCCTCTCGGTAATACTCATCACCTAAGCCTTGCAAGCATGTAACTAATAAAGTTAGTTATGAGATAACGTACACGGAACGAGTAAAGAGACTTGCGTAACGAGATTGAACTAGGTATTGGATACAAACGATCAAATCTCGGGCAAGTAACATACCGATGACAAAGGAACAAAGTATGTTGTTATGCGGTTTGACCGATAAAGATCTTCGTAGAATATGTAGGAACCAATATGGGCATCAGGTCCCGCTATTGGTTATTGACCGAGAATGGTTTTAGGTCATGTCTACATAGTTCTCGAACCAAGAGGGTCCGCACGCTTAACGTTTGATGGCAGTTTTATTATGAGTTTATAAGTTTTGATGTACGAAGTTTGTTTGGAGTCCGGATGTGATCACGGACATGACGAGGAGTCTCGAATGGTCGAGACATAAAGATTGATATATTGGAAGCCTATGTTTGGACTTGGAAGGTTCCGAGTGAAAACGGATTTTCTAACACAGGGGTTCTGGAACCCTCCCGGAGATAATGGGCCTTAATGGGCCATGAGGGAAAGGAGGAAGGGCGGCCGGGGCAGGTCGCCCCTTCCCCTAGTCCGAATAGGACAAGGAAGGGGCGCGCCCTTTCCTCTTCCTCCCCCAAGTCCTAATCCGACTAGGAGGGGGAGTCCTACTCGGTGGGAGTAGGACTCCTCCGCCTCCTCCTAGGGGCGGCCGCACCCCTTGCTCCTTTATATACGAGGCGGGGGCACCCATAGACACAAGTTGATCTACGGATCGTTCCTTAGCCGTGTGCGGTGCCCCTTCCACCATATTCCACCTCGGTCATATCGTCGCGAAGCTTAAGCGAAAGCCTGCGCCGATAGAACATCAAGATCGTCACCACGCCGTCGTCTTGTGGAACTCTCCTCGACACTCGGTGAATCGGAGTTCGAGGGGCGTCATCGAGTGAGCGTGTGCTGAACTCGGAGGCTCCATACGTTCGGTGCTTGGATCGGTCGGATCGTGAAGACGTACGACTACATCAACCGCGTTGTACTAACGCTTCCGCTTACGGTCTACGAGGGTACGTGGACATGCACTCTCCCCTCTCGTTGCTATATCATCACCATGATCTTGCGTGTGCGTAGGAAATTTTTTGAAATTACTACGTTCCCCAACAGAGTTCTGATCTGAAATCATGACACTCGGGTCCTAAGGTCAAGCATTAGGCATAATAAAGTCATAGCAACATCAATCTTGGTCTATACAGGGTTCTAGGAACCGAATCCTATCAAATTCGGCATCTATTACATAAGAGATCTCATCCAATTCCCATCCACTCCGTGGTCCTGCAAAAAGATAACATCCACCCAACATTGTCAGATCAAATAATTGAGATTCATATCACTCACACACTCCACTTTTCGGTTGGTGGAAGTAAGCATATATTACTCCCCAACATTGTCAGATCAAATAATTGAGATTCATATCACTCACACACTCCACTTTTCGGTTGGTGGAAGTAAGCATATATTACTCCTGTGGATTGCCATTATCATACACTTTAATGTCAGGATAGCCTTCATCATTTCGATTTCACCAACTTCAGATCTGCTAACAGTGGTGCCAAAACCACCGTCACTCCACTCTATGCCCACTAATGCACGTGAGGGGCCAGGATCTCTACCCAATAAGGCAATAATGCAGTGTCAAGTGATATCATGTCCGTGATTCCACAGCACACGTAGCAGCTCTGCCCACCAATAATTGTATGTGAGCATACCAACCATGTATATTATGGACCTTGTCATTGGATCTTGGGGTTTATTTTTGGCAGAGGAATCAGCACGGTGCACGCATTGATTTCAGTGCTCGTGAGCTGTTGTGTGAAAACCCACATTGGCGGATCAGGGAAGCTGATTTACTACTGCCAATGTAGTCATGCTCGCTACTCCCTCGGTCAATAATTACCATCATCTGTAGTACCAAAATACGTATAATATTAAAATATATTTTATAATGATTCTAATAATATTTATTTTATACATTAGATGCTGATTTTTTTCTCATGTGCTTGGCAAAATTGAGTGTTTTTAGGATGGCAATGTATGTGATCATTTTTTTACTTACAGCTATACTTTAAGCTTTCACCGCCAGCAGAATGAGTTATACGGAGTAGATGAAAGCAAGACTCGAGGTGGCCAAAAAGATAAAGTACGTCACAACATGCAAAACCGAATCTTGCATCCACACCAGGATTTCTAACCATGCAAGATCTGATCACGTCAGGAGAAAGCAAAGGGACGCACCCAGATTTAGGCATCAAATATAAATCAGTATAATATAGCTGCAGGTGTGATCTTATCCCCGTAAATCACGGGTCATGATATCAGTGATGGCATATTTTTAGTTTTGGCCCATATGGAATCAGATCTAAGGGCGAGAATAATAGTAGGCCCAACTGGTTATATCTTATTTTGCAAATAAAGCATGATATTCCTCAAAACAAAAAACTGGTTATATCTTATTTTCATGTCATTTATAGCCAGTCCAATGACCAACATGCATAATTGTTATGAAGTTATGCTACTTTATTAGTACATGGTCCATCTCACACTTTAATGGTGTGTTGGAGGATATGTTGCACCACATCTCTTGGGGTAATGTACCCAAAAATATGCAGGTCCCAACATATGCAGTCCTATACTTCTCCCTCCCATCCGGATTGAAGGCTCATCTGAAAATTCTTATTGACTAAGGTAGATGGTGAGTGGATGTTCACGAGTTTTATGGTGCAAAAACTGTCCAATCAAATACTATCCACGTGTTCAACTCCTGAAGTAGTAAGTGCAGGATCCCCCTCTAGGTTGTCCATAGTGGGCAGTATCATAAGTTAGTGTATATGATATTAATATATGACACCACCTCCATAATGTATGGTACGTATCATATATTAGTATATGTAGATTACCTCATTATTGACATGCATGACATAATAGCATATTGTTTATTACCATACACTATCATAATATGTCATCTCATGAAAATTGCATAGTTGATATTCATGATACTAGTTATGAGCTTATGATACCCCCCATTACAGACGGTCTAATTGGATTCGCATGAAGCATGCATGGTCTCTAATGTCCTCTCTCTCATCTGTATGGAATGGGACTCAATTTGCTTTGAATGAATGAGACTCAAAGTGAGACTAATATTATGGAAATCTGAAAATTTTAAAATAAGCCCTCTGAAACAAAATGGAGGGAGTATCCTGTACGGATTTCTCGTAATGTGACATGAACGTGGCAGACATCTTTGATTGTCATATAGTGAGTTGGTCACATGGTAACAGTTAAGTGTCACATGGTATTGTGTCGATCCGCTCTCTCCACATGGTGGTGTTGCTGCTGCAGCAAGCAAGGGCATCTTACGTTTGGACCGCGGAAGCTATCCAATCCAGTTCTATATCGGTCCGCAGCGTAGTCCGAACATACTTTCTCCTGCAAAACCGAGACAAACATAAAAAGCTTTGCGGGAGTCCCAACATCCATCTGGTCAATCAAATGCCACCACACACCCTTCTCTCTCCATCCGATGGCAGAAGGCTGACAATTAACGTTGGCGTTTGGCGGAAGCTACTAATTACCGTTGCATTTGGTGGAAGATTTGCCCTAGCACAACATGCATTTGCCGGAAGGTTCACTAATATGGCCGGCCCACTTAATCAAAGCATATATTTGGGAGAAACTTCTAATTATCATGCACACTAATTAGCATTGGATGGCGGAAGCATTGGATGCACGGTAATGTGACATATACTCGGCCATGTTCATCACAAAAATGATAGCCTGGATTCCTTGCGGGCACTCCGCTCTAGTGTTGCTAATTCCCTGACCTCCATATCCATGGGCTCCGCATCAACTTGGAAAGAGCACAATCTTCCAAGTTTCGATCTCTCATTCACATGCGTTGGGCTTGTCCGCCATGGATACGAGATGGAGCTGGTGCGAGTGAAGGAAGAGGAGAGAAGACCGAGCTAGCTTTAGATGGACCTCATGGAAAAACTCTCTCTCTCTCTCTCTCTCTCTCTCTCTCTCTCTCTCTCTCTCTCTCTCTCTCTCTCTCTCTCTCTCTCTCTCTCTCTCTCTCTCATATATATATATATATATTCCCCCGCCGCCCACAGAGCAAAAATTCATCCCAGTTTGTAGATGATACCCCTCTAGCTAAAGAGCAAAAACTCTCTCATCACTGACCACCGTCCAAATCAGGAGGCCCCAAAATAATTCATCACAGCCCACTGTTGCTCAGTATGGCAGTGAGCCACGACACGGTGCTAGCATGCATGTGAGCCTCGTGACTCACGTCTGGTGCTTTTGTCTCCGAGTAGACACAGTTGAGCAGTGCACACCACGGCCCGAACAGTACCCTATGAAGCTGTAGGTGTATCGCAAGTGCCTTTGAGCGTTGATGATGAGCTGCACAAAGTACTTTATTCATGCGCTGATTCCACAGGAATATGACCTGCTAGGATGGCTTATATGCTGTCTGAATATTATCGGTGCACTTTGCTTACATGGTTAACTTTTGACGAACTAACCTTTGCCAGTCCGGCTTAATTATCACCATCTAGGTGGGTGCCAGCACATCTATCTATTATCTATATAAGCGTTAGCTAGCATACTTACTACTCAGTAGAAAACGAACACGCTAGTACCACCAGCAGCAGCAAACCTCGAGGAGGCAGAGGCAACTAATTAATGGGCTCCATGGCCGCGGAAATGGCTGCCGTCGAGGAGGAGGCGTGCATCTACGCCATGCAGCTGTCTTCCACGGCTGTGCTGCCGCTCACGCTCAAGAACGCCATCGAGCTGGGCATGCTCCAGATCCTGGTGGGCGCCGGCGGGAAGATGCTGTCACCGTCTGAGGTTGCGGCGCAGCTGCCGTCGCCGACGACCAACCCGGACGCGCCGGCCATGGTCGACCGCATGCTCCACCTGCTGGCATCTTACAAGGTGGTGTCGTGCGAGGTAGAAGAAGGCACGCACGCCCGACGGTACGGCCCCACGGCCGTGTGCAAATGGTTCACACCGAACGAGGACGGCATCTCCATGGCCCCGCTGCTCCTTCTCACCAACGACAAGGTCCCTATGGAGAGCTTGTAAGTATATACTCCCTTCATCTATTTACTTCGCATATATATAACTTTGCCTCGAGTCAAACTTTGTAAACTGTTACTAATTTTATAAAAACAAATTGACATTCACAATGCCAAGTCAATACCATTAGAATCAATATTCAATATATTTAATACCATGTATATTATTATTGTAAAAGTTTAGATTGTTCTCGATTAACTGGATCAAACTTTAAAAAAATTAACTTAGGTTAAAACTAATATGCAGAGTAAACAAAAATATAGGGAGCAATAGTACTCCTTCCCTCCTAAAATATAAGATGTTTTTTATAAGATAACTAGCCTTAAAAAGGGCTTATATTTTGGCACGAAGCTTGAATTTGTTACACGATAATTAATTTGCAGGTATCATTTGAAGGACGCGGTCCTTGATGGTGGCCTCCCATTCCACAAGGCACATGGGATGGCAATGTACGAGTACACCAAAACGGACGCGCGCTTGAACCGCGTCTTCAACGAGGCCATGAAGAGCTACACCACCATCGTCACCGGTAAGCTCGTCGAGCTCTACACAGGCTTCAAGGATGTCGCCACCCTCGTGGATGTGGGGGGCGGCATCGGCGCCACCATTCAGGCCATCACCTCCAAGTACCCGCATATCAAGGGGATCAACTTTGATCTGGCCCACGTCATCGCGGAGGCGCCGCAATCACCCGGCGTGGAGCACGTCGCTGGCGACATGTTCAAGAACGTGCCCGGCGGTGATGCCATCGTCCTGAAGTGGATCCTCCACAACTGGACCGACGAGCACTGCGCAACCCTGCTAAGGAACTGCTACGACGCGCTGCCTGCGCACGGCAAGGTTGTCGTCGTCGAAGGCATCCTGCCGGTCAAACCGGAGGCGACGTCCAGGGGGCAGCAAGCGTCCCTAAGCGACATGATCATGCTCACGCACACGGCAGGCGGCAAGGAGAGGAACCAGAGGGAGTTCGAGCAGCTTGCCAAGGACGCAGGGTTCACCGGTGTTAAGACCGCCCACATCTACAGCAACACCTTGGTCATTGAATTCACCAAATAGCTACATCCGTCGTCTCATGTCTCTTTTCGATTGTTGTTGCTCTCCAATTCTGCATGATGCGCACCTTACCTCCTTGATCCTGAATGGCGTATAATAAACGGATTTGCTAAATCTGAGTCCACTAGAATTTAGTTAAGCCTCAGTTGACTTCATAGCTAATCGATTCCGATGCTTTAAGATCTGTGCAAGGCTATTGAAATTGCGTTTCTGTCTTGTTTCCAATACGTACGAGTGGAGAAAGTATCTGGTGCACCGATGCTTGTCGTGCTACCGGTGCACCGGACTTCCATATCACACTTAAAAATGATCGAAAAAGGTTGAAATTTTTTAGCACACTCACACAACATCGGTTTATATTGTCGCAAAATTTCAACTCAAAATTCGAAACATTGCTCGAGGTACAAAAATCACAAAGTAGATGCTGAATAGTACATAACATAAGTTGGGCTTTAGATTTGGCCCATTATCATATTGATGCTAAATTTATCATTTTTGTATCTCGTGCAATGTTTTGAATTTGTAGTTGAAATTTTATGACAACATAGACCTATGTTGTGTCAATGTACTGCATTTTTTCATACTTTTTGAAACATTTTTGAGTGTGATATGGATGTCCGGTGCACCGGTGCACCAGATACTTTCCCAGTACGAGTGACCCTGCGGCCTGTATGTAGCGTTGACAACTGAGCTTTGTTCACGGGCCATTCATCCGTCTTAAGCCAGCATTGTTTTTTTTTCTCTTTCTTATCTACTTTTCTGTTTCGCAGGAGTGGACCCTTTTTCAGGTAGCTCCTATGTGGCGCCTTAAGCGCGACTACGAGGAACCGTGAAATTACTAATTAAGTAGCACTCTTTGCAAATGTCAGTCCCACTTTCCTAGGCGACGACAACTGTGTCCCATTGCATGCGCGCCACTTGTCGCAACCTGAGAGCTTTTATTTTTCGTAGATTTGTTTATTTAAAATGTTTTATCTCACAAACCCGTCCAAATCTCGAACCGTTTTCACCATTGGATTCCTCGCATCAAGCTCTTAAAAACTAGATCCTATGTTGATAGGTTTTGATGAACTTTTTTTCATAAAAAACCAGACGAAAAACCGTGCGAAAGGAAAAAAACGAGAGGCAAGGCTGTGCCTCTCGCGGAAGCAAATTCGTGCCTCCACGAGAAGTAAATCCGTGCCTCTCGTGGTTGAAAAAAAACGTGTTTTTTTTTTTCACTTTTGCAAGAGACACGGTCATGCCTCTCGCATAAGAAAATCCATGCCTCCACAAGATGTAAATCCGTGCATCTTAGGGAAGAGAAAATGGGGGCAGCAGGCATCCCTCAGCGACATGATCACGCTCACGCACATGGCAGGTAGCAAGGAGAGGCACCAGAGGGAGTTCGAGCAGCTTGCCAAGGCCACAGGGTTCACCGGTGTAAAGATTGCCTACATCTACCGCAGCACCTGGGTCATTGAATTTACCAAATAGCTAGATCCGTCGTCTCATATCTCTTCTAGCTGGTTGTTGCTCTCCAAATCTGCATGATGCGTACCTTATTTCCTAGCTCTTGAATAGCCTATAATAAATGGTTTGATATCCAAAGTTGTGGGAGAAATCGTTTTGACAATTTCAAGCCTAGAGTTATATAAAAACTCAACTTAGGAACTCACTACCACTTGACATAAGTGTTGGAAATATGCCCTAGAGGCAATAATAAAAGTATTATTATATTTCAATGTTCATGATAATTGTCTTTTTGTTCATGCTATAACTGTGTTATCCGGAAATCGTAATACACGTGTGAACACTTAGACCCCAATATGTCCCTAGTGAGCCTCTAGTTGACTAGCCCGTTGTGATCAATAGATGGTCATGGTTTCCTGACTATGGACATTGGATGTCGTTGATAACGGGATCACATCATTAGGAGAATGATGTGATGGACAAGACCCAATCATAAGCATAGCATAAAAGATCGTATAGTTCGTTTGCTAGAAGCTTTGCCAATGTCAAGTATCTATTCCTTCGACCATGAGATCGTGTAACTCCGGTTACCGTAGGAGTGCCTTGGGTGTATCAAACGTCACAACGAATCGGGTGACTATAAAGGTGCATTACAGGTATCTCCGAAAGTATCTGTTGGGTTGACATGGATCGAGCGGGATTTGTCACTCCGTATGACGGAGAGGTATCTCTGGGCCCACTCGGTAATGCATCATCATAATGAGCTCAATGTGACCAAGGTGTTGGTCACGGGATCATGCATTACGGATGCAGTAAAGTGACTTGCGATAACGAGACTGAACGAGGTATTGGGATACCGACGATCGAGTCTCGGGCAAGTAACGCATCGATTGACAAAGGAATTGCATACGTGGTTTGATAGAATCCTCGACATCGTGGTTCAACCGATGAAATCATCGAGGAGCATGTGGGAGCCAACATGGGTATCCAGATCCTGCTGTTGGTTATTGCCCGAGAGTCGTCTCGGTCATGTTCAGCATGTCTCCCGAACCCGTAGGGTCTACACACTTAAGGTTCGGTGGACGCTAGGGTTAGTAGGAAGACTAGTATGTGAATACCGAATGTTGTTGAGTCCGGATGAGATCCCGGACGTCACGAGGAGTTCGGAAGGGTCCGGAGGTAAAGAATAATATATAGGAAGTGGTGTTTCGCCATCGGGAAAGTTTGGGGTTCTGAAGCAAAATCTGGGACCACCGGAAGGGTCCCGAGGTCCACCGGTGGGGCCACCCATCCGGAGGGCCCCATGGGCCATAGGGGAAGGAACCAGCCCACAGGGGCTGGTGCGCCCCAGGCCCACCCGCGCCTAGGGTTGAAACCCTAGGGGTGAAGCGCCCTTTGGCAGGGGCACTCCACCCCTTGGCCGCCCCCCTTGAGATTGGATCTCTAGGGGGCCGGCCACCCCCCCGGGGGCCTATATAAAGGGGGGGGGGAGGGGGGGCTGCAGTACACAACACCCAAGGCGCAGCCCCTCCCCTCCCCAACACATCTCCTCCTCCGTAGAGCTCGGCGAAGCCCTGTCGGAGCACTGCTTCACCACCATCACCACGCCGTCGTCTTGCCGGTGGTGCTGTCTTCCTCAACCTCTCCTTCCCCTTGCTGGATCAAGAAGGAGGAGACGTCGCTCGTCCCGCACGTGTGTTGAGCGCGGAGGTCTTGTCCGTTCAAAGCACTTGGCATCGGTGATCTGAATCACGTCGAGTACGACTCCATCATCACCAAGCAAGCTTCGCACGCGATCTACAAGTGGTATGTAGATGCAAACTCTCTCCGTTACTCGTTGCTTAGATGAACTCATAGATGGATCTTGGTGAAACCGTAGGAAAAATTTTAATTTTTCGCAACGTTCCCCAACAAAGTGGTATCGAGCTAGGTCTATCGTAGTTCTCTATTGCACGAGTAGAACACAAATTTGTTGTGGGCGTTGATCTTGTCATCTTACTTGCCCCTACTAGTCTTTTCTTGCTCAACGGTATTGTGGGATGAAGCGGCCGGACCAACCTTACACGTGACGCTTACGTGAGACCGGTTCCACCGATCGACATGCACTAGTTGCATAAGGTGGTGGCGGGTGTCTGTCTCTCCCACTTTAGTTGGAGCGGAATCGATGAACAGGGCCCTTATGAAGGGTAAATAGAAGTTGACAAAATCACGTTGTGGTGATTCGTAGGTAAGAAAACGTTCTTGCTAGAACCCAATCGCAGCTACGTAAAAGATGCAACAACAACTAGAGGGCGTCTAACTTGTTTTTGCAGCGATTGATCATGTGATGTGATATGGCGAAGTTGTGATGAATGTTGAATTGTGATGTATGAGATCATGTTCTTGTAATAGGATTCACGACTTGCATGTCGATGAGTATGACAACCGGCAGGAGCCATAGGAGTTGTCTTTATTTTTGTATGACTGCGTGTCATTGAAGAACGCCATGTAAACTACTTTACTTCATTACTAAACGCGTTAGTCATAGAAGTAGAAGTAGTCGTTAGCGTGACAACTTCATGAAGACACGATGATGGAGATCATGATGATGGAGATCATGGTGTCAAGCCGGTGACAAGGTGATCATGGAGCCCGAAGATGGAGATCAATGGAGCTTGATGATATTGGCCATATCATGTCACAACTATATATAATTGCATGTGATGTTTATTATGTTTTTACATCTTGTTTACTTAGGACGACGGTAGTAAATAAGATGATCCCTTATAAAATTTCAAGAAGTGTTCTCCCTAAGCGTGCACCGTTGCTACAGTTAAATCGTTTCTAAGCACCACGTGATGATCGGGTGTGATGGATCCTTACGTTCACATACAACGGGTGTAAGACAGATTTACACAGCGAAAACACTTAGGGTTAACTTGACGAGCCTAGCATGTGCGGACATGGCCTCGAACACGGAGACCGAAAGGTCGAACACGAGTCGTATGGAAGATACGATCAACATGAAGATGTTCACCGATGATGACTAGTCCGTCTCACGTGATGATCGGACACGGGCTAGTCGACTCGGATCGTGTAACACTTAGATGACTAGAGGATGTCTAATCTAAGTGGGAGTTCGTAATTTTGATTAAGAACTTTATTATCATGAACTTAGTCTAAAACCTTTGCAAATATGTCTTGTAGATCAATGGCCAACGCTAATGTCAACATGAACTTCAACGCGTTCCTAGAAAACCAAGTGAAAGATGATGGCAGCAACTATACGGATTGGGTCCGAACACGAGGATCATCCTCATAGCTGCCAAGAAACAGTATGTCCTAGAAGCACCGTTAGGTGATCCACTGTTCTCCGCGCTGCAAGACGATTTGAGCGTCTGGCGGACTCGTTCGATGATTACTCCCTCGTTCAAGGCGGCATGCTCTACAGCTTAGAACCGGGGCTCCAAAAGCGTTTTGAGCATCACGGAGCATATGAGATGTTCAAGAGCTGAAACTAGTTTTCCAAGCTCATGCCCGGTCGAGAGATATGATGTCTCGACAAGTTCTACAGTTGTAAGATGGAGGAAAACAGTTACATCGGTGAGCACATCTCGAAGATGTCCGGGTTGCACTTCGTATGACCCAGTTGAACATTAACCTCCCGGATGAGGCGGTCATTGACAGAATCCTCGATCGCTCCCACCAAGCTTCAAGAGCTTTGTGATGAACTACAACATGCGGGGATGGTAAAGACCATTCTGAAGTGTTCTCGATGCTAAAGTCAGCAGAGGCTGAAATCGAAAGGAACATCAAGTGTTGATGGTCAATAAGACCACTAAGTTCAAGAAGGGCAAGGGTAAGAAGAACTTCAAGAAGGACGGCAAGGATGTTGCGCGCCCGTAAGTCTGTTGCCGGAAGAAGTCAAAGAATGGACCCAAGCACGAGACTGAGTGCTTTTATTGCAAGGGAAGGGTCCTTCGAAGCGGAACGCCCCAAATACTTAGCGGATAAGAAGGCCGCAACACCAAAGGTATATTTGATATACATGTAATTGATGTGTACCTTACCGATTACTCGTAGTAACTCCCGGTATTTGATCTTGGTGCCGTTGCTCATATTTGTAACTCACAGCAGAGCTGCGGAATAAACGGAGGCTGGCGAAGGACGAGGTGACGATCGGCGTCGGGAATGGTTCAGTCGATGTGATCGCCGTCGCACGCTGCCTCTACATTTACCTCGGGATTAGTTTTGAACCTTAATAATTGTTATTTAGTGCCAAGTTTGAGCATGAACATTGTATCGGATCTCGTTTGATACGAGATGGCTACTCATTTAAGTCCGAGAATAATGGTTGTTCGATTTACATGAGAGATATGTTTTATGGTCATGCTCCGATGGTCAATGGTTTATTCTTAATGAATCTCGGCGTAATATTACACATGTTCATAGTGTGGATGCGAAAAGATGTAAAGTTGATAACGATAGTCCCACATACTTGTGGCATCGCCGCCTTGGTCACATTGGTGTCAAGCGCATGAAGAAGCTCCATCTTGATGGACTCTTAGAGTCTCTTGATTATGAATCGTTTGACACATGCGAACCATGCCTCTTAGGCAAAATGACCAAGACTCCGTTCTCCGGAACAATGGAGCGAGCAACCAACTTGTTGGAAATCATACATCTTGATGTGTGCGGTCCAATGAGCGTTGAGGCTCATGGAGGATATCGTTATGTTCTCACTCTCACCGATGACTTGAGTAGATATGGGTATGTCTACTTAATGAAACACAAGTCCGAGACCTTTGAAAAGTTCAAGGAATTTCAGAATGAGGTGGAGAATCAACGTGACCGAAAGATAAAGTTCCTACGATCGGATCGTGGAGGAGAATACTTAAGTCACGAATTTGGCACACACTTAAAGAAATGTGGAATCGTTTCACAACTCACGCCGCTGGAACACCTCGGTAAACGGTGTGTCCGAGCGTCGAATCGCACACTATTGGATATGGTGCGGTCTATGATGTCTCTTACCAATTTACCGCTATCATTTTGGGGATACGCCTAGAGACAGCTACATTCACTTTAAATAGGGCACCGTCTAAATCCGTTGAGACGACACCGTATGAATTATGGTTTGGGAAGAAACCTAAGCTGTCGTTTCGAAAGTTTGGGGATGCGATGCTTATGTCAAGAAACTTCAACCCGAAAAGCTCGAACCCAAGTCGGAAAAATGCGTATTCATAGGATACCCTAAGGAAGCTGTCGGGTATACCTTCTACTTAAGATCCGAAGGCAAAGTCTTTGTTGTTAAGAACGGATGCTTTCTAGAGAAAGAGTTTCTCTCGAAAGAAGTAAGTGGGAGGAAAGTAGAACTCGATGAAGTACTACCTCTCGAGCAGGAAAGTGGTGCGGCGCAGAAACCGTTCTGTAATGCCCACACCTGGCAAGAGGAAATCATTAATGATGATCAAGATACTTGGATCAAGTTATCGCTGAACTTCGAAGGTCCACAAGGACACGTTCCGCACTGAGTGGTGCGGCAACCTGTCATGGAAATCATGTTGCTAGACAACAATGAACCTTGAACTATGAAGAAGCAATGGCGGGCCCGGATTCCAACAAATGGCTTGAGGCCATGAAATCCGAGATAGAATCCATGTATGAAAACAAAGTATGGACTTTGACAGACTTGCCCGATGATCGCGAGCAATAGAAAATAAATGGATTTTAAGAAGAAGACGGACGCGGATGGAAATGTCACCATCTATAAAGCTCGACTTGTCGCTAAGGATTATCGACAAGTTCAAGGGATTGACTACGACGAGACATTCTCTCCGTGGCGAAGCTTAAGTCCGTCCGAATCATGTTAGCAATTGCCGCATACTATGATTATGAGATATGGCGATGGACGTCAAAACGGCATTCCTTAACGGACATCTTAAGGAAGAGCTGTATATGATGCAGCGGAAGGTTTTGTCGATCCTCGAACGCTAACAAAGTATGCAAGCTCCAGCGATCCATTTACGGACTGGTGCAAGCATCTCGGAGTTGGAACATTCGCTTTGATGAGATGATCAAAGCGTTTGGGTTCTGTGAGACTTATGGAGAAGCCTGCGTTTACAAGAAAGTGAGTGGGAGCTCAGTAGCATTTCTCCTATTATATGTAGATGACATACTCTTGATGGGAAATGATACAAAACTTCGGACAGCATTAAGGCCTACTTGAACAAGTGTTTTTCAATGAAGGACCTTGGAGAAGCTACTTATATATTAGGCATCAAGATCTATAGGGATAGATCGAGGCGCCTCATAGGTCTTTCACAAAGCACATACCTTGATAAGATTTTGAAGAGGTTCAAAATGGATCAGTCCAAGAAGGGTTCTTGCCTATGTTACAAGGTGTGGCCGAGCTCGGCTCGATCACCGACCACGACAAAAGATAAAGAAGAGATGAGTGTCATCCCTATGCTTCAGCCATAGGATCTATTATGTATGCCATCTTGTGTACGGACCGATGTAAACCTGGCCGTAAGTTTGGTTGCAAGATACCAAAGTAATCCCGCAAGGAACACCGGACAGCGGTCAAGAATATCTGAAGTACCGAAAAGGACAAAGGACATGTTTCTCGTTTATGGAGGAGCGAAGAGCTCGTCGTAAAGGGTTACGTCGGCGCTTAGCCGACTCAGATCTGGATGACTCTAAGTCACAAACCGGATACGTGTATATGTTGAATGGTGGAGCGAGAAGTGGTGCGGTTTGCAAGCGAGCGTCGTGGCGGGATCTACGTGTGAAGCGGAGTACATGGCAGCCTCGAGGCAGCACATGAAGCGATTTGGGTGAAGGAGTTCATCACCGACCTAGGAGTCATACCCAATGCGTCGGGGCCGATCAAACTCTTCTCGTGACAACACTGGAGCTATTGCCCTTGCCAAGGAGCCCAGGTTTCACAAGAAGACCGAGCACATCAAGCGTCGTTTCAACTCCATCCGTGAAAATGTTCAAGATGGAGACATAGAGATTTGCAAAGTGCACACGGATCTGAATGTCGCAGATCCGTTGACTAAACCTCTCTCGCGTGCAAAACATGATCAACACCGAACTCTATGGGTGTTCGATTCATCACAATGTAACTAGATTAGTGACTCTAGTGCAAGTGGGAGACTGTTGGAAATATGCCCTAGAGGCAATAATAAAAGTATTATTATATTTCAATGTTCATGATAATTGTCTTTTGTTCATGCTATAAGCGTGTTATCCGGAAATCGTAATACACGTGTGAACACTTAGACCCCAATATGTCCCTAGTGAGCCTCTAGTTGACTAGCCCGTTGTGATCAATAGATGGTCATGGTTTCCTGACTATGGACATTGGATGTCGTTGATAACGGGATCACATCATTAGGAGAATGATGTGATGGACAAGACCCAATCATAAGCATAGCATAAAAGATCGTATAGTTCGTTTGCTAGAAGCTTTGCCAATGTCAAGTATCTATTCCTTCGATCATGAGATCGTGTAACTCCCGGTTACCGTAGGAGTGCCTTGGGTGTATCAAACGTCACAACGTAATCGGGTGACTATAAAGGTGCATTACGGTATCTCCGAAAGTATCTGTTGGGTTGACATGGATCGAGGATGGGATTTGTCACTCCGTATGACGGAGAGGTATCTCTGGGCCCACTCGGTAATGCATCATCATAATGAGCTCAATGTGACCAAGGTGTTGGTCACGGATCATGCATTACTGATGCAGTAAAGTGACTTGCGGTAACGAGACCGAACGAGGTATTGGGATACCGACGATCGAGTCTCGCAAGTAACGCATCGATTGACAAAGGAATTGCATACGTGGTTTGATAGAATCCTCGACATCGTGGTTCAACCGATGAAATCATCGAGGAGCATGTGGGAGCCAACATGGGTATCCAGATCCGCTGTTGGTTATTGCCCGAGAGTCGTCTCGGTCATGTCTGCATGTCTCCCGAACCCGTAGGGTCTACACACTTAAGGTTCGGTGGACGCTAGGGTTAGTAGGAAGACTAGTATGTGAATACCGAATGTTGTTGAGTCCGGATGAGATCCGGACGTCACGAGGAGTTCGGAAGGGTCCGGAGGTAAAGAATAATATATAGGAAGTGGTGTTTCGCCATCGGGAAAGTTTCGGGTTACAAGCAAAATCTGGGACCACCGGAAGGGTCCCGAGGTCCACCGGTGGGGCCACCCATCCGGAGGGCCCCATGGGCCATAGGGGAAGGAACCAGCCCACAGGGGCTGGTGCGCCCCTAGGCCCACCCGCGCCTAGGGTTGAAACCCTAGGGGTGGGGCGCCCACCGGCTTGGGGGCACTCCACCCCTCAGCGCCCCCCTTGAGATTGGATCTCTAGGGGCCGCCACCGGGGCCTATATAAGGGGGAGGGGGCTGCAGTACACAACACCCAAGGCGCAGCCCTCCCTCCCAACACATCTCCTCCTCCGTAGAGCTCGTGAAGCCTGTGAGCACCGCTTCACCACCATCACCACGCCGTCGTCTTTGCCGGTGGTCTTGTCTTCCTCAACCTCTCCTTCCCCTTGCTGGATCAAGAAGGAGGAGACGTCGCTCGTCCGCACGTGTGTTGAACACGGAGGTGCTGTCCGTTCAAGACTTGGCATCGGTGATCTGAATCACGTTCGAGTACGACTCCATCATCACCAAGCAAGCTTCCGCACGCGATCTACAAGTGGTATGTAGATGCAAACTCTCTCCCGTTACTCGTTGCTTAGATGAACTCATAGATGGATCTTGGTGAAACCGTAGGAAAAATTTTAATTTTCTGCAACGTTCCCCAACAATAAGTGGTTAGCTATATAAAAAACAATGAACAAAAAAATAGGAACTCACTAATCTTTAGTTCGCTGATTTTCAGTTCAGTTCAAGTCAAAATTTTAGCCTATAGTGCGCTGACACATGTCTAGGCTCCATTCTCTATTTTGTCCCCGCATTAAAAATACGATTGATTTCATCCTGTGTCTGAGTCATACTCCCTCTGTCCCAAAATTTTGGGACGGAGGGAGTATTACCTATGGCCCATTTTGCACCTTCACCGTTCCCCTAACGGGCTTGATTCCAACCCATTACCCTACAAAGACACAACAAACCCCCTGGCGCTCGCTAGGGACGCTTAGCAGGCCGGCCCAATAACCTATTCGAACGAGACGTGAAGGAAAAGAAAGACATCAATCCTAATCGATATCGGGGATTGTTGGGATTTGAACTCAGGATCACAACGTCAAACAACCTATCGCACTAACCACTAGACCAAAGTAACTTTGCTGTCTACTACCAAATAATAGTGCTAGTTAACCTTTCGTTTAGTAAAACGTTAACATATACCTAATATAAATTATCTAAAAAAAGAAAATGTAAATCTTTGAACAGGTTCATGGATTTTGAACAAAAAGTCCATCAAATTTTAAGAAAAGTTCAAAAAGTTGAAAAAAGTTCATCGATTTTGAAAAAAACTTATCAACTTTGAAAAAAGTTCATCACTATGAAAAAAGTTCATTGATGTTGAAAACAGGATCATCGATTTTGAAAAAAAGTTCATCCATTTTTCAAAAAGTTCAACAACTTTAAAAAAAATCATCAACTTTGAGAAAAGTTCAACGATTCTGGAAAAACTTCATCAAAACAATTCATCCACTTTGACAAAAGTTCATCGATTTTACAAAAAGTTCATCGGTTTTAAGAAGTTTAACCAATTTTGAAAAAAGTGCATCGATTTTGAAAAAAAGTTGACGAATTTGAAGAAAAAGTTCACGCATTTAGCAAGAAGAAAAAGGAGAACAAAAACCGTTCCAATAAAAAATTAAAAAGAAAGGAAAAGAAAAAACTTCCACGGACTAAAAGAGGATAAAAATAAAAAGAGATGTGAGTTAGCACAATCTGTCGAGATGACCTGGTTAGTTCACTATGTCCTAAATAGAGAGATCTCTGGTTCGAACCTGGATGTCACACTTTTTTTTTGATGTTTTTAAACAGAATATGGAGAGAAGGTTAGATGGGCCGGCCTAGCTCGCAAGAGAAGGGTGCGCTACATGCACCTGTTTTCAAAATTGCCTATAACGGGTGCCTGACGTGCCATGCTACGCGGGAGCTATACTCCCCTTGGCTGAAGTTTTTTCGGAGGTAATGGGCTAGCCCGTTTCCTTTTTTTAAAATCATTCGCTAGCTTCTCATTCGGGTTCACATCCAAGAAGCTCGCTCGTTGTACCGTTTTGTTGATTTTCCATGGGGTTTTCCGGTTTCTTCTCTTTCATTCATTTTCTTTCGTTTTTTTTGTTTCTTCCTCGTTTTTTTTTATGTTTTCGTATTTTCCTCTCATGAAAATTGCTTTTCATTCTTTTGCATTGTTTTTATTTTTTGTTTTCTTTGGTTTCCTTTGTTTCTTTCTCGGTTTTCATCACCTTTTTTTTTCTTCGGTTTCCTTCGTTTGTTTCTTGTTTTTCTTCAGTTTCTTTGCTTCTTTCTCCATTTCCACTCGATTATTTGTTTTTCATTTTCATTTTTTTCCTTTAGTTTTTGTTTGAGTTTTCTTTTTTTCATTAGTATATTCTGGTTTTTTTGCTTGCTTCCTTTTTTTTGTTCTTTCATGGTTTCCATCGGTTTTGATTTTTTTCCTCCTTTTCCTTCTTTTTTTCTTTGGTTTTTTTTGTTTTAATGGTTTTTCCCTTGTTGTGTTGATTTTATTCTTGGTTTATTTTTCTTTGCATTCTTTTGTTTTTCATTGTTTTCATTGTTTATTATGGTTTTTATTTTATATTTTTTGTATACATCAAGGACAATTTTCCATTACATATTTAATTTTTTCCAAATAAACGTCTATAATTTTTATGGTCAAATATTTCAAGGCCTCCATAACTGTGAGGGCGAATCACCTATTGTTTTCTAAGTGAGGATTGTTGCACGTACCACCGTCGTCGGAACAGTCATCGAACTCGGGGATCCTATCGTCGTCATCAATTTGTTGTGTTCATAAATGAAAAAGGTTCATCGATTTTGAAAAAATAGGTTCACACATTTACTAAAAAAAACTGTTACAAGAAAAAAGAGAAAGAAAAAATTCCCGCGAACTAAAAGAGGACAAAAAGGAAGTGAGTTAGCACAATCTGTCAAGATGGCCTAGTGCTCAGTTCGCTATGCTCTGAATAGAGAGATATCTGGTACGATCCTAGATGTTGCACTCTTTTTTTAAGTTTTTAAACAGAAAAGAGAGAAAAGGTTAGATGGGTCGGCCCAGCTTGCAGGAGGAGGGTCCGATTCAAGCACACATTTGCAAACATTCCTATAATTGGTGCCTGAAGCGCCAAATAGGATCTTCCCTGTTACACGGGATCTATACTTCCCTCACTTTGCTATTTCCTCGCTCGGATTCGCATCCAAGAAGCTGGCTCGCTGTACCATTTCGTTGGTTTTCCATGAAATTTTTCAATTTTTCTTTTTCGTCCATTTTCTCCAGTCTTCTTTATTTCTTTATCGGTTTTCTTAGTTTTTTTTGTTTTCATAGTTTCTTCTCATGAAAACTGCTTTTCATTCTTTTGTGTTGTTTTTTTTCTTTGTTTTCTTTGGTTTCCTTTGTTTCTTTCTTGGTTTTCATTGGGTTTTTTTATTTTCTTTGGTTTCCTTTCTTTATTTCTCATTTTTTTCTCTCTTTCTCTTCGGTTTCCTTAGTTTCTTTCTCTGCTTCCACTCATTTTTCCTTTTCCATTTCCATTTATTTTTCCTTTAGTTTTTTTTCTTCGGCTTTCTGAGTTTTTTTCCTCGCCAGTATACTTGGGTTTTTTGGGTTTTTTCCATGGTTCCTTTTTTATCCTTTCATGGTTTCCATAGGTTTGTTTTCTTTCTCATTTTTTTGCATTGACTTTTTCTTTGTTGTTTAATGGTTTTTTCTTTATTTTGTTGGTTTTATCCTTCATTTTCTTTTCTTTGGTTTCTTTTGTTTCTTTTTCTTTTTCATTTAGTTTTGGGTTTCATTGTTTGTTATGGTTTCCATTCTATATTTTTTGTATACGTGAAAAACATTTTTACATTACACATTTAACATTTCTCAAATAAAATTTCAGAATTTTTTAATATATGGTCAACATATCTTTTATTCATATTTTTAACATTTTCTAAGTGCTTGTTTAATATTTCTCAACTACAATATTAAAAAATTTATTACATAGTCAACATTTACTCTATGCACACTTTACCATTTTGAAATGCTTGAAACATTTTTCACTATACATATATTAAAACTTTCAAATGCTTGATTACATATGTTCTAAATACAAGTTTAACATATTCTTAATACATGGTTAATATTTTTCTTACAATTTAACATTTTTCAAAAGATTTATTAATATTTTGCAAACACTTGACTCAAAAAATTTAAATACATGATCAACTTTTTTCGCATACATTGTATATTCTTTTCCATACATTTTTGATATACACGAGAAACATTTTCTTCATACGCATATAACATTTTGCAAATGGTTGCTTAACATTTTTTCAAATGTTTTCATGTAAAGTTTTTTTAATATATTTATTAGGAATATTTGGATGTGTAAAGTAAAATAACAAGAAAAAACATGAAAAAAAATACGAGGCATGGCCTGCCGTGTGCCTAGACTGGCCCATTTAGTGAGGCGCCTGATGCGAGAGCACACTAGGTCTCGTTACAGAAAGAGACAAGAAAATATAATTGACAGGCTGCTTATCTATTATCTGGACATTGTTGTTTGATAATTCCATAATAATAAGAAGTGGACTGATAATAACACTACACATATAAGAAAGAACTCACATAGGAGGACATACATTTGACAATGGCAGACACAAAAACCATCATTTTGCACATCCAGCATGCGTGATAGTGGTAACTTTGTGCTCGCCCATGCAGACGGTAACACAAAATGGCAGACTTTTGATGTGCCGTCACACACCATCTTGCCTACCCAGGTGCTGCCTTGTAACCAGACAAATATATTATTGTATACGTTTAACATTTTCCATTACACATTTAAAACTTTTTAATTAAAACTTCAGAAATTTTCTAATATATGGTCAATGTATTTTTAATATTTTCGAAATGCTTGATTAACATTTAGCAAGTTCATAATTAACTTTTGTAATCATGAAAGACATTTTTTATATACACATTTGAACATTTTCAAATGCTTAACACATTTTTCTATAGACATTTAACATTTTCAAATGCTTGGTTATCATTTTTTCAATACAAGTTTGACATTTTTAATACATGGTTAATATTTTTCTATACACATTTAACATTTTTCAAATGCTTGATTAACATTTTTCAGATACTTGACTAAGTTTTTCAAATAATTTATTAACTTTTTTAACTATGTGATCAACTTTTTTCGCACATATCTTTTTTGTATACATTTTCATATACACAAGGAAAGATTTCTTCATAAACATTTAACATTTTTCAAATGCTTGGTTATCATTTTTTTGAATGTTCTATGTAAAGTGTTTTTTGAAATATATTTATTCAGAATATTTGGATGTATAAATGAAAGTAAAAAAAGAAAGAAAGAAAACAAAAACAAAAAAAAGTGAAATAAAAATATACGAGGCCGTGACCTCCCGCATGCCTAGGCCGGCCCATTTAGTGAGGCGCTTGATACGAGAGCACACTAGGTCTCGCTACAGAAATACATAAGAAAATATAACTGAAAGACTACTTATCAACTATCTAGACACACTACTAGGGAAAAGCCTACCAGCAGCGCGGGTTTTAGGCCTATCAGCAGCGCGGGCACCCGCGCTACCAATAAGGCGCTACAGCTAACTAGATAGCAGTAGCGCGGATGCCACCCACGCTACTAGTATGTCTGTTAGTAGTAGCGCAGATGGCAGCGCGCTACTACTATCTCAACCAGCGCTACTACTATCCTAGGTAGTAGTAGCGTGCACTTCTCCTCCCACGCTACTAGTAGCTAATTAGGAATTAAAAAAAATTAGATGCATTATTCCTAGATAGAAAATAGACATGCCCAGTGCAAAATAAACTCATCTCAAGGAACAACATCTCAACTGAAAGAAATCACAACATCCCATTTAATATCAGACTCGTGTTAAGGAACAACATCTCAACTGAAAGAAATCACGACATCCCATTTAACATCAGACGAACACAACCATCATCTAAAGGTTGGTACCTTCCCTAGCATTCCACCACCAACCTATACAGACCACTTCTCTAGATGTATCTACCAAGGCTTGGAGTTCAGACGCCGGTGGACCTCCCCCCGGACGGTGGCGTCGAGGACCTCCACCTCGGCAACCTCTGACGTCGCGATCACCTAGATGATCATCTGTGTGTAGTACTCACCGGGCTTCACGGTGAAGTCCGCCACCAAGTGGTTGAAGAGCATGACACCCACCGGGCCACGGTAATCCTCCTCGATCACTCCTGCACCCACGTCAGGAAAGTGAAAACATGTTGGTTCACGTCTTGTGTCCAAATCTAGTATTGTATTTTCTTTCTTTTTTGTGTATGCACATGAATCAATAGTAACAGCCGAAGGCTGATCCTTACTTGTTGCTCGCCACGTGAAGAAGGCCGGGTCCCCTCCTTATTGCACGAATTGAATCCAAGGAAGACACTGTTGGTGGCTCCGACCCCGGCTTCCGCTTATCTGTAGACAAGGAATAGTTTCAGCTAACAAAGGAAAATGAGAACAAAGAGCAATCAGTAATTCTGAGACAATAAATAACTTCTGTTGTAACCCGTGCATTGTATTCTATCCCAAGCTAAACTACCTAGTATCTGTCGTAGTCATGGTGAACTCGCTTTCATTTTCAGAAAATCCTGTATCTGTCATGTTCCTCCGCAGGTTTACACCGGGCTCATTTGGCTCCGGCAACGTGGCATTCTCACCGGCCAGCCTCATGACAACCAAAGACATCACCGGCTTGTTCTACAACATGGGCCTTTTTTCGTAAAGAACCTCTACCAGAACCAGACACGGATGGTGTTTTTTCCTTTTAGTATGAACTGGTGGTGGTGGTGGTGTTGAGAATGCAACATGTGAGGGGACACCGACAAAATGGAGATTCCCCTGTTGCTGTTGTCTAGGAGGGGGGACATGAGATGGATAGTGCATTGGCTGGAATGTTGGCGTTCGTGGACTGCTTGATAAACTAAGAAAACCATCAGGTGGATGGGTATACATTCGCCTGAAACAAACAAGAGGAAGTAAGACAACAGTTACTTAACAGCAAAGTAAATAAATTAACGCTTGCTGTTAGAATCTGCTCCTCCATCTTCCTTCCCTTCAGCAGGATAGCCTCAATCGCACATGATATACTCATATATGTCACTGGAACAAAGATGCAAAGAATATGATTAAGTGCTAAAAACAGGTTGACCAAGTAAGGAAAATCACAGATCAATATTAACCTATACTGCATGTAAATATATAGTTCATAAATCAACGTCTTGCTGTTTGCACATTATGTCAACGCATCAATCGCCTATGAAAAAACTTCACTGGGACAAAGATGCAAACATTATGGTGAACTGCTAAAAGCATGGTTGACCAAGTAATGGTCATGAATTGAAATAGGTAGTTAGGATCAGAATTAGGCAAAAAAGAAATCTGATATCCTTGTAACGATGTGTTCTAAAAATTCAGAGGGAAAGCCATAATGGAAACATGCAGACCATCATTTAATATGTCTGTCATGCATAATTTACAATCAAAAGCCTGGTCTTCTCTTTACACATTGAGCACAGCAGTTCCAAGGTTCTGAGAGGAGTAACAGGTGAGTGACCATGGTCGGGTTGGATGAATTCATCAGTGTTTGACTCGACTAACTGAACCGAACTGAATTCAGTTTGATTATGCAAAAGGATTGCTACCGATTTACATATACGTGCAGATGTCCTTCAGTTAGTGATACTTCTGAATATGCCGATACTACTACTGTACATACTTCATTCCTTTCAATTGTGTATAAAAAAATTATCTAGTGATACAGGTTGACTTGCGTAGAGTAAAATCAGTACGTTTCAACAACACTCAAATTAGACTGTCATGGTGTGCAAAAGAAACCGATGAAGTGTACTTACTATAAGAAAATAATATGGCAAGAAACTCGGAATCGATGGACTTAGATTCGAGTTTCTTATCAAATTAGATGGCCATGATTTCTGAAAAACTGATACTAAATCAATGGATGACTGCAGTTTATATCCAACTAGGAATTCATGGACATGTGAAAAATTAGATTGAAAAGAGTAATAAGATAGAAGTGATCTATCAACCTGCGGTCATGCAGTCATGCACGAGAAGTGATTCAATTGAAAAATTATATTGAAAAACTGATACATAACCTAGGTATTAACAACCAGGGTTGGAATCGGTGAGGAGGCGGCGAGTGAGCGGACCTTGAGCTCGGCCATGACACGGGAGATGGCGAGTGAGCGGAGAAGAAGTTGTCCAGCAACTTGTACTGCAGCCTCTACAATAATTGAACAGACAGGAATTTTTCCCCTTCAGAAAAATACAAGCAAGAACAGCTTAGTAATCGAGGCCAGGTTGCATACATCGTAGATATCGTCAATGTTTTTGTATAGGACGATGAATTGTCTCCTCATTTGTTTCAAGTCAAATTAATCCCTGTCTACATGATTTCATCACCAAATTTGTTCTCCTTTCTCCCAAGACTAACGAATCGAGCAGCAACCGCGTGCTGGAACGGGTAATGGTATCCAGATTGCACAACAAGATATCCCCAAATGCAGGAACTGGAACGAAGGAAGAAAGACAGGGATTGGGGGGAGGAGGAACGGACCTGGAAGGTGAGGATGGAGGGCGTCTCGGCGTGGACGCGGCGGGTGACCGAGGGCTGCGCCAGCTGCGCGCTTCGGTGCGTGAGGTCGAGTTGAGGCCGCCCACACCCAGCCCGCCGCGCCCGATAGTGCCATCGCCTTCCACCCGGTCGACCGGCGCCACCGCCGCGCGACCGCCTCCATGTCCGTGTCTTTATCCCCCGATCGGCGGCGCCGATTCCGGAGGAGCGCGATGGAGGAGTCGCCCCACGCCGACGCCGATGTTGCTGGGGAGGAGGCTGTAGCGGCATGCCGAAGCGGAGGAGGAGCTGGCGCCAAGGGCGGGCGGGCACGCGTGGCGAGGGGCGAAGCGAGCGCGCGAGACGGGAGCGGCGAAGCGCGACGCCGGCGTGGCGACGCGACGGGGGCATGGGGCGGACGGACGAAGGAGAGGTGGAAGGAGGCGGCGGCGAGTGGGTTGGGGATCTGGATCGGCTACTTTTTTTTTTTTGAGATGGGGTGGGTGGTGTGGGACGGTTGGTGGGGTGGGAGGTGGTGGTGGGGTGGGAGTGTGGATCGGGCCGGGGTGGACACGCTTAGTAGTAGCGTGGGGGTCTTACCTGCGCTACTACTACTTACTTAGTAGTAGCGCCGGTTTTATACCCTCGCTACTACTATGGCCTATCCCGGGGGCATTGTTGCAGACCATTTAGTAGCAGCGCGGGTTTATACCCCTCGCTACTACTATCAACTTAGTAGTAGCGCGGTTTTTATACCCCTCGCCACTACTAATTAGCAGTAGCGCCCATTTTTAAACCGCGCTGCTGATAAACTTCTGTGTATAAGGTTTTTCCTAGTAGTGACATTGTTGTCTGATAATTTTCCATAATAATTAGAAGTGGACTGATAATAACACAGAACATATAAGAAAGAACTCACACAGGAGTACATACATTTGACAATGGAAGTCACAAATACCATCACTTTGCACATCCAGTATGCGTGATAGCGGTAACTTTGTGCTTGGTGCAGAGAGTAACATAAAATGGCAGACTTTTGATGTGCCATCAGACACCATCCTGCATACCCAGGTGCTACCTTGTAACTAGACTCATAGCAAGTCACTCATGCCCGACTTAACACCATGGACCATTTGAATGATCGGTCTCTCCTGGATGTGCAAAGTGATGGAAACTTTGCCTTCTATCTCGTTGTTGAGCCCTCTTGCTTCAAGGACGATTCTTATTGGTACTAGTAAAACGCCCGTGCGTTGCTACGGGCTATACTGTATATAAATGAATCAGACAAATTATTGATATTGAAGCTTATTTCTCTCTCATACACCAACTTCAAGGTCGACGGCAGGTTCCCGCGATCTAGTGTAGCAACATAAAAACTCCACCCCATGATACACTCTTATGTTTTCCTGTCGGACCCACCCTTCCGCTCGGTTTTCGCCGTAGTGAGACATTTCTTGCTGGAGCCCTCTCCTTTAAACTGGGATGACGCCCACCTCACCTTCGCCATCGCGGCCTCTCTCCTTCACATCATACTTCCCCACGGAGGGATTGCATTTAGACGTCGAAAAAAATCGATGGTGAGGGAGTCATGGAGGAGGGGTAGAGAACGAACCGGTGAAAGCCAAAAAAACCTATGTACAATGTTCGCTCCGCCTGGGTCATAGAGGAGTCCCCCTGGTAGAGGAGTTTGGGGAGAAGAGGACGGCGACGCGAGGACACGTTGGGAGGATCGCAAGGAAGGCACGCTGGTAGAGGAGATCAGGGAGAAGAGGACGACAACGCAAGGACGTCGGGATTATCGCGAGGAGGGCAGGCGATGGGAGGATTGCGTTCACATACACGTTAATGGGCCAGCCCAATGTTGTGATGTGATGATGTCAAAGGTGGGCGAAAGATAGGAGTGGTGGGATGAGGTGGAGTGAGGCGAGACTACCAACTAAGACATTAGTAGTAGAGATTACTGAGAGTTTGTATAACATACATAATCCTTATGGAAAATGTTAGGCTGAATCTTTGAGTAAGTGAACTTGTAAACTCCATTGTAGACCATGCATACACATTATTCTCCAGAAGAACTGGTGCAGATTATTTGAAGGAGCTTGATATCCCATAGACCATAGTCCTCGTGTAGTCTTGTATTGAAAGATATAGGTTTGTAAGACAGTTAGCTTGGAATGAAATAGATAATTAAATGGAAAAGAGAAGAACTGAAATGAGGTAGAACTTCCAGTAGGGTCACATTTCATTACTCAGATTAACCAAAAGTTTCAGAACCGAGTTCTTGGAGCTCTTTGTCTTTGAGGTCATTATTCTTTATAATCTAAAACGTGAACATTTGGTTGGTAAAGAACATTACGTGTTAAATATGACATGTTATAGCAAGCCTAATATCAGGACCACCTCTCATGGGCACAATCAACTCCCTAAAGCCTATTTTTTATCAGATGCATAATGCACATCACTTACTAAGGAAGATTTTAGCCTCTTCAACATAACAATCGGCATCCCTTGTCAAAGCTCACACCAAAATAAATGCACATGTAATCATTCTACCCTTTGATTAATAGACTGAAAATAAGTACACAAAAGATAGGAGCTACTCACATTCAAACTTCTGCCACAAGCTCGTTGATGGTCTTGCCCCTTCAACATGTTCACACATAGTGCGTAAAAAAATAATATTCCTCCAACCAGCCCATACAGAATGCCTCAAATTGGCATGATAAAACAAATCCAGATTGCATTATTCATTGACATGATAAAAAATGAAAACATCTCAAACCAATATGTATGTAGAACCTGAAATTATATCTTGTGTATCAAAACGACTATACAACCTTCCAAAAAGCGAAGGAGGACCATACATAATACAATACTCCTTTCCAGACTTTCGCCGCCCGCCTCCCAATGCATCCTGGTCATCTCCATGGCCTACAGGAGGCGCTTCACCTACAACAGAATTTCGAGATAGGAATCCCTTCTTCACCTACAGCAAAATTTCGAGATCCCAACACTATCAGGCTAATACAAAGATCCATGAGAAGTGTGAATGCACCAACGTCTCTGAGTAGCAATATACCCGGATCAGCTGCCTGATTTTTAGATGGTGTAGCTGGAAAATCTTCAAATCTAGTCCCCAAGAAGAAAATCAAGAGCAGATCATGAAGTTAATATACAGAGCTTCCAGAAATCACACATTCACCTACATCCAAAATGAAGCCTCCACCGCCAAATGTCCCAAAGGCGATGTAAGGCAGCGGAATGGATGATCAAATCGTAAAACACAATCTAGTATTTACCAGATTTCAAGATCCCGCACGTTGGACTGGATCTCGAGAGCCTCTGCTTCATATTGTGCGCTTAGATCTCACCATGTAAGACGAAACCAACAACAGCGAATAGAAATAGGCACGGAAGAGAGGGTAGCGATCTTGGCGAAGACCTCGCAGACGCAGAGTCGCAGATCTTGGCGCCGTAGCCTGGAACACCTCGCCGCTTATGATTGCTCCTCTTGATCGCCTTTCATGGCATGTATTAAAGATAAATGGTAGCTAACCAGACCTAGCCGCTGCCACCGCCGAGAGAAGGTTCGAGAGTCACCGTTTGCGTAGGTGAAAGCTGCTATGTACATCCTGGTCCATCACCCGCCGTCCGTGATCGACCCATGCACTTGAGACAATATCTTTGGCGCGATCGAAGCGAACTTCATGGCTATGTCCCGGATCCACCGCCTCTGCCCCGCTTGACCCATCCACAGGAATCAATACCAGACGCGACGGCTCGTCGTCGATGCCGACGAGCTGTTTCATTGTGAGGTCAAGGGGACCACGGGCCGACTGGTGTTCTGTGCTACGCGCTACTCGCTAGCGGCGCTAACTGGGAAGGGGCGGCTAGGGTTTGAACAGGAGGAGGAGACACGGCTTGCGTGGATTTTTCGTTGCTATGCGTGCATGGGTATGACTCCTTTCCAGCACTTTCGTCGCCCACCTCCCAATGCATCCTGGTCATCTCCATGGCCTCAGGAGGTGCTTCACCTACAACAGAATTTCGAGATAGGAATCCTTCTTCACCTACAGCAAAATTTGAGATCCCAACACTATCGAGGCTAATACAAAGATCCATGAGAAGTGTGAATGCACCAACGTCTCGAGTAGCAATATACTCGGATCAGCTGCCTGATTTTTAGATGGTGTAGCTGGAAAATCTTCAAATCTAGTCCCCAAGAAGAAAATCAAGAGCAGATCATGAAGTTAATATCTGAGCTTCCGAAATCACACATTCACCTACATCCAAAATGAAGCCTCCACCGCCAAATGTCCCAAAGGCGTTATGTAAGGCAGCGGAATGGATGATCAAATCGTAAACACAATCTAGTATTTACCAGCGATTTCAAGATCCTGCACGTTGGATTGGATCTCGAGAGCCTCTGCTTCATATTGTCTGCTTAGATCTCACCATGTAAGACGAAACCAACAACAGCGAATAGAAATAGGCACGGGAAGAGAGGGTAGCGATCTTGGCGAAGACCTCGCAGACGCAGAGTCGCAGTACTGGCGCTCATAGCTCTGGAACACCTCGCTGCTTATGATTGCTCCTCTTGATCGCCTTTCATGGCATGTATTAAAGATAAATGGTAGCTAACCAGACCTAGCCGCTGCCACCGCCGAGAGAAGGTTCAGTAGTCAGCCGTTTGCGTAGGTGAAAGCTGCTATGTACATCCTTGGTCCATCACCCGCCGTCCAGGATCGACCCATGCACTTGAGACAATACTGGGCGCGCATCGAAGCAGACTTCATGGCTATGTCCCGGATCCACCGTCCTCTGTCCTGCTTGACCCATCCACAGGAATCAATACCAGACGCACCGGCTTGTCGTCGATGCCGACGAGCTGTTTCATTGTGAGGTCAAGGGGGACCACAGAAGAGCCGCACTGGTGCCTGTGCTACGCGCTACTCGCTAGCGGCGTCAACTGGGAAGGGGCGGCTAGGGTTTGAACAGGGAGGAGGAGACACGGCTTGCGTGGATTTTTCGTTGCTTGCGTGCATGGGTATGACTCCTTTCTAGCACTTTACGTCGCCCACCTCCCAATGCATCCCTGGTCATCTCCATGGCCTACAGGAGGTGCTTCACCTACAACAGAATTTCGAGATAGGAATCCCTTCTTCACCTACAGCAAAACTTCGAGATCCCAACACTATCAGGCTAATACAACGATCCATAAGAAGTGTGAATGCACCAACGTCTCCGAGTAGCAATATACTCGGATCAGCTGCCTGATTTTTAGATAGTGTAGCTGGCAAATCTTCAAATCTAGTCCTCAAGAAGAAAATCAAGAGCAGATCATGAAGTTAATATACAGAGCTTCCAGAAATCACACATTCACCTACATCCAAAATGAAGCCTCCACCTGCCAAATGTCCCAAAGGCGTTATGTAAGGTAGCGGAATGGATGATCAAATCGAAACACAATCTAGTATTTACCAGCGATTCAATATCCTGCACGTTGGATTGGATCTCGAGAGCTCTCGCTTCATATTATGCCTTAGATCTCACCATGTAAGACGAAACCAACAACAGCGAATAGAAATAGGCACGAGAAGAGAGGGTAGCGATCTTGGCGAAGACCTCGCAGACGCAGAGTCACGGTACTGGCGCTCGTAGCCCTGGAACACCTCGCTGCTTATGATTGCTCCTCTTGATCGCCTTTCATGGCATGTATTAAAGATAAATGGTAGCTAACTGACACTGGCATTGCCACCGCCGAGAGGAGGTTGAGTAGTCACCCGTTTGCGTGGTGAAAGCTACTATGTACATCCTTGATCCATCACCCGCCGTCGGGATCGACCCATGCACTTGAGACAATATTGGCGCGCGATCGAAGCGAACTTCATGGCTATGTCCCGGATCCACCGTCCTCTGTCTGCTTGACCCATCCACAGGAATCAATACAGACGCGACCGGCTGTCGTCGATACCGACGAGCTGTTTCATTGTGAGGTCAAGGGGACCACGGAAGAGCGACTGGTGCGTGCTACGTGCTACTCGCTAGCGGCGTCAACTGGGAAGGGGCGGCTAGGGTTTGAACAGGGAGGAGGAGACACGGCTTGCGTGGATTTTTCGTTGCTTGCGTGCATGGGTATGACTCCTTTCTAGCACTTTACGTCGCCCGCCTCCCAATGCATCCTGGTCATCTCCATGGCCTCTGGAGGCGCTTCACCTACAACAGAATTTGAGATAGGAATCCCTTCTTCACCTACTGACAAAATTTGAGATCCCAACACTATCGAGGCTAATACAAAGATCCATGAGAAGTGTGAATGCACCAACGTCTCCGAGTAGCAATATACCCGGATCAGCTGCCTGATTTTTAGATGGTGTAGGTGGCAAATCTTCAAATCTAGTCCCCAAGAAGAAAATCAAGAGCAGATCATGAAGTTAATATCTGAGCTTCCGAAATCACACATTCACCTACATCCAAAATGAAGCCTCCACCGCCAAATGTTCCAAAGGCGTATGTAAGGTAGCGGAATGGATGATCAAATCGTAAACACAATCTAGTATTTACCAGCGATTCAATATCCTGCACGTTGGATGGATCTCGAGAGCCTCTGCTTCATATTATGCCTTAGATCTCACCATGTAAGACGAAACCAACAACAGCGAATAGAAATAGGCACGAGAAGAGAGGGTAGCGATCTTGGCGAAGACCTCATGACGCAGAGTCCGCGATCTGGCGCTCGTAGCCTGGAACACCTCGCTGCTTATGATTGCTCCTCTTGATCGCCTTTCATGGCATGTATTAAAGATAAATGGTAGCTAACGGACACGGCGCTGCCACCGCCAAGAGGAGGTTGAGTAGTCGGCCGTTTGCGTGAGGTGAAAGCTACTATGTCGTCCTTGATCCATCACCCGCCGTCGAGGATCGACCCATGCACTTGAGACAATCTTGGCGCGCGCGAAGCGAACTTCATGGCTATGTCCCGGATCCACCACCCTCTGTCCTGCTTGACCCATCCACAGGAATCAACACCAGACGCACCGGCTCGTCGTCGATACCGACGAGCTGTTTCATTGCGAGGTCAAGGGGGACCACGGAAGGGCCGCACTGGTGCCTGTGCTACGTGCTACTCGCTAGCGGCGTCAACTGGGAAGGGGCGGCTAGGGTTTGAACAGGGAGGAGGAGACACGGCTTGCGTGGATTTTTCGTTGCTTGCGTGCATGGGTATGACGGTTTTGCTGGTTCTTTCGCCAGATCGCATGGGGGTGGGACCACGTAATTAAGAAGAATGAATCACGTTTGGGGTGGAACGTACGCAGGGAAAACCAACAGCGCACGGGAGGGAGGCTCGACGAAGGGTTCGACCACGTAAGACGGGAAACGGAACGCTGCATTTCTTTTAGGTATTATCATTATATTATTATTATATTATATTAATTATTATTATTAGAGAATTAGAGATGAGATTAGAGATTATTTGTTTCCTGAAAATCTATTATTTGTTTCCTAAAGCAAATTGCATTAATGAGAGAGATCCATTGATTTGGCTAAGCTAGGAAAGAATCTATTATTTGTTTGCTAAAGCATATTGCATTAATGGGAGAGATCCGTTGATTTGGCTAAGGTAGGAAAGAATCTATTATTTGTTTCCTAAAGAAAATTGCATTAATGAGAGAGATTTGTTGATTTGGCTAAGGTAGGAAATAATCTATTATTTGTTTGCTAAAGCAATTGCATCAATGGGAGAGATCCGTTGATTTCGCTAAGGTAGAAAAGAATCTATTAGGTTAAGGTAGGAAAGTTAGATCCATGATCTTTTGTCATTAGGAAAGTGTTAAAAATAAACCGTACCGGACTACCAACTCTTCCATTAGGTTTTTTTTCGCTGGTTAATTTTCGTAACTTTTTTTCGCTGAATTGTCTTGGGTGCGGTCGGAGGTTAGGCCCTGGAATGCGTGAGGGCGGGTGGGGGCTTCGGTACGCGGTTTTTGCGGTTCGTGGCGGCTCAGTGTGAGGTGGGACGAGGTACCAAAAAAAACCATGGGAGGTGGGACGAAAATAAACCTGGAAGCGAGACTACCAACTGCTCCATTAGGAGTAGAGATTTGTGACTGACATTGTTAAGGACAAGAAAAGGAGAGGAGTTATGCTTCTTGCCTTCTCCCATGAGGAACGATACTTTTTGTGGCAACACAGGTAATACAGCGCAGCGGTATGCTTTCTCTAATGTCCAACTTTTTCGTTATCATCATATCAGAGCTCTGCTCACCCCTTTCTTATCTTATAAATGATGCTTTACTGCATAGTATTTCCTCTGCCCAGAAAACATTAGACACGGCAAAGAATTTTTTACTCGATGGGCTGCATAGCCCAATACAAATTCCTTGTCAAGGGAAGAGCCATATCTCGTGTTCCATGAGTCTAGCTTCCGACTTGCTGAAGAGGCGAGCGAGATGGGCCAACCCAGGCGCCCGCGGGAGGCCGCAATCTCTTTACCAAAAACACTCCACAAAAGACATTTGAAAAATGTTAAACAAGTATTTCCAAATGTTGAACAAGTATTCGAAAATTTAACCAAGCATTCATAAAAATGTTTAATGTGTACAGAAAAATTGCTTATCATGTATTAACAAAATTACGAAATTTTTATCATCTATATAAAATGTTAATCAAGCATATGGAAAAAAGTTGAACAAGTTTTGAAAAATGTTAATCAAGCATTTAGGAAATATTAAATGTGTATTGTAAAAATATTGACCATGTATTAAAAATGATGAAAAAAATTGATCATGTATATAAAAATGTTAATAGATTATTTGGAAAAATATTAAATGTGTATAGAAAAATGTTCACCATGTATAAAAACGATGAAAATATTTGATCATGTACATAAATATTACTCAAGAATTCAACAAAAATACTGAACAAGTGTTTGAAAAATGTTAATCAAGCGTTTGGAAAACGTTAAATGTGTATAGAAAAAATGTTAACCATGTATTCAATTTTCTTTTATCATTTTTGTTTGAAAATAGTAATCAAGCATTGAAAAATGTTAAAAATATATAGAAAACATATTGACCAGGTATTCAAAAAAGTTAATCCTGGATTCAGAAATTGTTAATCTGCCATTTGATTTTTAAATGTGAATAGAAAAATATTGACCAGGTATTAAAAATGTTAAATTTTTATTACAAAAATGTTATATGCGTATTATGAAAATGTTGTTGACGTATACAAAAAATATAGAATGAAAATTATAGAATAAAAAAATGAAAACCGAAAAAGAGAAAAATAAACCGGAGAGAAAAAAAGAAAAGAAAGACAAGAAAACAAAAAAGAAGAAAAAACCTGAAGAAAACCAGAAAAATAAAAACCAGAGAAAACCAGAGAAGAAACAAAAAAAGAAGGAGAAAAGGAAAATAGAGGCGAACCAGCGTACCGATCATCCACTTGCAAGCGAATTTCTCGTTGCAGCGATCGAAAAGAAAAATAGGCCGGCCCAATTGCTACAGAAGACAAAAAAGATGCTTCAGCGAGAGCTGCTACGGTCTCGCTTAATGCGAAACATAGCTCTCGCGATAAGGAGGTTGCCCCCTGTGGTGTCAATGTGAATCCAAGGGTGATGTTTTTTTAGCCTGGCTAGTAGTATAAACATTGACTAAAAAAATAGTACTCTCTCCGTTCCTAAATATTTGTGTTTCTAGAGATTTCAACAAGTGACTACATACGGAGCAAAATGGGTGAATCTACACTCTAAATATGTCTATATGCATCCGTATATGGTATTCTATTTGAAATGTCTAAAAAGACAAATATTTAGGAACGGAGGGAGTAGTATAGAAACAACGCATGCACAGGAGGGAAGACGCCATCGTTCTTTCTTTTGTGGACGAGTGATGCTAAACTTATGGAGTTATGCTTCTTTAGATAATTGGCATGCACAGGAGATCAGCTAGGTCCACCCAAAAAATAGAAGAGTAAAAATATTCCACTAAAATTTACTCGGCCAGATACTCATCTATTTTCTTGGGGATCGTCTAGAGTTGCTCTCAGGTGCTTACCTGATGTTGCTATGTGTATGGGGCGCAACACGATTCCAGAAAATGGGTGGAAAACTTTGTCGCCTCAAAATCAGAAGTTAGTGCACCATAGGAAGAATCATTTTCTTTGGGGTAGTTCAATGAATTTAATGCTCTCTTCAAGAATAATAATTAGTGCTCATCCTTTTCGAAGTAGAGCTAGAGGCCCCTGATGGATGTGAGCTCGTGAATGGTTTGTAGAGCACACGCGAAAAGTCTTTTTTTTTTCAGTCTACACTCCAGGATAAGTAAAACAACGAGAACTAATCATTCTTGCCTTTTTGCGTGCTAAGTGACATTTGCGTATCTTTTAACACATGTTACTTTCTTCGTTTGTCTAACAGTTTATCTATGATCTTATTCTTTATTTAATTTTCTTCGAAATTATCCTTAATTATGTTGTCCTATACTTTCTTGCGTCTTTTTTTTTTACATATAATGGTTGTTAATAATTAGAGATCACTACCTATTTCATTGCTTGCAGATTTCATACAAGGTCGTAACTGTTGATGCAACAAGGCATGTAGTGTTTGTATAACTATATTATTGCTTAGTACTTCCGTTAGAGTAAGTTTACGTAGACCAGCATAACTAGTTGTAATTTCACATTGAAACCCGATAGTAACTCATCCATGCATAATGCGTCCCATGCTTTCGATGTGCATGTCAATATAGTTCCATCTGGTAGTTGGCTCAAACTGAAAGGCATGACAAAATGCCCAATCCGACATCTGGCTTGTAACAACTCTGTTTTCACCTTGCTTTGATTACTTCAAAATTTTGGAGAAGAATGAATTAAGGCTAAGGTTATCGATCACATGTGTGATACAATCACATTGATCCCAACAAACTTGGGCGGCTGGACATGTAAGCTGTAGTGTACTATACCCCATGAAGGAGTAACTTGGCCAGAATGATGCTTAATTGTGTAGTATGTCCTCTGCCAAGAAAACTTGCAAATAGTGAGCTGCTAAAGGATATAGACGTATCAATTTCACGACTATCATGTGCTGTTTAATATGCATGGGTGGTGTTCTTTACCATGAATAAGCTGTGGATGTCCATATGTAACTAGCGTGCGAAAATTAGTTGCTGCATTTTACTTCACCAGCTTCCTGTACTGATTGTAGTTATTTAGTATGGCTTCCCTATAACAAGTTTACAAAGGTCATAAGTACTTCTAAATCAGTCCATGCTGATATGCATGATGTTCCCGTGCTTTTGGTGTCAATACAGTCTCATCTTGGAGAAACGCATGACTAAATGTGGAAACAATGCAATCCGGCAATCTATAACCCTATTTATCTACTTATCTTGAAGGTATCGTCTTGATAGGTCAATATGATATCCTTCACCTTCACTTTGATTTTGTATGATGTCCTTTACATTCACTTTGATTTAGAGGCAGTGAAATTTTGGAGGAAAGCAAAGCTCATGTTGGTACCTTCAGTAAAATCCAATTAGGACCATGAATGGAGGTTCCTCTGATTTTCTATATATTCAACACGTCTGTGCAGACTTTATGCACTTTTTGTAGGGATCCCAATCAAGAAAGCTCGGATCAATTGAGTCATTCTATGGGGTGATGTCTGGGACACGAGGAGAAGAATTTTGTGTGTGATCCTTCAATTTTTTTACTTCTTCGTTGTTTGAGGCTGCAGCTATTCACATGGAAGCTGCTCAAGCCATACATCCGACGTCTTAAGAAAGCACATCCATATGAAATGACTAACAATTCTGCAGCACTCGACACTCTGTTTAGCCCCTCTCAACAGCATCTTAAATCGATTCTCCACGGTAAAAAATGTGTGATAAAGCTATAGTTTTTAGTTGGTTATTATAGAAATTAAGGACATGTGGATTCCTTCCAAACAAAGGAAAAACATGTTGGGCGACTTGTGTCTTGACTAGGACTGAGAATTTGCTTTGTCTGTTTTTGTGTATGCAACATACGTTTTGCTAGTTTGTTTGTTCAATTTCTCGTTTCATTTTTGTAGGCTCTTAAGTGGTTATATCGCCATCTTTACAATTTAGGAGTTGCCGATTGCCATTGTTGTGTTGTCGCATTAATGCTTCATTTATGCTACTGGACGGACCTATTGTTTTTATGTGTAAGTTACCCTTTTACTATGAAACATTCCCTCCTTCCAAATACATAAACCCTTTTACTATTGTTTTCATGTTGCTCATTCCATGTATAACTTGTGACTGCAAGCGATTCCTCTCTCGTCAAATGCCACCTTCAAATCTGGACTCTGCACTTTACAGTTTCTTGATGGTTTACTGCAGCACACTCCATACATTCCTTCAAAAGAATAACTTTAGGAGGGTCAGCATAAGCACAACTGCAACATGAAGATTGAATTGGACGCACTATATCCTCTCATGCATCCCGTGCTTTTGATCCCCACGTCACTACAATAGGATTCCCGTAAAGAACTTGACTCAAGGTGAAATGCATGATCACAACATCTATATATATGTACCCTAGCTGGCATGCAGCTGCTCTTTATATATGTATGTATGCTTCTCCTGATATATCATTCCCATTATTCCGGTATATATGATAGGACTCCTTGACCTTCACTTTCGCTTTGCTCATGTGAGATTTTGGAGAAAGCCAACTCGAAGCCCATGTTTCAGTGGAAATAGCTCACCATGTTCACAGCTCGAGTTAGACGAGATAGGACCACACAAAAAATCTCCAGTGAGGCAACAAAGCGGTTTAGAGTGTGTTTTCCGGTTTCAGGTTTAACCTGGGGAGTCTGGGAGCTGACATGGGTTAGACACGTGTTTGGACAAGCTAAACCATAGCAACCCGGTAAAATCTCTAATTCACGGAGAGACATCAAGTAGCCATGCCAGGCACCTGACGATTGGCGCAAGGTCGTGTCAGGGGTGGTGCCACCTCCAACGAGGCTGTAGGATTGGCGTGGTGTTGCATCGCCAAAAGTGAAGCTCTGTGAGCTGTATTAGTCATTGTACTCTGTATACCTGCCAGTTGACTCTTCCTCAACCCTGCTGATAAAGCGGATGAGTTTTAATTTTTTTGACAATAGAAAATGCGAATCAGTTAAATATTCTTACCATTCTTTTTTTTAGAAACGGAGGATTTTCTTCGGCCTCTGCATCTGGGCGATGTATGCAGCCAATGAGTTAAATCTTCTTACCACTTTTTTTGGAAATGGAGGATGACCTTCGGCTTTTGCATCTGGACGATGCATGCAACCATTTTATTAATTCTTCACAAAGACCTTACAAAATACATCCGGTAGTCCGAAGAGCCACCATCTTGGCAACATCTGTCGCTACTCCTATCCTCTTGATGAAGATGTGTTGATTGTCCGAGCATAATATCAAAAAGATATCACACCAAAGCCTAACATATGAAGCCGGAGGCCCCAACCAAGCCGCATTGCTGGGGCATACACTGGTCTAGCTCACTCACAGAGGCAACCGCTGCCGTCTTCCACATATCCATCTCCAGAGCAGGCATTGATCATCGACCTTGCTAGGCCTGCCATCGATGCCACGTTGGCGCCTGACAATGCCACGTCCTGAACGCATCCATCCAGATGCGCCCATCACTGAGACTCTGTAGTGCCATGCCACCGAGATCCGTTGTTGGCCTTGCGGTATACGTAACACCGTCCTCCTCATGTCCCCTCCAGCCAACACTTGCTCCAAAACGATGCACCAAGGAGGGAGAATAACACCAAAGGCACCGTCGTCGTCCGATCCGGTAGACCCAGATCTAGGGTTTCCCTCCAGACATCCCGATCGAATTGAAGTGACCTGCAACGACGATGCCTCAAGAAGGAAATGACGTCAGAGACGCCACCATCGTACGCCAAGATCGCAGTCAGACACGATTATCGATAGAAGCCGCGTCGTCCCGTTCTCGCGGCTGGCTGGACCCGCGTGGAGCCTCGCCATGAAGACGTATGCCGCCGCCGGTACTTCGGCGGAGATCCTCCACCGTGGGCGGTCCCTAGGGGTTTTTATTTTTTATCTCTATATGTCTTTTTAGAGTTTAGATGTTTTTTTGGCTATTCAGCTTTTGCCCGGTTTTTCTTAGATTTTGGACGAAAGAATGTTCGAAAGAAGAAAATTGCGCAAAAAAAATGCATTTTTTCACTTCCACGAGAGGCACTGATTTGCTTCTCGTGGAGGCACTGACTTGCTTCCGTCAGAGGCACAATTATGGCTCTCGAAAAGTAAAAAAACACGTTTTTCTCATAAGAGGCAAAGAATTGCGTCCTGTGGAGACACATATTTGCTTTCGTGAAAGTCACAATTATGCCTTTAAGAAAAAGGGGAAACTATGTTTTCTTTTTGTGGTTCTATGGTAGGCATATATTTACTTCTCCTGGAGGAACACACTTGCTTCCGTGAGAGGCACATCTGTGCCTCTCAAAAAAGGAAAAGAACACATTTTATTTTATTTTTGGTTCCACGAGAGGCACATATTGACTTTTCATGGAGGTACAAATTTGCTTCGGCGATAAGAACAGTTGTGCCTCTAGGAAAGGGAAAACAGTAAAAAAAAAGAGCTTCTGGCTCCTTTTTTTTCTCTCTGTACGTATTTTCATGAATTGTTTTTGTCAAAACTAATTAACATACGATCTAGTTTCGAAGACATCGACGCCAGAAATCCAACGGTGATGACGGCTCAGGATTTGGACGCACGGTTCAAGAGATCAAACGGTTTGAAAAACCTAATCTACAAAAAGGTGGAAAAATCTCAGGTTACAAGTGGAGTGCATGCAATGCGCTACTTGTCAGGCCTGTGAAGATAGGAGTGACCTTTGCAAGGGTACCCTTAACTATTGATGTCGCATTATCCCAGACCTAATGTGGAATAGCGAATTGCCCGTGGGCTTGTCTATGTCTCGCTTCGTCCGAGAGAGTAGCCCCCTAACCATGTCGTCATGTCGCGCTGACGCAATGCTGAGTCGCACATATTTTTTCTCTTTATATTAGAAAACTGAATATATATATTATAAAAGATGAATTCTTTAATCTACTAAAAGTGTTCATCACACGGTTTAAAAGTAGTAAAATCAAGAGTAAAAAAATGTTTGCACCAATCAAAACAATGTTGTGACACAAAAAAAATGTTCACGGATTTAAAAAAAATGTGCGAGATATTTTTATAAAATTTATACAATTTCTCTCAATAAAAAATCATACCACTGATAGAAATGTGTGTTAAATTTATAAAAAGTTCAAGCGTATCAAACAAAATGCTTGTGACATTTCAAAAAAATTATCCAATGTAAAAATGTTTCTTATTTTACAAAAAATGTTTCAACATCTATTTTAAAAATGTTTGAACACATGTTTGAAAACAAATTCGAAAAAAGTATTTGAAAAATGTTAATAATGGATTTCAAAATTATAAACATAGAAAAACATTGTTTAAGACATATACAAAAACTGTGCAATCTCCGACGAGGCTGTAGGATTGGCGTGGTGTTGCATCGCCAAAAGTGAAGCTCTGTGAGCTGTATTAGTCAATGTATACCTGCCAGTTGACTCTTCCTCAACCCTGCTGATAAAGCGAATGAGTTTTTTCTTTTGACAATAGAAAATGCGAATGAGTTAAATCTTCTTACCATTCTTTCTTCTTTTTAGAAACGGAGGATTCCCTTCGGCCTCTGCATCTGGGCGATGTATGCAGCCAATGAGTTAAATCTTCTTACCACTTTTTTGGAAATGGAGGATGACCTTCGGCTTTTGCATCTGGACGATGCATGCAACCATTTTATTAATTCTTCACAAAGACCTTACAAAATACATCCGGTAGTCCGAAGAGCCACCATCTTGGCAACATCTGTCGCTACTCCTATCCTCTTGATGAAGAGGTGTTGATTGTCTGAGCAGAATACCAAAAAGATATCACACCAAAGCCTAACATAAAAAGCTGGAGGCCCCAGCCGGTCTAGCTCACTCACAGAGGCGGCCGCCGCCGTCTTCCACCTATCCATCTCCGGAGCAGGCATTGACGCATCGACCTTGCTAGGCCCGCCGTCGATGACACCTTTGCGCCAGACAACGCCACCGTCCTGAACGTATCCATCCAGATGCGCCCATCACCGAAACTCCGTAGCGCCATGCCACCGAGATCCGCCGTCGGCCTTGCGATAGATGTAACACCGTCCTCCTCATGTCCCCTCCAGCCAGCACTTGCTCCAAAACGATGCTCTAAGGAGGGAGAATGACACCAAAGGCACCGTCGTTGTCCGATCCGGTACAACCAGATCTAGGGTTTCCCTCTGGACATCCCGATCGAGTTGACGTGACCCACAACGATCGTGCCTCGAGAAGGAAACGACGTCAGAGACGCCACCATCGTACGCCAAGATCGTAGTCCGGTGCGATTATCGACCGAAACTGTCTCGTCCCGTTCTCGCTGTTGGCTGGACCCGTGTGGAGCCTCGCCATGAAGACGTATGCCGCCGCCGGTACTTCGGCGGAGATCCTCCACCGTGGGCGGTCCCTCGGGGTTTTTATTTTTTATTTTTCTGTACGTCTTTTCAGAGTTTAGATGTTTTTTTGGCTATTCAGCTTTCGCCCGGTTTTTCTTAGATTTTGGAGGAAAGAATATCCGAAAGAAAAAAATTGTGAAAATTTTTGTATTTTTTCAGTTCCACGAGGGGCACTGATTTGCTTCTCGTGGAGGCACTGACTTGCTTCCATCAGAGGCACAATTATGCCTCTCAAAAAGTAAAAAAACACGTATTTTTTCATGAGAGGCAAAGATTTGCGTCTTGTGGAGACACAAATTTGCTTTTGTGAAAGTCACAATTATGCCTCTAGGAAAAGGGGGAAAATATGTTTTCTTTTTGTGGTTCTGTGCTAGGCACATATTTACTTCTCGTGGAGGAACATACTTGCTTCCGTGGGAGGCACTTCTGTGCCTCTCAAAAAAGGAAAAGGACACATTTTATTTTCTTTTTGGTTCCACGAGAGGCACCTATTGACTTTTCGTGGAGGTACAGATTTGCTTCGGCGAGAAGCACAGTGAGCCTGTAGGAAAGGGAAAATAGTAAAAAAAAAAAAAGAGAGCTTTTGGCTCCATTTTTTTCTATCTGTTTTTTCATGAATTTTTTTTGTCAAAACTTATTAACATAGGATCTAGTTTCGAAGATATCGATGCGAGAAATCCAACGGTGATGACGACTTAGGATTTGGACGCACGGTTCAAGAGATCAAACAGTTCGAAAAACCTAATCTACAAAAAGGTGGAAAAATCTCAGGTTGCGACAAGTGGAGTGCCCCTTGCCAGGCCTGGGACGATGGGAGTGACCTTTGCAAGGGTACCCCTTAACTATTGATGTCGCATGATCCCAGTTCTAATGCGGAATAGCAAATTGCCCGCGGACTTGTTTATGTCTCGCTTCGTCCGAGAGAGTAGGTCCCTAACCACGTCGTCATGTCGCGCTGACGCGATGCTAAGTCGCACATATTTTTTCTCTTTATATTAAAAAATTGAATATATATATATATTCTACAATCGATGATAGAATAATATTCTGCAATAATCTCGTACTGCCCGGAATAAAGATCTGCATCGCTTCCGCATAACACTACTGTACTTCTTTTTTCGTAAAGTCGGTATTGCTCTTACAGTACTTGCGTAGTAATTCACTAATAAATTCTAAACCGCTTTGCTTCCTCTGCTTCTAAGCCCGAGCATCTTCGCTTCTCGATTCCTTCAAAACCCTCTCCCTTTAAACGCTGCTAGGCTGCTAGCCACCCCTACCAGCCCACCACCACCAAATCGACCACCGCCGACTCCTTCGCGAGATGCTTCTCCCGCTCCGTCGCCTCTTGTCCCCCTCTGCTGCTCCCTCTCCACCGCCGTGTCATGCACCGCTGGCGATGGTCTCACGGATCTCCACGGTGGAGAGTCCGCTGCCTTGCGGCGCGTGTCCATCGCGCTTCGCCCGCGCCGCTTCGCCTCTCGCGTCTCCGTCCCCAGCACGCCTTTGGCTCGACCCGCTCCGGACACGGCCAGCGCCGACGGCCGCCGCCCGTCAACCGTCGACTTTGCGCCCGGCCCGCAGCAGGGCTCCCCCCGGCGAGCTCCGGACACAACCTCATCAACGTCTTGGCAGCGGCGTGTTTCGCCACGAGCGGCGGCGACCTCCTCTGCTCGGCACTTTCAGAACGCGCCCGGCGCCGCCAAACATCTTCCAAAGACCAGGTCCGTCCCCGCCCGTTCGAGGTCCTCGACTAGGCGTATCGCGCTCCTCCTGCTCCTTCATACTTGCTCGGAATAAAGAAGTTTTGTACTGCTCAAAATGATTAAATTGTACTGCCCATAATTTCTTCCAGAGAACTCAAATTCCCTTCACATGTACCTTGTACTTCCGTGGAATATGAGTTTCATACTGCCCGATAATAATAATAATAATAATTGTACTGCTCAAAGTGAATAAATTGTACTACTCGGATTTATTTTAAAAGAACACAAATTTGCCTTGTACTTCTGTGGAATACGTGTTTCGTACTGCCCGGCAATAAAGAAGTTTTTGTACTGCTCAAAATGATTAAATTGTACTGCCCATAATTTCTTCCGGAGAACTCAAATTCCCTTCACATGTACCTTGTACTTCCATGGAATATGAGTTTCATACTACCTGATAATAATAATAATAATAATTGTACTGCCCAAAGTGAATAAATTGTACTGCTCGGATTTATTTTAAAAGAACACAAATTTGCCTTGTACTTCTGTGGAATACGGGTTCGTACTGCCCTGCAATAAAGAAGTTTTGTACTGCTCAAAATGATTAAATTGTACGGCCCATAATTTCTTCTAGAGAACTCATATTCCCTTCACATGTACCTTGTACTTCCGTGGAATATGAGTTTCGTACTGCCCGATAATAACAATAATAATAATAATTGTACTGCTCAAAGTGAATAAATTGTACTGCCCGTAAATTATTTCCACGGAACTAAACTCCCCTTGACATGTATTTTGTACTTTTGTGAAATATAAGTTTCGTACTGCCTGGTAATAAAATGTTTTTGTACTGGTTAAAATACATGAATTGTATTGCCCAGAGTGATTCAATAGTACCACCACGTAATAAAAATGTTTTGTATGCTCAAGTTATATAAACGGTACTGCTCATAATGAATCAGTGGTACTTCCCATAATTGTTTTATGGCACTGCCCGATAATAAAATAAACATGTTATTTAATCGCTCATTAACCCTCGGATAATTGTTGATAAATGTTGATACTTCAATGGGTTGCGCCCAAAATGAATAAATTGTAATACTGCATCTTTTTTTAAATATGTAGTTTGTACTTCTTTATATATATGTTATGCACTGTTGATGGCAATATATTTTGTATTTCTTTCTATGAGGTTCTTGTACTGCTTATGATTTACTTATAACAAGTATAAAAGAATATAAGAGCCTGTGTAGGTACGACGCCGATAGGGCAGGTATGACGTTTTTTTGTTGGCCGTCCTCTCGCCGCCGGGGAACTGTCGTGACTCGGGCTAGCTATATAAGAGCTGTCTTGCGCGGTGGCCATGTCCATCTCCGTCAGAGCGGCGGCTGCCCCCTTCTTCTTGCTCTGCTTCTGCTGCGGCTGCGCCTGTGTTTTCTTGGCGGCGCGCTTGTCTCCTCCGGTGGTGGCGCATAATGCACTGGTCCTGGGCTTGGGCTTGGCGGGGGTCGAGTGGAGGAAGAGGAACTTCTCCTTGCCATCGCTGTGGGAGCAGCCGCCGGAGCCGAGGATGTCGCGCAGGCGAAACCGGCACGCGGCCTCGCCCGTGCCGTGGGACGCTCTTGGGGAAGGCGGCGGCTCATGCGCGCTGGCGGACCGGTGCGGACCATGGCGCCCACGCCGCAGATCACGTGTCCGGCGAGGGCGCCGCCATCGCGAGGTGGCCAAAGGCTGAGGCGTCGTCGTCGTGGGCTGGCTGCGGTGGAAGATCGGTTAGGCCGGAGGATGCGATCGTCTGTGAAGAGGTCGTCGGCCAGCGCCTCCCCGCGCCTTGGCGCCGCGCCAGCCTGCGAACGCGAACTCGAAGCTGTCGCCGCTGGCGTCCGATGCCGCGTCATCGTCGTCGTGTTCCTGTTGTAGTCCTCCTGCGGCTCCGGGAAGGCGTCGGCGCCCTCCTCGGCGTGGTCCCCAAAGCTAAGGATGGTGGCGCGCCATTATTGTTGACCGTGGGCTACTGGCGGTGGCGCTGGACTAGCTAGCTGGTGGTGGCAAACAGCGGGCCAAGGAGGAAGAGTACGGGATCGGGGTGGGAGGTGGCGGCGGGATCGGGGGATCTGTTTTCGGGATCCTTATATAGGGGCTGCCTATTGTAGAATATTATTCTACAATCAATTGTAGAATAGACCCACCCTATATATATATATATATATATATATATATATAATGAAAATGAATTCTTTAATTTATTAAAAGTGTTCATCACACTGTTTGGAAGTAGTAAAATCCAGAGTAAAGACATGTTTGCACCAATCAAAACAATGTTGTGACACAATAAAAATGTTCATGGATTTCAAAAAATGCGCGTGATATTTTTACAAAATTTATACAATTTCTCTCAATAAAAAATCATACCACTGATAAAAGTGTGTGTTAAATTTATAAAAAGTTCAAGTGTATCAAACAAAATGCTTGTGACATTTAAAAAATATTTATCCAATGTAAAAATGTTTTTTATTTTACAAAAAAATTCAATGTCTATTTAAAAATGTTTAACACATATTCTAAAACATTTAAAATAGTATTTGAAAAATGTTAATAATGGATTTCAAAATTATAAACATAGAAAAACATTGTTTAAGACATATACAAAAATTGTGCAATCTATTTGGAAAAAGGTAGACATCAAAACCTATATTGGATAGAAGTTAATAATGTATTGAGAAATGTTAAACATGTATAAAAAATGTCCTGATGTATCCAAAGAATTTACAATGTGTATGAAAAATTAGACATGTGTTGAAACTAAGAAAATAAAAAAAATTAAAACCAAAGAAAACAGGTGAGAACCAACGAAGAAACAAAGAAATGAGAAGAAATAAATGAAAAAAGAGATGCAAGTCGTGAAAACAAACAGAAAATAGATGAAAATCAAGAAAGAAAGAAAGAAAAAGAATCGAAGAAAACCAGAAAGCAAAAAAGGAACAGAAAAATACCACACGTACACTGCCGGTTTAATACAGACAGATGGACGAAGCTACAGGAAAACCAGTTGTCTAGTGAAAATTGGAAAGTAAAAATCCTAGGCCGCAGCACAATTAGCACACTGTGTAGGCGAGCCCTTCTTCCACGCCGCAGTAAGCGGCATATAGCTCCAGCGATGCCCTACTCCCTAGCCACCTCGCATGTGAACTTGTTGCCAGTATGCATGCTACAAACTGAGTCCGATCTCACAGCGAATTACGACGGCCAGCACGATGGGGATTGCTGTGCTAAATCAGTCTAGACGCACTATATCTACACATGCATCCCATGCTTTTGATCTCCAGGCCATTAAGATTCCGGTATAAGTTGACTCAAGGTGAAATGAATGATCACAGCATGCTAAAATGATGTACTCGGGCTAGCATGTAGCAGCTCTTTATATATGTATGCTTCTTCAGGGATATCATTCGCATTATTTATGTATCATAGTACTCCTTCATCTTCACATTCGTTTGGGTCATGTGAGATTTTGGAGAAAACCAAATCGAAGCCCATGCTTCAATGGAAATAACTCACCTTGTTCACAGCTTGAGTCGGACTATATAAGACCAGAAAACCAATCTTCAGCGAGGCAGCAAAGCAGTTTATGGTGCGTTTTCAGGTTTTCGATTTAATCTGTGGAGTCCCAGAGATGATATGGATTCGAGACATGTCTTGACCGACCAAACCATAGAAACCCAGTGAAATTTGGAATGCGCTGAGAGATGTCATGCACATCTATCGAGGATCCTCAGATTGAAGCATGGGCTCGTCGGAGGTTGCAATTGCGCGGCGTTACATTGCTGATGGTGCAGCGAAGAATGTGAGGGAGCAACCAACAACCATATTTTAGTCATTGGAAAGCCCTCTGTAGGCGTATTACTGTTCTTCAGCCGCCCCAAGGCTTCTTTTTGTTCATTCTTGGAACAGAGCATCATTTCTTAATGATGGAACCATGCATGTTTGTTCAAGATCATCAAATCAGTAGTTTACCAGAAAATTGAAGAAACAGTTCACGTTTAGCTCCGCTACTATTTATCTAGCATCGGTTCTTTTGAAAGGTGTAGTGGTTCTTTGTGACCAGAGTATGAAGTGCAATGAAGGATAATATCTCATGGTGTGTGGTTACTGTCATCGTAGAACTACTGCAACCTTGAGCTACTTTTGAGTAAATTCCTGTGACTGACCGGATATGTTGGTCATCGTTTAGGGTATCCTATCCCTGAAGTTCTGCATATCCGATTTTGCATTCGGTGCTCCTCCTATCCAAACGTTAACTCTGTTTGATGTGTCAATTTGTTCTCAATGATTAACAAACAAACAAATTATGATAACTAGATAATACATCTCTCTGCACAAATTGGATCGGTCCTGCTTGTTTCCTGCTTGTGGCCATTTTCCGCCTTTCTCCCCTGTCTCACACCCCACTCCCTTGCTGACAACCCCTACAACCAGTTAACTCACTTCTACAATGGAGTTAGCAGTGACAAAAAAAAAAGAAAACGTCAATTCTGCCACATTTTCTTAGGGCATCAAGCATATGTTCCAACTGGACGACCCATTTGTTCGTGGGCATGTCCACAAAGAGCCAGATAGGCGCGGGTAACCCCCAAACCCTCCTTTTTTCCTCTAAATGCAACATTTTCAATATAATAGATATTGAACATCACCTCTGAGATACAAACATATAGTATTGTTTCTAAACTAAACTAATTGTATCACCATGCTCGGTGCTCTAGAAGATACCTTCTCCTCAGACTCATCGGACTAGGCATCCTCGGAGGCGGCGACTGACGCGGTTGGTGTCGAAGCAGCGCCTGCGACTTCCTTTCAAGCAGCGACTGTGACTAATTGTATCACCCTTGCTAGCGCCGTCTGTTGGGCAGCCTGATCACGAGTATAACTGGATTTGCACATGCTCGATATTTGCTCGGGCGGAGTGACGAGTGGCGAGCGGGTACTCATCCGTTTCTCGGGCATGATGGGCGGCATGCACCTCCATGTTGGAATGCAAGATACAACACAGCTGTTTGTTTGGGGCTTAGCTCTTTTCTAGCCAAACCTGCTTTTGGAAGCCCAAACAAATGGAGCTTATGAGTTAATGAACTCATCATCCTTATTACTGTTGACTACATGTTTGAATTTGAAAGAATTTTCCTTCTCCTTAAGTCATCTCAAGTAAAATGTGTAGTTGTCTCACCTTTTTTTCTCGGATAATCTTGCATGCCTTATAGATGTAGCACTCCGTCTCCTTCTGCATTTGTCATCAACAATTTTCTATGTAATTGAACACCACATAATATAAATGTATGTATTCCCAAGCTTTTGACATACCAACTTTACACCACTTTCTCAGATTCACCATGGTCGACTCCCATCCATCTGTTGTTGATATCATGGCTGATCAACAATGTCCTGGTGTGCCTGTCGTGTCTTGTGTGTATGTGCACCACACACCTCACTGTTTTCACTGCGGGCTTGTCTCATCTCGTTTCGTCAGAGATAGTAGACCGCGTCGTCATGTCGCGTTAGCGCGATGCCTACGTCGCACATACATGTTTTCCTCTTTTTTTATACTAAGAAGACTATATATGTTATGAATAATAAATTTCATTAGTTTTTCGAAGTGTTTATCGCACTGTTTTAAAAACAGGTAAAATACAGAGTAAAAAAGTGCTCGCTCAACTTTTAGAAAATCTTGCACCATTCAAAAAAAAAAATGTAGTGACATGAAAAAAATGTTCACGGATTTCAAAACTATGCCTGTGATATTTTAAGAAAATTTATACAATTCGTGTAATTCAAAATAAAAATTTACAATCCTAAAAATATATTTTACATCTAGAAAAAGTTCATGTGTATCAAACAAAATTGCTGTGACATTAAAAAAAAGTTTCTCCAGTATAAAAAAATGTTTCTTATTATTCCAAAATAATGTTTCAGAGTCTATTTGGAAACTTTTTAACACATATTTTAAAAAAAATTCGAAAAAATTATTTGAGAAAATGTAAATAATGTATTTGAAAATTTTAAACATAGATAAAAATAGTTTAATATGTATAGAAAAAATGTACGGCGTGTATGAAAGTAGATGCCAAAATGGATATTGACAAAAAGTTAATAATGTATTTAAAAATGTTAAACATGTACAAAAAATGGTCCTGATGCATCCAAACAATATATATTGTGTATGGAAAACTATGAAAAATTAGACATATGACCAAAGAAAGCCGGTCAAAACCAACAAAGAAACAAAGAAACCAGAAGAAAAAAAAAGAAACAAAAGAGTGGAAACCAAAAGAAAATATATGAAAATTGAGAAAGAAACGAAGAAAAACAGAAAACAAAATAGAAACAGAAAAATAATTCCACACGTACACTGCCAGTTTAATACAGACAGATGGACACACCTACATGAAAACCAGTTTTTCTTTTGAGTGGTTACAGGAAAACCAGTTGTCTAGTGATGCCAAGCTTATGCAGTTGTGCTCCTTCAGATAATTGGCAGAGCAACTATAACCCACCTCCTAAAAGTCTATAGAGACGTTAAATTTCGGTTTTACTCTTTTAATTGGCACCTAATTAAGAGCATCTCTAGCAGACCCCGTATAATCCTGACCCGCATGAGGCGTTTACAGTTCGACGAAGATATGTTTTGCGGGGCAAAATCGTGCGCTGCAGAATAGTCCCCGTATATGAAACTGTATAATTTGAAAAAAAAAACTTCCACGGAATAAATTGCAACCACACTTGTCATTCATAGTTCATCACATACTACATGATCATACATACTACATTTTACTACTACTATTGGATGGGGTGGGGGATCTCGCGGCGGCGAGGCCGAGGTCGATGTACAAAAATGGACGAGCTCATGGCCGAGGACGACGCGGTGGAGGAGCTCAGTCCTCCTCGTCGGAGCTGGCGAGATCGATGAACTTCTGCCCCTGCTCCTTGCGGATGCGCCGCCACTCATCGTCCTTGTCCTTCGCGGCGAGGTTGGCCGCGACCGCCTGCTTGAGCAGGAGGTCTTCAAGCTCCTCGTCGTGGTGGCGGCGCTCAGCCTCCTTGTGCAAAACTAACTTAATTGTTTCTTTATGTAAACAGCGCATAGCTTTTATTTACGTGTTCTTTGTTATCTTGCAACCTATCACACATACAAAGTACTTCTAGTTTCATACTTGTTTTAGGTAAAGCGAACGTTAAGCATGCGTAGAGTTGTATCGGTGGTCGATAGAACTTGAGGAAATATTTGTTCTACCTTTAGCTCCTCGTTGGGTTTGACACTCTTACTTATCGAGAAAGGCTACAATTGATTCCTATAATTGTGGGTTATCAAGGGCACAACCCACCACCACGTGCTTCGGCCCTCGGGCACGCCCTGGTGTCTTGTGGTCGCTATGGGCCTCCGTTTGCACCGATTCCACCTCCCAAAAATCACAAATATTCCAAAATAATTCTCAGTAAATTTTTATCGCGTTTGGACTTCGTTTGATATGGATATTCTGTGAAACAAAAAACATGCAACAAACAGGAACTGGCACAGGACACTAGATCAATAGGTTAGTCTAATAAATCATATAAATGTCGCCAAAAATATGTGAAAGTTGTATAATATTGGCATGAAACAATCAAAAATTATAGATACGACAGAGACGTGTCAGTTTTCACCCAGATATCCGAACATGTAGAGGAGCACTACGACGACGTATTCAAGAAGATAACGGCACCCGCGACCGTCGCCGTCGTCAGTGATAAAGCGCGGAGCTTTCGCTCGGCAACTCCTCCGTGTCACCAAACGAGGTCTTGAGGGTAAGCGCAACGAGTCCAAAAATCAAGATCCGTATCGGGGCACCGCCATCGTCAAAGACAAAGAGCGCGCCCGAGCCACCCGCTACACCACCTCTAGCCCCCCACACGACCAAGAGAGAATGCCATCACCGCCGCCATGGTGCCCGCCAGTGAGCCAACCATGCAGACCGCCATCCGGGGCCGCTACCCCGGCATCCATGTCCAAGGCTCCACTACCCATCCACGTCACGGTTCATCCACCATGGTAGGAGGATTAAAAGGGATCTTCTTTCACTCCTAGTTCGACATCCACGGTGTATGGGTCGAGGCGTCCACTGTAGGAGGCACCCACGCCTACGTCTCCAGCCGGTCCTGGTGGAACAAGGGAGAGACACTACCCCTTTCTCCCGACGGCCGTTGTCGAGCGCGCTTGCAAGGCGCCATGTCCATGTACCTTAGCGCCGATCAGCTCGACAGTGTAGGGGAATTCCGACCACCTCGAACTCCCACTCTACATGCGAGGAGAGGGACCTCAATGTCCACGGGCACCATCCGGATCAAGTCCAAGCACACCAACTTGGAGCGCGAACTCCGACTCGCCCGGGCACCAACAAAATCAGCCCGAGCACGAGCCCCAACTCGCTGTCATGCCGCTGGCCTGGATCTAGGGAAAAGGAGGCCTGCTTCCGCAACCCAGCACCACCGGTAGGGGGACGACACTCAGCTCCTTGCACCGCGACCCCCACCGACCCGCACCACCAGCGCCCCTGGATAAGGCCAGCCCAACTGCACACGCTGCTGGCCACCCCACCATGGCATGCCCCCACTCCAGCCACCTCCAACATCCAAGGGCCGCCGGAGTCGGACCTCGTCGCCTCCGCCCGTGCCGCCCCATGCAGCTAGTCGAAGGAGCTGCCCGCCAGATCTGGATCGGCCAGCCACACCCCGACGTAGCTCACCAGCACAGGATGCACCACCGATCGCCCAGCAGCCCACCATGCTCCACCACTAGCCGTCGTGCCCTGCCCATTATATTGCTGCGCAAACACACGAGGAGGCTGCCTAACGCCTGCCCTCCCCGAGCGAAGGGTGAACAACGACGGGGGGAGGAGATCAAGGAGGGGTCGTGGCTGGTGACAGCTGGAGAGGTCCTCCCCCCTCCCGCGCTATGGAGCATGTCGGCGAGGGAAAGGGGAAAGTCTCGCTTTCGGAGGCTATCTTGGTATCATCTTGATTGGTCCAATATGACATCCTTCACCTTCACTCTGATTTAGTGATGGTGATATTTTGGAGAAGGAAAAGGCAACAACTCGTGTTCGATATTTACCTATGCACACACTTAAACGGATATCAACATGACCATTAATGGGATGTTCTTCCGACTACCCATGCAAGAACAAGTCGGTGCAGAGTTTGTGCATTTTTTGCAGCTCTCGGAAGCATGAAATAATTGAGTCATTCAATGGAGGCTAAATATCCATGCATATTTTCTCATGCGGAGACATAAAGTCATGTCTGCAGTCGGCAAGTGTTGCATGGTAGCTTAGCCTACGAGTTGTGTAATTTTTGTTTCTTTTATTTTGTTTTATCATAGGGTTAGTGGTTGTCTAGTGAGCTACTCTCGCGAGGCATGCGTTCTTGGATTTTTTTTTTCCGAGTCAATGTTGTTCGGCTGCTAGATCTTGCCCGTGCGTTGCACGGAACATCAAGATGCATTTATATGAGTAGTTTATCTTGTGGGAGATAAGGATGAACGAGGAAAGGCCTTATGTGCAAAATTATCAGAGTTTCCTTCCTATCCGTCAGATATAGATCGGACGGCCTACATTGCAGGATGGCAGGCACACCACCATCACCAACTCTGTTTTTTTATAAGAATAGAGATATATATGCCTTCGTGCATCGCTCGATACAGAGGCCGGGGTTATTCTCCTTTAAAAAAAACTTAAAACAAAGATAACACACATGAGCTATTTTAATTATCATCCTACGTGTTGCCCCCACCCCATCTCTCCATTTTTGCTGGATCATGTTTTGAGACCGCAGGTAGGGACGTGGGAGTAGCTCAAGTAAGATTTGGGCACGCTAAATCTTCACACGCGAATTGCGACGGCCAGCACAATGGTGATTCCTATGCGAAAGCAGTTTAGACCCACTGTATCATCACATGTATCCCGTGCTTTTGATCTCCAGACCATTAAAGATTCCCGTATAAGTTGACTCAAGGTGAAATGAATGATCACAACATGTTAAAATGATGTACTCTAGCTATCATGCATGCAGCAGCTCCTTGTATATGTATGCTTCTTCACAGATATCATTACCATTATTTCTGTATGCTAGGACTCTTTCACCTTCAGTTTCGTTTGGCTCATGTGAGATTTTGGAGAAAACCAAATCAAAGCCCATGCTTCAATGGAAATAACTCGCCTTGTTCACAACTTGAGTCGGATTATATAAGACCAGAAAACCAATCTGCAGCGAGGCAGCAAAGCAGTTTATAGTGCTTTTTCTGGTCTTGAACTTAATCCGTGGAGTCTGAGGATGATATGGATTAGAGAATGTCTTGACCCGCTAAACCATAGCAACCCGGTAAAGTCTGGAATTCACCGAGAGATGTCAGGCACTCCTACCGATGACCCTTTGATTGAAGCACGGGTTCGTCGGAGGTTGCAATGACATGGTGTCACATTGCCGATGGTTCAACAAAGAATACGAGGGAGCAACCAACAACCATATTTTAATCATTGGAAAGCCCTCTGTAGGCATATTACTGTTCTTCAGCCATCCTGAGGCTTCTTTTTGTTCATTCTCGGAACAGAGCATCATTTCTTAATGATTTCTCGGAACAGAGCATCATTTCTTAATGATGGAACCGTGCATGTTTGTTCAAGATCATCAAATCAGTAGTTTACCAGAAAATTGAAGAAACAGCTCACGCTTAACTGCGCTAGTATTTATCTAGCATTGGTTCTTTTGAAAGGTGTAGTGGTTCTGTGTGACCAAAATATGAAGTGCAATGAAGGATAACATCTCATGGTATCTGGTCACGGTCATCGTAGAACTACTGCAACCCTGAGCTACTTTTGAGTAAATTCCTATGACTGACCGGATATGTTGGTCATCGTCTAGGGGTTGAAGTTCTGCATATCGATTTTCCATCCGGTGCCCCTCCTATCCAAACGTTTAGATGTGTCGAATTCTTAATGATTAACAAACAAACAACTTATGATAAGTAGATGATACATCGCTCTACACAAACTGGATTGGTCCCGCCTGGTTTCCGTGCGACACGAGCTTGTGGCCATTTTCCGCTTTTCTCACACTTTTCACACCCTACTCCCTTGCCGAGAACCCATACAACCAATTAACTCACTTCTGCCACAGAGTTAGCTGTCACAAAAGAAATATAAAGTCACTTCTGCCGCATTTTCTTAGGGCATCTCCAAGGATATATTATGGAAAATAAATTTCATTATTTTTTTCAAACGTTTATTGCATATTTTTAAAAAAGGAAAAATACAGAGTAAAGAAAATGTTCAATCAACTTCTAGAAAATGTTTGCACCATTAAAAACAATGTTGTGACATGAAAAAAATGTTCACGGATTTCAGAACTATGTGCCTGATATTAATAAAAAATACAATTCATGTAATTCAAAACAAAATATAACAATCTATAAAAACGCATATTACATTTAGAAAAAGTTCATGTGTATCAAACAAAATTCCGGTGACACTTAAAAAAAGTTTTTCCAGTATAAAAAAAAGTTTCTTATTATACCAAAAAATGTTTGAACATCTATTTGAAAATTTCCTAAGAAATATTTGAGAAAAATAGAAAAACTATTTGAGAAAATGTTAATATGTATTTCAAAATTTTAAACTTAGATAAAAATAGTTTAAGACGTATACAAAAAATGTACAATATATATGAAAAAGTAGACGTCAAAATGAGTATTGATAAAGTGTTAATAATGTATTAAAAAATGTTAAACATGTATAAAAAATGGTCCTGATCAATCGAAGAATATATAGCATGTATGAAAAATTAGACATGTGTTAAAAAGTAACAAAGAAAGGAAAATAATAAAAACCAAAGAAAACCAACAAAGAAACCAGAATAAAAAAAGATAAAAAACAGTAGAAACCAAAAGAAAATAGATGAAAGTCGAGAAAGAAAATAAGAAAACAAAAAAGAAACAAAAAAAGCACCACGCGTACACTGCTGGTTTAATACAAACAGATGGACGCACCTACATGAAACCCGGTTTTTTTTTTTTTTGAGTGATTACAGGAAAACCACTTGTCTAGTGAAAATTGAAAAAAGAAAATCCTGGCTGTAGCCCTTCTTCCACGGCGCAGTAAGCGGCATAAAGCTCCAGCGATGCCTTTTCCCTGGCCAGTTCACATGTGAACTTGTTGCTAGTATGCATGCTACTCCCTCTGTAAACTAATATAAGAGCGTTTAGATCAGTGTGATCTAAACGCTCTTATATTAGTTTACAGAGGGAGTACAAACTTGAGTCCGGTCTCACCGAGAGCTCTCATGTACCTTGAACCACTGCACGCGTTGTTTCTGATCTCCTCGAGAGCTTTGATCTGCCACGGACCATTGCATGCGCTGCTTCCGATCTCACTGGGAGACTTCCAAATCCCATCGATCTTTACTGGATTTTCATCGACTTAATCTCTTGAGATCACCCCGAGTCCGGACCGCTTGAGTTAGCATTGATTGAACTGGATTTTATCCAACATCTCTCCGCTCATCACATGTTGATCAACTTAATATGTCTCTCGAACCCTCCATGATACCACTTGTTAAAAGTTCTGAGACAGAAGTAATCGGTCTACCGAAGAACACACAATCACACTCGACACCAATATTTGTTACCATGCTTCATCGGACAATGGCTACGTCCCCCAAGTATGACTACAAAGTACAACGACCAAGCCCAAGTATGTATGATTGCGTGGTGCAATCCCTTGGCCACACCTGTCCTTCATGGTTTCATTGAATGCCTAGTTTAGGTTTTGTCCTTCATGGTAAGGCGCCATAGTCAAAAACATGCCAATTTGTGCTTAATCTAAATCCAGGACGACACCAATGCTTGCGCGTTGCCTCCATGCTGGAAAGACATCATGGGACACCACTGCGCGTGTGGATATCGACGACTCCCCAGCCCTTGCTCGTACGAGCTCGTGGAATTCAACAAGGTTGCTTTGGTGTGATGAAGGCCGAGAGGCGGTAACGAGCAACGCCGTCAGTGGATGCATATTCTTGCTAGGCCATGATTGTATTAACTTATTTTTATAACAAAGTCCTTGTAAGGGATGATTTTATTTTCTCACAAAAAGGGATGATTTTATGTGACATAAGGCGTTTAGAGACTCTCCAACAGGCATGCGGGAAAAAACGCGGTTTTTGTGCGCGCGAGCTCAGTTGGCGCGCTCCAGCAGGCGCCGGAAAGTTTGGCGCAGTAAAAAAACTGCATGCGTGCGCGGAATAGTGGCAATGCGCGCGGCGTGCAGCGTGCACTATCAAACCCGCGCGCGGGCGCCCGCTAACTGCATGCGTCGCTTCCTACTTGATTTGGGGAGAGCTTAATCAAACACCGGTCAAGAAATGCAGCCAGATTCCATGCATGTAAGTAACTGGCCCCTTCAAGATAACGATGACCATAAAAAAAGTTAGGCCCTATTTGGTTCATAAGTCTTATGACTTTTTTTAGTCCCAACTTATAAGTTCCAAATCACTAAAAAGTCCTTACCTGTTTGGTTTCTGGGACTTAACATGGACTTATAGACCATATTACAACTATAAGTCCCTATAAGATTCTCCTTGAGAGTCTTATTTCGTAAGTCCCAAATGCCCACTTTAAGTCCCTATAAGTCCCTCCTGTTTGGTTTAGATGGGACTTAAAGGAACTTTTTTAAGTTTCCACACCAATAAGTCCCTGTAACCAAACACCCCCTTAAGCCGTGATTTATTGCCTCATGGCTTATAAAACGAGGAATTTGCAAAAAAAAAAATCAGCACCGGGTACGAGAGCAGGCGGCGATCGAAAATGGCACGCGTAGCGCTGGTGCTCACAATTTGCTTCTTGGGTTTCCCCCCATCCGTCGCGTGGCCCTCCAAATCCAACCATAGCGACTTCCTCTAGTGCCTCTCGAGGAAAATCCCCCGCCAGCTCGTGCTGACGCCGAGCTCGCCATCGTTCAAGCTGCTCCTGGTGTCTTCCATCAGGAATGCACGTCTGGTGGCGCCGGCGACGGTGAGCCCCCCGCTCTGCATCATGACGCCCACCCAGGCGTCGCACGTCCAGGCCGTGGTGCGCTGCGGGCGCAACCACTTGGTGTGCGTCCGCGTGCGCAGCAGCGGGCACGACAACGAGGGCCTCTCGTACCGATCGGCCAGCCCCAACGGCGAGGCGTTCGCGGTGATCGACCTTTTCAAGCTCAACACCGTAAGGGTCGACGCCCGCGCGGCCACCTTGTGGGTTGACATGATTAGTAGTTGACTAGTGTTTCTTAGATAGGAGTGGTTTGCTGAGATTGTAATGTTTGGCCAGAACATAGAACTAGTTTGAACGCATGGTAGCATATGCCATTCTTCTTTAGTTCTTCAATATATTTGTGATCTGGTCATCTGGGTAATTGGTGAGTAGTATTATTATAATTTTCTGTAAACACATGTGCATATGAACTTTTTGTATACTACATTGTCACTTGTGCCTTCGATAGATCATAAACGAGATGCCCTTAATTTTGTGTTGAAGGATGTTGACCCTGTTTCCTTCTATCAGCTAACAAAATTGTAGTAAAAATTAAACATTAAAGGCAGTCTCACTCTATTAGAGTAGTCTAATTATCTTCCAACCGTTTAATTGGAACGAATGATTTCTCTTGTACTGTTCGTAACGAACATGGCTATACGACAATTTCTTTGTTACTTTTTTTGCCCAACGATTGCTGATGAGGCGTATGTAGGTATGATTGAATTGTAGCACACCGATAGATTATCATCGCCAGACGATTGGACCAGCAATTGTTGAACGTGAAGTAATATCTTCCAAATTATCTATTGATATTGTATTGTGTCAATCTCTAACACTTTCTCCAAATTGGCAGCCAGGAAATCAATTTGGTCTTTAAAGTTCCTATCTTTTTGCCTTTTTGAGGTTTAGATTTTTTTTTGTCTCTCTAATGACCACTTAAAATAATAAGTAGATTTGTGCAGCCTGATTTTCTTTATGCTCCACTGGAGTCATGAAATTATTGGAAGACAACTAGTAGTCATGATGAACTTGATATTTTTTGTTTGTATGTATGTTTGAATGACTGCTTTTGCTTTTGTGCTGTTTTGTTTTTGCTTTACGTAGATGATTATTCCTTGCTTTGGTATCCAGGAAAATAGTGTGGATAATAGTACACATGTGTCAAGAGGTACGGTATCGATTCTCTGTTGTAGATTATCTTTCTCCTTCAATGTTGCGTTCATCATGAGTTTTTGAATTTTGAATTGAAGTTGCCCTTGTTATCTTATGGACTATTTTATTTTATTGTGGTAGTCAATGCAAGACCATAACATTTTGTTTTGTTGCTTTATTGGTTAAACTTAATTGTGCTTCTAGAAAGTAGAGCTTTATTTATAGAAATTACAGGACTTCTGTGTGTTCAATTTATATCAGCCATTGTAAGTAGAAATAACACGCCCTCCTTGTATATTCTTCTTGGTTTCATGGTACATTTGACTTCTAAGAATTATTGGGACAAATGGTTATTTTGATTTCATTTGAGTTTCTTTGCTCATAATATTTATAAAAAAGCAGGGGATACATTACCACCTTTGTGTTTGGATGTACTTGCTCATCTTCCGACAATGAATCTACCACACTTGCTTTGGGACAACGTTCAATTAGATGATAGAAAACCTACTAATGATCCACATCCTATTGCTTGTAGCCACCAGTCATGTTGTATTTGGTTTTGGAATCTTGTTAAGGCAAGTTTTGATCTAGAATGAACACAAATTTTGGCAGGTAAGATGATGTAGATTTTGGGGATGAGAAAAATGTGAGATAGAGGAGAGTGCTCTAATCCTTTGCTGCTTGTGTTATTTTCTTTGCTGCTACTAATTGTCGCTGCTGATCTCTATGGGTAATACTCCCCCCGTCCCACAATATAAGATGTTTTTGCAAGCTATGTTAGCTTGCAAAAACATCTTACACTATGGGACGCAGGGAGTAGATGATATCTTAATTAAGACTTTGAGGGTTGTTGGTCAGAGCAGTGTTAATGAACTCAAAGGGGTTCCGGAAGTATGTATGCCTATCATATTCAGGGTCAAAAACAATATGTAGAAAATAGTCTTCTATGCCCGTCAAAATAGGAAATCACACCAGTTCTAGTACAAGGTTCATGTAGAATGATTACAGTCTACATGTAAATGGTGTGAGCAAAACAAGAAACTTAGACTTCGCCCGCAATATTTTTTCTCAGCTTCAAGCCTGTCACAACTATCCAACCACACCTATTGCTCTAGGTCACCAAATTTCAGAACAAGTAAAACACAAGGTATGTATTTACAAATCAGAACATTGAACATCACCTAGGGGCACTTCAACAACCCCAAGTTTGTGGAACCAGATATCATAGAAAGGTGATTGAATCGCTCTGAATTTTTTTGGATTAAAGATTGAGATACGTTTAGGCCAAAATGAAGTTTTTTTGTTGCATACTTGTAGCTAGAGAGATTGACTAGGACAATCATGCCATTTTTTATTTGGATTTCCACATCAGCGAAACCATGTAGTCTTGTCGCTAGCAAGCCCCACGACTAAAGATTATTGAAAGAACTCTCTTTTTATACTTTTGGACGCTGAAATTATTATTATTTAGATTAGTCATAACTGGACAAGAACAACAGTGTGCATATTTTCCTGTTTTGACTTTGTGTCATCAATAATCTAGACAATTGTTTAGTTTGTTTGGCTACTTATGAGCAAACATTTGTTTGAATTTTACTTTAGATGGAGAGCATTTAGAAGGCAAGATAAGATAGTCCTATAGAATTTGAGCTAAGTTTAGGTGGCCATGTTAGCATGGGAAGAGGCAACACTAGGAGCAACAAAGTTGTCCACGACAAGGGATATGGACCATGTATCCGCGCAAGACAATATATGTTATTGGATGCCATCACAATTGCTAACTGCCATCACCATAAAAGGATTGTATATGTAAGTAAATTGCTAACTACCCAATTGCTGGAAATGATTCTATCAAGCATGAACAAACTAAACGTCAAACATCAATGGACACAACACAACGACACTACTGATCATAAATCAAATAATGTTGCTACCTTTGTGATGTTTTGTATAATCCATCGGGAAAACAACTCAGTGAAAAATTACACGAGAGGGAGAGGGAGGTAGATGGAGAGAAAGAGATCGAAAGGGAGAGTGGGGGGAGAGAGATAGAGAGAGAGAGGTAGGGAATAGAGAGACCATGCTGGCCAATCCTATCGTTAGAGAATATAATGAATTGAAATGTCATCTCTGATGGTTCTGCCATTATACCGCCACATGCCAACGCAATAAAACTAGAACATGAAAATTGTTTGAGATATGACATTATATTTCTAGTGCCCCATATATACAAGGATTGTCTTTGATACCGACGTTGCACCTCAGGTAGTTCCAACTTATAAAGATTGGTATAGAATCACCATTGCAATTGTTAGGCTGACTTTCATACTTCACATATATTCCCTACTTATAAAGATTGGAGTTGGTGGTGCGTTACATATGGGTCCAACATCCTTTACAAATAAGCAAATATGCACATCCCCACATATGGAACTAACAACCTTCCAAGAGGCATATAATCAATTCGCCGGCTTTGTCCTCTCCCTTGCTACCCTCGCCCGAAGGAGGGAGGTGGCGGCGCTAGGAAGAGAGAGAGAGAGAGAGAGAGAGAGAGAGAGAGAGAGAGAGAGAGAGAGAGAGAGAGAGAGAGAGAGAGAGAGAGAGAGAGAGAGAGAGAGAGAGAGAGAGAGAGTATGAACTTATATTGTGGGACAAAAAAACAAATATCATGGAAATTGGTTATTAGATACAAAGCAATATGATATTTCTCAGACTAATTAGCTTATAGACTAAAACGAATGAAAGCTTGTCGCCATGGTTCGTGGCTGCCGTGATTTTTTTTTTCAAGAATCCAATTTTAACCAACCCATCCCTTTTTATCGGCAAAACTCTTTGATATTCCATATAGGAAATATGCAGCACATCCAGTCAAACATAATTTCGGTGTCATAAACTTGTGGCCTTTTGCATCAAGAGAACCAATAATATTAGCTTCCTTTGGAACACAAATCCAAACAAAAAATAACAAAAAAAATCTAAGTGCATTGAAATTGATTCTTCAATTGTTACTCTTTCATATTCCATATTACTGAAGGAAATATGCCCTAGAGGCAATAATAAAGTTATTATTTATTTCCTTATTTCATGATAAATGTTTATCATTCATGCTAGAATTGTATTAACCGGAAACATGATACATGTGTGAATGCATAGACAAAACATTATGTCACTAGTATGCCTCTACTAGACTAGCTTGTTAATCAAAGATGGTTATGTTTCCGACCATGAACAAAGAGTTGTTATTTGATTAACGAGGTCACATCATTAGTAGAATGATCTGATTGACATGACCCATTCCATTAGCTTAGCACACGATCGTTTAGTATGTTGCTACTGCTTTTATCCATGACTTATACATGTTCCTGTAACTATGAGATTATGCAACTCCGTTTACGGAGGAACACTTTGGTGCTACCAAACGTCACAACGAATCGGGTGATTATAAAGGAGTACTACAGGTGTCTCCAAAGGCAGATGTTGGGTTGGCGTATTTCGAGATTAGGTTTTGTCACTCCGATTGTCGGAGAGGTATCTCTGGGCCCTCTCGGTAATGCACATCACTGAAGCCTTGCAAGCACTACAACTAAAGAGTTAGTTGTGAGATGATGTATTACAGAACGAGTAAAGAGACTTGCCGGTAACGAGATTGAACTAGGTATTGGATACCGACGATCGAATCTCGGGCAAGTAACATACCGATGACAAAGGGAACAACGTATGTTGTTATGCGGTCTGACCGATAAAGATCTTCGTAGAATATGTAGGAGCCAATATGGGCATCCAGGTCCCGCTATTGGTTATTGACCGGAAACGTGTCTCGGTCATGTCTACATAGTTCTCGAACCCGTAGGGTCCGCACGCTTAACGTTTCGTTGACGATATAGTATTATATGAGTTATGTATGTTGGTAACCGAATGTTGTTCGGAGTCCCGGATGAGATCATGGACATGACGAGGAACTCCGGAATGGTCCGGAGATAAAGTTTGATATATGGGATAATGGTGTTTGATCTCCGGAAGGGTTCCGAATTCACGGAAGGGGTTCGGATGTTTCAAATGTTTGGGTGCGAGAACACGTTATTTGGGCTAAAGGGAAAGCCCACGAGGCTTATGGAAAGTGCAAAAGGAAGTTTTGCGGAGACCAGAGGCTAGACGCCGAAACCCCGGCGTCTAGGGGTAGACGCCGGAAACCTGGCGTCTAGCCCCGAGTCCGAGAAGGACTCTTGCCTTTCGGTGAAACCGACTTTGTGGAGGCTTTTACTCCAAGTTTCACCCCAAGGCTCAACATATAAATAGAGGGTAGGGCTAGCACCAAAGAGACATCAAGAAACACCAAGCCGTGTGCCGCAACCCCGCCCCTCTAGTTTATCCTCCGTCATAGTTTCCGTAGTGCTTAAGCGAAGCCTGCGGAGATTGTTCTTCACCAACACCGCCACCACACCGTCGTGCTGCGGAACTCATCTACTACCTCGCCCGTCTTGCTGGATCGAGAAGGCGAGGACGCCATCGAGCTGAACGTGTGCAGAACTCGGAGGTGCCGTGCGTTCGGTACTTGGATCGGTCGGATCGTGAAGACGTCGACTACATCAACGCGTTGATAAACGCTTCGCTTAGCGATCTTCAAGGGTATGAAGATACACTCCCTTCTTGTTGCTATACATCACCATGATCTTGCGTGTGCGTAGGAATATTTTGAAATTACTACGTTCCCCAACAAGTGGCATCCGAGCCTAGGTTTTATGGTTTGATGTTTTGCACGAGTAGAACACAAGTGAGTTGTGGGCGATACAAGTCATACTACCTACCAGCATGTCATACTTTGGTTCAGCGGTATTGTGAGATGAAGCGCCCGGACCGACATTACGCCAGACGCTTACGCGAGACTGGTTTCACCGCCACGAGCACTCGTTGCTTAAAGGTGATTGGCGGGTGTCTGTCTCTCTCACTTTAGTTGAACCGAGTACTGCACGCCGGTCCTTGAGAAGGTTAAACGGAGTCTATTTGACGAAGTATCGTTGTGGTTTTGATGCGTAGGTGAGATTGGTTCTTGCTTAAGCCCGTAGCAGCCACGTAAAATTTGCAACAACAAAGTAGAGGACGTCTAACTTGTTTTTGCAGGGCATGTTGTGATGTGATATGGTCAAGACGTGATGCTATATTTTATTGTATGAGATGATCATGTTTTGTAACCGGTTATCGGCAACTGGCTGGAGCCATATGGTTGTCGCTTATTGTATGCAATGCATCGCTTCGTAATGCTTTACTTTATCACTAAGCGGTAGCGATAGTCGTAGAAGCATAAGATTGGCGAGGCGACAACGATGCTACGATGGAGATCAAGGTGTCGCCGGTGACGATGGTGATCATGGTGGTGCTGCGGAGATGAAGATCACGAAGCACAAGATGATGATGACCATATCATATCACTTATATTGATTTGCATGTGATGTTTATCCTTTATGCATCTTATCTTGCTTTGATTGACGGTAGCATTATAAGATGATCTCTCACTAAATTATCATGAAGTGTTCTCCCCGAGTATGCACCGTTGCCAAAGTTCGTCGTGCCCAGACACCACGTGATGATCGGGTGTGATAAGCTCACGTCCATCTACAACGGGTGCAAGCCAGTTTTGCACACGCAGAATACTCGGGTTATACTTGACGAGCCTAGCATATGCAGATATGGCCTCGAACACGGAGACCGAAGGTCGGCGTGAATCATATAGTAGATATGATCAGCATAAGATGTTCACCATTGAAAACTACTCCATTTCACGTGATGATCGGTTATGGTTTAGTTGATTTGGATCACGTGATCACTTAGATGACTAGAGGATGTCTGTCTAAGTGTGAGTTCTTAAGTAATATGATTAATTGAACTTAAATTTATCATGAACTTAGTACTGATAGTATCTTGCTTGTTTATGTTTGATTGTAGATAGATGGCTCGTCTGTTGTTCCGTTGAATTTTAATGCGTTCCTTGAGAAAGCAAAGTTGAAAGATGATGGTAGCAATTACACGGACTGGGTCCGTAACTCGAGGATTATCCTCATTGCTGCACGTAAAAGTTACGTCTGGATGCACCGCTAGGTGCAGTGCTCTTCTTGGAGCAACACCGGATGTTGTGAACGTCTGGCGAGCAAAGTCGATGACTACTCTATAGTTCAGTGTGCCATGCTTTACGTCTTAGAACCGGGACTTCAACGACGTTTTGAACGTCATGGAGCATATGAGATGTTCCAGAGTTGAAGTTAATATTCCAATGTAATGCCCGGATTGAGAGATATGAAGTCTCCAATAAGTTCTATAGCTGCAAGATGGAGGAGAATAGTTACGTTAGTGAGCACATACTCGAATGTCTGGGTACTACAATCACTTGACGCAATTGGGAGTTAATCTTCCGGATGATTGTGTCATTGATGAATTCTTCAATCACCGCCACCAAGCTACAAAGGCTTCGTGATGAACTATAATATGCAAGGGTTAGTAAAGACTATACCGAGCTCTTCGCAATGCTAAAGGCTGCGGAGGTAGAAATCAAGAAGGAGCATCAAGTGTTGATGGTCAATAAGACCACTAGTTTCAAGAAGAAAGGCAAAGGGAAGAAGAAGGGAACTTCAAGAAGAACAGCAAGCAAGTTGCTGCTCAGAGAAGAAACCCAAGTCCGGACCTAAGCCTGAAATCGAGTGCTTCTACCGCAAGCGATAGTCCTTTGAAGCGGAATTGCCCCAAGTATTTGGCGGATAAGAAGGATGGCAAGGTGAACAAAGGTATATGTGATATACATGTTATTGATGTGTACCTTACTAGAGCTCGCATAGCACTGGTATTTGATACTGGTTCATTGCTAATATTTGCAACTCAAACAGGACTACGGATTGCTTAACACCGCAAAGGACGAGGTGACGATGCGCGTGGGAAATGGTTCCAAAGTCGATGTGATCGCGGTCGGCACACTACCTCTACATCTACCTTCGGGATTAGTTTTAGACCTAAATAATTGTTATTTGGTGCCTGCGTTGAGCATGAACATTATATCTGGATCTTGTTTGATGCGGACGGTTATTCATTTAAATCGAGAGAATAATGGTTGTTCTATTTATATGAGTAATATCTTTTATGGTCATGCACCCTTGAGGAGTGGTCTATTTTGATGAATCTCGATAGTAGTGATACACATATTCATAATGTTGAAGCCAAAAGATGCAGAGTTGATAATGATAGTGCAACTTATTTGTGTAATCGCCGTTTAGGTCATATCGGTGTAAAGCGCATGAAGAAACTCCATCTTGATGGACTTTTGGAGTCACTTGATTATGAATCACTTGGCACTTGCGAACCGTGCCTCATGGGCAAGATGACTAGAACCCGTTCTCGGTACTATGGAGAGAGCAACAGATTTGTTGGAAATCATACATACAGATGTATGTGGTCCGATGGATGTTGAGGCTCGTGGCGGATATCGTTATTTTCTCACCTTCACAGATGACTTAAGCAGATATGGGTATATCTACTTAATGAAACATAAGTCTGAAACATTTGAAAAGTTCAAAGAATTTCAGAGTGAAGTTGAAAATCATCGTAACAAGAAAATTAAATTTCTACGATCGATCGTGGAGGTGAATATTTGAGTTACGAGTTTGGTCTACATTTGAAACAATGCGGAATAGTTTAGCAACTCACGCCACCGGAACACCACAACGTAATGGTGTGTCCGAACGTCGTAATCGTACTTTACTAGATATGGTGCGATCTATGATGTCTCTTACAGATTTACCGCTATCGTTTTGGGGTTATGCTCTAGAGACGGCCGCATTCACACTGAATAGAACACCGTCAAAATCCGTTGAGACGACACCTTATGAACTATGGTTTGGCAAGAAACCAAAGTTGTCGTTTCTTAAAGTTTGGGGATGCGATGCTTATGTGAAAAAGCTTCAACCTGATAAGCTCGAACCCAAATCGGAGAAATGTGTCTTCATAGGATACCCAAAGGAGACAGTTGGGTACACCTTCTATCACAGATCCGAAGGCAAGACATTTGTTGCTAAGAATGGATCCTTTCTAGAGAAGGAGTTTCTCTCGAAAGAAGTGAGTGGGAGGAAAGTGGAACTTGATGAGGTAATAGTACCTTCTCCCTTACTTGAAAGTAGTTCGTCGCAGAAACCGGTTTCTGAGACATCTACACCAAGTAGTGAGGAAGTTGATGATGTTGATCATGAAACTTCAGATCAAGTTACTACAGAACCTCGTAGATCAACCAGAGTAAGATCCGCACCAGAGTGGTACGGTAATCCTGTTCTGGAAATCATGCTACTAGATCATGATGAACCTACGAACTATGAAGAAGCGATGGTGAGCCCAGATTCATAAAATGGCTTGAGGCCATGAAATCGAGATGGGATCCATGTATGAAAACAAAGTATGGACTTTGGTTGACTTGCCCGAGGGTAGGCAAGCAATAGAAAACAAGTGGATCTTCAAGAAGAAGACTGACGCTGACGGTAATGTTACTGTCTACAAAGCTCGACTTGTCGCAAAAGGTTTTCGGCAAGTTCAAGGGATTGACTACGATGAGACCTTCTCACCCGTAGCGATGCTTAAGTCTGTCCGAATCATGTTAGCAATTGCCGCATTTTATGATTATGAAATTTGGCAAATGGATGTAAAGACTGCATTCCTGAATGGATTTCTGGAAGAAGAGTTGTATATGATGCAACCAGAAGGTTTTATCGATCCAAAGGGAGCTAACAAAGTGTGCAAGCTCCAGCGATCCATCTATGGACTGGTGCAAGCATCTCGGAGTTGGAATAAACGCTTTGATAGTGTGATCAAAGCATTTGGGTTTGTACAGACTTTTGGAGAAGCCTGTATTTACAAGAAAGTGAGTGGGAGCTCTGTAGCATTTCTGATATTATATGTAGATGACATATTGCTGATCGGAAATGATATAGAATTTCTGAATAGCATAAAGGGATACTTGAATAAGAGTTTTTCAATGAAAGACCTCGGTGAAGCTGCTTACATATTGGGCATTAAGATCTATAGAGATAGATCAAGGCGCTTAATTGGACTTTCACAAAGCACATACCTTGACAAAATTTTGAAGAAGTTCAAAATGGATCAAGCAAAGAAAGGGTTCTTGCCTATGTTACAAGGTGTGAAGTTGAGTAAGACTCAATGCCCGACCACTGCAGAAGATAGAGAGAAAATGAAAGATGTTCCTATGCTTCAGCCATAGGCTCTATCATGTATGCAATCTGTGTACCAGACCTGATGTGTGCCTTGCTATAAGCCTAGCAGGAGGTACCAAAGTAATCCAGAGTGGATCCTGGACAGCGGTCAAGAACATCTGAAATACACGAAAAGGACTAAGGATATGTTTCTCGATATGGAGGTGACAAAGAGCTCATCGTGGCAGTTACGTTGATGCAAGCTTTGACACCGATCCGGACGATTCTAAATCGCAGACCGGATCGTATTTACACTAAACGGAGGAGCTGTCGGTTGGTGCAGTTCTAAACAAAGCGTCGTGGCGGGATCTACATGTGAAGCGGAGTACATAGCAGCTTCGGAAGCAGCTAATGAAGGAGTCGGATGAAGGAGTTCATATCCGATCTAGGTGTCATACCTAGTGCATCGGGTCCAATGAAAATCTTCGTGACAATCATGGAGCAATTGCCTTAGCGAAGGAATCCAGATTTCACAAGAGGACCAAGCACATCAAGAGACGCTTCAATTCCATCCGGGACTTAGTCCAGGTGGGAGACATAGAGATTTGCAAGATACATACGGATCTGAATGTTGCAGACCCGTTGACTAAGCCTCTTCCACGAGCAAAACATGATCAGCATCAAGACTCCATGGGTGTTAGGATCATTACTATGTAATCTAGATTATTGACTCTAGTGCAAGTGGGAGACTGAAGGAAATATGCCCTAGAGGCAATAATAAAGTTATTATTTATTTCCTTATTTCATGATAAATGTTTATCATTCATGCTAGAATTGTATTAACCGGAAACATGATACATGTGTGAATGCATAGACAAAACATTATGTCACTAGTATGCCTCTACTAGACTAGCTTGTTAATCAAAGATGGTTATGTTTCCTGACCATGAACAAAGAGTTGTTATTTGATTAACGAGGTCACATCATTAGTAGAATGATCTGATTGACATGACCCATTCCATTAGCTTAGCACACGATCGTTTAGTATGTTGCTACTGCTTTTATCCATGACTTATACATGTTCCTGTAACTATGAGATTATGCAACTCCCGTTTACCGGAGGAACACTTTGGTGCTACCAAACGTCACAACGAATCGGGTGATTATAAAGGAGTACTACAGGTGTCTCCAAAGGCAGATGTTGGGTTGGCGATTTCGAGATTAGGTTTTGTCACTCCGATTGTCGGAGAGGTATCTCTGGCCCTCTCGGTAATGCACATCACTGAAGCCTTGCAAGCACTACAACTAAAGAGTTAGTTGTGAGATGATGTATTCTGAGCGAGTAAAGAGACTTGCCGTAACGAGATTGAACTAGGTATTGGATACCGACGATCGAATCTCGGGCAAGTAACATACCGATGACAAAGGAACAACGATGTTGTTATGCGGTCTCGACCGATAAAGATCTTCGTAGAATATGTAGGAGCCAATATGGGCATCCAGGTCCCGCTATTGGTTATTGACCGGAAACGTGTCTCGGTCATGTCTACATAGTTCTCGAACCCGTAGGGTCCGCACGCTTAACGTTTCGTTGACGATATAGTATTATATGAGTTATGCATGTTGGTAACCGAATGTTGTTCGGAGTCCCGGATGAGATCATGGACATGACGAGGAACTCCGGAATGGTCCGGAGATAAAGTTTGATATATGGGATAATGGTGTTTGATCTTCGGAAGGGTTCCGGAATTCACCGGAAGGGGTTCCGGATGTTTCCCGAAATGTTTGGGTACGAGAACACGTTATTTGGGCCAAAGGGGAAAGCCCACGAGGCTTATGGAAAGTGCAAAAGGAAGTTTTGCGGAGACCAGAGGCTAGACGCCAGGAACCCTGGCGTCTAGGGGTAGACGCCGGGAACCCTGGCGTCTAGCCCTGGAGTCCGAGAAGGACTCTTGCCTTTCGGGTGAAACCGACTTTGTGGAGGCTTTTACTCCAAGTTTCGACCCCAAGGCTCAACATATAAATAGAGGGGTAGGGCTAGCACCAAAGAGACATCAAGAAACACCAAGCCGTGTGCCGGCAACCCCGTCCCCTCTAGTTTATCCTCCGTCATAGTTTCCGTAGTGCTTAGGCGAAGCCCTGCGGAGATTGTTCTTCACCAACACCGTCACCACACCGTCGTGCTGCCGGAACTCATCTACTACCTCGCCCGTCTTGCTGGATCGAGAAGGCGAGGACGTCATCGAGCTGAACGTGTGCAGAACTCGGAGGTGCCGTGCGTTCGGTACTTGGATCGGTCGGATCGTGAAGACGTACGACTACATCAACCGCGTTGATAAACGCTTCCGCTTAGCGATCTTCAAGGGTATGAAGATACACTCCCCTTCTTGTTGCTATACATCACCATGATCTTGCGTGTGCGTAGGAATATTTTTGAAATTACTACGTTCCCCAACAGTGGCATCCGAGCCTAGGTTTTTATGGTTTGATGTTTTGCACGAGTAGAACACAAGTGAGTTGTGGGCGATACAAGTCATACTACCTACCAGCATGTCATACTTTGGTTCAGCGGTATTGTGAGATGAAGCGGCCCGGACCGACATTACGCGTACGCTTACGCGAGACTGGTTTCACCGCTACGAGCACTCGTTGCTTAAAGGTGACTGGCGGGTGTCTGTCTCTCTCACTTTAGTTGAACCGAGTACTGCTACGCCCGGTCCTTGAGAAGGTTAAACGAGTCTATTTGACGAAGTATCGTTGTGGTTTTGATGCGAGGTGAGATTGGTTCTTGCTTAAGCCCGTAGCAGCCACGTAAAATTTGCAACAACAAAGTAGAGGACGCCTAACTTGTTTTTGCAGGGCATGTTGTGATGTGATATGGTCAAGACGTGATGCTATATTTTATTGTATGAGATGATCATGTTTTGTAACCGGTTATCGCAACTGGCTGGAGCCATATGGTTGTCGCTTATTGTATGCAATGCAATCGCTCTGTAATGCTTTACTTTATCACTAAGCGGTAGCGATAGTCGAGAAGCATAAGATTGGCGAGGCGACAACGATGCTACGATGGAGATCAAGGTGTCGCGCCGGTGACGTTGGTGATCATGATGGTGCTGCGGAGATGAAGATCACGAAGCACAAGATGATGATGACCATATCATATCACTTATATTGATTTGCATGTGATGTTTATCCTTTATGCATCTTATCTTGCTTTGATTGACGGTAGCATTATAAGATGATCTCTCACTAAATTATCATGAAGTGTTCTCCCAGTATGCACCGCTGCCAAAGTTCGTCGTGCCCGGACACCACGTGATGATCGGGTGTGATAAGCTCTCGTCCATCTACAACGGGTGCAAGCCAGTTTTGCACACGCAGAATACTCGGGTTATACTTGACAAGCCTAGCATATGCAGATATGGCCTCGAACACGGAGACCGAAGGTCGAGCGTGAATCATATAGTAGATATGATCAGCATAAGATGTTCACCATTGAAAACTACTCCATTTCACGTGATGATCGGTTATGGTTTAGTTGATTTGGATCACGTGATCACTTAGATGACTAGAGGATGTCATCTAAGTGTGAGTTCTTAAGTAATATGATTAATTGAACTTAAATTTATCATGAACTTAGTACCGATAGTATCTTGCTTGTTTATGTTTGATTGTAGATAGATGGCTCGTCTTTGTTGTTCCGTTGAATTTTAATGCGTTCCTTGAGAAAGCAAAGTTGAAAGATGATGGTAGCAATTACACGGACTGGGTCCGTAACTCGAGGATTATCCTCATTGCTGCACGTAAAAGTTACGCCCTGGATGCACCGCTAGGTGCAGTGCCTCTTCTTTGGAGCAACACCGGATGTTGTGAACGTCTGGCGAGCAAAGCTGATGACTACTCTATAGTTCGAGTGTGCCATGCTTTACGTCTTAGAACCGGGACTTCAACAACGTTTTGAACGTCATGGAGCATATGAGATGTTCCAGAGTTGAAGTTAATATTCCAACAGAATGCCCGGATTGAGAGATATGAAGTCTCCAATAAGTTCTATAGCTGCAAGATGGAGGAGAATAGTTACATTAGTGAGCACATACTCGAGAATGTCCGGGTACTACAATCACTTGACGCAATTGGGAGTTAATCTTCCGGATGATTGTGTCATTGATGAATTCTTCAATCACGCCACCAAGCTACAAAGGCTTCGTGATGAACTATAATATGCAAGGGTTAGTAAAGACTATACCGAGCTCTTCGCAATGCTAAAGGCTGCGGAGGTAGAAATCAAGAAGGAGCATCAAGTGTTGATGGTCAATAAGACCACTAGTTTTAAGAAGAAAGGCAAAGGGAAGAAGAAGGAACTTCAAGAAGAACAGCAAGCAAGTTGTTGCTCAGAGAAGAAACCCAAGTCCGGACCTAAGCCTGAAACCGAGTGCTTCTATCGCAAGCGCATGGTCTTTGAAGCGGAATTGCCCCAAGTATTTGGCGGATAAGAAGGATGGCAAGGTGAACAAAGGTATATGTGATATACATGTTATTGATGTGTACCTTACTAGAGCTCGCAGAGCACTGGTATTTGATATCTGGTTCATTGCTAATATTTGCAACTCGAAACAGGGACTACGGATTGCTTAACACCGGCAAAGGACGAGGTGACGATGCGCGTGGGAAATGGTTCCAAAGTCGATGTGATCGCGGTCGGCACACTACCTCTACATCTACCTTCGGATTAGTTTTAGACCTAAATAATTGTTATTTGGTGCTGCGTTGAGCATGAACATTATATCTGGATCTTGTTTGATGCGAGACGGTTATTCATTTAAATCAGAGAATAATGGTTGTTCTATTTATATGAGTAATATCTTTTATGGTCATGCACCCTTGAGGAGTGGTCTATTTTGATGAATCTCGATAGTAGTGATACACATATTCATAATGTTGAAGCCAAAAGATGCAGAGTTGATAATGATAGTGCAACTTATTTGTGGCCTTGCCGTTTAGGTCATATCGGTGTAAAGCGCATGAAGAAACTCCATCTTGATGGACTTTTGGAGTCACTTGATTATGAATCACTTGGCACTTATGAACCGTGCCTCATGGGCAAGATGACTAGAACCCGTTCTCCGGTACTATGGAGAGAGCAACAGATTTGTTGGAAATCATACATACAGATGTATGTGGTCCGATGGATGTTGAGGCTCGTGGCGGATATCATTATTTTCTCACCTTCACAGATGACTTAAGCAGATATGGGTATATCTACTTAATGAAACATAAGTCTGAAACATTTGAAAAGTTCAAAGAATTTCAGAGTGAAGTTGAAAATCATCGTAACAAGAAAATTAAATTTCTACGATCGATCGTGGAGGTGAATATTTGAGTTACGAGTTTGGTCTACATTTGAAACAATGCGGAATAGTTTAGCAACTCACGCCACCCGAACACCACAACGTAATGGTGTGTCCGAACGTCAGAATCGTGCTTTACTAGATATGGTGCGATCTATGATGTCTCTTACAGATTTACCGCTATCGTTTTGGGGTTATGCTCTAGAGACGGCCGCATTCACACTGAATAGAACACCGTCAAAATCCGCTGAGACGACACCTTATGAACTATGGTTTGGCAAGAAACCAAAGTTGTCGTTTCTTAAAGTTTGGGGATGCGATGCTTATGTGAAAAAGCTTCAACCTGATAAGCTCGAACCCAAATCGAGAAATGTGTCTTCATAGGATACCCAAAGGAGACAGTTGGGTACACCTTCTATCACAGATCCGAAGGCAAGACATTTGTTGTTAAGAATGGATCCTTTCTAGAGAAGGAGTTTCTCTCGAAAGAAGTGAGTGGGAGGAAAGTGGAACTTGATGAGGTAATAGTACCTTCTCCCTTACTTGAAAGTAGTTAAATCGCAGAAACCGGTTTCGAGACATCTACACCAAGTAGTGAGGAAGTTGATGATGTTGATCATGAAACTTCAGATCAAGTTACTACAGAACCTCGTAGATCAACCAGAGTAAGATCCGCACTGAGTGGTACGGTAATCCTGTTCGGAAATCATGCTACTAGATCATGATGAACCTACGAACTATGAAGAAGCGATGGTGAGCCCAGATTCGCAAAATGGCTTGAGGCCATGAAATCTGAGATGGGATCCATGTATGAAAACAAAGTATGGACTTTGGTTGACTTGCCCGAGGGTAGGCAAGCAATAGAAAACAAGTGGATCTTCAAGAAGAAGACCGACGCCGACGGTAATGTTATCGTCTACAAAGCTCGACTTGTCGCAAAGGGTTTCGGCAAGTTCAAGGGATTGACTACGATGAGACCTTCTCACCCGTAGCGATGCTTAAGTCTGTCCGAATCATGTTAGCAATTGCCGCATTTTATGATTATGAAATTTGGCAAATGGATGTAAAGACTGCATTCTGAATGGATTTCGGAAGAAGAGTTGTATATGATGCAACCCGAAGGTTTTATCGATCCAAAGGAGCTAACAAAGTGTGCAAGCTCCAGCGATCCATCTATGGACTGGTGCAAGCATCTCGAGTTGGAATAAACGCTTTGATAGTGTGATCAAAGCATTTGGGTTTGTCTGCACTTTTGGAGAAGCCTGTATTTACAAGAAAGTGAGTGGGAGCTCAGTAGCATTTCGATATTATATGTAGATGACATATTGCTGATCGGAAATGATATAGAATTTCTGAATAGCATAAAGGGATACTTGAATAAGAGTTTTCAATGAAAGACCTCGGTGAAGCTGCTTACATATTGGGCATTAAGATCTATAGAGATAGATCAAGACGCTTAATTGACTTTCACAAAGCACATACCTTGACAAAATTTTGAAGAAGTTCAAAATGGATCAAGCAAAGAAAGGGTTCTTGCCTGTGTTACAAGGTGTGAAGTTGAGTAAGACTCAATGCCCGACCACTGCAGAAGATAGAGAAAATGAAAGATGTTCCTATGCTTCAGCCATAGGCTCTATCATGTATGCAATGCTGTGTACCGGACTGATGTGTGCCTTGCTATAAGCCTAGCAGGAGGTACCAAAGTAATCCAGAGTGGATCATTGGACAGCGGTCAAGAACATCCTGAAATACCGAAAAGGACTAAGGATATGTTTCTCGATATGGAGGTGACAAAGAGCTCATAAAACAGTTACGTTGATGCAAGCTTTGACACCGATCCGGACGATTCTAAATCGCAGACCGGATACGATTTACACTAAACGGAGGAGCTGTCGGTTGGTGCAGTTCTAAACAAAGCGTCGTGGCGGGATCTACATGTGAAGCGGAGTACATAGCAGCTTCGAAGCAGCTAATGAAGGAGTGCGGATGAAGGAGTTCATATCCGATCTAGGTGTCATACCTAGTGCATCGGGTCCAATGAAAATCTTCGTGACAATATCGAGCAATTGCCTTAGCGAAGGAATCCAGATTTCACAAGAGGACCAAGCACATCAAGAGACGCTTCAATTCCATCCGGACTTAGTCCGGTGGGAGACATAGAGATTTGCAAGATACATACGGATCTGAATGTTGCAGACCGTTGACTAAGCCTCTTCCACGAGCAAAACATGATCAGCATCAAGACTCCATGGGTGTTAGGATCATTACTATGTAATCTAGATTATTGACTCTAGTGCAAGTGGGAGATCAAGGAAATATGCCCTAGAGGCAATAATAAAGTTATTATTTATTTCCTTATTTCATGATAAATGTTTATCATTCATGCTAGAATTGTATTAACCGGAAACATGATACATGTGTGAATGCATAGACAAAACATTATGTCACTAGTATGCCTCTACTAGACTAGCTTGTTAATCAAAGATGGTTATGTTTCCGACCATGAACAAAGAGTTGTTATTTGATTAACGAGGTCACATCATTAGTAGAATGATCTGATTGACATGACCCATTCCATTAGCTTAGCACACGATCGCTTAGTATGTTGCTACTGCTTTTATCCATGACTTATACATGTTCCGTAACTATGAGATTATGCAACTCCGTTTACGGAGGAACACTTTGGTGCTACCAAACGTCACAACGAATCGGGTGATTATAAAGGAGTACTACAGGTGTCTCCAAAGGCAGATGTTGGGTTGGCGATTTGAGATTAGGTTTTGTCACTCCGATTGTCGGAGAGGTATCTCTGGGCCCTCTCGGTAATGCACATCATGAAGCCTTGCAAGCACTACAACTAAAGAGTTAGTTGTGAGATGATGTATTACGAGCGAGTAAAGAGACTTGCGGTAACGAGATTGAACTAGGTATTGGATACCGACGATCGAATCTCGGGCAAGTAACATACCGATGACAAAGGAACAACGATGTTGTTATGCGGTCGACCGATAAAGATCTTCGTAGAATATGTGGGAGCCAATATGGGCATCCAGGTCCCGCTATTGGTTATTGACCGGAAACGTGTCTCGGTCATGTCTACATAGTTCTCGAACCCGTAGGGTCCGCACGCTTAACGCTTTCGTTGACGATATAGTATTATATGAGTTATGCATGTTGGTAACCGAATGTTGTTCGAGTCCCGGATGAGATCATGGACATGACGAGGAACTCCGGAATGGTCCGGAGATAAAGTTTGATATATGGGATAATGGTGTTTGATCTCCGGAAGGGTTCCGGAATTCACCGGAAGGGGTTCCGGATGTTTCCCGAAATGTTTGGGTACGAGAACACGTTATTTGGGCCAAAGGGGAAAGCCCACGAGGCTTATGGAAAGTGCAAAGGAAGTTTTGCGGAGATCAGAGGCTAGACGCCGAAACCTCGGCGTTTAGGGGTAGACGCCGGAACCTCGGCGTCTAGCCCCGAGTCCGAGAAGGACTCTTGCCTTTCGGTGAAACCGACTTTGTGGAGGCTTTTACTCCAAGTTTCACCCCAAGGCTCAACATATAAATAGAGGGGTAGGGCTAGCACCAAAGAGACATCAAGAAACACCAAGCCGTGTGCCGGCAACCCCGTCCCCTCTAGTTTATCCTCCGTCATAGTTTCTGTAGTGCTTAGGCGAAGCCCTGCGGAGATTGTTCTTCACCAACCGCGTTGACGTGAAGACGTACGACTACATCAACCGCGTTGATAAACGCTTCCGCTTAGCGATCTTCAAGGGTATGAAGATACACTCCCCTTCTTGTTGCTATACATCACCATGATCTTGCGTGTGCGTAGGAATATTTTTGAAATTACTACGTTCCCCAACAATTACAACATAAACAGCATAATAACACATACATGCAAGGCGCCCAGTCAAACATCAATTAGTGGGAAATCTTCGATTTGTTGACGTATAAATGTATTGCCTAGTTTTATTCCATCAGATCGGTATTTTGGTTGCATTGGCTATAGCATGCACTTCTACATGGTATCAGAGCCAAGAGGTCTTGAGTTCAAGACCCGAATGGCACAGCCCATTTTCGGTCAATATTTAGCCCTGATGGAGCGACACGTGAGGGGGACTATTGACGTATGAATGTATTGTCTAGTTTCTTACAACAGATCGGTGTTTTGGGTGCATTGGCTAGAGCATATGCACTTCTACACGATTTTCCACTCAATCTCCGGTCTTCAATACATTCAGCAACCAACACGCTAGTTGCGTTGAGACACATGGAAGTAGGGAATTTAAGGGACTTGGAGGAGGACTTGTATTCCACCGCAGTGTTGGTCTCGGTGTCGCATCAAGGAACGGTGGTTTTGGCGCTTGCGGCTTCTGACCCTAGATCCACGGAGCGAGTGGATGGTTTCGGTCGCAGTGCCTCCTATTGCGTCCAAGACGGCCTTTGGTGTGGTCACAACAAAGGTCTTGGTGGCGTGCCTATTGTGAAATTGTCTCGCCAAACTATCTCTTGCGGCCATGGTCCTAGATAATTCTACAACGCGGATGTCCTCCTCCATATAGACGTACGGTTCCAGATATTTTTTTCAAATAAGAGGAAACAACTATTTGAGGAATAAATGGAATGGGAGAAAAATTTGTAAGAATCTTTTCATTTTAATGATGTGATTGACTATATATCGTTGAGCGTGGATCCCCTCCTCCGTGTAGACATATGCCTGTTGATTTCTTTCGGTTACTAGTAAATGCGCACGTGCAACGCATGTTAATATTTAGGTAATATATTAATTGTACGCAGATATTAGGTATGCTATTATTTGTGTGTCAATCCTATGATTAGTGCAATATTTTAGGGAAAGTGGATCTTTTCTTTTAGTTACGTGATTGGCTTTATTTTTGGCGTGGGAAGACAATTTTGTGACGAACTATTCCTTTAATGACGTCATTGACTATATTTTTGGTGTGGGAATTATTTTTTTCGTGTCAACATACCTTTATTGATATTATTTTTACTGGAATAATCCGAGCAAGACGGTCTCCAGTGTAGTTGCAGAAAATGTCTCAGCGGTGAGCCTCTTGTGAAAATCGTCTAGCCAAACTGTCTCTTGCGGCCATGGTCCTGGATAATTCTGCAGCACGGATCACCTCTTCCGTGTAGACATACGGCTCCAGTTTTTTTTCAAATAATAGGAAACAACTATTTGAGGAATAAATGGAATGGAGAAAATTTTGCGAGAATCTTTTTGTTTTAATGACGTGATTGACTATATATCGGTGAGCGTGGATCCCCTCCTCCGTGTAGACATATACATCTTGGTTTCTTTGAGTTATAATGGAAAAAAAATTCTATTAACAGAATAAATATTTATGACGATCTTTTGTTGTTAATGACGTGATTGACTATAATTCTGAGCGTGAGTGAGAATTTTGTAAGGATCGTTTCTTTTTTCTAGGGAAAGTGGATCTTTTGTTTTAATGACGTGACTAGCTTTATTTTAGGAGTGGGAAGACAATTTTGTGATGAACTTTTATTTGAATGACGTGATTGACTATATTTCTTGCATGGGAATAATCTTTTAGTGTCAACACTCTTTTATTGATATTATTTTTATGTGAATAATCCGAGCAAGACGGCCTTCGGTGTGGTCGCAGCAAAGGTCTCGGCGGTGTGCCTCTTGTGAAAATCGTCTAACCAAACTGTCTCTTGCGGCCACGGTCCTGGATAATTCTGCAGCGCGGATCTCCTCCTCCTTATGGACATACGGTTCCAATTTTTTTCCAAATAATAGGAAACAACTGTTTGCGGAATAAATGGAATGGAGAAAATTTGGTGAGAATCTTTTCGTTTTAGTGACGTGATTTGACTATATATCGTTGAGCGTGGATCGCCTCCTCCGTGTAGACATATGCCTCTTGGTTTGTTTTGGTTATAATAGGAAAAAATGTATTCACAAATAAATATTTATGAAGATCTTTTGTTGTTCATGACGTGATCGACTATAATTCTGAGCCTGAGAGAGAATTTTGTGAGGATAGTTTCTTTTTTTAGGGAAAGTGGATCTTTTCTTTTAATGATGCGATTGGCTTTATTTTTGGCGTCGGAAGACAATTTTGTGTGGAACTTTTCTTTTAGTTACAAGATTTACTATATTTCTGGCGTGGGAATATTTTTCCCTGTTAACATTCGTTTATTGATATTATTTTTACTAGAATAATCTGAGCCATTATAAAATGGTCCCACCAGATGAACGGCTTCTATTTTTCAGATTTTAACCCCTTATAAGGGGAATAATCCAAGCCATTATAATTCGGTCTCACCAAATTAATGGCTCATAATTTTCAATTAACGTGAGATTTTGTAGGGAGTGCTGAATTAATCTAGGTAGGTATAGAATAGATTACATTTGCATTCACTTCCTACTTGATTTGGGGAGAGACTAATCAAACATTGGCCAAGAAAGGCGGCCAGATTCCGTGTATGCATGTAACTGGCCCTTCAAGATAACGTTGACCATATAGGATTAAAAATGTTTAGGCATGCATGCTTTAATGCCGCATGGCCTATAAAACAAGGTGAATTTGCAGAAGAACATCAGCACACGGGTACGAGAGCACGCGGCAGAACGAAAATGGCGCGCGTAGGCGTAGCACTGGTGCTCACAATTTGCTTCTTGGGTTTCTCCCCATCCCTCGCGTGGTCCTCCAAATCCAACCACACCGACTTCCTCTCGTGCCTCTCCACCAAAATCGCCAGCCAGCTCGTGCTCACGCCGAGCTCGCCCTCGTTCAAGCCGCTCCTGGTGTCGTCCATCAGGAACGCCAGGTTGGTGGCGCCGGCGACGGCGAGCCCCCCGCTCTGCATCGTGACGCCCACCCAGGGGTCGCACGTCCAGGCCGTGGTGCGCTGCGGGCGCAGCCACCGTGTGCGTGTCCGCGTGCGCAGCGGCGGGCACGACAACGAGGGCCTCTCGTACCGATCGGCCACCCCCAACGGCGAGGCGTTCGCGGTGATCGACCTCGCCAAGCTCCATGCCGTCCACGTCAACCCGCACGAAGCCACCGCATGGGTCGACTCCGGGACGACGCTCGGGGAGCTCTACTACCGCGTCTCCACGGCGGCACCCGGGCTGGGCTTCCCGGCTGGCGTGTGCCCGACCGTCGGTGTGGGGGGCCTCATCAGCGGCGGAGGCATGGGTCTGATGATGCGCAAGAACGGCCTCTCCGCCGACAACGTCCTCGACGCCACCATGGTCGACGCCGAAGGGAACCTCCTGGCGAGCAAGAAGGCCATGGGGGACGACCTCTTCTGGGCCATCCGCGGCGGCGGCGGTGGGAACTTCGGCATCGTGCTATCCTGGAAGTTGAGGCTTGTGCCGGTCCCACCGAAGGTGGCCTTCTTCAATGTCACCAAGACCATGGACCAGGGCGCGGTCGACGCGGTCACCAAATGGCAAACTATCGCGCCGGCGCTCCCCGAAGACCTAAGTGTACGTGTCGTCGTACAGAATCGTCAGGCGACCTTCCAGTCCCTGTACCTCGGCAACTGCAGCGCGGTGGTGGCGACGATGCACAGCCGGTTCCCGGAGCTCGGTTTGACGCGCCGCGACTGCAAGGAGATGAGCTGGCTGCAGCACAAGGCGTACCTATACTTTGGCGACGCCAGCAACAACAAGCCGCTGGAGGCGCTCCTTCTCAACCGGTCCATGACCATAGGCCCCTTTGTCAAGAACAAGTCCGACTACGTCAAGAAGGCCCTCACCAGGGACATATGGGAGAAGGTCTTCCTGTGGCCCGACGGCGGGGCGGTGGGGCAGCTCATCCTTGAGCCGCACGGCGGAATGATGAACCGCATCGCCGATGACGACACGCCGTTCCCGTACCGGAGCAGCGTGCTTTACAACATCCAGTACGTCGAGTTCTGGAACGGCACACGGGCGCGCGGCATGCCGAAATGGCTCAGCGGTCTGTACGACTTCATGGCGCCGCTGGTTAGCAAGAGCCCTAGGGGCGCGTATGTCAACTACCGGGACCTCGACATTGGCGTGAACAAGGTGGTCGGTGGCGTGACGAGCTATGAGACTGCCAAGGTGTGGGGTGAGAGGTATTTCGGTCTGGCAAACTTTAAGAGACTGGCCAAGATCAAGCGCAAGGTGGATGCCACCGACTACTTCCGGAACGAGCAGAGCGTGCCGCCACTTCTCTTGATCAAGGAACGAGCTTAATTGGGCGTTAGTGTAACTGGCCAGCTATATACTCCCTCCGTCCCAAAATTCTTGTCTTAGATTTGTGTCAAATCTATGACAGGAATTTTGGGACGGAGGGAGTATTTGAAAACTAGTTGTCAAATTTTGCAAATCAATTGTGTTTGACCATATTGTGACTCCTAATAACTCGGATGGCTAAAAAGGTTATTGACATTCGTGGATTCGTGGATCCTAATTGACAGTCCGCATCTAGCTCGTCAAATGATCCTGACGATAGGAGCATTTGGGACCTCATTTGGAAGTCGAATGTTCCACCAAAAGTGAAAATTTTTGGCTGGCGAGTTGCCACCAACACGCTAGCCACAAAGAAGAACAAGTGGAGGAGGACCTTAGAGCTGGATGCCACCTGCAACATCTGTGGTTGTGGCGAGGAAGACGAATTCCATGCGGTGGTATCATGTACTAAAAGTCGTGCTCTAAGATACGAAATGAGGAAAGAATGGGAACTCCCGCCCGAAAACTCTTTCCAGTACACGGGCCCGGACTGGCTGCAACTGCTATTAGCGACAACATCAGTGGATGTGAGGGCGAGGGTGTTGATGCTTCTTTGGAGGGGATGGCATCTGCGTGAAGATTGTGTTCATGGTAAAGGCAAGGAATCAATTGGCCATTCTGTCCAATTTCTCCTGAAGTACGAGGATGAAATACAGTTGGCAAGAACCAGTACATACTCCTCTTCGGAGGCTGGCAAAGAGAGGTGGCCCTGTGCCAACACTGAAGTGCAGAGTGATGATCAGAAATTAATGAAATGGACTGCTCCAGATCAAGGTGCAGTAAAATTAAACTTTGACGCAACTTATCTGCCAGACAGTGGCCTATGCTGGGCGGGAGCAGCTGCGAGGGACTGTCGAGGCCTGGTGCTCATATCAGTTGGAAAACAGATTGGCAGCGCGGCGAGCGTGGAGGAAGCAGAGGCTAGAGCAGCTTTGGTTGGGATGCAGGCCCTGGCAGGAATATACAGTGGGCCAATGGTGCTAGAGGTGGATTGCATGGCGTTAGTTAATGAACTTAAAAAGGGCTCCCTGAATCTATCTCCTTGTTTTGGTGTGCTACGGGATATCATGGAGGTCTCCGAGAGTTTTACTTCCTTCAAGGTCACTCACGTTGGAAGGAAGTGCAACACACTGGCCCATGAATTAGCAGCAGAGGCAAGACAGAAGGGTGATATGCAGCTCCTCGCCAGAGTTCCAGACAGACTGACGCCTTTGATGCAGGCTGAATGTATTCCCCCCACTTGAGTATTTGGTGTACTCGAGTTTCTCAAAAAAAAAAAATATTATTCGGTTTGTTAATTCTTCACATGTGAAATTTATATTTCCGAGTCGAAACTTTGGGTTATCCCATCCATGATGAAATTAGTAGCAATTGAGTACCACAACTCGTATTTGGGTTTTTGCTCAGTTCTAAGTGTTTGTCGAGTGCATTTTATCGGAAACTAGGAAAATAGGTCCTTTGCAGAGTTTTTTTTTTGCACCGGGCATTTGTTGAGTTGTTTTTTACACTGAGCAAAGAAATCGTTGCTGAATTCTTTTTTTTTCACTTGGGACATACGGAGTATTTTTTTTCACTTTAATTTTCTTCTCTTTTTTCTTTGCTGAGTGTCTTTTTATTGCACTCAGTCATTGTTTTATGTTTTGTTGTCTTATCTTTTGTTTCTCTTCGTTTGTACATTATTTGCTTCCTTTTCCCCTTTAGGCTCTGTTATTTTATATTACTTATTTTGGTCCTCCCTCCTGATTGATCTTCCTCCCATGATCCCGTCACGGTTCTTTCGGCTGCTCACCTGCGCGAAGCACCGCGAGTTTGCGCGTAATGCGGCAAGAATGCTTCTATTTGCTGGCTAGGTTGGCAGATTAGCGACCAATTGCAGCAAGTAGAATGTAGCCCCGTTGTCATCGAAAGTATCCTTCTAATCTCGAGCTCAAATGCTCCTTCCCTGAACAGTAAAAAAACAATTCAAAAAATTCTGAACTTTTTGAGTGGCAAACTTTAGGAAATGTCTGAAGTTCATGCAAATTTTCATCACAAGTGTGGCAAAAAAAAAACAGTGAGTGCTCCAACATGTGTTTGAAAGTAACATTTTCAGAGTATCTATATTGTTTTTTTACCACACCTTGCACCGATGTGGATTTTTGATGAATTTTTTCAAGCACTCCAAACATTCTTTAAAGTATGCCACAATTTTGTTTTTCAGAATTTTTAGAATTTTGTTTCGAAATTTCTGTTCATGCAGGAGCATTTGAGCTCGAGCTTAAAAACTCCACATCCGGTCGTCACGCTGTATTGTGGTTCTTTTCTTCCCTCCTTGGTCCATATTGCACCCTCTAGCCCATCTTTTTCTAGCCCAAGCCCAGCCAAGTGGGCACAATTATACGACGCCTGTTGCGGGCCGACCCACTAGCGAGAGCACTAGCAACAAAAAAACAGTATAAATTCATCTTTGGAATTGTGTGGATTGCTTACCACATGTGTCACGTGGTAGTATAAATTCTATCTTGTTCTAAAAACAATACTGCGAGTTTACGATTCTCGCTGTCATCCCCTCATTCTTCGTCCCCAACTCCCATTCGGGTTACATTATATCTGTAGCGCCAAACTCGTGCGGAAATTATTAGTTAGGGACTTAGGCCCTGTTCGGAACTTCCCCGCTCCGCGGAGTTGGGAGCTGCGTTTTGGCAGCTTCGTCAAATTAAGCTAAAGTCTGGTCCGTTCAGGGAGCGGAGTTAAAGGAGCCGAGAAAAACCGAATGCAGCCTTAGGGATGGAAATATGTTGACACATGTTATAAGCTTTTTTTTTTGCGGTGATGTTATAGCCTTTTTTTATTAGCAGTAATTTGGTCAAACACGATTTGTTTTGTTTTGCACAGCTACACTACTCGTTCAATGGAAGTGGCGGCACGCTCTGCTCGCTCCGGAAGTAGTCACCGGCGTCCACAGTGTGCTTGATCTTGGCGAGTCTCCTAAAGTTTTCCGGGCCGAAATAACTCTCGCCCCACTTCTTGGCACTTTCGTAGCTTGTCACGCCGTCCACCACCTTGTTCGTGCCCATGTCGAGGTCCCGGTAGTTCACGTACGCGCCCCTCGGGTTCTTGCTCACGAACGGTGTCATGAAGTCGTACAGGCTGCCCACCCATTTCGGCACAACGTCGCCTCCGGCCCCTGTGCCGTTCCAGAACTCCACGTACTGAATGTTGTAGAGCACGCCGCTCCGGTGCGGGAATGGGATGTCGTCGGCGGTAATGCGCCCCATTATTCCGCCGTGCGGCTCCAGGACGAGCTGCCCCGTAGCGGTACCGTTGGGCCAGAGGAAGATCTTCTCCCACGTCTCCTTTGCGAGGGCTTTCTTGACATAGTCGGACTTGTTCTTGACGAAGCGGCCCAGGGGCATGGACCGGTTGAGGAGCAGCGTGTCCAGAGGCTTGCTGTTGATGGCATCGCCGAAGAATATGTAAGCCGTGTATTGCAGCCAGCTCATCTCCTTGCAGTCGGCGATCGTCACCCCGAGCTCCGGGAATCGGCTCCCCATCGTCGCCACCACCGTGCTGCTGTTGCCGAGGTACAGGGCCTGGAAGTTGGCCTCACGGTTTTGCACGTTGACACGTACGCTGAGGTCGTCAGGGAGCGCCGGCGCGAGCGTTTGCCATTTGGTCACCGCGTCGACCGCGCCTTGTTCCATGGTCCTGGTAACTTTGACGAAGGTCACTGTCGGCGGGACCGGCACGAGTCTCACCTTCCATGACAGCACGATGCCGAAGTTCCCGCCGCCGCCGCCACGGATGGCCCAGAAGAGGTCGTCCCCCATGGCCTTCTTGTCCGCCAGGAGGTTCCCTTCGGCGTCGACCATGGTGGCGTCGAGCACGTTGTCGGCGGACAGACCGTACATTCGCATCATCAGGCCCATGCCGCCGCCGCTGAAGTGGCCCCCCACGCCGATGGTCGGGCACACGCCCGCCGGGAAGCCCAGCCCAGGCGCAGCCGTGGCGACATGGTAGTAGAGCTCCCCGATCCCCGCCCCAGCGTCGACCCACGCGGTTGCCTCGTGTGGGTTGACGCGGACGGCGTGGAGCTTGGCGAGGTCGATCACCGCGAACCCCTCGCTGCCAGGGCTGCCCGACCGGTACGAGAGGCCCTCGCAGTCGTGCCCGCCGCTGCGCACGCGGACGCGAACGCCGTGGCGGCGCCCGCAGCGCACGGCGGCCTGGACATGCGATGCGTTGGTTGGAGTCACGATGCAGATCGGGGGGCTGGCTGTGGCCGGCGTCACGAACCTGGCGTTCCTGATGGACGACAACAGGAGCTGCTTGAAAGACGGAGAGGTCGGCGTCTGTACGAGCTCGCCGGGGACGTCCTTCGAGAGGCAGCGGAGGAAGTCATTGCCGCCGGAGGGCGACGCGAGGGAGGGGGCGGGCACGAAGAAGCCCAAGACGCAAATTGTGAGAACGAGCGAAATGGTTGCCATTTTGGTGGATCTGCCGCTCTTCGCGGTGCTTCCGTTTCTATTTCACCTCGTTATATAGGCATGTGTCGTACGTCCTTATCTTGAAGGGAAGGTTTGTTACATGCATGCAAGTCTCTCCCCAAATCAAGTAGAAATTGATTGTGTCCAAAAGATAAGAACGTCTCCATTTAATTACCTAATTAACTGGAAATAAAAGTGAAATATTTATTTATTGGTCAAAGATAAGTTTGTTGACATGGCTCTAACTTAGGTCGGACCGCCACCCCCAATGATAAGACGTCTCCAAATCAGGCTTTCATAGGTCAGACCGCCAACTAATCCAGTCATTGGCGACAAAAACAAGAATATATACGCTATTTTCTCAATAATTTGACATAAGATCAAATGGATGCACATAGTATGGATGTAATCCGTTGATAAATCACAAAGTGTTCCCTGTGAAAAAAACACACGAAGTCCAACATTTTTTTGGGTAAGGGCTGCCCTAATGGGAAGAGGACCATAATCAAGGGGATTCTAAATGTGCCAAACGAGTCCTTGGGATTGCCGTCGGACATGGGGAGGTGGAAGAACCGGTCCTTCAAATATATCAAGCATAGGCTATGGGCCAAGGTGAGAAGCTGGATAGAAAAGTGTATGGCTCAGCTGGAAGAGAGGTCTTGATCAAGTCCGTCGCTCAAGCTGTCCTGACATTCTCTATGTCCTTCCTTCTTATTACCAAGAGGTTTGTGTCGACAGATTGACACGATGCTAAGGAAATTTTTCCGGGGAAGTAAAAATAGTGAAAGAAAGGTTGCGTGGGTCTCTTCGGATAAAATGACAATGCCAAATTACCAATGGGGTTTAGGCTTCCGTGATATAGAATTGTTCAACCTGACCATGCTGGCCAGACAAGCGTACACAGGACCCTGACTCGCTCAGTACAACAATGTTTGCCATTTTCGATGGATCTGCTACTCTTCGTATACATAAACACGCTGCTTTGTTTTCTAGTCTCGTTATAATACCCATGTGTGTGTCATCCGCTCATTACATGAATGGAAGTCTCTCCCCAAAACAAGTAGGAATTGATTGTGCCACAAATATTAGATGTCCCAATTTAATTACCTCCTTAACTGGAAATAAAAGTGAATTATTTATTTATTGGTCAAAGATAAATTTGTTGACACGGATTTAACTTAGTAGTAGAATGTGTTAGAAAGGAAGGCTTTTAATGAATTTAATAATCTCTTTGATACAAAATAAAATACTTCCATTTATGCCATAAAAAATCACAGCTGTCATAATAACGTTTAAGGTTAACCAACATAGTCATCGATGTGACATGGTAGTTTTCTGGAACAACGAACCAAATTTGTAGTAGCATTTTAGAATATTTTACTTTTGTTGTATGATATAAACTTTCTAGAAATTTATAGAAGGACGCAAGAGCTTCTTGCGTTGTTCACATGTATGTCTTGCCAACCTATTTTTTTTCAGATGTTTGCATTTTGATGAATACAAATGCACGTTTTAATGTAATCCGTCGTTAGAAGTATTAAAGGCTCCAACATTATAATCTGACTTTATGTATTGTCGTGCTTATGATATTCTGTTTTATGAACACCCATTTAGGACAAGTTGAAAAATATTGACGAGAACATTGCAATTGACATGTCCAAAAATGAGATATTAGCCCATGTTAAAAAGCTTTGGATCAACTGGTGAGGAGACTTGCACCGAAATTTTGTGCAACACAAGATGACTGCTGGAGACTATGAAAAAGGTACCTAAACCTGTCCCAAAGGACATTTGGAAATGGCTTACCACGGAGCATTTCTTCAGCAAGGATTTTTTTTGGGTAAATTATCATGTTTTTTTAACACATTACAGACGCAAGCGCTCATACATATACACATACACTCACCCTATAAACGCACACATGCACACCCTACCCCTATGAGCACCTTTCACAGACTGAGCGGTAAATTCTCATGTTCTTTCTTAATTTTCAACCATTTGCATGCTTGACAATTTTTGTTTTGAAAAACTCCACCCATATATTGATCAAATAACAATAGTCTTACAATCGTTCATTACATAATTAGCCACGCAGGGCGGAACAGAATTACACAGAATACCATCAGACATGGTATCAAAACTAAATTTTGCTATCTCATGTGCCGCCTTATTAGCCTGCCTATCAATCTTAACGATCTTGAGATCAACGATAAACTTGGAGGCGTTGATCGCTTTCAGTTTTAGATCCACATAAGGAGACCTGTCAACAGTTTCTTTCGCTAGGAAAGATGCAGCAAAGGAGCAGTCACTTTCCAAGATAATTGATTTGTGAAGAGAAATACCAATGTACAGCCCGGCGAGAGGCACGCACAAAGTTCTGCCTCCTCCGCTTCGGAGCACATTCGAATAAAATCCCAAGAAGACACCAGGACTTTTCCCAGATGATTCCTAGCGACAACCCCAACGCTAGCAGATTTCAAGCTCTCCACAAAACTAGCATCAACATTTATCTTAATATACTCCCGCTCTAGAGGCTTCCAAACAACACGATCATTTTCTTTTTGCAGACTAAGATTCGCCCCATTCCCCATCACCCCCTTCCCTTTGGTGCTTTGGTCCACTTGCACAAGAGCGTTGGAAGTGGAGAAAGTCTTCCAATAATTATCCAAGAAGATAACAGACGCATTCACCGATTCTTTCCCTCTTCCAAAAATTAAATCGTTCCTCAGATGCCAAGCTCTCCAGAACATAAATAACACTTGCTCGCGTACCGGAGACCCCAATTGGTCAAGCAGGATGAGAAGCTAGTCTGGCCCCCTAAATCTGAACAACTCCTCCCTCGGAATATTCCACACATCCCCCAAGGCGATACGCAAAGCACGCGCCATAGGGCATGTCACCAGAGCGTGGAAGATATTTTCATCCTGAACTCCACATATAGTACACATACTGGAGACCGTTTGATGGTGAGTCACTCTATTCACCTGAACCGCCAAACTGTTGGTCGCAGCTCTCCAAGCAAAAATTCTAATTTTTTGCGGAACCTTAGCCTTCCAAATAACGTCCCACAGTCTTCTTTCCTCATTAACAGCAGCACTGGATATTCCTTTCTCACCCCTGTTGTCCTTGAGATTTAAAGCCAGTCTGTATGCACTTTTCACAGAGAACATACCACTTTTCTCATAATGCCAAGCAACTAGATCACCTTCTCCCACAGACTGAATGCGTAAGTTTAGGATCTCTTTGGCATCATGATGAAAAAATGAATGCCTAATCAAATTTTCATCCCATCTTCTCGTCCCGCTCATGAATAGTTCCGACACCCACTTCAATCTAGTTCGATGCTTTTTAGCTGTAATTTTTAGTCCCGAAACACTTGGGAGCCAGTTATCTCTCCAAATGTTAACATTTTTACCATCGACCACTCTTCATATGATCCCTTGTTTTAACAGTTCCAGACCATGCATGATACCTTGCCAGTTCACGGACGTGGCTAGCGGGAAAACTGTATCCAAGATGTGACCATTGGGATAATACTTTGCCTTCAAAATCATAGCACACAACGACTCTGGGTACACCAACAAACGCCATGCCTGTTTAGCTAACAGCGCTTGGTTAAATAACCTTAGGTCATGGAAACCCATGCCTCCCTGTCCTTTTGGTTTTGTTAGTTTGTCCCAAGCTAACCAGTGGGTTTTCCTCCTATCCTCTTCGTCTCCCCACCAGAAATTTCTTATAATCTGAGCTAGCTCCTCACATAACGAGACTGGAAATTTAAAAAGTCCCATGGCATTGTTGGGGAACGTACTAATTTCAAAAAATTTCCCACGCACACGCAAGATCATGGTGATGCATAGCAACGAGAGGGAAGAGTGTTGTCCACGTACCCTCGTAGACCGAAAGCGGAAGCGTTAGCACAACGCGGTTGATGTAGTCGTACATCTTCACGATCCGACCGATCAAGTACCGAACGTACGTCACCTCCGAGTTCAGCACACGTTCAGCTAGATGACGTCCCTCGAACTCCGATCTAGCCAAGCTTTGAGGGAGAGTTCCGTTAGCACAACGGCGTGGTGATGATGATGATGTTCTACCGACGCAGGGCTTCGCGTAAGCACCGCTATGATGTTATCGAGGTGGATTATGGTGGAGGGGGGCACCGCACACGGCTAAGAGATCAATGATCAATTGTTGTCTCTATGGGGTGCCCCCCTGCCCCCATATATAAAGGAGCAAGGGAGGGAGAAGCGGCCGGCCAGGAGGAGTCCTACTCCCACCGGGAGTAGGACTCCCTCCTTTCCTAGTTGGAGTAGGAGAAGGGGGAAGGAGGAGGGAGAGAGGAAGGAAAGGGGGGCGCCGCCCCCCCTCCTTGTCCAATTCGGACTAGAGGGGGAGGGGGCGCGTGGCCTGCCCTGGCCGCCCCTCCTCTTCTCCACTAAGGCCCATGCAGGCCCCTTAAACCCCCGGGGGGTTCCGGTAACCCCCGATACTCCGGTAAAATCCCGATTTCACCCGGAACACTTCCGATATTCAAATATAGGCTTCCAATATATCAATCTTTATGTCTCGACCATCACAAGACTCCTCGTCATGTCCGTGATCACATCCGGGACTCCGAACTATCTTCGGTACATCAAAACACATAAACTCATAATATAACCGTCATCAAACTTTAAGCGTGCGGACCCTACGGGTTTGAGAACTATGTACCCATGACCGAGACACATCTCCGGTCAATAACCAATAGCGGAACCTGGATACTCATATTGGCTCCCACGTATTCTACGAAGATCTTTATCGGTCAAACCGCATAACAATATACGTTGTTCCCTCTGTCATCGGTATGTTACTTGCCCAAGATTCGATCGTTGGTATCTCAATACCTAGTTCAATCTCGTTACCGGCAAGTCTCTTTACTCGTTCTGTAATACATCATCCTGCAACTAATTCATTAGTTGCAATGCTTGCAATGCTTATAGTGATGTGCATTACCGAGTGGGCCCAGAGATACCTCTTCCACAATCGGAGTGACAAATCCTAATCTCGAAATATGCCAACCCAACAAGTACCTTTGGAGACACCTGTAGAGCACCTTTATAATCACCCAGTTACGTTGTGACGTTTGGTAGCACACAAAGTGTTCCTCCGGTAAACGGGAGTTGCATAATCTCATAGTCAAAGGAACATGTATAAGTCATGAAGAAAGCAATAGCAGAATACTAAACGATCATGTGCTAAGCTAACGGAATGGGTCAAGTCAATCACATCATTCTCTTAATGATGTGATCCCGTTAATCAAATGACAACTCATGTCAATGGCTAGGAAACATAACCATCTTTGATCAACGAGCTATCAAGTAGAGGCATACTAGTGACACTCTGTTTGTCTATGTATCCACATAAGTATTGTGTTTCCGGTTAATACAATTCTAGCATGAATAATAAACATTTATCATGATATAAGGAAATAAATAATAACTTTATTATTGCCTCTAGGGCATATTTCCTTCAGTCTCCCACTTGCACTAGAGTCAATAATCTAGATTACACAGTAATGATTCTAACACCCATAGAGCCTTGGTGCTGATCATGTTTTGCTCGTGGAAGAGGCTTAGTCAACGGGTCTGCAACATTCATATCCGTATGTATCTTGCAAATCTATATGTCTCCCACCTGGACTAGATCCCGGATGGAGTTGAAGCATCTCTTAATGTGCTTGGTTCTTTTGTGAAATCTGGATTCCTTTGCCAAGGCAATTGCACCAGTATTGTCACAAAAGACTTTCATTGGACCTGATGCACTAGGTATGACACCTAGATCGTATATGAACTCCTTCATCCAGACTCCTTCATTTGCTGCTTCTGAAGCAGCTATGTACTCTGCTTCACACGTAGATCCCGCCACAACGCTTTGTTTAGAACTTCACCAACTGACAGCTCCACCGTTCAATGTAAACACGTATCCAGTTTGCGATTTAGAATCGTCCAGATCAGTGTCAATGCTTGCATCGACATAACCATTTACGACTAGCTCTTTGTCACCTCCATAAACGAGAAACATATCCTTAGTCCTTTTCAGGTATTTGAGGATGTTCTTGACCGCTGTCCAGTGATCCACTCCTGGATTACTTTGTTACCTCCATGCTAAACTTATAGCAAGGCACACATCAGGTCTGGTACACAGCATTGCATACATGATAGAGCTTATGGTTGAAGCATAGGGAACATCTTTCATCTTCTCCCTATCTTCTGCAGTGGTCGGGCATTGAGTCTTACTCAACTTCACACCTTGTAACACAGGCAAGAACCCTTTCTTTGTTTGATCTATTTTGAACTTTTTCAAAACTTTGTCAAGGTATGTGCTTTGTGAAAGTCCAATTAAGCATCTTGATCTATCTCTATAGATCTTGATGCCCAATATATAAGCAGCTTCACCAAGGTCCTTCGTTGAAAAACTCTTATTCAAGTATCCCTTTATGCTATCCAGAAATTCTATATCATTTCCAATCGGCAATATGTCATCCACATATAATATCAGAAATACTACAGAGCTCCCACTCACTTTCTTGTAAATACAGGCTTCTCCAAAAGTCTGTATAAAACCAAATGCTTTGATCACACTATCAAAGCATTTATTCCAACTCCGAGAGGCTTGCACCAGTCCATAAATGGATCGCTGGAGCTTGCACACTTTGTTAGCTCCCTTTAGATCAACAAAAGCTTCCGATTACATCATATACAACTCTTCTTCTAGAAATCCATTCAGGAATGCAGTTTTGACATCCATTTGCCAAATTTCATAATCATAAAATGCGGCAATTGCTAACATGATTCGGACAGACTTAAGCATCACTACGGGTGAGAAAGTCTCATCGTAGTCAATCCCTTGAACTTGTCGAAAACCTTTTGCAATAAGTCGAACTTTATAGACAGTAACATTACCGTCAGCGTCCGTCTTCTTCTTGAAGATCCATTTATTCTCAATGGCTTGCAGATCATCGAGCAAGTCAACCAAAGTCCACACTTTGTTCTCATGCATGGATCCCATCTCAGATTTCATGGCCTCAAGCCATTTTGCAGAATCTGGGCTCACCATCGCTTCTTCATAGTTCGTAGGTTCGTCATGGTCTAGTAACATAACCTCCAGAACAGGATTACCGTACCACTCTGGTGCGGACCTTACCCTGGTTGACCTACGAGGTTCAGTAACAACTTGATCTGAAGTTTCATGATCATCATCATTAACTTCCTCACTAATTGGTGTAGATGTCACAGGAACCGGTTTCTGTGATGAACTACTTTCCAATAAGGGAGCAGGTACAATTACCTCATCAAGTTCTACTTTCCTCCCACTCACTTCTTTCGAGAGAAACTCCTTCTCTAGAAAGGATCCAAATTTAGCAACAAAAGTCTTGCCTTCAGATCTGTGATAGAAGGTGTACCCAACAGTTTCCTTTGGGTATCCTATGAAGACACATTTCTTCGATTTGGGTTCGAGCTTATTAGGTTGAAGCTTTTTCACATAAGCATCGCAGCCCCAAACTTTAAGAAATGACAACTTTGGTTTCTTGCCAAACCACAGTTCATAAGGCGTCGTCTCAACGAATTTCGATGGTGCCCTATTTAACGTGAATGCAGCCGTCTCTAAAGCATAACCCCAAAATGATAGCGTAAATCAGTAAGAGACATCATAAATCGCACCATATCTAGTAAAGTACGATTACGACGTTCGGACACACCATTACGCTGTGGTGTTCCGGGTGGCGTGAGTTAAGAAACTATTCCGCATTGTTTCAAATGAAGACCAAACTCGTAACTCAAATATTCTCCTCCACGATCAGATCGTAGAAACTTTATTTTCTTGTTACGATGATTTTCAACTTCACTCTGAAATTCTTTGAACCTTTCAAATGTTTCAGATTTATGTTTCATTAAGTAGATATACCCGTATCTGCTTAAATCATCTGTCAAGGTGAGAAAATAACGATACCCGCCGCGAGCCTCAACATTCATCAGACCACATACATCTGTATGTATGATTTCCAACAAATCTGTTGCTCGCTCCATAGTTCCGGAGAACGGCGTTTTAGTCATCTTGCCCATGAGGCACGGTTCGCAAGTACCAAGTGATTCATAATCAAGTGGTTCCAAAAGTCCATCAGTATGGAGTTTCTTCATGCGCTTTACATCAATATGACCTAAACGGCAGTGCCACAAATAAGTTGCACTATCATTATCAACTCTGCATCTTTTGGTTTCAATATTATGAATATGTGTAGCACTTCTATCGAGATTCAACAAAAATAGACCACTCTTCAAGGGTGCATGACCATAAAAGATATTACTCATATAAATAGAACAACCATTATTCTCAGATTTAAATGAATAACCGTCTCACATGAAACAAGATCCAGATATAATGTTCATGCTCAACGCTGGCACCAAATAACAATTATTCAGGTCTAAAACTAATCCCGAAGGTAGATGTAGGTAGCGTGCCGACCGAGATCACATCGACTTTGGAACCATTTCCCATGCGCATCATCACCTCATCCTTAGCCAATCTTCGCATAATCCGTAGTCCCTGTTTCGAGTTGCAAATATTAGCAACAGAACCAGTATCAAATACCCAGGTGCTACTGCGAGCATTAGTAAGGTACACGTCAATAACATGTATATCACATATACCTTTGATCACCTTGCCATCCTTCTTATCCGCCAAATACTTGGGGCAGTTCCGCTTCCAGTGATCAGTCTGTTTGCAGTAGAAGCACTCAGTCTCAGGCTTAGGTCTAGACTTGGGTTTCTTCTCCTGAGCAGCAACTTGTTTGCTGTTTTTCTTGAAGTTCCCCTTCTTCTTCCCTTTGCCCTTTTTCTTGAAACTGGTGGTTTTGTTGACCATCAACACTTGATGCTCTTTCTTGATTTCTACCTCTGCAGCCTTTAGCATTGTGAAGAGCTCGGGAATCATCTTATCCATCCCTTGCATGTTATAGTTCATCATGAAGCTCTTGTAGCTTGGTGGCAGTGATTGAAGAATTCTGCCAATGAAGCTATCATCCGGAAGATTAACTCCCAGTTGAATCAAGTGATTGTTATACCCAGACATTCTGAGTATATGCTCACTGACAGAACTATTCTCTTCCATCTTAGAGCTGTAGAACTTATTGGAGACTTCATATCTCTCAATCCGGGCATTTGCTTGAAATATTAACTTCAACTCCTGGAACATCTCATATGCTCCATGACGTTCAAAACATCGTTGAAGTCTCGGTTTTAAGCCGTAAAGCATGGCACACTGAACTATCGAGTAGTCATCAGCTTTGCTCTGCCAGACGTTCATAACATCTGGTGTTGCTCCTGCAGCTGGTCTGGCACCTAGTGGTGCTTCCAAGACGTAATTCTTCTGTGCAGCAATGAGGATAATCCTCAAGTTATGGACCCAGTCCGTGTAATTGCTACCATCATCTTTCAACTTTGCTTTCTCAAGGAACGCATTAAAATTCAACGGAACAACGGCATGGGCCATCTATCTACAATCAACATAGACAAACAAAATACTATCAGGTACTAAGTTCATGATAAATTTAAGTTCAATTAATCATATTAATTAAGAAGGCCCACTTAGATAGACATCCCTCTAATCCTCTCAGTGATCACGTGATCCAAATCAACTAAACCATGTTCGATCTGTTGGGGAACGTAGTAATTTCAAAAAAATTCCTACGCACATGCTAGATCATGGTGATGCATAGCAACGAGATGGGAGAGTGTTGTCCACGTACCCTCGTAGACCGAAAGCGAAAGCGTTAGCACAACGTGGTTGATGTAGTCGTACGTCTTCACGATCCATCCGATCAAGTACCGAAAGTACGACACCTCCGAGTTCAGCACACGGTCAGCTCGATGACGTCCCTCGAACTTCGATCCAGCCGAGTTTTGAGGGAGAGTTCTCTCAGCACGATGGCGTGGTGCTGATGATGATGTTCTACCGACGCAGGGCTTCGCCTAAGCACCGATACGATATTATCGAGGTGGATTATGGTGGAGGGGCACCGCACACGGCTAAGTGATCAAGATATCAATTGTTGTGTCTATGGGGTGCCCCTACCCCCGTATATAAAGGAGCAAGGGAGGGAGAGGCGGCCGGCCAGGAGGAGGTGCGCCAGGAGGTGTCCTACTCCCACCGGGAGTAGGACTCCCTCCTTTCCTAGTTGGAGTAGGAGAAGGGGGAAGGAGGAGGGAGAGAGGAAGGAAAGGCCCCTCCCCCCTCCTTGTCCAATTCGGACTAGAGGGGGAGGGGGCGCGCGGCCTGCCCTGGCCGCCCCTCCTCTTCTCCAATAAGGCCCATGTAGGCCCCTTAAACCCCCCGAGGGGGGGGGGTCCGGTAACCCCCGATACTCCGGTAAAATCCCGATTTCACCCGGAACACTTCCCATATTCAAATATAGGTTTCCAATATATCAATCTTTATGTCTCGACCATTTCGAGACTCCTCTGCATGTCCGTGATCACATCTGGGACTCTGAACTATCTTCGGTACATCAAAACACATAAACTCATAATATAACCGTCATCAAACTTTAAGCGTGCGGACCCTACGGGTTCGAGAACTATGTACACATGACCGAGACACGTCTCCGGTCAATAACCAATAGCGGAACCTGGATGCTCATATTGGCTCCCACATATTCTACGAAGATCTTTATCGGTCAAACCGCATAACAACATACGTTGTTCCCTCTGTCACCGGTATGTTACTTGCCCGAGATTCGATCGTCGGTATCTCAATACCTAGTTCAATCTCGTTACCGGCAAGTCTCTTTACTCGTTCTGTAATACATCATCCCGCAACTAACTCATTAGTTGCAATGCTTGCAAGGCTTATAGTGATGTGCATTACCGAGTGGGCCCAGAGATACCTCTCCGACAATCGGAGTGACAAATCCTAATCTCGAAATACGCCAACCCAACAAGTACCTTCCAAGACACCTGTAGAGCACCTTTATAATCACCCAGTTACGTTGTGACGTTTGGTAGCACACAAAGTGTTCCTCCGGTAAACAGAAGTTGCATAATCTCATAGTCATAGGAACATGTATAAGTCATGAAGAAAGCAATAGCAGAATACTAAACGATCGTGTGCTAAGCTAACAAAATGGGTCAAGTCAATTGCATCATTCTCCTAATGATGTGATCCCGTTAATCAAATGACAACTCATGTCAATGGCTAGGAAACATAACCATCTTTGGTCAACGAGCTAGTCAAGTAGAGGCATACTAGTGACACTCTGTTTGCCTATGTATTCACACAAGTATTATGTTTCCGGTTAATACAATTCTAGCATGAGTAATAAACATTTATCATGATATTAGGAAATAAATAATAACTTTAGTATTGCCTCTAGGGCATATTTCCTTCAGGCATAAACTGGCAGCGCTTGCAAAACAGCCTTGATTTGAGATTCCTTAATACTAGTAGAAGCATACTTTTCAATCCAATCTGACACTCTTTTTAAAGCCTTATCTTTGGTCGACTGGAATTTCCCAACCTTCATTCTACCCTCTGGCACCGGAAGACCAATATACTTATCCTCAAAACCTTCAGCAGTAATATTTAGAATAACCATCGTGGACACCTGATCCTCCATACTGCACTTTTTGCCAAATTTAATGGAGCACTTATCCAGACTAAGAAGCTGACCAGTTCCTTTCTCATAATCCGACAGAATAGTTTTAACAGTTAAGGCTTGATCAATGGACCCCTTGAAAAAAAGGAGGCTATCATCCGCAAACAATAAGTGAGATATACCAGGCCCTTGTATTGTAAGCTTAAACTCTTTAAGAACACCTTTCTCACAAGCGCCCTTTAACAACAAAGAGAGAGCCTCAGGCACAAATAGAAACAAATAAGGAGATAAAGGATCCCCTTGCCTGAGTCCACATGATGGGTAAAAAGGTTCCAATAGATGTCCATTAAACCGCACCGAAAACTTCACAGAAGTAACACAAGTCATGATCCAATTAATCCATGTTAGCACAAAACCAAGAGCCCCAAGCATACTTTTAAGAAATTGCCGGTCCACACGATCGTACGCTTTTGCCAAGTCCAACTTGTAAGCGCAAAACTCTCCACGCTTATCTTTCAACGTACTCAGAGAGTGAATACATTCAAAAGCAATAAGCGCGTTATCAGAAATTAACCGGCCAGGAATAAAGGCACTCTGAGTGGGAGAAATCATACCATCCAAGAGAGGTCTCAGCCTATTCACCAGACACTTCGATATGATTTTGTAGATGATATTGCAGAGGCTGATCGGTCTAAAGTCTTTGATGGACTAGGGATTCTTCACTTTAGGAATGAGAACAATAGTGGTGTCATTTATACCATCGGGCATAACACCTGAGATAAAGAATTGCTGGACTGCCCTTACAATATCCTCCTTTATTAATCCCCAATTTCTCTGGAAAAATCTAGCTGGAAAACCATCCGGGCCAGGAGCCTTTAGCGGACCAATTTGGAAAAGGGCATTACTAATCTCTTCCTTCGAAAAAGGTTTACAGAGCTCCACATTCATATCATCATTGATGAGAGGTTTGGCAATCGAAATGATACGAGAAGGGTCAACATTAGAATCACAAGTATACAGATTCTGAAAAAACGTATTAGTGATACCTTTGATTTCTTCCATATTCTCCGTAGACCCACCACTCCTCTTAAGTGCATAAATATTATTTTTCTTTGCTCTCCATGAAGCCTTACTCTGAAAAAAACTTGTATTACGATCCCCCAATATCATTTTGTCAATAGAGGACCTCTGCTTCCACATGATTTCTTCCTTAACAAGGAGCTCATCCATCTCCAGAAGAGTTTCCTTCCTCTCCAAAACAGCTGCCTTATCACTTCTTTTAAATAGACCATTCAATCTTTTGCAGGCAGCGTCAAGTTTCTTTGGGATATAACCAATGTGAACCCTGCTCCATGAATGTAGGGATGTCATTAATTTATCCAAATTACTTGCCACATCCTGAAGATCCCTTACTTGCGTACTTTTATTCCAGCAATTTCTGATATGATCATCCAATGCTTTACTCTCCCGCTCCCAATATGATTCATATCTCAAATGCTTATTAACAGAGACATTAGGTCGATTCCCCAGCAACTGAATGTACAGAGGATAGTGGTCTGACCTGGAACGTATAATATGTGAGACCTTGCAATGGGGATACATAGCAGACCATTGGGGACATGCCACCGCCCGATCAAGCCGAACCTTCATGTTGCGATTACCTTCCTGCTTATTATCATAGGTCCATGGCAACCCATGAAAGCCCAAGTCAAATAGATTGCATTCTGAAAGAATCTCGCGGAAGTTTGCCATGAGCTTAGAAGACCTCTTATGCCGAGAAAAATGCTCATGCTGCCACATTGCTTCATTAAAATGACCCACCAAAAACCATGGACCAAAGCCAAGAGATTTTACCCGTCTCAGGAGCTCCCACATGACATACCTTTGACTTGCCTTCGGTTCTCCATAAACAAAAGTGCATCTCCATTTTGAACCATCACTATTTGAGATATACATGTCAATAAAATGCTCACCAAATTTGTTTAACTCCATAGTAAAACACTCATCCCAAAACACAGCTAAGCCACCACCTTTACCTTTACCTGAAACAGTAAACAAATTTTTCATGCCCAACCTATACCTCAACCTCTCAACATATTCTTTATTTTGCCTTGTTTCAGAAAGAAAGATAATATTGGGTCGGTAAGATTCTTTGAGACAGACTAATTCTTGAACTGTGCGAGGCCGGCCCAGCCCCCGACAGTTCCAGCTAAGCATTTTCTTGACGGGCGACATCAGACGCGCCCGTCAGTTGACCGACAGCCCCCGGGTCGGTTGCTACCTTTGCAGACACCCCATTCTCTTTTCCTTCCCCCACAGACTCTCTCCTCTTACCCTGAACTTCCTCCTCTCCCCCATCTACCTCTTTTGTTACATGAATCATATTCCCATCTATATCTACCTGAGCCTCCACTCTCTCCCCAAACACCTTCTTACAAGCTGGAAGAAGCACACCGGCTCCCCTACACTCAAAGCTCTCAGCACTAATACTAGCAAAACTAAGAACAAGGTCTTGGTCTTCCAAACATCTTTTCTTGTTGCCCGTCGAGCTCTCCAAAATATCAGCAAAAGCGGCCTTGCAACTGGACAGGTCGCTGCCACTGTTCGGAGGGGTTGGGACCCCAAACTGTACGTGCTTCACACACGCCGCCTGAACGACGGCCCGTTCCTCCTGCTCCTCTATGTGAAGCCTTCTCCAGCGCGCCAACTTCGCCGAGCCACCGGAGGCAGCCAGGCCTTGTTCGCCACCCCCGGCAACCACGTCCACCTTGTTGCCCAGCCGAGCGTCGGCTGGCTCCAGGTTGAGCAGTGCTCCCCCACGGGGTCAGAGAGACGATACGGAGTAGCATCAACAGACCCGGCCACACTGCCACCTTCAGTCGCCGGACCTTTCATGTGTCCAACACCATCAATCGGGCCTTGATCTTGCCCATCTTCAACTCTGATCAGTCCCTTCGGAGCAGCAGCAGCAGCAGCCACGGCCGGCTGCACTCCATCATCGGAATCCAGCAGAGCCAGCTGACACCGTTGGCAGCACCTTGCCGCAGTCGTCGATGTCCCGGCCGTTCTCGGCGCACAGCCCAGTCAGAGTCTCAGAGAAGGCCCCCCTCCTGGGCGGCCCCTGACCCCAGCGGCCCAGCCCATGGTCGCCCACCTGGCAGCCGTGGACGGGCTGTTCCGCCCCAGCCATGGCGGACAACGACGGGGAAGCCGCCACTGACAGCTTCTGGACCGCTGAAGAGACGGCGGTGACGACCATTTCGGGAAGCTTTACCAAGCCCCCACGCTGGCGGTGGCCCGACCCGGCCGCCGTCTGCGAGTTCTTCCAGAACGCCGGCGCCTTGATGTCGGTGGTGTACGAAGGCTGTCGGAGCTCTTTTGGGATGTTGCAGAAAGTAGCCGTGGTGTGCCCCAGAATGCCACAACAGAAACAGAAGTTAGGAAGTTTTTCATACTTGACGTAGTAGATGGACTCAATTGTTTTGCCATCCGGCATCGTCACAAAGGTGTCGATGAACTTCTTCAGAGGCTCGTCAAGGCGGTGCACAACCCGAACACGCAAGTGCTCGTCGACGATCATCTTATTCACTTGCGACACCGCCATGACCTTGCCGAGTTTGCCACCCAGCTGGTAGCCCATCTCCACTATTTTGATCGGCACCAGTAGCCCCAGATTTGAGCCCAGATGTTGATGGAGTCGAGGGTACGTCTGCTGGGTCGCCCTTCCCTTCGAAAGCCGCTAGAACCACGGCATCGTCTCTGAAATGCCATGGTCCAGCTTGCAGCACATGACGCCGATCACCCTCCTCCTTAAAGGTGATGACGAAGCGACGGTCTTCGCTGGTGACGCGCTGCGCCACGACATCGCCTCGGAGCCGCCATGGTCCTCTGAGCTCGTTGACGACCAGCGCGGGATCGACCGGGTACGGCGAGAGCACCCGGCCCACCACCAGCTTCCCCGCGACCGCCCGCATTGCCGCCTCCAGGTTGATGACGATCGGCTTTGGAGTGCGTACTCGAGCTCGAGGCCGCCTTGTTCTTCCCCTTCCGGCATAGTTGGGGAGGCGCCGCCGCAGCAGCGAAACCGAATGAAGCCTTTGGGGTCACGGTGAGCGCCAGCCCCGCTGGGCCTCCCACCTTGGCCTTTACCATGTCCTGAACCGGGGATATCTGCATCTCCCCGCCACTCGGCGCCGGGGGTGATGGAGCCACGCCCTTGGTGACCTCCACGCCGGCCTGGACGACCGCCGGGGACACAGCAAGCGCACCCTCACTGGTGCCCGATCCCTCGACTCCCCCGTCCAAGTCCATCTCAGCTTCACTTCGATTTGCCATCAGTTCCTGTGTCACACGCAAACAACAGAGCAAAGGCGTAGAAAGAACAGAGGAAGAACACACTTTGTGCTGCGATCCTTGAGATCCTCCCCTCAAATACATCCCATCTTCCTCAAATTTCGCCCTAGAATCAACGCTATAACCGTTGGGATTTACCCCACTAGAATCCCCGTCCCCACCCATAGAAGAATTGCAAATTAATCTATCAGAAACTGCTCCTTTAAACTCTCCATAACTCACCGTGATGTGATTCTTCCTGGCGAAATCAGGGGCCTCGATCTGCGCCCCTGCTCCCTTTGAATCAGTACCAGATGGATCCAATTTGAAGAAGCCATCTGCTTTGATCCGCAAGCGCCGCAGACAGCCTTCCGGATCTCTCGCCCGGCGTAGGATGTCTTTTCCCCTCCGTTTGAAGGTGCTCCACTCCACAGCAGAGAGGCCACCCACTCCCCATCCCTCACTGCTCGTCCCCAGGCTCGGCTCCCGGCCTGCCGCCGGCGCCGCCCCGCCGCGCTCCATCGGTCAACAGATCGCCATGGTAGTCGCTTGACAATTTAATCCTTTATAACTACAGAAAAAGCGCAAGAAGCACCCAAAACAGAGCCAACCTCAAAATACTTCATCAATCTAGCTGTAAACAGTTTAGACATATAATTTGTGCCTCATACATTGTATGACTTTTCTTGTCGTTTTAAGTTCCAATAATATAAGCCTAGTGTGACCTGTCTTTAATAGTCGCTTGCCTCTGGTGGAACAAGGAGGAAAGGAAAACAAGGCACCAAGTATGGATAAACTATTTTCTAAGACCCGCAAGAAGGGTTTAGCCTATGCTAATTCTACAGCCTCTGTCAAATATGTAAGACTTAATTTAAATTTAAGTGATAGTTCTCATGAAAGCCAGCATGATCACGTAAGTTGTTCTCGTCCATTGATTTTATATGATTTTCTACTTTGTGCTTATTTATTTACATGGACATTCATTCATAAATTACTCAATGTTTTGTAAGACCAATGGTCCATCATAATATATAGAAGCACCAGGAGGCATACGTCTCCAACGTATCTATAACTTTTTTTTATTGTTTCATGCTATTGTATTATCATTCTTGAATGTTTTATAATCATTTTCTCGCAACTTTATATCATTTTTGGGGCTAACCTATTGACATAGTGCCCAGTGCCAGTTGCTGTTTTTTGCTTGTTTTTTACTTCGTAAAAATCAATATCAAATGGAGTCCAAATGCCACGAACTTTTTTGAAGATTTTTTCTGCCCAGAAGACACCCAAAGAGTCAAGGAAGCGCACGAGGGGAGGCCCGTGGGGCCCACGAGGCACCAGGGCGCCAGAGGCCCCAGGCGCGCCCTAGTGGGTAGTGGAGCCCATGGTGAACCTTTCCACCGACCTCCGACTATAAATACCACAATATTCCAGAAACCCTAGAGGAGTCGACGAAAAATTGTTTCAGCCACCGCAAGTTCTAGAGCCACGAGATCCAATCTAGAGCCATGGTATTTTGAAGTCATGTTTACTTTTTGTATGCTTGAAGTATTATTGTTTTTATGTCAATACTAAACTTCTTTTTGAATCATATAGATCTTAATATTCATGTCACATAAAGAAAGATTACATAATAAACATGTTAGGTAGCATTCCACATCAAAAATTCTATTTTTATCATTACCTACTCGAGGACGAGCATGAATGAAGCTTGGGGATGCTTGATACGTCTCCAACGTATCTATATTTTTTGATTGTTCCATGCTTTATATTATTCATCTTGAATGTTTATAGGCATTAGTATGATAATTTATATCATTTTTTGGGACTAACCTATTAACCTAGTGCCCAGTGGCAATTGCTACTTTTCCCTTGTTTTTGTCTTTTATAGAAAATAAATACCAAACGGAGTCCAAACAGAATGAAAATTTTTGACGATTTTTCTTGACCACAAGACACCTTGGAAGGTTTGGGAGGAAGCCAGAAGAGCCACGGGTGAGCCACAAGCTCATCGGGTGCGCCCTAGGGGGAGGTTCCCTATTAGCTTGTGGGCCCCCATGACACTTCCAACCCTAATCTTGCTCCATAAGTACCCAAATATTCCCTGTAGACTAGAGGGCACACCAAAAATACTTTTCCGCTGCCGCAAGTTTCTGTCCTCGTGAGATCCCATCTAGAGGCCTTCGCCGGTACTCCGCTAGAGGGGTATTCGACCATGGAGGGGTTCTACATCAACCATGCTGCCCTTCCGATGATGTGTGAGTAGTTTATCACAGACCTACGGTCATAGCTAGTAGCTAGATGACTTCTTCTCTCTCTTTGATCTTCAATACAATGTTTTCCTCGATGTTCTTGGAGATATATTCGATGTAATCTTCTTTTGCGGTGCATTTGTTGAGATCCGATGAATTGTGGGTTTATGATCAGATTATCGATGAATTTTATTCGAGTCTTCTCTAAACTCTTTTATGCACGATTAAAATAGCCTTGTATTTCTCTCCGATCTATTGATTTGGTTTGGCCAACTAGATTGATTTTTCTTGCAATGGAAGAGGTGCTTTGTAATGGGTTCAATCTTGCGGTGTCCATACCCAGTGACAGAAGGGGTAGCAAGGCACATATTTGTATTGTTGCCATTAAGGATAAAACGGTGGGGTTTATTCACATTGATTGGGTCTATCCCTCTACCTCATGTCATCTGGCTTAAGGCATTACTCCGTTCTTGTTAACGTAATACCCTAGATGCATGCTGGCTAGCGGTCGATGTGTGGAGTAATAATAGTAGATGCAGGCAGGAGTCCGTCTACTTGTCATGGACGTGATGCCTATATTCATGATCATTGACTTGGATATCGTCATAATTTTTTGGTTTTCTATCCATTGCTCAACAGTAATTTGTTTACCCACCATATGCGTTCTTTGAAGTGAAAACTATGGCCCCCGGATCTATTTCTATCATTTTTTTCCAGATCTATAAAACCGAACACACAAAAGTACCTTGCTTAATTTATTTACCTTTATTTTATTTTGCACTTTTATTTATCTTTTATACCAATCTCCATCAGATCTCATCCTTGCAAGTAACCGTGAAGGGATTGACAACCCTTTATCGCGTAGGGTGCAAATATTTGTTTATTTCTGTAGGTGCAACTATTGGTAACTTGTGTGTTCTTTCTACTGGATTGATACATTGGTTCTTAGTTGAGAGAAAAACTTATCTCTACTTTGCTGCATCATCCTTTTCACTTCAAGACAAAAACTAACACAAGCTCAACAAGTAGCATGGTGGGGAGCGCAACGAAGGCTTGTGGCCTCATTGTGGCTCCTCTTAGGTACTTCTTCATTCCAATATTTTTTTATATTCTAAAATAAGCACTATGGTTTGTGAGTAAGTAAATATTATCCAATCTATATACTGAGCAGCTAACCTTCCATCACCTGCAAGAGAACCATTAAAAACAGCACCCACGATATAGTGCGAAGAATATATACCAAGGTATGACCAATGTATTAGCAGATGGAGACACACTCACCACCAATTACAGCAACTTGACAGTTCATGTTGGGTAGAGCACCCCGTGCAAGTGTCGTCGCCCAGCCGCTGAGGCCACAGTCCGCCGCACCACACCGCCGTCTGCCGCACCACGTGATTCACATGCTCCTCTTGTGGAGTAAGGAAGAGACGAAGGGCAGCCTTCCATCCATTGCGCCTGAGCCCTAGCCTCCTCGCAGCTCCCGATCCTGGAGCGGATCGAGCTGCCGCTAACCGCCAGCTCTTGCACAACCTTCCCGGCGCCGAGCCGACGCCGGCGGATGACACACTCCCATCAGCCAAGGCACCTCCATATCCTCCCCCCTCTCTTTCTACCTCCTCTTCTTCCTTATCTCTCTCTAGCATGGATTGGACCATGGTGCTGCATCGAATTGAGCGTCACCGCCATCACCCTTTGCCTGCAAGTCGTCGTCGCGCCAGGACGAATGCGGGAGAGGAAGAAATAGGTGGCGTCGACAATGTGCTGGGAGGCAGAGTAGGGGAGAAAAGTGGAGGGGAGGAGGAGGCGGCTTAGTCGTGGTGGAGAGAAGGAGGGGACATGGGGCTCGAGAGGCAATTAGTGACTCAAAGACGGGAACATCTGGTCGTTAGGTTTCACCATGCGAACCCTACGCTCGCTGAGCCCACGGCCTAGGGTCGGTCCTGATATTTCAGGGGCCCGGGGCGAAACTAAATCCCAAGGCCCTTAGGGAAATATAGTAGGAGTAGTTTTTTGTCTTACCGAAAATTGAATTTGGCTCATAGCTAGGTGTAGATGCACCCATTGTCTAAATACACATTTTAAAATGTTAAAAAAAATTCGAGAAAAATCTTGCGTGTACATCCGGACATTATATGTTCATGCACAAAGTTCCGGTGAAAAGGGACATTTTTTGTGGCTTGTGTAAATAAAAGACATTTTTTGATGCTTGATTATCAGTATTCACAAGACATTTTTTAAATATTTTATACATGCCACAAAAAATGTCTGGATGTACACGCGAAATTATTGTCCGTATTTTTTTGACATTTCGAAATGTGTTTTCTATATAGTCCCTCTGTAAACTAATATAAGAGCGTTTAGATCATTATTTTAGTATTCTAAACGCTCTTATATTAGTTTACGGAGGGAGTATTTTTCTTAATAGGTGTATCTACACCTACAAGTCTCTTCTTTCCTAATACTCACACTAATATAAGATCTTTTAGATCATTAATATAGTAAGCTAAACGATCTTATATTTCTTTACAAACAAGTATGTCCCATTAATAAGATTATCCAAATTTCTTGGATTGTAATCATCTATAACAAAAACCGGTACATTGTCAAGATTTACAGATAATGTAAATGCCCATGATCACTCACTTTGTTACGTACTTCCCTCTCGCCTTATAGATTAATATTATTTTATCATCCATGCATGGCTACTATTAGCATGTCGTCGAACTTAAAATTAATAATCCCAATGGTATCTATATGTATAAACAGTATCTAATAATTCAATTATCTGTGGCCAGTTGCAACAGTGAAGAGGCAATATTTTTTTTTTTGCGGGTGAAGAGGCAACAGTGAAGAGGCAATATGGATGATCATTTATAACTTTGATCAATCATCATGGTAAAATCTCATAGGGCATAAAATACATGTATAAAAGAAGATCAGGGACATACTTTCTCTTCTCTGTATCTTGTACGCGATCTCGTATCTCGGAGAGTCGGTGTGGTCGCATGAGCGGCAACGACGTGGTTATCTCCGTCAGTCCGGCATTCGTCCGATTCAGTCCTGCTCCGACTCTAGGCAGTGGCGCCATGCACGCAGAGGAGATGAGTATCCATCGCCACGAAGCGGGCGATCATTTCTCTCGCTTCTAGCGTCTGTTCGGCAGCGTATGACCTGGTTGTACGCCAGTACTCCCGTGGATTAAGGAAATCAGTAGCGATTGTCTTTCAATAATAACGACCTCTAATTACTCGTACACAATAATTGTTTTGTTTCTCAATCGTGCCCGGGTCCCGCAAGGAAGAATGTCCCAGATGACAAGCTTAAACTGAAACCCATGGCGTGAGCTAAAACTGATGGCTAGATATTTAAAACGCAGATGAAAACAAGTAGCAACGTTTATACGAGAAAACAAGTAGCAACGTTTATAGTACTCCCTCTGTTCCCTTATACAAGGCCACTATGAAAAATACATTTTGCATCTATACAAGGCCACTAACAGTAACCGAGGCAAAACTTAATGATGTTTTCTCGTACTAGCAACTTGTTTAATATTTGCATGCATTTAGTCATAATGACACTGTGCTACATCCTTCTCATTTCTTCCTTGCATGCATGCGGACGTATTAATGATCTCAGTTAACAAAAAGAAAAGTTGGTTTGCAAAAAAGTCATTAAATTTTACCTAGGTACCTGTAATTTGAGTTTGTGGCCTTGTAAAAGGGAATGGAGAGAGTACTACATTGTTTGCTGGTGTTGCTGCTTTCCTGCTACTGTCCACTGCTATAAGGGAAATACGATATGGCATCTATGAGGAAAGGGAAGCAAGACAATCTTCACTTGGTGGTATTGCTAGAGAGGGAAATACGAAAGTGACAAATTCTAGTATCCTATGATGTATTTTCTATTTTGCATACACCATAAGGAGTTGAGGAGGTTGATGATAATTCAGGACTTGAAAAGAGGCATGGAGGCAATGAGGCAACCAATAGGGCAGTATTTTGATCTCATCTCACACATTCCATTACATTTTGTCTTTATTACATGCCATTTCATTAATTATTTAAATATGCTCCCCGTATCGATGTATTGCTGTTTTTAGAAATTGGCGTATCCCGTATCGTCGTACTCGTATCGTCGTATTGGTGCTTCAATTTATCACATACACACAGCCGCGCATCGAACCTTCAAAAATTCATACAACCCTCTACGTCGACGAGCCAGTCGCCGGCACGCTGGGTGCATGCGGTCATGGCGGCCAGCTCGTCGCCTGGCATGAGGACACATAGGGATGCCCAGCTTGCCCGGAGTCCTCCAACTTTGCGGCATGAACTGTGATGCGCCCAACATGTTCGCCAGCACCGCGTGGTCTGCATCCTTCCCCAAGGACATGTCGGAAACGCTAGTGCCGCTGCCGTCAGTCTGCTAGCCGACCCGGCGTTCAGGAATTGCTGATGGTCCATGGCTACTCGGCCCGACGCCGATGGGATCACTCCGGTGATGTGAAAACGGGGTCCATTCACATGGTTGAGCCGAGGAACTATGAGCACTAGTAGGAAGGGTATTAGTCCCGGTTACAGAGGGTCTTTAATCTCGGTTCTGGAAAGGAACTAATGCCCAAAACCTTTTATTCCGGTTGGCTTACGAACCAGGATCAAAGGAGGCCCACGTGGTCGTTGTGGGGTGTCCAGGCAGGAGGACCTTTAGTCCCGGTTTGTAAAGGAAGCCACACATCAACAGCTCGCAGGCGCTGGGTTTTTTTATTGAAAGGGGGGTTTTGGAGGGTTAATTCAGGGGTTTCTTATTGTGTTAGCTAGATAATATAGAGAAGTGACCTCTCTTTCTCCGTGCTTGGTCAACGCTAGCTACTATACATATAGAGAGAACTCGATGCTAGCTAGTAAGAAAATGAAGGAACCATTAATTACACAACATCGTGATCATGAACATATATAGGGAAGGCGACCTCTCTTTCTCCATGCTTGGTCGAATAACAAGTTTTCGTATATCTATCCAACGCTACTACATATATACAATATAACATCCTGACATCATCAAGCACAAACTCCCATTGGACTTCCGTACGGTATTCTCCCTTCTCATTTATGATGTGGTCAAGGAAGAATCCCGATAATTCCTTTTGTAGTCCTCGTATGTGATCATGTGGTAGGAATTCATCCCGCATCTGCCAGATCTAATTTAAAGAAGGGGGTCAATACACACACACACACACACACATATATATATATATATATATATATATATATATATATATATATATATATATATATATATATATATATATATATATGCATGAAACTCAACACAATTAACGGTAATAAAATAAAATTGTGAATATTATTGTTTACGTATTTGAAATTGTTTGTCAGACAAGCCCCGCTCAAAGGTCGAGTGGCGAATGAACTCGGAAACATAGTATCCACATAAATTATTCTCGCATTTCTGCCACAAGCAGTTTACGAGAATAGACTTCAATGAGAATAGACTTCAATCAAACTGATAATCAAGCATCATAAATAGTATTGATGAAACTAGAATCAATGAGAGATGCGTGAAACTAACCAGTACTACTTACTCTGGGTTTTGTAAATCTTAGCTCCTTTTGCACTCTGGGTTATGAGAATAAGGAAATGAACGAAAGTTGCCGATATGGTGCGATAATGATTGAACTTACCTGTGAAGCATTGCAGTCATGTTTGCATATTCCTGGGGATCTTTATGTCTCGAGTTTAAGACAATTACTACTCCCTCATCAAGCTTAATGGATAGCAGAATAAAGTGAAACCTACGCACGCATAACTCATCAATTACATTACGTAACCTCGAGTAAGTGAAACCGAATATGCACAAAACAGTAACACACACTTGAAGTTATAAGGAAATAGTATTTTCCCCTTTGTTTTGATGTTGAAGGAACGATTCTAGCAAGTTTTCCTCAGTATCTGTGACTCTATTTTGTACCATAAATTCATTTACGGTATTTGGGCTAATGAACCCAATTTCATAGATTTGTCCTTTTTGCACTCGACGATCTACAATCTGCATAATATAGTAAGGATAATTATATATACATCAATAAACGAGCTGAGCAAGAGACTTAGTTACAGAATTAATACTTACATACTGTAGCAAGTCATGAGTTGTTTGTCCAGGGCCTCTTGATTGAATAACTGAAATAACTGCACAAATTCAATAGGCATCAGGTCGACTCCAATGAAGTCGTGCTCACCTTTAATTCTCATTGAACAACATATAATTCTCTAGAGCATCTAATTAAACAATACATTGAAACTATGTAAAACATTTAAATGCAATAACAAATGCGATCATAATCGCAAGTAAGGTAACAATTGATCCAACGGCATAATGATACCAAGCCTCAGTATGAATGCCATATTTTCTAATCTTTCTAAATATTCAAGTGCATTGCATCTATCTTGATCTTGTGATCATCGACGACATCGGCAACATGCAACTCCAATTGCATCTTCTCTTCTTCATTTATTTTCAATTTTTTCTTCAAGTAATTGTTTTTCTTTTTCAATTAAATTTAACCTCTCCACAAGAGGGCCGGTTGGAATTTTCGGTTCACATACCTCCTAGATAAAAACATCTATGTCACGTTGGTTGGCATAAGTGTCATAAACACTAAATGAAACAAATAGTTATAAAAGATAATATACCAGGCCACATCCGAATCATAGACAGGACGAGGACCGACGGGGGCGGATACCAAAACCATTGCACTATATAATAACTAACAACAATAAAAGTAAGAAAATTATACAAGTATCTATCTAAATCATACAAGTAAGAATTTTATTTCTTTTAGAAAGAAGATAAGGGCAAGAGGCTCACCATGGTTGTGCCGGCGACGAGATTGGCGCGGGCGATCGACGGCGGTGAGGACGGGGATGGGACAGGACGGACCGCCAAACCTAGACAAATCTTGGGGGAAAGGGGGCTTGGAGGTCGAGCTTGAAGAGGAGAAAGCTTAAGTGTGGCTCGGCCATTTCATCGAACACCTCATGTGCATAGGATGTGAGAGCTAGAGCAACACACACCTCTCCCACACGGCCGGTCAAAAAACTGAGCAGTGAGCAAGCAGGCAGGGGCAAGGGTATATATAGGCTTCTCTTTAGTCCCGGTTGGTGGCTAGAACCGGGATAGAAGACTGACCTTTGGTCCCGGTTTCAGCCACCAACCGGGACTAAAGGTGCTGAGCCAGGAGCGAGGCCCATTGGTCCCAGTTCGTGTCTGGAATCGGGACCAAAAGTTTCAGACGAACCGGAACCGGTGGCCCCCGAGGCCCGGCCGGCGCCCTGGCCTCATGAACCGGGACTGATGCACCCTTTGATCCTGGTTCGTAAGTGAACCGGGATTAATGCCCTTATTCTGGCCTCAACCAATGCCATGTTTTCTACTAGTGGAGCCATGACAGATCGTCAGCTTGCGACAAGCAATTGAACCAGGAACATGTCGATTGGAACTCGGGTGCCGAGGAGAGAAGCACCTGGAGCGCGCCGTCGGATGCATCAGGAGGACAAGTGTCGGTAGATCCCCTCGGATATGCACGAGTGGAAGTTTGCATCCGGTGTCCACTTATTTTTTTCTTGCAAATTAGTTAGGGACTTTACGTTGGCAGATGCTATAACCTTTTAGCTCATCAGAATTATTAGCAGTTATTCTCTCTATCAGGAAATACTTGTCGGAGAAAAAGATAAAAATGAATGTATATCTATTTAAAACTAAAATACGTCTAAATACATTTATTTCTCCAACAAATATTTCCAGATGGAGGGAGTACAATTTTGTCAAACATGATTGTTTTGTTTTGCACAACTACACTACTGGTTCAAGGGAAGTGGTGGGATGCTTTGCTCGCTCCGGAAGTAGTCGTCGGCGTCCACCTTGCGCTTTATCTTCGCTAGTCTCCTAAAGTTTTCCTGGCCGAAATAACTTTCGCCCCACACCTTGGCACTTTCATAGCTCGTCATGCCGTCGACCACCTTGTTCGCACCAATGTCAAGGTCCCGGTAATTCACGTATGCGCCCCTCGGGTTCTTGCTCACGAACGGCGCCATGAAGTCGTAAAGGCTCCCGACCCAGTCGGGCGTAACCTCGCCTCCGGTCCCTTCGCCGTTCCAGAACTCGACGTACTGGATGTTGTAGAGCACGCTGCTCCGGTGCGGGAACGGGGTGTCGTCGGCGGCGATGCGGCCCATTCTTCCGCCGTGCGGCTCCAGGACGAGCTGCCCCGTCGCGACACCGTCGGGCCAGAGGAAAATCTTCTCCAGTGTCTCCTTGCTCAGGGGTTTCTTGACGTAGTCTGACTTGTTCTTGAAGAAGGGGCCTAGGGTCATGGACCGGTTGAGGAGGAGCTCCTCCAGCGGCTTGTTGTAGATGTCGTCGCGGAAGTATATGTATGCCGTGTACTGCAGCCAGCTCATCTCCTTGCAGTTGGCATGTGTCACCCCGAGCTCCGGGAATCGGCTCCCCATCGTCGCCACTGCCGTGCTGCTGTTGCCAAGGTACAGGGCCTGGAAGTTGGCCTGACGATTTTGCACAACGACACGTACGCTAAGGTCATCGGGGAGCGCCGGCGCGACCGTTTGCCATTTGGTCACAGCGTCGACTGCGCCCTGGTCCATGGTCTTGGTGACTCTGAAGAAGGTCACCGTCGGTGGAACCGGCACCAGCCTCACCTTCCACGACAGCACGATGCCGAAATTACCGCCGCCGCCGCCGCGGATGGCCCAGAAGAGGTCGTCCCCCATGGCCTTCTTGTCCGCCAGGAGGTTCCCTTCGGCATCGACCATGGTGGCGTCCAACACGTTGTCGGCGGAGAGACCATGCTTGCGCATCATCAGGCCTATGCCGCCGCCGCTGAAGATGCCCCCGACGCCCACGGTCGGGCACACGCCAGCCGGGAAGCCCAGCCCAGGCGCCACCGTGGCGACATGGTAGTAGAGCTCCCCGATCCCCGCCCCGGAGTCGACCAAGGCTGTGGCCTCTTGTGGGTTGACGCGGACGGCGTGGAGCTTGGCGAGGTCGATCACCGCGAACCCCTCGCTGTTGGGGCTGCCCGATCTGTACGAGAGGCCTTCACAATCGTGCCCGCCGCTGCGCACGCGGACGCGCACGCTGTGGCGGCGCCCGCAGCGCACGGCGGCCTGGACATGCGACGCGTTGCTGGGCGTCACAATGCAGAGCGGCGGCCTTGCCGTGGCCGGCGCCACGAACCTGGCGTTCCTGATGGACGACACCAGGAGCTGCTTGAACGACGGCGAGCTCGGCGTCTGCACGAGCTGGCTGGGGATGTTCGTCGAGAGGCACCGGAGAAAGTCGTCGTGGTTGGAGGGCGACGCCAGGGCGGGCACGAAGAAGGACAACAAGCAAACTGTGAGAACAAGCGCCATGCTTGCCATTTCGATGGATCTGCCGTGATTTTGTTCTATTTTACCTCGCTATATAGGCACGTGCCACTCTTATCTTGAAGTAGATATTGAATGCTTCATTACGTGCATGGAAATTTCTCCCAAATCTAGTAGACATTGATTGTGCCCCAAATATTATGACCACCAATTTAAATACCTCCCTAACAGGAAATAAGTTGAATTGTTAAATTGTTGACACAAGGCTAGAATTATAGTATTACTACTGGTAGAGGACGCGTTAGAATGAAAGGTTTTAATAACTTTAATTATCGGTTTGGTACTCAGTACATTTCTTCTATTTTATGAGACATAAAATGATAGCTAAAAAGTTCACAACCGATACAGCGAGGTTGTTGGTTCATGTCTTCACAGGTCGGACAGCCGGCTTCATCGGTTCATTGACGAAGAAAACTGAAATGTAAGTGTTCTTAGACATTTCAATAAAGGACTACATATGGATGTATGTAGACATATTTTAAGGTGTAGATTCGCCCATTTTGCTTCTATGTAGTCCGTATTGAAATCTCTTAAAGGACTTATATTTAAGAACAGAGGAAGTAGCTAGTTGCAATGTGTGTTGCAACAGTCACATACATATTTTGCGGTTCAATACTAATCCTATCTAACATTTGCATTACACCCACCATATTCTATATTTTGACGGGATTTAATTTGATTCGAGTATGAGTAGGAAATGTAAGGAATTTTTTTATTTAATTGAGGTTTTTGTTAGATTTTATTTGATTTGGTATTTGCAGGTGAAGTAAATAAAGTTTTGATTTAGATGTGATTTTGAACAGATTTTATTTTATTTGCCTTAAGAGAGCTGAAAGGATCACTCGCTGAAGGCCTTACACTAATCGGGCTGGCCCATTCATGAACATGCATAGTAAAAGGAAAAAAGTAAAGATAAATTGGAGGGTGCCAAGGAATCAAACACTGGTCTCCAGCTTTCGAGCAAGCCGGCATCTCAACATTAGACCAGCCTTTGGTTGGTGACATCGTAGTAGAATTAGGCAACTTAAGTCCAAATGAGTCGTGGTTTTCACTGTTTCTTCTTCTAAATGTTTCAAATAGCCAGTCAACAATTTTCAAAACTTATTCAACATTTGCATGTACTTGTTCAACATTTTCAATACTTATTCAACATTTCAAAATACATGTTCAACATTTTTTCAAAAACTCATTCAACAATTGTCAAATACTTGTTCGACATTTCAATACTTATTCATCATTTTCAAAATACTTGTTGAATTGTTTTTTAAATTCTTGTTGAATATTTTTTAATAATTACTCAACATTTTTCAAATGTGTTTTTGAAGAGTGTTTTTTGTATGTAGGTAGAATATTTTAAAGTATAAAGAAAAATACAAAAAAGCTAAAAAAAACAAGAACATAAAACAGAAAAGTAGGCCGTAGCCTTCCGTGTGGCTGGGCCGGCCCGTCTGGAGCAGGATCATGTTGGTTCAAGTTCAATGTATCTCCTGACGTTAGCAGGACTATAGTTTCTACTCAACAGATCTCAAATCTGTGAATGATGCTGCACATTATCTCGCAAAAAAAAAAGTGTGAATGATGTTGCCCATGATCTGAAAAAAAAAACTTGTCGGTTTTGAATTCTACTAGTAAATGGGCACGTGCAGCGCACGTCTTAAACGTTTATCAAGTGAATTCACATGGTATACTACTAAAATATTTTTTATAAAAAAAATAAAATGGGTACAAAATGTTGCCATACCACTCAAATTGTATTTTTAAAAGTGTAATGATACACAGCAAAAAATACCTGTGTAGGTGTGGCGGACAAAATATCTCTTGTGAAGTACTCTAGAATTTAACATCCATAGACCACAAGATGACCTGCATATATAATTACAAAAGTACAATAAAAATAACTATTAATTTTTACATTTTTTAAAAATAATCATATGGTCCTGACTAAAAAAATCCTTGTGATGTACTGTAATAACTCGTCGTGATAACAAAAATCAGACCCGGTCACACCCGTTTAAAAAAAAAGTTCACAACGCTGCCCACTGGCTCCACCGCCCCCGCTAGGAATATCTGTCCGCCGTTCCCCATTCTCAACGTGCACACTCACTCCACCGCCCCCGCTACCCCTATCCACCTCGGACGTGGATTTTTAGAACAGCTGCACCCCGGCCCTGGTATCCTGGTTGTCCAATATTGCTTTAAGATCTGTGCAATACAACTAACTTTTCGTATGAAAATTTCTCTTTTTTGTTTCTCTCACATAAAAGATGTCTTGAAGTTCAAACCTTTGCAGCGTGGCAAAGCTTTCCATCTAGAATCTAGGATAAATCTTTCAGATTTTTTGGTCAAAAATAAATATACAAAAAATGATTTTTAAATCTTAAAAATCATTTTTTGTATATTTATTTTTGACCAAAAATCTGAAAGATTTATCCTAGATTCTAGATGGAAAGCTTTGCCACGCTGCAAAGGTTTGAACTTCAAGACATCTTTTATGTGAGAGAAACAAAAAGAGAAATGTGTTTGCAATGCAATCGCGATCTTGCAGAATGGATGGCTAGATAGAGAGGGCCCCGTGCAGCTGTGCTATTTTATATTTTGTATCCACCTCGTCAGCGGCCCTCGCTAAGCTCAGCTGCGCCGCGCTGCTCTGCCGCCAGCCGGCGCTCGCTTGCCTTGCCGCCCGCGCCGCTCCATACTGCTGCTGCGGCGCCAAATCTGCTAGCGGGAGCGGAAGGATAGGAAGGAGAGAAGCCGCATGCACTGACTTTCTTCCCCGTCGCCGGCGCTAGGTTTAGACGGCTCCTTCTCGTCGAATCCGGCCGCGCCGTAGTCCCCAAGGAGGCGCTCGAAGCTCTATCGGGCGACCCAGCGCAAGGCGGCGTCTGAGGCGGATGCGGAGGTGTCGCATTCGTCTCCACTGGATCGGCGGCTGCGCCACCAGTTGCAGCGGATCGGGCGCTTCTCTTTCACCGGCGAGCTGTCCGTCGGCCCGCGTAGGGGGGGAGTCAAAGGAGCTGGTGTCGCGCTCATCCTCGCGTTGGCCCGATGTGAGAACTCCCGCTCCGCGCGCCGCCCGCAGCTAGTAAGCCCACGCGTTACCCTCCACAGCGCCGGGCACTGACTCAGTTGGTGTTTTGAGCTGATTGTTGTGTGAGCTATGATTTAGATAGTGTACGTATATAAAATCGAAAATCTCCATGCTGAGGTTGGTTTGACACATGATTATACCGGCTAGTCCATTCAGTTTTGACATCAGTTCAGCTTGAAAACATGAATGTACATGAGACTTTGCAAACCGGACAGACTTTGCAAACAAGGCACAGCCAACTAAATTTCATTTTGGTCATGTATTTATGTATGTCTAGCAGCACACATGACAAGTGTAACAACAACAACAGAACATCCTCTGCACACGAGCCTCGTCACCCTCACAAGAAATATTCAGCATAATGCAGAATCTAATAAGTTTTTCTCTTTTATAAGCGAAAGAACATTGAAGGGATGCTCGTGGAAGATGAGGTCAAGAAGGTGCGAGAAGAACGTTGATGGATGCTCACGGAAGATGAGGTCAAGAAGGTGGATACGCCCATTATGAATTGTACTTGCACAAACATACTCTGACAAGTATCTCATGTCAAGCTTTAGTTTTGTTATAAGATTTGGTTGCCCGTATGAATTTTCTTTCTGATATAGTCGTGCACTAATTTACTAAGAGTAGTCGTTGTGCCACTGAAATCTACAACTGCACTAATCTCTATCAGGAATGAAATTGGACTCCACAATTTCAGTGATGTTTCTAGATAAGAAATTTGGAACTAACAAGAGATAAACATGCACATAGCAATTAAAGTGATTTTGGTCCCGCCATCTTACATTTAAGCAGAATGCTAATTTGTGATGGCTTGCTACTGTAGGTTAACATGATGGATGAGTAGTCTGCTCGTGACCAAGACCCTTAACTATGATGTCATCTAGTCTCATTTGTTACATGCATATGCATACTCTATTCGTAATTGCAGGGACATTTCCCTTCTAATGCGATTAATGGGCACATACAATAAACTCATAAGCGTTGAGTTAGGTGGTATACCCATTTGTCTGCAGTGTGCTCTTAATACGCTCTTGCCTTAGCCATGTTGAAATGTCTAGGTCCTTCCACTTATCTGATTTAGTTCGATGTGAACAGATGCAAATTTGAATACACTTTCCAGTCCTCCAGCTATCATGAATTAGTCCTACCAGAACATTGATTTGGATAGAGGAATGAAGCGCACCAGAATCTGATCATTCTAGTCAGAACATTGATTTGGATAGAGGCATGAAGCGCACCATGTAAACATTACTGTCCAATCTAAGTAAAAGAAGAAGAAGAGATGTATAGTATGTATTAAAATCTTGCCTGATGTTTCAGAGGATGGTGAAAGAGGTGCAGTGAGCCGACAGCCTGTCCGCAGTGAGGAGGTGATGGAGGAACAGCCACGCACTTGATGGGTGGGTACAGGGCGGCGACGGCGCCGACTGGGAAGGCGACGCTGCTGCCGGGCGGCGAGGTCGTCGTCCACCAAGGCGATGATGCTTCCGGCGAGGGGATCTACCACAGTGAGGAGGTTAACATGATGGATGTGTAGTCTGCTCGTGACGAAGACCCTTAACTATGATGTCATCTAGTCTCATTTGGTACAGGGCAGCGAGGGCGCCGACCATGATGGCAACGCTGCTGCTGGGTGGGGAGGTCGTCGTCCATCAAGGAGACGATGCTTCAGTGTGGCGAGGGGATCAACCTCAGTGAGGAGGTGATGGAGGAACAACCACGCACTTGATGGGTGGGTACAGGGCGGCGAGGGCGCCGACCAGGAAGGCGACGCTGCTGCCGGGCGGCCAGGTCATCTTCCACCAAGGCGGCGACGCTTCCGTGCGGCGAGGGGATCAACCTGGGGATCTGTTTCTATTATTGTGGGATATACGTATCTTTTTTGTGTGTGGCCTATGTGATGCGTGATTGTAGGGGGTTTGATCGAGTGCATGTGGGGTCTTTATTTTCCTCCGCGGTGGAGTATGGTCAGACAATTTAAATCGGGCAAATAGCTTCCATGCGACGTCGTTGGTGTGAATTGTCTCCCATGCGACGTCGTTGGTTGTAATAGCTCTCATGCGACATCTGCGTTGAAAAAAATAGCTCCCATGCGACACTGCTGCCTAATCCAAAGACACATGTTTAAAACTCGAATCAGGTGAGCGGGACCCACAGCGTGGGACCCAATAACTTATCCAACTCAGCATTGGTCATGTGAGCGGGACCCACAGCGTGGGACCCACTAACTTATCCAGGTCAGCATTGGTACAAGAGGACACCGAGCCGTGCCCCGAGCCGTGCAGCACCCGAGCCCATCCTCCCCCCCTCCCCGACCGTTGTTCTTCTTCTTCTCCGGCGACGACGCGCAGCAACGCCGTTTCGGGCCGCGACCTAGCAATGTCGAGCTCCGCTTCAGCCTCCCGCCGCTCATGGCCGCGCTATGGCGCAGTGCCCATGACAAGGTGCCCTGCATGCCCACGTATCGCACCCCTGAAGCGGCTAGTCACAACGACCGACAAGAATGGCAACCTTGGGCGGGAATTCGTGAAATGCGAGAGCAAACCAGAGCAGGGAAAGGTGAGATTTTACTTCTCAATATGCCAATTTTGGGTTTTGTCTCCCAATTTCATATTTGCCCATTTTTCCCCATCGGATTTGGGATTTAGGGTTCATCTTTCTCATTTCAGAAATTGAAGCAATGCACCCATTTTGAGTGGCTAGATGAGTACATTGAGCGGATTCAACTGGAGGGTGCATCAGGGGAGCTCGATTTACCGTTGGAGGCGGAGAAGTTGGGCAAGTTTGGATCGGGCGCGTCTAGATCTGGCAATACCATTGGGGGCGCCCATTCCATTGGTGCTACTGTGGGGGATGCAGGAGTGGCGGCAGAGCTGAAGAAGATGAACAAGCAGATGAAGAAACTCATCGAATTGCAGAAGTAGGGCAATTTGATTGGGCTGTTGGCCGGACTTTTTTATGTTTGTGTAATTGCTCTCGCATTTGTTTATGTGATGATAATTAGTCGTAAGTGAATAGACTGGGCATCATTTATAATCGTAATGATATGTATATTTGAATAAAAGTGTTGCGCTGTACGAATCCGGCATGTCTTCTCCACTCTGTTTCGTTTTTTCAGTTCTTCAGTTCGTCATCAGTTTCAGTTTCAGTGGTAGAGGGAGAAAAGGAAAAAAAGGTTCGTCCACAGTTGCCCGAGAAGGCCAGGCCCATATAGAAGTTAGGCAGAGCTGAAGAAGATGAACAAGCAGATGAAGAAACTCATCGAATTGCAGAAGTAGGGCAATTTGATTGGGCTGTTGGCCGGACTTTTTTATGTTTGTGTAATTGCTCTCGCATTTGTTTATGTGATGATAATTAGTCGTAAGTGAATAGACTGGGCATCATTTATAATCGTAATGATATGTATATTTGAATAAAAGTGTTGCGCTGTACGAATCCGGCATGTCTTCTCCACTCTGTTTCGTTTTTTCAGTTCTTCAGTTCGTCATCAGTTTCAGTTTCAGTGGTAGAGGGAGAAAAGGAAAAAAAGGTTCGTCCACAGTTGCCCGAGAAGGCCAGGCCCATATAGAAGTTAGGCAGGGTCGAATAGAACATATCCAGGCCCATTGATAAAAGTGCACACGGTCATTGAAATCGATATATCTTTTCGGCTTTAGGTTATTTCACAAATTTTAAGTTTCCTGCCTTCACCTTTTTTAGATAACTCATCTGATAATTATTTGAGCTATTTTTATGCATAAGCTATCGTGTCCGATGGTAGGGTCCCGTGTTGTTTCGGCTAAAACAAAAGGTTGGTTCTAGTTAGCAGTCTAACTTGCAGTCTTTGTGAACCAAAAAAGTTGCAATTGTTTGGTTCTAGTTTATTTCAACCAAGCACCATTTTTAATTATTTTTTGATTTGTGCTATGGTGTTTTCAAAGTTTTTACTCGTGTGTTTCAACCGAAAAAGGTTGAGCCCCTCTCAAAAAAAGAAAACATCAGTGTGCCCCTAGTAGCATCTCCTTACAACATAGAGTGGCATCTCCTTACAACATATAGTGCATAAAACATAAAAGGAAGATAATTAACTAGACACGTGCTAACAACAACTTATATGATTGGATCATGTTTTAGTGCATTTTTTAGTGCACATGGCCACATAAATAAAATGCAATGGAGAAACTTTGAGGGGCATCCATAGCACAAATCAAAAAAAAATAGATAGCACGATAGCCCGAAAAAAAATTAATAGATAGCACGATAGAGGGGCATCGGGTACCCTAGTAGCATAGATAGATAGAACATATAGAGGGGCATCCCCTTACAACATATAGTTCATAAAACATGAAAGGAAAATAATTAAAACAAGATAGATAGAAGACACGGGCACACACGCCCGAACCAACACAAACACAAGCTAGATAGATAGAAAGACTCGCACTCGAACAACTCCTTGGCCCCTGCTCCTTAGCCGGCGCCCCTCACTTGTCGTTCTCCGGCATCTGGTAGGGGAGGGTGTGCATGCCGTTGGGGTGAGGGAAGATGTGGTGGAAGTTGGTGAAGATGTTGTAGGTCGTGAACGGGATAAACTCGCATCCACACCAGAACACCTCGCCGAGGAGGTGGTGAGCGTCGTAGGGGTTGGTGAAGGTGACGTAGGGGCCGATGAAGAGGCCGTTGGGGTTGCCATCGTACTGCTCGTGGAGGTGGAACATGGGCGGAGTGCCCGGAGGGAGGTGGCGGTAGCCGGCTTGGAGGAAGAAGCGATCCAACTCTCTAGGGCCCCTCCACCTTGAGATGGCCCACACCCTCAGGCTATTCTCGACGATGACTCCGGCCGGGTACTCCCTCTTCGGCACGGTGCGAGGGCGACGGTAAGTAGGGCCGTTGAACTGCATGGTGGCTCGAGTGGTGGATTTGGCTTGAAAAGAAGAAGCGGAGGAGGCTTGAGAGATGAGTGTGAGAGGGATGAGGAAATGGTGCTCTTTTATAGACGCATTGCAGCCATGGTCAATGTGTACATGGTGCCTTCTCGATCGTTTTCTCTTCTCCGTTCGCACTGGCATAAGTAATTGCGGGCATTAATTCAAAAACGGCAGGCAGAGCATCCAAAGAGGCATGGGCGGCACAGGCGGGATGCATCGTTTCGTGCACTTGCATCGGCGGTGACGCCGCGTGGCGCATGGGAAACAGGCACGTTCATCCGCGCGTGACACTTAAAAAGGAGCTGCACCAACCGTCTGTCCCGTGTCTCAGGTTCAAAATGCATTTGTTAAAATAGCTTGGTTGCGACGTACCTATACGCTGCGCCCCTGCCGTACTTTACTTCGTCGATTCGATGCGTGCATGCAAGCCCGCATGCAAATGGCTACGAGCACAGAATAGCTAGGCTGCGACGTTGAATGGCATGCATGGGACAGGGATGACCCACATGTCATTGACCCTCTCGCATGCAGCCCATCCCCCCCTCTCGACGGACGTGCGCACGCATGCCAGGCTCTGCCGGGCCCGATCCGCTCGGCCCAACGGTCACTGAGATGCTCCCCCTCTCAACGTTATCTGTTCGTTAGAGAGAAAAAACGGTGGCCAATCAGATTGGAGAATCAAGGCTCCCACGGATCGCCCCCGCGGATTCCTTCTAGAAGGCCTATCCGACGGCCGCAGTTTGGCGTTAGGGTTAGATCGACGGTGGACGTTTGGCGCTAGGGTTACATGGGTTTTGGAGGCAATCAACGGGGTTTTGAAAGGTTTGACCGAACATTCAAATGTGTACAACTAATTCAAAAAAAATCTAAAAAATGAAAAACCTGCGCATATAGTCTTTTTATGTTCCATAGTTACGATATAAAATGATAAACTTGATGTAATGATCTTTGCATGAAAAAACCTTCACAAATTGGACTATCTCGACTGAGGTTGCATAGAGTTCAAAGGAGTGAGAAGAGGGTTTGAGGTTTTGAAAATGCAAAAAAAATCAAAAACCTCACCTTAGCTTCATTTTGGAGTGACTAAGGAGGATCTGAAGTTATTTTTGCATTTTAAATTTTTAAACTTGTTTTATTGCCGACTTTGTATTAAAGGGTGTTTTTCTAAAAATAAATTAAATAATATGAATACTTATTCAAAAAAAGGTGAGACTTCGTATTGATCCTATATAGGTATAATATAAGCTAAGAAAATCTTTTTGGGTGATTTTGAGAAGGTCGAAAAAACTTGCTTAGAAATGGGGCCATTTTCCCTTACTTTGGAGCCTGTTTGGACAACATTTTCAGTGACTATGAGTTGGACTTCACGAAAAGGGTTGGATTTATGAACTAAAGTGCATAGTAGTACATAAAACAATGCAACATCACAGAACAAACAAATGAACTACAAAAATATTGGAGATAGGTTCAAATTTGAATGTCAGTTCAAATTTGAATTTTATTTCAAGTCAAATCAACATCATAGCACATAAGTTTTCACATGAAAGAACATAAGTTTTCACATCAAATGACAACAAACTTAAGTTTTCACATCAAATTTGAATGATTTCGACTCTATTTCTTTTGCTTCTTTCTACCACTCGATTTCTTCTCCTTTTTTCCACCGTTTGGTTCCACGGCGCATAGTTTGTTGATGCTGATGCTCTTGCTTTTTGGCCCCTTGGTTTTCTTGCCAACTCCACTAGGCCCCCTCAACTTTTGCACCTGACCATGTCCCACTTCTTCAGTTTGCACTTCTGCAGATTGAGTAGATGGCACACATTGTTCAACTACTTCAGTTTGCAACTCAACACTTAGCAGCACAACCTCCAAACATGGCAACACAGCTGTCAAAGCAGATTCAAATGGCAGCACAACAGTTGCTTCATCTGCAACAATTTCAGATTGCCCTAGCGCCTGCAAAACAGATTCAGTATGCATCACATCGTCCAAAACAGAAACACTTAGCTCATGTTCAGCAGTAACAGTTTCAGTTTGCTCCATATCTTTGTCACCAAACATTATCTGCTTAGTGCTCTTCCTTCTAAGGCCATTGAGTCTTGCTTTTTTCACTGGCCAGCATTGTTCAACAACAAGAGGTGGGACTTTTTCTGCACGCTTCCTCATAAAATATAAAGCATTTGACTTGGTTAGATACTAGAACAAGTAGCAAAATCAAAAACTTGCAAAAGCAGTAACATAAACATACTTTGGCCTCTGAGGAGTGTAGATGCATTTGGATGAACCAATTCTGTGCCCAAGTACCTCACACAACTTGCACCTATTTTTGTTACCTTTTAGAGCCCTTTTGGGCTTATCATTCTTTTCCTTTTCCTTTTTCCCCTTCTTACTACAACCACCTTTCTCAAACCAAGCTTTGAATCTGCTCTGCTCGCCTCCCGGCCTTTCTTCTAGTGACAGGGGACACAAGGTAAATTCTATTTCCACCTCAGGCCACTGAGATTGGTCATCAAGGCAGGAATTGGACTTGCATATGCAACTTTGAATTTTGTACTGAATAATACTCATGCAAATATGGGTGCATATTTAACCTGGGTTTAGATGCCAAAACAGTATGGAATGCTCACATGGTTTTCCGGTGTGTTGCCACTCTTGGCAAGTGCACTCATGCAACTCAGTATTTACCACATGCCTCTTGCCACTCTTTGTATCTCTAACTTCAGCACCCCACAAGGAAGATTTCTCAACAGATAGATGTGAAAGATTTCTACTCCTGTTGACCACCTGTTGTACCACTGCCGGAAGCTTGTCCCCTTCCAAAATATTAGCAATTTTTCCTCTCTACTGCCACAAACGCATGATCATGATCCTTATTTGGTCCACCATGTCATGCACAGGCAAGTCTTTCAAATCCTTCACTTTGTTGTTAAAACTTTCTGCCAAGTTGTTATTGATATGATCACATTTTATGGCAGTATTAAAACCTGATCTATACCACAACAGAGAATGGTGGGTGTTCAACCATGAAGCAAATTCATTATCACTACATGATACCAATATCTTACCAAGGTGATAGGAATGTATTTGTCTGGTGTAGGATCTTGCTGTTGTCCACATGCGCCCAAATTCATCTCCTCTGAATTTTTTTATCAGATTCATCCACATATGTCCAAAGCACTCCCTCTACTCAGCATGGGGGAAAACCTTTTTTACTGCATTTTCCAACCCTTTACACGCATCTGTGTGGATGGCCAAAGGAGAAACTGGCCCTATGCATCTTTTCAGTTGCATCATGAACCATATCCATGAATCCTCTGTCTCTGATTGAAATATTCCTATTGCAATTGGGAACATCCAGTTGTGTCCATCTAGAGCATTGCATGCAGCCAACTGACCATTCCACTTTCCAGTCAAAAAAGATGAGTCTATGCTCAAATATGGACGACAACCTGCTTTGAATCCATCTATGCAAGGCTTCAAACACATAAAAACTTGCTGAATAAAACCTTGCCATTCTCTGTTACCTCTATATCTATCTCCACCACACTCCCAGGTGACCTCTTCTCCACCTCTGCTTTAAAACTATACAACATCCTAAATGTATTTGCCCAGTCACCATACAATGATTTCATGGCCCTTTGTTTTGCTTTCCACACTGTGGTATATTGCAGCTGGATGGGGTACAACTTCTCCAAGTCAACTTTAAGCCTCTTTGCAGTAGTGTTTGGAGTCTTGGCTAAAATAGGAGTAATCTTCTCTGTAACCCAAAGTTGTGATGTCATCTTTGAAACTCTCTGTGAATTGGTCATACATGTATGCTGGTGTGGTATTTGATTTACCCTTACTGTACTTCCATCAGGTTGTAGTCTGGCAGACAAGTACCATTTGCAAGGATTGCCACCACCATCATAACCTTTGCACCAAGCATAAAATTTCTTTCGATCAGTCCACATAGTCTTGGCATCAAACTCTTTTTTCACTGCATAGGTCCTGAAAGACATCCTAAACTCCTTCATGCTTGGCCACAACTTTCCCACCTCAATAACTGGGTTCTCTTTGTCATACAAACAAACCAGCTCATTATCATCTGCATCATCCACATCATCTGTAGCCTCTCTCATCAGCTGTTCTTCATCCTCATTTGCATTTCTAGGGCCTGTGTTACGATCAGCAGGCAAAGAACTGTCATCCTTCTCCTTATCTTTGTCATCAACTTGAATGCCAAACATTTCGGCCATATCAATGTCAGATATTGGTGTAATGACCAAATCTGTTTTTTCATTCAACTCTACTACATTCCAGTCAACAACAATCTTCCTAGCACCATGGGTTCCCTCCTCTCCATCTGCATCAATCCCTGTATCTTCAGCTACTACAGTTGGTTCAGTCAACAATGCCAACATCGTCTTTTGTGAAACCCATTCATCATCTTCCACCTGTGCAGCCATCTTTGAAGGCACATAACCAACTCTGCAATGAGTTTGCAGATCAATTAGCTCTGCATAAAATGTTACTTGTTTGCTTGCCCACCCTTCTTGCTGATCAATTTCAGCAACCATGGATTCTCCATCTTCAATTCTCACATATTCACCATTATACTTATCGAAACATTGCAGAGATACCTCTTGTTCTGGACCCCAAACAATACTCTCCCCAATTCTATCCACCAATTTGCCCACGGCCTTCTCCTTCATGCTCTCCAATTCCCGGGGATCAACATCTGCAAATTCGACATCCAACCTCATGGTGGTATCTCTATCAATGTCTTGGACACTACCATCACTGAGCTTGGCTTTAGAGGGAAAAAATTCCACTATAATTGCGAATGTGGTGGCAGAAACTGAACCTCCCCTGTTTTCTCAATGGCAGGCAGCGACAGTCACTACCAAATCGAGTTTGATTCTAAATCGCCAAGAAAAGAGGGTGGCATTACCGATTTGAAGCACTGTCTCCTCGCTCCATCTCATCCAGCCCTCGCTCCATCTCCTATTCAATCGAGATTCTAAAACGGCAAGAAACAGGGGCGCCCAAGAAACAGGGGCAGCATGAGGCCGCATATTTATCCAAAATTCAGTGGAATGGGAGTAGTGTTTGGAAAATACTCACTCGCAATAGCCGCTGCAGAGAAAAGCGCTCCACCACCGGGCCGCGGAGAAGAAACAGCCCCCGGATCCAATAGAGCTCGATTCTAAATCGCCAAGAAACAGAGGGGCAGCATGAGGCCACAGATCCCCCAAAATTCTAGGGAGTGGGACTAGGGTTTCGGGCTCACCTCGCAATAGCTCTGCCGCTGCCGTGCGCTCCACCACCGCGGAGAAGAAACCGCTACCGGAGAAGATGCTTACGGCGGCACCGCTCGCCCAGTCCAGCACGGGCGAGTCGAGCATGGTCACACAGTCACCGGTCGAGTCGTGGACGGTTGACTCTTCTACGTGGCCCTAGGTGGACCCCACTAGTCAGAGCACATAACCCCCAGTGTCCTAACCAAATCTCAACCTAACTAACAGCCAACTAGCCGCCTAAATGGGTTGTCTTGCTTGAGCTATTTATGCGTTGGGAGACGTCGCATGAGAGCTATTACAGCCAACTACGTCGCATGAGAGACAATTCACACCAACAACGTCGCATGGGAGCTATTTGCCCATTTAAATCGGTAAGTGCACACCAGAAACATATCAGGTTACAAGGCTAGCCGTTGGATTGTGATTAGTGGGCCTGATAATGTGGTGGTATTGGGTCTGTGTACGTTCTGCGGGGTGCATTTAGTGAAGCTTTTGTTTGATTGTTTAATAGTAGTGGAGAGTAGTGGAGATGCGGTTATATCTGTAGCACCAAAACTGTGGAGAAATCATTAGTTACGGACTTTATGTTGACACATGTTATAACCTTTTTAGCTCATCAGAACTAATAGCAGTTATAATTTGGTCAAACACGATTGTTTTGTTTTGCATAGCTACACTAGCTACTCCTTCAAGGGAAATGGCGGCACGCTCTGCTCACTCTGGAAGTAGTCGCCGGCGTCCACCTTGCGCTTGATCTCAGCGAGTCTCCTAAAGTTCTCCGGGCCGAAATAGCTCTCGCCCCACACCTTGGCACTTTCATAGCTTGTCACGCCATCGACCACCTTGTTCGCGCCGATATCGAGGTCCCGATAGTTCACGTACGCGCCCCTCGGGTTCTTGCTCACATACGGCGTCATGAAGTTGTACAGGCTTCCGATCCAGTTAGGCGTAACGTTGCCCCCGACCTCTTTGCCGTTCCAAAGCTCCACATACTGAATGTTGTAGAACACGCTGCTCCGGTGCGGGAACGGGATCTTGGTGGCGCCGATGCGGTCCATTATTCCGCCGTGTGGCTCGAGGATGAGCTGCCCTGATGCTGCGCCGTTGGGCCAGAGGAAGATCTTCTTCCAGGTCTCCTTGATGAGGGCTTTCTTGACGTAGTCGGACTTGTTCTTGACGAAGGGGCCTAGGGTCGTGGACCGGTTGAGGAGGAGGGCCTCCAGCGGCTTGCTGTTGATGGCGTCGCCGAAGTATATGTACGCCGTGTACTGCAGCCAGCTCATCTCCTTGCAATCGGCGCTCGTCACCCCAAGCTCCGGGAACCGACTGCGCATCGTCGCCACCATCGTGCTGCAGTTGCCGAGGTACAGGGACTGGAAGTTGGCCTGGCTGTTTTGGATGACAACACGTACGCTGAGGTCATCGGGGAGTGCCGGCGCGAGCGTTTGCCATTTGGTCACCGTGTCGACCGCGCCCTGTTCCATGGTCTTGGAGACTTTGAACAAGGTCACCTTTGGTGGGACCGCCACGAGCCTAAGCTTCCACGACAGCACGATGCCGAAGTTCCCGCCGCCCCCGCCGCGAATGGCCCAGAAGAGGTCGTCCCCCATGGCCTTCTTGTTCGCCAGCAGGTTCCCGTTGGCGTCGACCATACTAGCGTCGAGGACGTTGTCGGCCGAGAGTCCATACTTGCGCATCATGAGGCCTATGCCGCCGCCGCTGATGATGCCCCCCACGCCCACGGTCGGGCACACACTAGCTGGGAAGCCCAGCCCTGGCGCGGCCGTGGCGATGCGGTAGTAGAGCTCTCCGACCGTCGCCCCAGTCTCGACCCACGCGGTGGATTCTTGCGGGTTGACGTGGACGGCAAGGAGCTTGGCGAGGTCGATCACCGCGAACGCCTCGCCGTTCGGGGTGGTCGATCGGTACGAGAGGCCCTCGTTGTCGTGCCCGCCGCTGCGCACGCGGACACGGACGTTGTGGTGTCGCCCGCAGCGCACGGTGGTCTGGACGTGCGACGCGTTTGTGGGCGTCACGATGCACAGTGGAGGACTCGCCGTAGCCGGCGCCACCAACCTGGCGTTCCTGATGGACGACACCAGGAGCGGCGTGAACGACGGCGAGCTCGGTGTCAGCACGAGCTGGCTGGGGATGTTCGTCGAGAGGCACCGGAGGAAGTCATTGTTGTTGGAGGGCGAGGCCACGGAAGGTGCGGGCACGAAGAAGCCCAAGAAGCAAACTGTGAGAACGAGCGACATGCTTGCCATTTCGATGGATCTGCTTTTTCTCCTACACTGACATGGTGCTTCTGTTCTACTCTATTTCACCTCGTTTATGTAGCCATGGGTCATCCTTATCTTGAAAGGCAAGCTGTTAGGATATCTCTCCCCAAATCAAGTAGGAATTGATTGTGCCCCAAAGATTAAGATCTCCGAATCACGTATAGGATGAAAGACTTCAATAACTTCAATTATCTCTTTGGTACTCAATAAATTTCTTCCATTTTATGAGAAATAAAACGATATTGCCTCGTTTCTAAATATAAGTCTTTTGGATTCCACTATGGACTAGACACGGGATGCATATACACATATTTAGAGTGTACATTCACTCATTTTGCTCCGTATGTAGTGCATAATGAAATTTTTAAAAAGACTTATACTCCCTCCGTTCCTAAATATAAGGTGTATTAATTTTTCAAAAAGTCAACTGTTGTCTATGTTTGACCAACTTTACAGCAAAATATATAAAGATTTACAATAAAAAATATATAAAATGTAAAAATATAGTTCATGATGAATCTAGTGATAATGATTTGGTATTCTAGCTATTGATATTTTTGTCTATAAACTTGGTCAAACTTAGAGAAGTTTGACTTTTTAAAAAAATAATACACCTTATATTGAGGAACGGAGGGAGTATTTAGGAACGGAGGGAGTAGTTTAAAAAAAACAATTACCAATATGGCAAGGTTGTTAGTTCATGTTTTTCACAGGTCAGACAGACGGCTCATTGGTTCATTGACGATGAAAACTGGAATGCGTAAACTAACTAACTAATTGCACATGTGTTGCATACTATTATATCTGACGTGTGCATTACACACACCATATTGAAGATTTTGATAGGATTTAATTTTGATTTGAATATGGGTACGGAATGCAAGGAAATTTCTGATCTGATTTTGATAAGATTCGATCTATTTCTGATAAGATTTGATTTAATTTAGTATTCGTAGGTGAAGGAAATAAATTTTTGATTTAGATGTGATTTTGGGAAGATTTGATTTTATTTGATAGAGTTAATTCAGGAAGTGATTTTCGGAAAGTATGGATTTGGTTTATATTATTTCTTTACTCTCTATTTATGTTAGTTTTAATTTTGTGTTGCATCGAGTGAGAGTACCAAAAATCAATAGAAAAACAAAGAGGGAGAGGGGATCATTGGGAGGAAAGAACCGAGGGAGGAGGAGGGAGGAGGGGACGAGATGGGACCAACTGCCCTTTAATTTTAGACACTAGTAGACTACCCGTGCCTTTCCATGGGCCAAGCCAACAAATAAATTTGCAAACAATGCTCATATTACTCTCTCCAAATGAAGACATTGCACGCAATGTTCAACCACAACACAAAGGCAAGTATCTTCTTTGTATTCCAACAAACGGCATGCACCCCTCTAGCCTCTTTTTTATGTTGAGGTTGTTCTCCGTAGCCCTCTTTGTCCATACATCAACTATCCTCTCAATCTATTGCCCATGGCTCTGCATGTTGCTTCTATGTCGTTGTTTTGTTGTCTCGCTCTACTACGTATGTCGTGCAACATGGAACATGATCAACAAATGATGAGATACAAGGCACCTCATCTTAGTACAAATCATAAGAAAATGTGGCATATGAAGATGAAATCCTTATTTCCACCACATGTTCATTCGCAAACTAATAATGCTATGTATATCTCTAGGCTATGCTTCCATCTCCACCTAAGATGCATCTCCGTCACTTTATCTCACTAATACTTATTTCCCCATGGACGTCAAACATACATACAAGAATCACACAACAAGGTTGCATCATTGTCATTTCATCTCTTCTTTCACTTAAGCTCTTTGGGTCATTGCAACACTGGTCTGCTCTGTTGTCACCCTGCTCTGAATCTGCCCATGTTTCCATCCGGCTCCAAATACGGCCATTTTTTCTCCAAGTCTTTCATGTCGTATCAAGTTTGTACTTTCAGCCTCAGAATTTTCACTGTTCGGAATGAGGAGGGTTTTCAGAGTTCACTTCTCTGAGAGAACACAACGCATATTGATACAGATTAGTGATGAATAAAAATTTCTTTGTGTTATTTAGAATGATGAATACCAACATATGCTAAGTTATTCAATGGAGTAGCTACATTGTTGTTTTTGAAAAAATAAGTCTAACATGTGTATATTTAAGCAAATCCCTGAATTAACAAACGCAAGAGGAAAATATGACTACTCCTCTAGATGGGTGCACGGGGCATCCACAGGTTCCTAGATCATCAAGTTGACCAACACAATATGTAACATGAAAACTATGTGTTTAGGAATTTTATCCCAATACGAATTCAGCGTCTATTGCCCGCACCTTAGTCGCTCAAATCGTTGCCCCCCTTATAATGGGCCTGGCTAATGAGCTAGGTTATGGGTCCTTCCTCTTCAACCTGCTCATAAGGAGAGCTTTCTCTCTATTTATATAGGTGTTTATTAGTTTGCTAGCTATCGTCTAGGGATTCATCACGATTAGAGGACCTTGTGATTTAAGGGGAATGTATCTCCCTATAACCACAAGATCCCTAACATATAGTGTTCGTCCTTAGAGCAACTCCAGCGGGCCGACCAAAATGGACGGCGATTTTGTCCGCATTTTGTCCATTTGGGTTAGCCGCCCGCCCGGCATCCGCCTTGGTTCAGATTTAGGTCGGCAGTGCGCCCAACGCGCTGACCCATATCTGTCGGCGTGGCTGGCTGGCCGCCCTATTTCAACAAATATCTCATTTTTGCATTGATTTTGCATTCAAACATATAGTCAAATAACATAGTTTCAACCAAATAAAATAGCATAGTTTTACAAGCCCAATACAAGTAAAAATGTCTCACATAGTTTTGCAAGCCGAATAAAGAAGATACATCCATTGGTTGCCAACATGAGGCCATATGGGGCAATACCTCCTGTGCGACGTTTTTTAGGTGAATTGGCAAGTGTGCGACGTTGTTCGAGCGAATAGCTGTGGTGCGACGCATTTGAGCAGGTAAATAGCCCACGCACGACATGGCTGTTAAATGTGGTTAAATTGGTCGTCAACCAAGCCCGCCCGTTTATGTTAGGACATGTGGGTCCAACTTAATTGTTTCTCAAAACAGCTAACCGTGCCGGGCCCGCCACTCTGCCCCCTTCTTCTCTGGTGGCGGCGGATCTTGCGTTCTCGGTGGCGACGGCGGAGCCCTCGTTCTCAACGGCGGCGGAGCCTTCGTCCTCAGAAAATGGTGAGCGAGTTTAAACCCTAGTCGCCTTCCCGTTCCTCTCTCGGGCCCGTAGATCTCAGCTAGTTTCCTCTGTTTTCGCTTGCGGAATCGATAGGTTGTGAGGGGAGCCCGTGGGCATACTGAGATGGAGCCACCAGATTCAACTTGAATAGGTAATGCGCCTCTCCGATCCAATTTTGCATGCAATTAGGGGTGGCCTCGTCTGCTCTTTCTCACAAGCTCACACTGTCCGCCATCGACAGAGGGGATGCCGCTCGGACCTTTGAATTGACGGTCAATTTCTTTCCATCAAAGGCAAAATTAGTTGATGGTAGCATACAGAACATTGAGAGAGACACAATTGTTAAATGGGATGTTGAGTTTACAGAGATTGATCCACAAGTTCTACGAGAACATGGGAGACGGCGGTGAAGAAATGGGTGGAAAAATTGGGGAGAATATTGTTTGGGGTCCGAGCAAGAAGTATCACTGTTGCGGTTTGATGATTGGAAAGGAGAGTATGTTAGAATAGAAGATGGTGAACAGATTGTTGAAGAAATTGATCAGACAAACGGCTGGACAAGCAAACGGGCTAATTTTTTTTTGAGCTCGTTGATCTGAACATTTTTGAAGGTTGGATATGTGCCATCACAATTGGCTGCGCGGATGGTAGATGATGATTGGGCTACACAGAGGCCATTGATTCCCATGTGTCTTGAACTTACAAGAATAGCCGAAGAGGGACATGTGGCTGGAACTGAAACTGAAACTGCAGCAATCTGTTGATTGGAATGTAGTTGAATTAGATGAGCCTCTGATTTGGTCATTGCACCAATGCTCGACATTGAGATGGCCAAACTTTTTGGCATTCCAGTTGATGACAGAGATAAGGGAGAGGGCGAATCTAGTTTGCTGCTAATGCTTGATGAAGAAGTAGATGGACAGTTGATGGAACAAGCTGCAGATGAAGTAGATGATGCACATGATGATGAGCTGGTGCATGTGTATGACAAAGAAAACCCTGTCATTGAAGTAGGCAAGTTGTTCCCAAGCATGAAGGAGTTTAGGATGTGTTTCAAGACTTATGCAAATGAAACATGAGTTTGATGCCAAGACAGTTTGGACTGATAGAAAGAAGTTTTATGCGAGGTGCAGAGGATTTGATGGTAGTGTGAAGCCTTGCAAGTGGTACATATCTGCTAGACTCGCAACCTGATGGAAATCTTATCGGGGTTAACCAAATCCCCAATCAACATACTTGTATTACAAGTTCACAGACGATATCAACCATGACATCACAACTTTGGGTTGCAGAAAAGATCACCCCAATTTTAGCCAAAACACCAAACACTACTGCCAAGAAACTCAAAGTATACTTGGAAAAGATGTACCCCATTAAACTGAAATATACCACAGTGTGGAAGGCAAAACAAAGGGCAATGAAAAATTTATATGGTGATTGGGCAAATACATTTAGGATGCTTTACAACTTGAAAGCAGAGGTGGAAAAGAGGTCACCTGGCAGTGTTGTGGAGATAGATACAGAGGTATCACCCTCAGGTGAAGTCAAGTTCTCCAAGTTTTTTATGGCTTTGAAGCCTTGCATCGATGGGTTCAAAGCAGGGTGCCGTCCATATTTGAGTATAGACTCATCATTTTTGACAGGCAAGTGGAATGGTCAGTTGGCAGCATACAATGCTCTAGATGGACACAATTGGATGTTTCCTATTGCTGTTGGCTTGTTTCAGTCAGAAACAGAGGCTTCATGGACATGGTTCATGATCCAGTTGAAAAGATGCCTAGGACCAGTGTCACCTTTGGCTATACACACAGATGCATGTAAGGGGCTTGAAAATTCAGTGAAAAATGTTTTCCCACATGCTGAGCAGAGGGAGTGCTTGGTCATTTGTGGATGAATTTGATCAAAAATTTAGAGGAGAAGAATTTGGGCGCATGTGGCCAGCAGAGAAGATCTTACACTAGACAGACACACAAATATCATCTTGATAAGATAATGGCAGCATGTGATGAGTTTGGTCCATGGCTGAACACCTACCATTCTTTGTTATGGTACAAGTCAGCATTCAACACTGCCATCAAGTGTGACCACACCAACAACAATTTGGCAAAGAGTTTCAACAACAAGGTGAAGGAGTTAAAAGATTTGCCTGTGCATGACATGGTTGACCAAATTAGGATCATGCTCATGCGGTTGTGGGAATTGAGAAGAAGGATAGGTGATTGTCTGCAAGGTGATAAGCTTCCAGCAGTGGTACAACAGGTGGTCAATAAGAGCAGAAATCTTTCACATTTGTTTGTTGAAAAATCTTCACCTTGGGGTGCTGAAGTTAGAGATAACAAAACTGGACGGAGACATGTTGTTAACACTGAATTGCATGATTGCACTGAAGGAAATATGCCCTAGAGGCAATAATAAAGTTATTATTTATTTCCTTATATCATGATAAATGTTTATCATTCATGCTAGAATTGTATTAACCGGAAACATGATACATGTGTGAATGCATAGACAAAACATTATGTCACTAGTATGCCTCTACTAGACTAGCTTGTTAATCAAAGATGGTTATGTTTCCTGACCATGAACAAAGAGTTGTTATTTGATTAACAAGGTCACATCATTAGTAGAATGATCTGATTGACATGACCCATTCCATTAGCTTAGCACACGATCGTTTAGTATGTTGCTACTGCTTTTATCCATGACTTATACATGTTCCTGTAACTATGAGATTATGCAACTCCGTTTGCGGAGGAGCACTTTGGTACTACCAAAGCGTCACAACGAATCGGGTGATTATAAAGGAGTACTACAGGTGTCTCCAAAGGCGGATGTTGGGTTGGCGTATTTGAGATTAGGTTTTGTCACTCCGATTGTCGGAGAGGTATCTCTGGGCCCTCTCGGTAATGCACATCACTTAAGCCTTGCAAGCATTACAACTAATGAGTTAGTTGCGAGATGATGTATTACGGAGCGAGTAAAGAGACTTGCCGTAGCGAGATTGAACTAGGTATTGGATACCGCGATCGAATCTCGGGCAAGTAACATACCGATGACAAAGGAACAACGTATGTTGTTATGCGGTCGACCGATAAAGATCTTAAGTAGAATATGTAGGAACCAATATGGGCATCCAGGTCCGCTGTTGGTTATTGACCGTGAATAGTTCTAGGTCATGTCTACATTGTTCTCGAACCGTAGGGTCCGCACGCTTAAGGTTTCGATGGCGGTTATTATGAGTTTATATATTTTGATGTACCGAAGGAGTTCGAGTCCGGATGTGATCACGGACATGACGAGGAGTCTCGGAATGGTCGAGACATAAAGATTGATATATTGGAAGCCTATGTTTGGAGTTCGGAATGGTTCGGCTAAAACGGAATTTATCTGAGTAGGGAGGTTACGGAACCCCGGAAGTAAATGGGCCTCGGTGGGCCTCGAGGGAGAAGAGGAGGGCGGCCAGGAGGTGGCGCGCCCCTCCCCCAGTCCGAATAGGACAGGAGGGGGGCGGCGCCCTTCCTCTTTCCTCCCCCAATCCTATTCCAACTAGGAAGAGGGGGAGTCCTACTCCGTGAGGAGTAGGACTCCTCCCGGAGCGCCTCCTCTAGGCCGGCCGGCCTCCCCCCTCCCTCCTTTATATACGGGGGCAGGGGGGCACCTTGGAACACACAAGAGACACAAGTTGATCGTGAGATCGTTCCTTAGCCGTGTGCGGTGCCCCCCTCCACCATATTCCACCTCGGTTATACCGTCGCGAAGCTTAGGCGAAGCCCTGCGCCGGTGAAACATCAAGATCGTCCACCACGCCGTCGTCTTGTGGAACTCTCCTCGACACTCGGCTGGATCGAGTCGAGGGGCGTCATCGAGCTGTCGTGTGTCAAGAACTCGGGGCGTCGGAGTAACGGCGCGGGATCGGTCGGATCGCGAGGAGAAACGTCGACTACTTCCTCTACGTTGTGATCGCTTCCGCTTCGGGTCTACGAGGGTACGTAGACAACACTCTCCCCTCTCGTTGCTATACATCACCATGATCTTGCGTGTGCGTAGGAAAATTTTGAAATTACTACGTTCCCCAACAGTGGCATCCGAGCCTAGGTTTTTCTATGGTTTGATGTTTTGCACGAGTAGAACACAAGTGAGTTGTGGGCGATACAAGTCATACTACCTACCAGCATGTCATACTTTGGTTCAGCGGTATTGTGAGATGAAGCGCCGGACCGACATTACGCCAGACGCTTACGCGAGACTGGTTTCACCGCTGTGAGCACTCGTTGCTTAAAGGTGACTGGTGGGTGCTGTCTCTCTCACTTTAGTTGAACTGAGTGTGGCTACGCCCGGTCCTTGAGAAGGTTAAAACGGAGTCTATTTGACAAAGTATCGTTGTGGTTTTGATGCGAGGTGAGACTGGATCTTGCTTAAGCCCGTAGCAGCCACGTAAAATTTGCAACAACAAAGTAGAGGACGTCTAACTTGTTTTTGCAGGGCATGTTGTGATGTGATATGGTCAAGACGTGATGCTATATTTTATTGTATGAGATGATCATGTTTTGTAACGAAGTTATCTGCAACTGGCTGGAGCCATATGGTTGTCGCTTTATTGTATGCAATGCAATCGCCCTGTAATGCTTTACTTTATCACTAAGCGGTAGCGATAGTCGTAGTAGCATAAGTTTGGCGAGACGACAACGATGCTGCGATGAAGATCATGGTGTCGCGCCGGTGACGAAGGTGATCATGGTGGTGCAACAAGATGGAGATCATGAAGCACAAGATGATGATGACCATATCATATCACTTATATTGATTTGCATGTGATGTTTATCCTTTTATGCATCTTATCTTGCTTTGATTGACGGTAGCATTATAAGATGATCTCTCACTAAATTATCAAGAAGTGTTCTCCCGGTATGCACCGTTGCCAAAGTTCGTCGTGCCCGGACACCACGTGATGATCGGGTGTGATAAGCTCTCGTCCATCTACAACGGGTGCAAGCCAGTTTTGCACACGCAGAATACTCGGGTTATACTTGACGAGCCTAGCATATGCAGATATGGCCTCGGAACACGGAGACCGAAGGTCGGCGTGAATCATATAGTAGATATGATCAACATAAGATGTTCACCTTTGAAAACTACTCCATCTCACGTGATGATCGGTTATGGTTTAGTTGATTTGGGTCACGTGATCACTTAGATGACTAGAGATGTCTATCTAAGTGGGAGTTCTTAAGTAATATGATTAATTGAACTTAAATTTATCATGAACTTAGTCCTGGTAGTATTTTGCAAATTATGTTGTAAGATCAATAGCTTGCGTTATTGCTTTCATATGTTTATTTTGATATGTTCCTAGAGAAAATTGTGTTGAAAAATGTTAGTAGCAATGATGCGGATTTGATCCGTGATCGAGGTTTATCCTCATTGCTGCCACGTAAGAATTATGTCCTTAATGCACCGCTAGGTGACAGACCTATTGCAGGAGCGGATGCGAGGCGTTATGAGCGTTTGGCTAGCTCAATATGATGACTACTTGATAGTTTTGTGCACCATGCTTTATGGCTTAGAATCGGGACTTCAAAGATGTTTTGAACATCATGGACCATATGAGATGTTCCAGGAATTGAAGTTAATATTTCAAGCAAATACCGAGTTGAGAGATATGAAGTCTCCAACAAGTTCTATAGCTAAAAGATGGAGGAGAATCGCTCAACTAGTGAGCATGTGCTCAGATTATGCAGGTACTTCAATCGCTTGAATCAAGTGGGAGTTAATCTTCCGGATAAGATAGTGATTGATGAGAATTCTCTAGTCACCATCACCAAGTTAGTAGAACTTCGTGATGAACTATAGTATGCAAGGGATGACAAAAATGATTCCGGGCTCTTCGTGATGTTGAAATCGACGAAGGTAGAAATCAAGAAAGAGCATCAAGTGTTGATGGTTGACAAGATCACTAGTTTCAAGAAAAGGGCAAAGGAAAGAAAGGGAACTTCAAGTAGATTGACAAGCAAGTTGTCACTCCCACGAAGAAGCCCAAAGCTGAACCAAAGCCTGGCGAGTGCTTACATCGCAAAGGAAATGGTCCTTTGAAGCGGAACTGCCCTAAATATTTGGTGGATAAGAAGGATGGCAAAGTGAAAAGGGTATATTTGATATACTGGTGTTTGATGTGTGCTTTACTAGTGTTTATAGCAACCCCTCGGTATTTGGAACTGGTTCAGTTACTAAGAGTAGTAACTCAAAGCGGAGTTGCGAATAAGCGAAACTAGTTAAGAGTGAAGTGACGATGTGTGTTGAAAGTAGTTTCAAGATTGATATAATCATCATCGCACACTCCCTATACTTTCGGGATTAGTGTTGAACCTAAATAAATGTTATTTGGTGTTTGCGTTGAGCATGAATATGATTTGATCATGTTTATTGCAATACGGTTATTCATTTAAGTAAGAGAATAAAACTGTTATTCATTTACATGAATAAAACCTTATATGGTTACACACCCAATGAAAATGGTTCATGGGATCTCGATCGTAGTGATACACATATTCATAATATTGAAACCAAAAGATGCAAAGTTAATAATGATAGTGCAACTTATTTGTGGTAATTTGCCGTTTAGGTCATATTGGTGTAAAGCGCATAAAGAAACTCCATCTGATGGGATTTTGGAATCACTTGATTATGAATCACTTGATGCTTGCGAACCGTGCCTTTTGGGCAAGATGACTAAAACTCCGTTCTCGGAACAATGGAACAAGCTCTTGACTTATTGGAAATAATACATACCGATGTATGCGATCCAATGAGTGTTGATGCTCGTGGCAAGTATCGTTATTTTCTGACCTTCACAGATGATTTAAGCAGATATGGGTATATCTACTTGATGAAACATAAGTCTGAAATAGTTGAAAGGTTCAAAGAATTTCAGAGTGAAGTGGAAAAATCATCGTGACAAGAAAATAAGGTTTCTACGATCTGATTGCAGAGACAAATATTTGAGTTACGAGTTTGGTCTTCAATTAAAACAATGTGAAATAGTTTCACAAATTCATGCCACCTGGAACACCACTTCATAATGGTGTGTCCGAGCGTCATAACCGTACTTTATTGGATATAGTGCAATCTATGATGTTTATTACTGATTTACCAATATCGTTTTGGGATCATGCATTAGAGACAGCTGCATTCACGTTAAATTGGGCACCATCTAAATCCGTTGAGGCGACACTATTATGAACTGTGGTTTAGCAAGAAACCAAAGTTGTCGTTTCTTAAAGTTTGGGGCTGCGATGCTTATGTGAAAAAGTTTCATCTGATAAGCTCGAACCCAAATCGAGAATGCGTCTTCATAGAATACCCAAAGGAAATTGTTGGGTACACCTTCTATCACAGATCTGAAGGCAAGATATTCGTTGCTTAAGATGGATCCTTTCTAGAGAAGGAGTTTCTCTCGAAAGAAGTGAGTGGGAGAAAAGTAGAACTTGATAAGGTAATTGTACCTTCTCCATTACTTGAAAGTAGTTTGTCGCAGAAACCGGTTTCTGAGACATCTACACCAAGTAGTGAGGAAGTTGATGATGTTGATCATGAAACTTCAGATCAAGTTACTACAGAAACTCGTAGATCGACGAGTAAGATCCGCACTGAGTGGTACGGTAATCCTATTCGGAAATCATGCTACTAGATCATGATGAACCTACGAACTATGAAGAAGCGATGGTGAGCCCAGATTCATAAAATGGCTTGAGGCCATGAAATCGAGATATGATCCATGTATTAGAACAAAGTATGGACTTTGATGGATTTGCCCGATGATCGGCAAACCAAAGAAAATAAATGGATCTTCAAGAGGAAGACGGACGTTGATAGTAGTGTTACTATCTACAAAGCTCGACTTGTTGCAAAAGGTTTTCGACAAAGTTCAAGATGTTGACTACAATGAGATTTTCTCAAGCTGTAGCGATGCTTAAGTCTGTCCGAATCATGTTAGCAATTGCCACAATTTATGAAATTTGGCAAATGGATGTAAAACTGCATTCTGAATGGTTTTACGGAGGAAGAGTTGTATATGATGCAACCGAAGTGTTTTTCGATCCGAAGGAGCTAACAAAGTGTGCAAGCTCCAGCGATCCATCTATGGACTGGTGCAAGCATCTCGGAGTTGGAATATACGCTTTGATGAGTTGATCAAAGCATATAGTTTTATGCAGACTTATGGTGAAGCACTGTATTTACTAGAAAGTGAGTGGGAGCACTACAACATTTCGATAAGTATATGTGAATGACATATTGTAGATCGGAAATAATGTAGAATTATCTCGCAAAGCATAAAGGAGTGTTTGAAAGAAGTTTTTCAAAGAAAGACCTCGGTGAAGCTGCTTACATATTGAGCATCAAGATCTATAGAGATAGATCAAGGCGCTTGATAAGTTTTTCAATGAAGTACATACCTTGACAAGATTTTGAAGTAGTTCAAAATGGAACAGATCAAAGAAAGAGTTCTTGACTGTGTTACAAGGTATGAAATTGAGTAAGACTCAAAACCCGACCACGGCAGAAGATAGAAAGAGAATGAAAGTCATTCCTATGCCTTGGCCATAGGTTCTATAAAGTATGCCATCTTGTATACCAGATCTATTGTATACCCTGCACTGATTTTGGCAAGGAGTACAATAGTGATCTAGGAGTAGATCTTTGGACAGCGGTCAAAATTATCCTTAGTAGAATAAGGATATGTTTCTCGATTATGGAAGTGACAAAAGGTTAAATCGTAAAGGGTTACGTCGATACAAGTTTTGACACCGATCCTGGATGACTCTAAGTCTCGATCTAGATACATATTGAAAGTGGGAGCAATTAGCTAGAGTAGCTTCGTGCGAGCATTGTAGACATAGAAAATTGCAAAATACATAGCGGATCTGAATGTGAAAGACCCGTTGACTAAACTTCTCTCACGAGCAAAACATGATCATACCTTTGAACTCTTTGGGTGTTAATCACATAGCGATGTGAACTAGATTATTGACTCTAGTAAACCCTTTGGGTGTTGGTCACATGACGATGTAAACTATGGGTGTTAATCATATGAGATATGATTATTGGTGTTCAATCACATGGCGATGTGAACTAGATTATTGACTCTAGTGCAAGTGGGAGGCTGAAGGAAATATGCCCTAGAGGCAATAATAAAGTTATTATTTATTTCCTTATATCATGATAAATGTTTATCATTCATGCTAGAATTGTATTAACAGGAAACATCATACATGTGTGAATGCATAGACAAAACATTATGTCACTAGTATGCCTCTACTAGACTAGCTTGTTAATCAAAGATGGTTATGTTTCCTGACCATGAACAAAGAGTTGTTATTTGATTAACAAGGTCACATCATTAGTAGAATGATCTGATTGACATGACCCATTCCATTAGCTTAGCACACGATCGTTTAGTATGTTGCTACTGCTTTTATCCATGACTTATACATGTTCCTGTAACTATGAGATTATGCAACTCCGTTTGCGGAGGAGCACTTTGGTACTACCAAGCGTCACAAGCGTGGCGGGTGATTATAAAGGAGTACTACAGGTGTCTCCAAAGGCAGATGTTGGGTTGGCGTATTTGAGATTAGGTTTTGTCACTCCGATTGTCGGAGAGGTATCTCTGGGCCCTCTCGGTAATGCACATCACTTAAGCCTTGCAAGCATTACAACTAATGAGTTAGTTGCGAGATGATGTATTACGGAACGAGTAAAGAGACTTGCGTAGCGAGATTGAACTAGGTATTGGATACCGCGATCGAATCTCGGGCAAGTAACATACCGATGACAAAGGAACAACGTATGTTGTTATGCGGTCGACCGATAAAGATCTTCGTAGAATATGTAGGAACCAATATGGGCATCCAGGTCCGCTGTTGGTTATTGACCGTGAATAGTTCTAGGTCATGTCTACATTGTTCTCGAACCGTAGGGTCCATGACGCTTAAGGTTTCGATGGCGGTTATTATGAGTTTATATATTTTGATGTACCGAAGGAGTTGAGTCCGGATGTGATCACGGACATGACGAGGAGTCTCGGAATGGTCGAGACATAAAGATTGATATATTGGAAGCCTATGTTTGGAGTTGGAATGGTTCCGGCGGCGGAATTTCTCGAGTACGGGAGGTTCTGGAACCCCGGAAGTAAATGGGCCTCGGTGGGCCTCGAGGGAGAAGAGGAGGGCCGGCCAGGAGGTGGCGCGCGCCTCTCCCCCAGTCCGAATAGGACAGGAGGAGGCGGCGCCTTTCCTCTTTCCCTCCCCAATCCTATTCCAACTAGGAAGAGGGGGAGTCCTACTCGGTAGGAGTAGGACTCCTCGGCAGCGCCTCCTCTAGGCGGCCGGCCTCCCCCTCCCTCCTTTATATACAGGCGGGGGGCACCTTGGAACACACAAGAGACACAAGTTGATCGTGAGATCGTTCCTTAGCCGTGTCGGTGCCCCCTCCACCATATTCCACCTCGGTTATACTGTCGCGAAGCTTAAGCGGCCCTGCGCCGGTGAAACATCAAGATCGTCCACCACGCCGTCGTCTTGTGGAACTCTCCCTCGACACTCGGCTGGATCGAGTCTGAGGGGCGTCATCGAGCTGTCGTGTGTCAAGAACTCGGGGCGTCGAACTTGGCGCCGGGATCGGTCGGATCGCGAGGAGAAAGCGTCGACTACTTCCTCTACGTTGTGATCGCTTCCGCCGGGTCTACAAGTGCGTAGACAACACTCTCCCCTCTCGTTGCTATACATCACCATGATCTTGCGTGTGCGTAGGAAAATTTTTGAAATTACTACGTTCCCCAACATGCACTTGCCTCGAGTGGCAACACACTGGTAAACCATGTGAGCATGCCATTCTCTTCTTAGCATCCCAACCGAAGATAAACATGCACCCATATTTGCATGAATATTATTCGGTAGCAAGATTCAAAGCTGCATATGCTACTCCAATTCCAGCACTTACAGATCAGTCTCGGTGGCTGAAGTGGACATTGAATTTTCCATGTGTCCTCCTTGTGAAAAAGAAAGGTGGCAGGCCTAAGCAGAGTAGATTCAAGGCATGGTTTGAGAAAGGTGGGAGTAATAATAAGGGAAAGCAAGATGGAAAGCCAAAAAGGGCCCAAAAAGGTAACAAAAATAGATGCAAGTTGTGCCAGGAACTTGGGCACAGTGTGGGATCTGTCAAATGCCGTTACACTCCTGATAAGCCAAAGTATGTTTTTGTTTATTTGTCTGTGTTTTTATTTGGTTCTTTTTTCAAATTGCTATATCTATAACATTTTCCCAATGGCCAGGAGGAAGCGAGCAAGTCAGCCCCTTGTTGTTGAACAGTGTTGGCCAACAAAAAAATCAAGAGTCAATGGCGGTAGAAAGAAGAGAAGTGTGCTGAGCACGAGAAGATGAAGAAAATCCTGCTGCGATCAACATTGGATGAAGAAACTGATGTGGAGGTGCACACGAAGAAACTGAAATTGCAGTCAACATTTGATGAAGAAACTGCTCTCGAGGTTGAAACTGAACTGAGCTTGTCGAGGTTCAGACTGAAGAAACCCATGTTGAGGTACACACTGAAGAAAATGAAACTGCTGTCAACATTGAAACTGATCATGAGGGTGTTGGCGAGGTGTTGAAAAGACCGGTGGAGAAAACCAAAATGATCAGTGAACTTGTGTGTGTAGTAGAACCAAAAACAAGAAGTGTTAAGGTGAAGAAGGGCACGCGACGTGGTAGGAAGAGGTAGAACAGAGAACAATTTGAAAATTTGGGGCATGTAATAATATTTGTAACTTGATGCGTACTGGTAGTCACTATGTATCCCCGTATTTTTATTCGAACTTGTTTGTTGGTACCTTGTCTAAACCAGCCAAATAAAATTCAAAATTAAATTCAAATTTGGGCTCAAATTTGAATTAGGGATGGGGTATTGATGTTTTAATGCTATCTAAAGTACCTCAACTGAAATTATGTTTGCTTGCTGATCATTCCGAGCCCTTTTGGTAAGTTGAACTCATAGTCATGAAAAGTGTGTCTCAAATGACCTCCAAAGGTAGGGTAAACGGCCTCATATTTAAGCAAGTTTTTTTGAGAAAACAAGGTTTAATAGAAAATTATATATAAAACAAGTTTAATGAGAAAAGTAAGTTAAGATCTTTCTTACTCAGTCCAAAATGAAGTTTTGGTGAGGTTTTCACACTTTTCATTTTCAAAACCCCACCTACTCTCTCCTTGAACTCCATACTACATTGTTCGAGGAATGACAATTTTGTGAAGGATTTTTAAGTAAAAATGTATGTAAACCATATTTATATTTTTTTCTCGTTAGTACACAACATAATAAGACTATGTGCTTAAGTTTTATATTTTTTGATTTTTTGAATTAGTTATGCTCAACCCTAATCAGCCAAAACCCTCAAAACCCTCAAAACCCTCTCAAAACCCTCAAAACCCGCACACTACCGGGCCGTCGATCACAGCGTGGGCCAGTTGAGATCAGCGCTAGGGTTAGCTATAGTGTGCATCGATCCGCATGAGGCAGCTGATTGGTTGAATCGGTGGGGTTTGGATCAGCCTCTCGTTGGGGCATCAGGACCGTTCATTTGAATCCAACGGCAAGAGTTGACACGGTGCATGGACCAAGCCACGCGATGCCCTTTCCATCATTGCATGCGTGCACGAGCCTGCCCGCCCACCCGCGGCATGCATGCCCACCCGCAGAGCTGCGCCCATGCGTTGCATGCATGCCCCTCGACGTAGCCCTCATCCGCAACCCCTATCAACGCAGTAAGCTGTCGCATGCCTACCATTAGAACCAATGCATCGTCGCATCAAAGCATGCACTCGGCCACAATGCAGCAGCCCGATGAAGACAACCAAAAAGCCAACGCTGCATGGCGTGCTGTACATGGGGTATCGAGATGTGGGTATCGAGATGTGGGTATCGAGATGTGGGTATTGATGCAGTTCAAACGGCGTGCTGCCCGTTACAAGATGGGCAAATGAAGGCGTCCATTATTATTGTGCAAATTAATGGGCTAGGGCATGAATGCACAGGCGGCACACATAAAGAACCCGGGCAGGCGTGTCCCTTGACCCACGACGCACGCAGACGCAGCGTCGTGAGTCCGTCCCCTTGACCCGCGACCGGGGCACGGAAGGATTGCAGTCCGTTTCCACGCTCCCACCAAACGCCGCCACCCCATCGTGTACACACTTTCATGGGCGCCACGCCCCCAAAGCGCCGCCGCCCATTAATTCTCGGGTGAAACCACGTCGACTTGGGCTATTTAAGCCGGGCACTATCGTCTTCCTCTCCTCCTCATCCACACCCCATCCGCCTCCTCTGCCCTCCTTCTTCCTTCTTCTCCAAGCAAACCCGACCGAGCCCTCAAGCCACCCCGCCACCATGCAAGTACACGGCCCCACCTACAGCTTCCCCCAACCGTGCGGAAAGGCTCTACCCGGACGGAGTGTATGTAGAGAGAACCCTTAGGGTTTGGGCGATCTCGAGGTGGAGGGGCGCAAGGAGTTAACGGAGTTCTTCCTTGGTGCCGGCTTCCGCCACCTCCCCGTGGCTCTCCTCGGATGTACCATCTTGAGGAGGTCAACCCTAACAACATTGTGGTTGGGCTCCTCACCACGTTCACCAACCCTTTCGATGCTTTCCATCTCCTCGGGCGAGCGTATTGGGTTGGTTGTGAGTTCATAGCTTTCACAACCTACAATATCTACACCGACTTCAACGGCATCTTCCCCAACAACGGTGTTATGCACACGCTCCCGTACCCCATCAACAACGGGGGGAGGAGTGAAGGGCGATGCCCGGAGGAGCGAGGTGGCCCCGGAGGAGGAGGAGAAGAAGAACCCGAAGAACCCGCGTTTGGTGCCCCCCTATCTATCTAGCGAGATCTATCGTATTAGTTTTTTTAAGTTGTAACCTTATGCTACTATTATTAAGTTTTACTAGTACTTTATAAGTTGTAAGGCTATCATGGAGTTGTAAGGCTATCGTGGAACTATGGGTTGCTATCTTTATGCTTCTATATAATCGTTATGCTACTATATATATTGTGTGTTTGGTGCTATTATTTGTGGATTGCTATGGGTTGTTTTTTCTTATTATTCGTGTGTTGCTATGGGTTGCCACGGGCCCGGGTTTCTACACCCCAATCACCACACGGGTGCCCTCACCACACACACCATCTTCAAAATATTGGCCAAACCAATAACCATGGACATGCAACTAGGAGCCCCATGCAAACCCACTATGGACATGGGTGCAACTAGGAAATGCAAACTAATTTACTTAGGGCACTTCATGCATGCATGCAACTCATTTAGTTCATGGAACCGTACACATGCATTAGTTTTAGTGCATCAAAAAAATATCCATCACAAAATTTAGTGCAAGAAAAGGGCCCGCAAGAAAAAGGCTAAAGTAAAAACAAGTAACATTTTATTTGCCGAAGTTAGAGGTGGGCTGGTGCCCTTACGCGGGTGGGCTGGTCTCCATTTGGGCATGGTTATTTTCTCAAGGCCCATTTTCTCACGGCCCAACATCTATTGGGCAGCCCATTTTTTTACTAGAAACTGAATTTGGGTGTGTACTCTTCAATTCACACTTCAGTTCTGCACTGTGCATCATCGGATCGGCTCTATCCGCCATATTGGGGGCTTGTTCCACGGCAAGCCGCCCCCCAAAATTGAGCTCTTGGGTTGGGGTTGATCCCTCCAATTTCAACCTTTCAACATAGTAATCGAGCCACTCAAAATGCCCACATTTCTTCAGAACCTCAAAAACAGGGGGCCGGCGGCACATGAATCCTAGATCCACCACCCAGATCCACCGCCCTAATGAAAAAAAGAAAGAAATCAGGAGAAATTAGACCATAGGATTGGTCAAGAACACAGATCTAACCTGCCCCGGCTGTGGCTTGCTCATACATTTCACAAACTCGCGCCCACGGTTGCCATTTTCTTCCCTCACACAAGTCAAACGCTTCAGAGGCTCCATGCGCGGGCAATCGGGGCATCTTGTCAACGACAGTGGACCGTACTGCGTCCATGATTGGCGGCTGGCCGAAGTCGAGCTAGTCATCACTCGCCGGCGGCACGCTTCGTTGCCGGAGTAGAGGAAGAAGGTGGGAAAGGAAAGGGGCAGGGCAAGCAATGGAGGGGGGCGGGCTGGCTCGGGCTCGTGGCTGGCTCGGGTCGGGGCACGCTGATGAGCACAGGGCATGCTTGTGTGGATAAGTTGTGGGTCCCACCGCATGCGAGTAACTGGTGGGTTCCGCGTGTCATAACTCAAATCGCTAACCCCTCATGTTTTTCATTTCACGGGTAAACAGAGCCATGTCGCATTGGAGCTATTGTTGGCTTCAAAGACGTCGCATCACAGCCATTCATTCGAACTACATAGCACTCCTTCCAATTCGCATGAAAAACGTCGCACAGGAGCTATTGGCCCGAGGCCACATATGCTCAACCAAATCACTTTGCAGTTGCACGTGAGTTTCCCAATCACGCATGTCATGATGGAATTGGGTGAACTTTTCAAACGTTGCCCCTCCTCCATGCTCAGGCACCACATTCTCACCCTGAAACTAGAACCCTTGATCGTACAGACGTTCCGGGCGCTTATCTTCTACGATCATATTGTGCATGATCACACAAGTAGTCATCACCTCCCACAGTTTCTGCGTGCTCCAGGTATTAGCAGGATACTGGACAATGCCCCATCGAGATTGCAAAACACCAAAGGCACGCTCGACATCCTTCCTAACACTCTCTTGCTCTTGGGCGAATCTTTTCCTCTTCTCTCCGATAGGGTTGGGGATTGTTTTGACAATAGTGGTCCACTGACGATAGATACCGTCACCAAGGTAGTATCCTTTGTCGTAGTTGTGCCTGTTGACAATAAGTTCACCGGTGGGCTGTTGCCTTCAGCAAGCCTAGCAAAAACTGGCGACCGCTGAAGCACGTTGATATCATTGTGTGATCCGGCCATGCCAAAGAAAGAGTGCCAGATCCAGAGATCTTGAGACGCCACGGCCTCAAGCATGACAGTGCAAGCCCTGACATGGTCGTTATACTGCCCTTGCCAAGCAGAAGGGCAGTTCTTCCACTCCCAATGCATACAGTATATGCTGCCAAGCATCCCTGGGAAGCCCCTGCTGGCATTCATTGAAGGAAATATGCCCTAGAGGCAATAATAAAGTTATTATTTATTTCCTTATTTCATGATAAATGTTTATTATTCATGCTAGAATTGTATTAACCGGAAACATAATACATGTGTGAATACATAGACAAACTTAACGTCACTAGTATGCCTCTACTTGACTAGCTCATTAATCAAAGATGGTTATGTTTCCTAACCATAGACATGTGTTGTCATTTGATTAACGGAATCACATCATTAGGAGAATGATGTGATTGACATGACCCATTCTGTTAGCCTAGCACTTGATCATTTAGTATGTTGCTATTGCTTTCTTCATGACTTATACATGTTCCTATAACTATGAGATTATGCAACTCCCGTTTACCGGAGGAACACTTTGGGTGCTACCAAATGTCACAACGAATCGGGTGATTATAAAGGAGTACTACAGGTGTCTCCAAAGGTACATGTTGGGTTGGCGTATTTCGAGATTAGGTTTTGTCACTCCGATTGTCGGAGAGGTATCTCTGGGCCCTCTCGGTAATGCACATCACTATAAGCCTTGCAAGCAATGTTACTAATGAGTTAGTTGCGGGATGATGCATTACGTAACGAGTAAAGAGACTTGCCGGTAACGAGATTGAACTAGGTATTGAGATACCGATGATCGAATCTCGGGCAAGTAACATACCGATGACAAAGGGAACAAAGTATGTTGTTATGCGGTTTGACCGATGAAGATCTTCGTAGAATATGTAGGAGCCAATATGGGCATCCAGGTTCCGCTATTGGTTATTGACCAAGAATAGTTCTAGGTCATGTCTACATAGTTCTCGAACCCGTAGAATCCATGCACGCAAGGTTTTGATAGCGGTTATATTATGAGTTTATGAGTTTTGATGTACGAAGGAGTTCGGAGTCCCGGATGAGATCGGGGACATGACGAGGAGTCTCGAAATGGTCGAGACGAAATGGTCGATATATTGGACGACTATATTCGGAGTTCGGAAGGTTCGAGTGATTCGAGTATTTTTGAGTACCGGGAGTTCTGAGAATTCGCCGGGAGTATATGGGCCTTATTGGGCCATACGGGAATAGAGGAGAGAGGCCGAAAGGAAGGAGGCGCGCAGCCCCCTCTGGTCGAATTGGACAAGGGTGCGGCCCCTTTCCTTCCTCCTTTCCCCTCTTTCCCCTTCTCCTACTCCAACAAGGAAGGAGGAGTCCTACTCTCGGTGAGTAGGACTCCCCTTGGCGCGCCCTCCTAGGCGGCCGCCCCTCCCCCTTGCTCCTTTATATCTGGGGCGGGGGGCACCTCTAAACACAACAACCATTGATCCCTTGGATCTCTTAGCCATGTCGGTGCCCCCTCCACCATATTCCACCTCGATAATATCGTGGCGGTGCTTAGGCGAAGCCCTGCGACGATAGAACATCAAGATCGTCACCACGCCGTCGTCTTGTGAAACTCTCCCTCGACACTCGGCTGGATCGGAGTTTGAGGGGCGACATCGAGCTGAGCGTGTGCTAGAACTCGGAGGTGCCGTAGTTTCGTGCTTGATCGGTCGGGCCGTGAAGGCGTCGACTACATCAACGCGTTGTCATAGCGCTTCGCCACGGTCTATGAAGTGCGTGGAAAATACTCTCCCCTCTCGTTGCTATGCCATCACCATGATCTTGCGTGTGCATAGGAATTTTTTTGAAATTACTACGTTCCCAATAGTGGCATCCGAGCCTAGGTTTCATGCGTTGATGTTATATGCGAGTAGAACACAAGTGAGTTGTGGGCGATACAAGTCATCTTGCTTACCGACATGTCATACTTTGGTTCGGCGGTATTGTTGGATGAAGCGGCCCGGACCGACATTACGTGTACGCTTATGCGAGACTGGTTTTACCGCCGTGCTTTGCACACAGGTGACTAGCGGGTGTCAGTTTCTCCAACTTTAGTTGAACCAAGTGTGGCTACGCCGGGTCCTTGCGAAGGTTAAAACAGCACTAACTTGACGAACTATCATTGTGGTTTTGATGCGTAGGTAAGAACGGTTCTTGCACAGCCCGTAGCAGCCACGTAAAACTTGCAACAACAAAGTAGAGGACGTCTAACTTGTTTTTGCATGGCATGTTGTGATGTGATATGGTCAAGACATGATGAGATATAAGTTGTTGTATGAGATGATCATGTTTTGTTGAAGTTATCGGCAACTGGCAGAAGCCCTATGGTTGTCTCTTTGTTGCATAAGATGCAAGTGCCAAATAATTTCTTTACTTTATCGCTATGCGATAGCAATAGTTGCAAGAGCAATAGTTGGTGAAACGACCATGTGACGACACATTGATATAGATCAAGATGATGAAGATCATGGTGTCGTGCCGATGATGATAGAGATCATGACAGTACTTTGGAGATGGAGATCAAAGGCGCAAGATGATCATGGCCATATCATGTCACATATTTTGATTGCATATGATGTTTATCATTATACATCTTATTCTTTTTTGTTTGACGGTAGCATTTTAAGATGATCTCTCACTAATTATCAAGAAGTGTTCTCCACGAGTATGCACCATTGCCAAAGTTCGTCGTGCCCGGACACCACGTGATGATTGGGTGTGATAAGCTCTCGTCCATCTACAGCGGGTGCAAGCCAGTTTTGCACACGCGAATACTCGAGTTAAACTTGACGAGCCTAGCATATGCAGATATGGCCTCGGAACACGGAGACCGAAAGGTCGAGCGTGAATCATATAGTAGATATGATCAACATAGTGATGTTCACCATTGAAAACTACTCCTTCTCACGTGATGATCGGTTATGGTTTAGTTGATTTGGATCACATGATCACTTAGATGACTAGAGAGATGTCTGTCTAAGTGGGAGTTCTTAAGTAATATGATTAATTGAACTTAAATTTATCATGAACTTAGTCCTGGTAGTATTTTGCAAATTATGTTGTAGATCAATAGCTCGCGTTGTTGCTTTCATATGTTTATTTTGATATGTTCCTAGAGAAAATTATGTTGAAAGATGTTAGTAGCAATGATGCGGATTGGATCCGTGATCGAGGTTTATCCTCATTGCCGCCTGAAGAATTATGTCCTTGATGCACGCTAGGTGACAAACCTATTGCGAGGAGCAGATGCGGGCGTTATGAGCGTTTGGCTAGCTCAATATGATGACTACTTGATAGTTTAGTGCACCATGCTTAACGGCTTAGAATTGAGACTTCAAAGGCGTTTTGAGCGTCATGGACCATATGAGATGTTCCAGAAATTGAAGTTGATATTTCAAGCAAATACCGAGTTGAGAGATATAAAGTCTCCAACAAGTTCTATAGCTAAAAGATGGAGGAGAATCGCTCAACTAGTGAGCATGTGCTCAGATTATGCAGGTACTTCAATCACTTGAATCAAGTGGGAGTTAATCTTCCAGATAAGATAGTGATTGACAGAATTCTCTAATCACCATCACTAAGTTACTAGAACTTCGTGAAGAACTATAGTATGCAAGGGATGACGTAAACGATTCCCGAGCTCTTCGTGATCGATGAAGGTAGAAATCAAGAAAGAGCATCAAGTGTTGATGATTAACAAGAACACTAGTTTCAAGAAAAGGGCAAAGGGAAAGAAAGGGAACTTCAAGTGGAAACACAAGCAAGTTGTCACTCCTGCGAAGAAGCCCAAAGCTGGACCATAGCCTAAAGCGAGTGTTTACCTTGCAAAGGAAATAGTCCTTTGGAAGCGGAAATGCCCTGAATATTTGGTGGATAAGAAGGATGGCAAATTGAACAAGGTTATATTTGATATACAGGTTATTTATGTGTACCTTACTATTTTTTATAGTAGCCCCTGAGTATTTGATACTTGTTCGGTTGCTAAGATTAGTAACTCGAAACAGGAGTTACATAATAAACAGAGACTAGTTGAGGGGAAATGACGATGAGTGTTGGAAATAGTTCCAAGATTGATATGATCATCATCACACACTCCCTATATTTTTGAGATTAGTGTTAAACCTAAATAAATGTTATTTGGCGTTTGCATTGAGCATGAATATGATTTGATCATGTTTATTGTAATACGGTTATTCATTTAAAGTTAGAAAATAAATTATTATTCTGTTTACATGAATAAAACCTTCGATGGTCATACACCCAATGAAATAGTTTGTTGGATCTCGATCGTAGTGATACACATATTCATAATATTGATGCCAAAAGATGCAAAGTTAATAATGATAGTGCAACTTATTTATGGCACTGCCGTTTGGGTCATATCGGTGTAAAGCGCATGAAGAAACTCCATAAAGATGGATTTTCAGAATCACTTGGTTATGAATCATTTGATGCTTGCGAACCGTGCCTTTTGGGCAAGATGACTAAAACTTCGTTCTCCGGAACAATGGAACAAGCTACTGACTTATTGGAAATAATACATACCGATGTATGCGATTCAATGAGTGTTAATGCTCGTGGCAAGTATCGTTATTTTCTGACCTTCACAAGATGATTTGAACAGATATGGGTATATCTACTTGATGAAACATAAGTCTGAAATAGTTGAAAGGTTCAAAGAATGTCAGAGTGAAGTGGAAAAATCATCGTAACAAGAAAATAAAGTTTCTGCGATCTGATGGCGAAGACAGATATTTGAGTTACGAGTTTGGTCTTCAATTAAAACAATGTGAAATAGTTTCACAGTTCACGCCACCTGGAACACCACAACGTTATGGTGTGTCCGAACGTCGTAACCACACTTTATTGGATATGGTGCGATATATGATGTCTCTTACTGATTTATCACTATTGCTTTGGGGTTATGCATTAGAGACAGCTGCATTCACGTTAAAAGGGCACCATCTAAATTCCGTTGAGACGACACCATATGAACTGTGGTTTAGCAAGAAACCCAAGTTCTCGATTCTTAAAGTTTGGGGCTGTGATGCTTATGTGAAAAAGTTTCATCTTGATAAGCTCAAACCCAAATCAGAGAAGTGCGTCTTCATAGAATACCCAAAGGAAACTATTGGGTACACCTTCTATCATAGATCCGAAGGCAAGATATTCGTTGCTAAGAATGGATCCTTTCTGGAGAAGGAGTTTCTCTCGAAAGAAGTGAGTGGGAGGAAAGTAGAACTTGATGAGGTAATTGTACCTTCTCCCTTATTGGAAAGTAGTTCATCACAGAAATTAGTTCCAGTGATTCCTACACCAATTAGTGAGGAAGTTAATGATGATGATCATGAAACTTTAGATCAAGTTGCTACCAAAACCTCGTAGGTCTTCCAGAGTAAGATCCGCACCAGAGTGGTACGGTAATCCAGTTCTGGAAGTCATGTTACTAGACCATGATGAACCTACGAACTATGAGAAAGCGATGATGAGCCCAGATTCCGCGAAATGGCTTGAGGCCATAAAATCTGAGATATGATCCATATATGAGGACAAAGTATGGACTTTGATTGACTTGCTCAATGTTCAGCAAGCCATGTTAAATAAATGGATCTTAAAGACGAAGACGGACACTGATAGTAGTGTTACTATGTACTAAGCTCGACTTGTTGCGAAAGGTTTTCGACAAGTTCTAGGTGTTGAATACGATGAGATTTTCTCACTCGTATCGATGCTTAAGTCTGTCCGAATCATGTTAGCAATTGCCACATTTTATGAAATCTGGCAAATGGATATCAAAACTGCATTCCTTAATGGATTTATTAAAGAAGAGTTGTATATGATGCAACCAGAAGGTTTTGTCAATCCTAAAGATGCTAACAAAATGTGCAAACTCCAGCGATCCATCAATGGACTGGTGCAAGCATCTCGGAGTTGAAATATATGTTTTGATGAGTTGATCAAAGCATATGGTTTTATATAGACTTTTGGAAAGGCCTGTATTTACAAGAAAGTGAGTGGGAGCTCTATAGCATTTCTGATATTATATGTGGACGACATATTGTTGATTGGAAATGATATAGAATTTCTGGATAGCATAAAAGGATACTTGAATAAAAGTTTTTCAATGAAAGACCTCGGTGAAGCTGCTTACACATTGAGAATCAAGATCTATATAGATAGATCAAGACGCTTGATAAGATTTTTTCAATAAGTACATACCTTGATGAGATTTTGAAGTAGTTCAAAATGGAACAGTCAAAGAAGGAGTTCTTGCTCGTGTTGCAAGGTGTGAAATTGAGTAAGACTCAAGACCCGACCATGGCAGAAAATAGAAAGAGAATGCAAAGTCATTCCCTATGCCTCAGTCATAGGTTCTATAAAGTATGATATGCTGTGAACCAGACTTATTGTATACCTTGCTCTGAGTTTGGCAAAGGAATACAATTTTGATCTACCAGTAGATCACTGGACAGCGGTCAAGAATATCCTTAGTGAGGACTAAGGAGATGTTTCTCGATTATGGAGGTGATAAAAGAACCCGTCGTAAAAAGTTACAACGATGCAAGCTTTTACACCAATCCACATGACTCTAAGTCTCAATCTGGATACATATTGAAACTGGGAGCAATTAGCTAGAGTAGCTCCGTGCTGAGCATTGTGGACATAGAATATTTGCAAAATACATACGGCTCTGAATGTGACAGACCCGTTGACTAAGCTTCTCTCACGAGCAAAACATGATCACACCTTAGTACTCTTTGGGTGTTAATCACATAGCGATGTGAACTAGATTATTGACTCTAGTAAACCCTTTGGGTATTGGTCACATGACGATGTGAACTATGGGTGTTAATCATATATAGATATGAATATTGGTGTTAAATCACATGGCGATGTGAACTAGATTATCGACTCTAGTGCAAGTGGGAGACTGAAGGAAATATGCCCTAGAGGCAATAATAAAGTTATTATTTATTTCCTTATTTCATGATAAATGTTTATTATTCATGCTAGAATTGTATTAACCGGAAACATAATACATGTGTGAATACATAGACAAACTTAACGTCACTAGTATGCCTCTACTTGACTAGCTCATTAATCAAAGATGGTTATGTTTCCTAACCATAGACATGTGTTGTCATTTGATTAACGGGATCACATCATTAGGAGAATGATGTGATTGACATGACCCATTCTGTTAGCCTAGCACTTGATCGTTTAGTATATTGCTATTGCCTTCTTCATGACTTATACATGTTCACGTAACTATGAGATTATGCAACTCCGTTTACGGAGGAACACTTTGGGTGCTACCAAGCGTCACAACATAACTGGGTGATTATAAAGGAGTACTACAGGTGTCTCCAAAGGTACATGTTGGGTTGGCGTATTTCGAGATTAGGTTTTGTCACTCCAATTGTCGGAGAGGTATCTCTGGGTCCTCTCGGTAATGCACATCACTATAAGCCTTGCAAGCAATGTGACTAATGAGTTAGTTGCGGGATGATGCATTACGTAACGAGTAAAGAGACTTGCCGGTAACGAGATTGAACTAGGTATTGAGATACCGACGATCGAATCTCGGGCAAGTAACATACCGATGACAAAGGGAACAAAGTATGTTGTTATGCGGTTTGACCGATAAAGATCTTCGTAGAATATGTAGGAGCCAATATGGGCATCCAGGTTCCGCTATTGGTTATTGACCAAGAATAGTTCTAGGTCATGTCTACATAGTTCTCGAACCCGTAGGGTCCGCACGCTTAAGGTTTCGATGGCGGTTATATTATGAGTTTATGAGTTTTGATGTACCGAAGGAGTTGAGTCCCGGATGAGATCGGGGACATGACGAGGAGTCTCGAAATGGTCGAGGCGTAAACATCGATATATTGGACGACTATATTCGGAGTTCGGAAGGTTCCGAGTGATTGGTGTTTTTGGGAGTCTGGGAGAGTTACGGAATTCGCCGGGAGTATATGGGCCTTATTGGGCCATACGGGAATAGAGGAGAGAGGCGAAAGGAAGGAGGCGCGCAGCCCCCCTCTGGTTCGAATTGGACAAGGGGTGCCGCCCCTTTCCTTCCTCCTCTCCCCTCTTTCCCCTTCTCCTACTCCAACAAGGAAGGAGGAGTCCTACTCGGTGTGAGTAGGACTCCCTTGGCGCGCCCCTTCTAGGCCGGCCCCCCTCCCCTTGCTCCTTTATATCACGGGGCAGGGGGCACCTCTAGGCACAACAACAATTGATCCCTTGGATCTCTTAGCCGTGTGCGGTGCCCCCCTCCATCATATTCCACCTCGATAATATCGTAGCGGTGCTTAGGCGAAGCCCTGCGACGGTAGAACATCAAGATTGTCACCACGCCGTCGTGCTGACGGAACTCTCCCTCGACACTCGGCTGGATCGGAGTTCGAGGGACGTCATCGAGCTGAACGTGTGCTAGAACTCGGAGGTGCCGTAGTTTCGGTGCTTGATCGGTCGGGCCGTGAAGACGTACGACTACATCAACCGCGTTGTCATAACGCTTCCGCTTACGGTCTACGAGGGTACGTGGAAAATACTCTCCCCTCTCGTTGCTATGCCATCACCATGATCTTGCGTGTGCGTAGGAAATTTTTTGAAATTACTACTTTCCCCACACCCATGTGATATCTCCATCATAATTACATGAGATATGACTGATACTATTCTATGTACGTTAACAGACATGTTTACGAAATGAGGTCGACGAAGTACTCCACTTCGCATCGTAGTCCTGGTGTATATTAGCTTGCCCCACATAAACTAACACGTAGCAAATTCGGACATGCATTTTGGCTTGCTCGGACTCAAACTAACACGTAGGAGTAGTTCAGCTTGCTCCGACTCACTGCCATAAAACTAACACGTGCCGAATTCGGGCATGCATGCATGCATTTACCACTGGCCAGCTATACTATCACACCCACGTGTGCAAATCCTTCTCAAAGGGCATCTCCAACATTGACCCACAAATTTGCCTCAGCATCCATCAGCTTGACCACGGGCACGGTTGCGTGAGACGGCCATCCAACACCGCCCGCATACATTTCAAACTAAGTTTAAACTAACTGAACAAAATTTATGCAAACACGATGGATTTTCATATAAATCGGACGAAATTCATTACAATTCCAACGTTTTTCATTAAAAAACGATTGGAATCTACACCTATATCCTACGGCAGTGCCTGTTGTCCACTTCTTTTATATTCCGCATAGGTGACCACGTCCTCCATCTATCGTCTCCATGGACGGTGGCAGGGTTCAAGACCCGTGAAGTGCAGGTGCGGTCTCCGGCGAGGAAGAGTAGAAAACGGGAGACGGATCGACACACTTGGGACACATTGTCATGTCCGTCACGGGCGCCTGTGGACCTGAGGTCGATCGTGGACATGGAAGGTCCGTCAATGTCCACCTGTCACATGCGCCCCCGAAAGTTGGATGGCGATGGAGTCTTGGACCACCTACGCCGCCAGCACGTGTGCGGCCCCGTCCGCATCCGGCTGCTCCGGCTCTACATTGCAAGAAGGACCTTGAGCACGCTCGGCCCTCGTAGAGCGCCTGCTGCTCCACAATGAAGTTTGCATTCATTGTAGCCATGGCGGCCACGGCCGCCTCGCTTGAGCGCTTGTCGTATGGACCTCCGCCAGCCGGTGCTGCTCGAGGAGGAACGGGTTGTACCTCTGCTCCTCCTGCTGCGCCTGCCATAACGCCGACATAGGAGTCGACGTAGGCTGCTCCTCCTACGCCATGGCGGCGTCCTAGTGCGCCCACGCCAGCTCCATGGTCTAGCCGGCATGCATTGGTGCGGGCTCCGGCGTTGTGTTATCGTCCGAGCCCGTAGGGTCATCGTGGGAGACCTCGGACAAACTTGCTGGCATACCGTACTCGATCCGCCTAGCGTGGCGCATCTGCCAGGAGGCTGCAAGGGCGGTCACCTTGTGTTTCTACTCCGATGACAGTCTCGCTTGTGGTCATCGTGGACGCAGTGCAAGGGAGGAGGATGTGGAGCGGAAGTAGTGCGGTGTGGAATTTAGTCGAGTGTGACCCTATTTAAATAGTGGATTCCAGTCAGGCCAATCATCTGGGTGCATCATTACGCGGCGTCGGAGTTGGTTCCTTGGCCGGTGAGCCAGCTTAATGGCAACATATGAACAAGCGGGCATTGGACGGGCGTGGTAGATATCCGCCCCGTCTTTTATAGCAAACGTCGCTCCGACATTGAACAGGCGTGAACCCACTTCAATGTTGGCACCAGTGAAAGGTCGCGTCCACTCAGGGCCGGCGTCATTGCGGAGCGCCGCTCTACAACGGCATGAATTTGGGCAGCTGGCGCTAAACGGAAACACATGCGAGCGAGGGAGGACGGTTTTGTGTGGGCCAGGGTAGTCAGGAGCGAGCGTGCCAGCGGTCCGGAAGACCACAACCCCCCCCCCCCCTTTGTCTCCGGTTCACGGAAAAAAGCGCGTCCAGACTTATCCGTGGACCGATACAGAACCGTGTTCAACGACATAATACGTCTGTACCATGCGGTCTGGATGTTTGCGGGCGGCTTGAGGGTGGTCGTTGAAGATGCCCTAAACCCACATAGTGCTGGACCAAAAGCTCGTAGCTCATGAGTTTAATGAGAGCTCGATAGTTTGGCTCGTTAATTAAGCTTGGAGCTTGCTTCTTAATGAACAGAGCCAATCATCAATTTCATCTTGTTAAGATTAATGAGCTTAACAAACAAGCTAACGAGTTTCATGAGTAGCTCGTTAAGCTCATTAGTAACAACACAACACTTATTTTTATGTACGTGACAAAAAATTTGTAGCACCTCAGCCAATTATATATATATATATATATATATATATATATATATATATATATATATATATATATATATATATATATATATATATATATATATATATATATATATAGGGTCGCTATTATTCGCCACCACAGGTGAGGAATAGTTATTCTTTACCCCTCTATTTTAACATCAATGCACCGTAATTTTATGTTTAAGTAAATTTTGTCTTATTTTAGGCGTAAAAAGGAACGTAATAAAATATATAATTGCCGTAAAAATATTTTATATTACGTAAATTACAAATGTAAAAACATAGTGTAAAATGTACATAAATGTATTTTTTCTGATATTCTGACTTTTTTATGCCAAATTTTACACAATGAATCAATATGGCTGTAACTATTTATATTTGAAACATAACTTATTTATGAAATAATCGTAAGATTACCTCGGGTGAAGAATAACTTTTTCTGCACCCTGGATGATGAATAGTAACACTATATATATATATAGGGAAAATCCATCCTACCACCCGGTGGTAGTTACCCCACATATCTCATATACTACCATGCGGTATTATATATACTATTTTATTATTTTAAATATGTTCGTACACTATATCTAAGATATTTCAAAACAAGTTACATGAAAAAATTGCATATGAGTCCATAGTTTTGGTTATATTTGTGAAATACGTACATATTTGTACGTAAAAAAGAGCATACTCAAAATATGATACATACTACCTAAAAATTAGTATATATACTACATAAACATTGTTATATACTACATACTATACGTACATACTCTCGGTTTCGACAGATACTACATACAACATACAAAACGCAAGTGGTGGTAACTACCACTGCTTGTAGGAAACATTTGTCCTATATATATATATATATGGTGGGTCTATTATGATAACACCCTCTAGAGTCTTATTCTGCTAACACATGATCTTATTCTGCTAACACCCCAGCCACCTACCGACGGAAAAAAATTCACCTGGCCGAAGCCCACCCGCCCACCCCCACTCCCCGTCTCCTCGTGCCCCCTCCCCCACCATCGAACCACATCCATTCCCCACCAATGCACCACCTCCACCACCTCACCACCTCCCTCACCTAGCTGGCGAGCCACCCCGCCCCACCCTGCCGGTGGCCTTCCTCCCATCACCGGCGAGCCACCCCGCCCCACCCTGACGGTGGCCTTCCTCCCATCACCGACGAGCCACCCTCCCGACCACTTCCCAAAGACTGGCGGCGGATCCAGGCCACGGCGGGCCCCATGACGCCCACTGCCGGAGCCCGAGGCATGCCCCCCCCCCGACCGCTGCCCCACCTGCTCCCCTGTGTCGTCGCCCGCTGCTTCCCGTGCCGCAGCCCCACTGCTTCCCCGCCGACGAGCCAACCTCCCCGACCACTTCCCAAAGACGAGGCGCGCGGATCGAACCTGGCGGGCCCGCGACGCCCATTCTTGGAGCAGAGCAGCTGACGGCCCCGCACCGCCGCCCGGCCTCCTTCTACCTCGGCCGTCACGTCGGCTGCCTAGCTCCGCCGCCATCCACGAAAGCAAAGGCAATCGACTCCTCCTCGCTTCCTCCTCCCCATAGGGAGGTTTCTTCCAATCACGGTCTGCGCAACGCGAAGCGTCGCGGTTCCATGGCGTTCTTTGTGCAGCTCGATTCAGTCCCCCTAAACTCTTCCACATCCCCTCGTCCGTCCATGCATTCTGCTCCGTTGAGCCACCGGTGAGTGCATGCAGCTCTTCCCTCCACTCTTTGCAGTTCGTCGGGGACGTAATGGACTGCACCCGATCCATCTTGCATGAGTGATTCGAGCATCCCCCCGGCGACTGTACTGCACCACCCGGACGAGTGCACCGCATGAGGATCATGGGCGATCTGCTCTTGTGGGTGTCCTCTGAAAGCAGCTGATACCCCGATTCGACAGGAGTGTTGCTCCTCCGCCTGCTTGACGAACCCCTCCTTGCACGGTACCCCCTGCTCGCCATTGACGGGATTTCCATGGAGGTCCTCCTCGACTCTAGGGAGAGGTCGCCATCTCGTACCTCCCCCATAGTCGGCATCTCCACTGGCCCTTCGCCGTGCTGCGCCGCTCCATCCTCCTCACGTTCTAGCAACGCCTCCCGCTGGCACTATTGGCGCAACGCCGGCTTACAGTTTGTTTGCAAATTGGCGTGCGTTTTGATTGCGAGGTCCTGGCCATGCCATTACAGTGCGGCTGGATCCCTCATGCAGTGTGCCGTGCACCCTCGTGCAGTTCATCCACGGGCATCGGACGAATTTTTTTAGCTTCTGCTGTTCTGCAGTTCGGTACCAGGTGTCGTGTGCAGCTCGTTTACTTTTCAGGCTCTCGGCTGTACTTCATTGTTTGAGGACGGGGCAAACCTGATTTCCTTTTTATAAATCCAAATGTAGTTTGTATGTATTGTGAAGTACTCTTCTTGTTTGTGAGAGGTTCGGTCAACTGTACAATGTCGTTCCTTTTGTAGCAATTTGATGCAGTTTCTTTTGTTTTGCAAATTTCCAGGGACGAAATTGTAACCTAATGCACTTTCACACTGTTCACTGTGGAAAAATATTCAAAAACAATGATGAAGTTCACTTGGACCCATGGAGCTCGTTTAGGAAAAAAAGAATGGTGATTCACTCCTTAGATTGAATGTTTGCAGTGCACTCCTGTGGTTCCTTTGTAAGAAAATACCCTTTGTAAAAACAATAAACAATCAACACAGAAGAAGTTCGTTTCTTTTTATGAAGTCCACTAGTTTCTGCCCTGCGATTCACTTTCACCAACCAAAAAAATGTTGTTCTCTAGTCTGGGCCACGTGGTTCACTAACTTTGACCATGAGGTTCACAAATAAGCGTAGAAAAGTTTGAAAAAAGAGAAAACTTATGGGGTTCACTTGCCTGTCCGATGCAGTGCGGTCGGCTGTATGATGTTGTTCATCCGTAAGTGTAAAAATTTGCTACGGAAGCAAAAAAAAGTAATGCGGTTCACTTCTTGATAGTGTTGTGCTTCATTTACACCCGATGTGAAGTGCACTCTATTTTTTCGTCCTTGAAAAAAATACGTTTGAACAAAAGAAACCATGCAGTTCTCTTAGCCGTTTGATGCAGTGCAGTTTTTCGACTGATGCAGTGCGGTTTTCAGTCGGATGAAGTACCCACGTCGATTTGGGTGTCAAGAAAAACAGAGTGTCCGCATTTCGGTAAATTCGAAATTCCTCTTAAACCGTAAAGAATTAGAGAGAGTGTTCTACATGAAAGAGTTGTGTATCGTTGATATCTTTCCAACGCCGTATCGTTTGAATCATTCCGACCAGCGGTTTGCAAAAATTTTGCGAAAAACGGCCGCTGCCACTCGTCGTGCGCCGCATGATTTTCAAAAATTAACTTAAAACCGTAAGGAATCTCAAAAATAGTTCAACATATGAAAGTTGCGTCTCGTCCATAGCTTTCCAACGGCGTATCATATGTCTCGTTTCGACAAACGGTTAGAAAACTGGAGCAAAAACAGTACCGAAAATTTCAAAAAAATTGAAAAACAGAGTTCCGCGATTTAGTAAATTTGAAACTGCTCTTAAACCGTAATGAATTAGAGAAAGATTTATATATGAAAAAGATGCGCCTCGACGATATCTATCCAATGGCGTATCATTTGCTTCGTTCCGACAAGCGGTTTAGAAAAAAACGCGAAAAAACGCTCGCTGCCACTCGTCATCCGCCGCACTATTTTCAAAACTGCTCTTAAACCGTGTGAAATCTCGAAAAGTGTTCAACATGTCGAAGTTGCGCCTAATCCATAGCTTCTCAATGGTATAAACGGTTAAAAAATTAGAGCGAAAACAGTACCGAAAAAATAACGCGTGCAGTTTTTTCCGACGAGAAGTTCACTAGTCTCTATTGCAGTGCTCATCGTCAAAATGATGCAGTGCGCTTCTGTTGAGCGTGCAGTGCCGAAGTGGTGTGCAGAATAGTTATTCTGCTAATATTAGCAGATATATATATATCACCCAGGGTGCAGAATACATTATTCTTCACCCGAGATAATCTTACGATCATTTCATAAATAAATTATGTTTCAAATACAAATAGTTACAGTCATATTGATTCATTGCATAAAATTTGGCATAAAAAAAGTCAGAAGACCAGAAAAATTACATTTTATGTACATTTTACACTATGTTTTTACGTTTCAAAATTTGCGTAACATAAAATATTTTTACGGCGATTATATATTTTCTTACGTTCTCCCTTTATTTCTGAAATAAGACAAAATTTATGAAACGTAAAATTACGATGCATTCATGTTAAAATAGAGGGGGTGAAGAATAACTATTCCTCACCCAGGGTGACGAATAGCGCGACCCTATATATATAACTATCATATGGGAAACTATCATATGGGTAGCGCTATAAGAGGCAACAAAGTAGTGTATTTTCTTCTGCGGTCACTATATTCCTTTAAAAAAAGCACATCTACACACTCATCCTGTAGACCATAACACATCAGAATCTGTTAACGAGCACTCACGAGCTTAACGAGTTTCCAATAAAATGAGCCGAGCATGATTTTCTGTGCGTTAATCTTAATGAGCCTAACGAGCCGAGCCTTAACGAGCACGAGCTTACCGAGCCGAGGAACTCATTAATCCACACCTAAACCCACACAGAGGGTGCTTTCCTTGGACTTCTACGAAACTACTAACTCTTGTATGATTGGAACACTATCAGAAGCACCGCAAACAGAGAGTCATAACCAAATTTTGGTCGACATGCTTGATACTCCATTCCTTTGATGGTATGAAACTATACTAGAATGTCCAAGAACTATCAGGTTATATTTAACTATCATATGGGAAATGTGATGATTTATTATTTATTTTATTTTTAATTTTCAATTTTTTTTAAAAAAAACCCACCATGTTTTCTTTGTTTTAAGTTTAATTCAGTGATTTATTATTGGACAATCTTTCGTTTGACAAGACTGGGTGTTTAAGAACCCCTAAGAAGATTATATACTTCGATTGTTCCCATTTATCTTATGTATATTATTTTTCTTACGTCAAAAGTCAAATCTTATTCTTTTTACCATTATCTGACTATCATTTCTATACGTGTGAATTTTCACATGCATTATGTTTACTTGTGTAATGACGAAATAAACAAAATTTGGATGTATGTTGCTATACCCCTTTTTTCATGTTTATTAACTTATATAGGTTTATTTGATAGTAGAAAGATATATAGTGTTAAGATTTGGCATACACTTTTCGGTATCAAGTTACAAAAAGTGCAGCCATAATGTGCAAGAAGTTCCGCCTGCCATGTTTATGTATTGTGATTGTGGTGGCATGATTAGCACATCCATGGGCGAGAGAAAGAGGAGATGCATCCAATGGGTGAGAGAATTAGCATTGTACAACACACGCCAATTTGTCAAGTACAGTCATTTCAAGGAATTAGTCGTGCAGGTAATTATTGTGGTCTCAATTTTTTAGTGCACCCGTCGAGTCAAATGTAACGACACTTGTATACTACAGCCAGATGTCGATTTAGCGCGGCACTAAGGATGCGAGGATCTCATACTCACTCACTTGTCACTTTATTCAGATCAAGATACGACATGCCACCAAGGGTGTCACGGCCTGGCCCTCCCCCATTTGACACCACACCCGAGTTCTAATATGGAGCGTTGCTAAGAGAGTTACGCTCTAATTATGTTCTTTTAGGTTTCATCGCCATAAGAGTGACTGAGTTTTGATATTGGCTCGCCATGCCTGTCACAACCATCTTCCTTTTGGCCTCTCTTTTTTTGTCCCGATTCTCATACCGTCTTGCGGGGGAATCATAGTCTCCATCATCCTTTCCTCATCGGGACAATGCTCTAATAATTATGATCATCACAATTTTATTTACTTACAACTCGATAAAACTGAAAATATGACTATATATGAATGCCTCTAGCAGTGGCCGGGCTACAGGTAATATGTCAGCTATATGATAATGCAAAGCAATATGACAATGAAGGTGTATGTCATAAATATGGAACGGTGAAAGTTGCATGGCAATATATCTCAGAATGGCTATGGAAATGTCATATAGGTAATTATGGTGGATGTTTTGGGGAAGGTATAAGGAGGTTTATGTGTGATAGAGCATATCATTTCACGGGGTTTGAATGCACCGGCAAAGTTTGCACCAACTCTCGAGGTGAGAAAGGGCAATGCATGGTACCGAAAAGGCTAGCAAATTGCACGTACTTGGGTGTTGTTGCCGCCCTAGACTAGCTCTCTCTCATGCCGGACTGGAGGTAGACCAAGCACTTTTTTCCGGCGACCAACGCCCCGGCGCTAAAACGCCCTTTTTCGTTTTCAGCTCGCCACAAACTCAAACAGAATACATGCGGCTTTGTAGCCCTGGAGACGCAGCGCACACGCTTCCTGCCTAGCTGCATGCGAGCGATCCGCTGGCCTCGCGCACGACGCGGCCGGCCGCTGCTAACAGCCCAACAACTACCACTACGCGTACGCACACACTACTGGCTGCAAGCACACACGCACGCCGGTCAGAACGCATGCACCAGACTAGTCAATCCATTAAGGGCATCTCCAACAGTTGTAAGATAGGTGTTGGTAAATTTGCCACCTAGGACATAGTGATGACGTGGCATGTATTAAATGTGGAGAGAGAGCAGAGTTGTATGTAGATTAACCAACAACCTTTGCACAAGCTCCAAGGTGAAATAGAGAGCAACTACATTTATTGTCCCACCATCTATTGGATAGCTTACATACAACCCGTTGGAGTAGTTGTATGATAGATTGTTGGTTGATGACATGGACAATTTACCAACAAGACTAACATACAACCTGTTGGAGATGCCCTAACTAACTAACTACATGCATCAAGATTAGTACTAACATTGGGCAATGTCTGATGGCGGAGACTTTGTCTGGTGATGGCACAGTCGGCTGCGTTGTTGATTGGGCCCTTCGGTGACAGCGCTATGGGTTGGGGATGACGGCCGAGTTACGATGGCGGTTATGTGAATAGGCAAAAATGAGGGGAGAAATAGGACGGGTCAGGCTAGGTCAGGGATGTTCTCAAAAGATTTGAAATGGGCCCTGGCTGATAGGCCAACGTGACAGGCGCGTCCGGGCGACCCCATACCGCCCACATATGGGCTGGGAATGGGTGCCAGGCAGCCCAAAACTAATTGAATGAATCCAAAGAGATAATTTAAACTCATTAAAATTCTTCTAAAAAATTATACTCATTAAAAGCCTTCCTTTCTAACACTGCCCCCTTTAACTTTCTACCATAGTTAGAGCCATGTCGATAAGTATTTATCTTTGACCAATTAATATTTCACTTTTAATTGAACGAAGTAGTAATTAAATTGGAGAGGCCTTATCTTTGGGTCACATTAATTTCCTACTTTGATATGGGGAGAGACTTCCATGCTATATAACGAGGTGAATTAGCATAGAAGCACCGTGTCCGTATCATTGTAGCATAGATCCACCGAAATGGCAAGCATAGCGCTCGTGCTCACAGTTTGCTTCTTGGGCCTTTACGTGCCCGCCCCTTCCCTGGCGTCGTCCTCCAACAACAGCGACTTCCTCCGGTGCCTCTCGACGAACATCCCCAGCCAGCTCGTGCTGACGCAGAGCTCGCCGTCGTTCACGCCGCTCCTGGTGTCGTCCATCAGGAACGCCAGGTTGGTGGCGCCGGCGACGGCAAATCCTCCGTTGTGCATCATGACGCCCACAAACGCGTCGCACGTCCAAGCCGCCGTGCGCTGCGGGCGTCGCCACAGCGTGCGCGTCCGCGTGCGCAGCGGCGGGCACGACAACGAGGGCCTCTCGTACCGATCGGCCATCCCCAACGGCGAGGCGTTCGCGGTGATCGACCTCGCCAAGCTCCACGCCGTCCATGTCAACCCGCACGAGGCCACCGCGTGGGTCGAGACCGGGGCGACCACCGGAGAGCTCTACTACCGCGTCGCCACGGCGGCGCCAGGGCTGGGCTTCCCGGCTAGCGTGTGCCCGACCGTGGGCGTGGGGGGCATCATCAGCGGCGGCGGCATAGGCCTCATGATGCGCAAGTATGGACTCTCCGCCGACAACGTCCTCGACGCCAGTATGGTCGACGCCGACGGGAACCTGCTCGCGAACAAGAAGGCCATGGGGGACGACCTCTTCTGGGCCATCCGCGGTGGCGGTGGTGGGAACTTCGGCATCGTGCTAGCGTGGAAGCTGAGGCTCGTGCCGGTCCCACCAAAGGTGACCTTCCTCAAAGTCGCCAAGACCATGGACCAGGGCGCGGTCGACGCGGTGACCAAATGGCAAACGCTCGCGCCGACGCTCCCCGATGACCTCAGCATACGTGTCGTCATCCAAAAGAGTCAGGCCAACTTCCAGGCCCTGTACCTCGGCAACTGCAGCACGGTGGTGGCGACAATGCGCAGCCGGTTCCCGGAGCTCGGGGTGACGCGCGCCGACTGCAAGGAGATGAGCTGGCTGCAGTACACAGCATACATATACTTCGGCGACGGCATCAACAGCAAGCCGCTGGAGGCACTCCTCCTCAACCGGTCGACGACCCTAGGCCCCTTCGTTAAGAACAAGTCCGACTACGTCAAGAAACCCCTCACCAAGGAGATCTGGAAGAAGATCTTCCTCTGGCCCAACGGCGCGGCGTCGGGGCAGCTCATCCTCGAGCCGCACGGCGGAATAATGGGCCGCATCTCCGCCAACAAGATCCCGTTCCCGCACCGGAGCAACATGCTCTACAACATCCAATATGTGGAGCTGTGGAAGGGCAAAGAGGCTGGGGGCGACGTTACACCGAACTGGATCGGGAGCCTTTACGAGTTCATGACGCCGTACGTGAGCAAGAACCCGAGGGGCGCGTACGTGAACTACCGAGACCTCGACATGGGCGTGAACAAGGTGGTCGGTGGGGTCACGTGTTACGAAACTGCCAAGGTGTGGGGCGAGAGGTATTTTGGCCCCGCAAACTTCAAGAGGCTCGCCAAGATCAAGCGCAAGGTGGACGCCAGCGACTACTTCCGGAACGAGCAGAGCGTGCCGCCGCTTCCCTTGAAGTAGTGGTCAAGCTGTGCAAATCAATCGTGTTTGTCCGTATTGTAACTGCTAATAATAGTTCTGATGAGCTAATAAGGTCATTAACATTTGTCAACATAATTATGATAAAGTGCTTAGTTTTTTTCTCTAATATAAGTTTTCCATTTTTCTTATTCTCAGCTGCAAGTGAACTTGTGTGAAATTTATGTGATATTTTAAGACTGCACCACTATTAAGAGGTTACTACTATGAGGTAAAATAATTTTCAGGGAATTTTGATCAGTCAGTGAAATTTATAAGATAGTATTTTTTTAAGGCACAGTAGAGCCCTCTTTGAATGATGTGCAATTTTTTGCTCAGTCTGTATTAAAGGTCTACAAATAATTTTCAGGGAATTTTTGTTGATGATTAATTTTATCACCAAGTTACAATCATATAGATCTCTCAAAACGTTACATGCATATATTATCAACTGGAGCTATTTGAAGAAGTAAGAAAGCATGAAACAATGAAATTGTACTAAATCCGAATTTTGTTGCGCACTGTTGATGGTTCAAGACATGGTATATGTGCCAAGCTGAGAGGGGTGACCATGTTCAGGTTGATGGAAGGACTACAGTCTAACCACCATAGCTTGTCATGTGAAAATAATGGTGAGTCAGCCAGGCAACTTATTGGTATCACAAGCTTTAGATGGGCTCACACATTCAGAGTGACAGTTGATTCGAAGAGAACTAGTTGCATCAAAAGGAAGAAAGCTCTGTACCATGGCGTGCAACTCTATTTATATCTCTTCCTTCTAGGTATCCCCTTCTCGTCGCGACTGATTTCATGTTTTCAATCACTATCACTAGATTAGCTACCGCACATGAGATTTTGGAGGAAACTGAATTCCAGTTCACCATGCCTCCATTCGCATAATTTTTGGTTCACAGTATTAGGAAAACAAGCAAAAAACAATTCTCCTTCGGGGGAATTTGAGGAGCAGGGAGGAAGACATGGCCAGCCTTCCCTCAGCCATGGAAGAATCCTAGGCTAAAGGAGCAGGAAGCCTCGTGAGGTGCGGGCTATGTTCTGCCGCGTCTGCTTCTTGGTCCAGATAGCCTCCTCAGCTTCTCTTGCTCTGCTCTTGGCATTCCAAGACCACGCGAAGTGAACTAGTAATAAGTAAGGAAAGATCAAAGGCTTTACATGTGGTCGAAAGATGAAGAGACTAGTATGCATGACCGTCGCTGTGTCCCTTGACTATCGTCTACGCCTTCATAAATTCTTGCACTGAGGGAGACGCGGTCGATGCTGACACGCCAAGACTTGTTGAAATACATGTGTATTCTGTGTGCATATTGTTTGTGGTTGTTGTAATTTGTGGTTTGGTTATCATGAACGTATCACACTCAATATGCATCGCTAACATACCAGTCAAAATACAAATCACAACTAATCATATCCCATGTAATCTCTAAAAATCCAACGTCAGATTTTTAAGCATGACAAATCTGACGTGTATATTATGAACTAAGCTATTCAAAGAAGGAAGCAGGAGAGAATGAAAATTGGCATCACAACGGATCATACCACGCACTATTGATGGTTCAGAGATGGTACCATGTTCATGTTCTGCACAAGACTACGCAGTCTAACCACCAAAACTCGTCATGTTTTTTTCGAAACGAAAAATCGTCATGCGAAAAATGGTGAATAAACGGGGCAACAGGCTTTTCATGGGCTCACACATATAGAGTGAGAGTTGATTCAAAGAGAACTAGTTGCATGAAAAGGAGAAAGCTCTCCATATATATGCTCCTCCAAGATATAACCATCACGGCTCCATTGATTTCGTGATATCAAACGCCATCACTAGTTTAGCTATCACACCTGAGATTTTGGAGGAAACTGAATTCGAGTTCACGATGCCTCGTTTTTATAACTTTTTGGTTTATGGTATGAGAAAAACATACAAAACAATTTCCCCATCCGCGGACTAATTAAAGGAAGGAAAGATCATTGGCTTTACATGTGGTGGAAAGATGAAGAGACTAGTATGCATGGCCGTCGCTGTGTCCCTGGACTATCGTCTTACACACAGCAGGACAATATTAGCATAAGTGGACGAGAGGGAAAAGCAGAGAACCCTGACAAGCCGAGACTTATTGACTTGGATCGTAGCCACTGGTTTTTCTTCCTCACTTAGCGGGTATCCACTTACAACGTGTTGCCTACAATGGAGAAAGGGGATGGGAGTTTAGAGGCGGGAGTTTATTAGTGAGTTAGGTATGGGAAATTGAGTTACTTCCAAAACCTTGTTTGGTAGTATTTGGCGGAAATTAGTGGGAGGATTATCCGTGGACATCTGGCTAGGCGGATGTGATCCAACCGGAGTCCTGAAATGTCCACGCAAAATCCAGACGAAATTTAGAAAGTTCAGTATATTACATGCAGACCTGGCCAAATTTAACAAACCTAAATTAAATTAAACAAACTATGCATTGCAGTGGACGGTGACCTGTGCAACTAGTAGTATAATACATACACCGGAGCGACATTTAATGTGTGAGTGAGGGAGTAAGGGGGTGTTTGTTTCCAGGGACTTTTTGGTGTAGGGACTAGAAAAAGTCCCTAGCAAACCAAACAGGGTGGGACTTTTTTGGAACTTTTTGCTAAAAGTCCTTAGAAGCACCTCCTTGAGAGTCTTTTTCAAAAAGTCTCAGGGACTAGAAAAAGTCCTAGGACTAGAGAAACAAACACCACCTAAGCTGGTAAGGCTGGCCATAGTGGGGGTAACATAAGTAGTAACATGCACTTGCGGCTTGCAAACATGCTTATGTGGCAGACAATTAAAGAAGAGAGAGATGGTTATAGTAACAAAGGTAGATACCGTAACATAATAAATGTGATGCTACTATGTGTCATGCATGGCAATAAATGAGACCATCTATGATACTACTATGCACTATAGAGGTAGTAACATAGACTAGTAACATATACATGTTATAGTCTAAGTTACTCCCCACTATGACCAGCCTAAGAGTTTTATTGATTCACCCCTTTCACATTAGCAAAGGTTTTAAGGGATGTTCCGCGAGTTAGCCAAATCATATTATTTTAGAACACTGAATCAAAAAATGGTCTTGTCGCGTCGAAATAGTGAATCAAATCAACAAGGCAACTCAGGTGTCTCAAGGTTTTGATTGCCACACATGTAGTTGATGTTATTTGACAAAACTGAATCAAAACAAGAACTTTTCACGTGAAAATAGTGAATCAAAATAACAAGGCAACTCATTGGTATCAAAACAAGAACTTGTCGCTGATCCTGGACGAGAGATGTCCGAAGGACCGGTGTCTGTTGCTCAGACGACCGGTGATGGGATGGCGCCTCCTTCCTCGGTGTCGTCGACCACTCTGAGATTTGGGTCTATCGAGCCTGCTACTGCACCTCCGAGACTATGGAGCGAGCGGGTGGAGTCTTTTGAGGATTTTGAGCACTCTTTACCTGCGTTGGACTTTGAGGGCCCGGGCATGGAGGGTTCTTGCGCGGAGGGGAGTCCGGAGCTAGTGTGCTCGCCTCCCTCGAATACTGTTGAGACGACGGAACTGCAGGTGGTAGTTCCGAGCTCTGAAGGAGGGTCGAGGCAGGTGGCCTCGACGCCCTCTTCTCCTCTCGCTCGGACGGGGCTACCGTGATGGAGGCTTTACCTTCGGGAGGGGGGCCGGGGCAGGTTTCCTCGGCGCCTTCTTCACCTATCGCTGGGCCGGGACTGCAGGTGGCAAGTCCAGTCTTTGGAGGGGGCTCGGGGTGGGTGGCCTCGGAGCCCTCTTCACCTTCCGCGCCTGGGGTGGCCACCCCACCGTTGGCGCCGCGAGCACTCTTGGCCAGCGGCCTGGGGTGGATGGGGAGCATGGGCAGGAGGCCCATGGTACCCCATCAACTGACTCGGCGCCTTCTTCCGGTCGTGGATACCGGTTCAGTGCTCGGGGGGTGACAGGAGGTCACTCACCGGGAAAATTCACTCGGGAGGAGGTGATTGCGTTCGGCGAGATCCCGGACCAGGCGACTGAGGGCCGACGGTTGAGCTGCCGTCTTCAGGGTCGTCTGGAGGTGGACGACATGCAGCAGCGGTGCGCCATGAGGGCGGCCAAGCTTCGTGGCGTCCAGGTCACTACTGGTATGTCGGTTAATACTTCTAATTCCATCTTGCATTTTTCGAAAGATGAGATTGTTGATAATGCAAACCACTTAGGGATTTCACTAGGTAGTAATGAGGGTGAAATTTCTAATTCCATAAATGATTTGCTAGATCTAGAGGCCGAGAGGGCTTTAGATATAATTCGTAACTTAGCTGCCGTCAAACCCATGAATGACTCTGAGATTGATGCTTTGGGGGTCCGGGTGCTGGATGATTTTTGTGCCGATCTCGCTAATCCCCTCCCGGAGCCGGAAGAAGAGGATGAGAGTGTCTAGATTGATGTAGTAAGACCTCCAGAAACTGGGAGTGAGGACCGGGTGGACACGAGGACCAGCCCTAAGCGCAAATGGAAGCGCAAGATTTACCCGACGTTCGCGGTATGTAGGAGTGCTAGGATCCGCACGGCTAAAAAATTCCATGACGAGATATGGAGGAATATTTTGGAATAGCAGAGGTCTTAAGGACTTGGCTAAAAGAAGGTTTCTTGCAGAAGCATCCATCGAGCATAGATTGGACTTTATTGCCTTGTCGGAAACTGGTAGAGAAAATTTCTCACCACAATTTCTCAATACTTTATCGGGTGGTATTGAGTTCGACTGGCTAGTCTGCCACCGAGAGGAAGATCGAGAGGGATCTTACTCGGTGTTAGATGCGAGTCTCTTGAAGTTCGAAGTGTGGTCATGGGAGATTTTGCTGTTAAGTTCAGGATGAGGTCCAAGGTTGATGGATTTGACTGGGCTCTGGTGGCGGTGTACGGTGCCGCGCAGTCAGAATTCAAACCGGATTTCTTGGCCGACCTTGTTAGAGTTTGCGGGTCTAAGCAGCTCCCAATCCTGGTTGGGGGAGACTTTAACATTATTAGGAGGCGTCATGAGAATAACAATGATAATTTTGACGGGAGATGGTCGTTCATGTTCAACACTATTATTGAAAGCTTGGATCTGAGAGAGATTGAGCTTTCAGGTAGGAAGTTCACATGAGCTAACGGCATGCCAAATCCAACGTTTGAAAAGTTGGATCGGGTACTCGCAAGTGTCGAATGGGAACAGAAGTTTCCCTTTGTAACAGTTCAGGCTCTCTCTCGTGGGATTTCTGATCACACGCCTCTTTTTCTTGACTCTGGTGGGGCCTCCTACACGGGCAACAAAAATTTGTTCTCGTTCGAGCTTGCGTGGTTCGAAAGAGAAGCTTCCTGGATCTCGTAGCCTGAGAGTGGGCTAAGGATGCATGCGGTAGGAATGCGCTTGAGCGCTGGCAGAATAAGATTAGGCACCTGAGAAGTTTCCTACATGGGTGGGCTAAACATCTTAGTGGGATTTATAAGGTTGAAAAGGAACGGCTCCTTGCCCTTATTCAGTCCTTAGATGTAAAAGCAGAAACCATGGTTTTGCCAGCCGCCGAGCTTCATACCAAGCTTGATGCTGAGATGAGGCTGAAAGAACTCCTTCGTGAAGAAGAATTAACTACGGGCCAAGGTACGAAGAGTGGTCTAGGGGGACGCGAACACTCAATTCTTCCACATGATAGCCAATGGCAAGCATAGGAAGAAGAGAATCTTCCAGCTTGAGCAAGATGAGGGTACGATTATCGGCCAGGAAAACTTAAAGCTTTACATTACTGAGTACTACAAACAATTGTTTGGACCACCAGAGAAGAACTGTGTGTCTCTGGATGAATCTAGGGTTGAAGATGTACCTCAACTTACTGCTGTTGAGAACGACATTTTAACCGCTCCTTTTTCGGAAAAGGAGGTATTGAGGCCATCTCCGGATGAAAATAATAAGGCACCCGGTCCGGATGGTTTCCCGGCTGAGTTTTATAAGAAGTGCTGGCATATTATTAAAGGGGACCTGTTGCCGATGTTCCATGATTTGTTCTCGGGACAATTGCAGCCTTTTCAGCTAAACTTTGGAACAATAACCCTGCTCCCTAAGAAAACATAGGCCGTGAGAATCGAGCAATTCAGACCTATCTGTCTTCTGAATGTCAGTTTCAAAATTTTTATGAAGGTCGGGACGATTAGGCTCACACAGATTGCGCATGCTGTGGTGCAGCTTACTCAAATCGCTTTCATGCCGGACAGGAACATCCTGGAAGGGGTTGTGGTCCTTCATGAAACGCTACATGAGATTCACACGAAAAAACTTGACAGAGTTATTTTAAAGGTGGATTTCGAGAAGGCGTATGATAAAGTCAAATGACCATTCCTTCAATAGGCCTTACGCATGAAGGGCTTTGATGAAGCTTGGCGACGCCAGGTCGAATCATTCACGCAAAAAGGGAGTGTTGGCATTAAAGTGAATGATGATATAGGTCATTATTTCCAAACACATAAGGATCTGAGACAAGGTGATCCTATGTCTCCAATTTTGTTCAATATTGTGGTTAATGGCGATCCTGATAGGGCGGGCGAAGGAGGCAGGCCAGGTGGGTGGCTTGGTGCCTCATCTAGTTGATGGTGGTGTGTCCATCCTGCAATACGCTGATGATACAATCATCTTTATGGAGCATGATTTGGCAAAAGCGAGAAATATGAAGTTGGTATTATGCTTATTTGAACAATTGACTGGATTAAAGATTAATTTTCATAAAAGCGAGTTGTACTGCTTTGGTAGAGCCAAAGACGAACAAGAGGCTTATAGACAAGTGTATTGTTGTGAATTGGGGGCTTTGCCTTTTACGTATCTAGGTATTCCAATTCACCATCGTAAGCTAACAAACAGAGAGTGGAAGTGCATCGAGGATCGGTTTGAGAAGAAACTGAGTTGCTGGAAAGGAAAACTCATGTCTTATGCAGGCCGATTGATTCTTATTAATTCGGTGCTCACGAGTATGCCTATGTACCTCCTTTCCTTCTTTGAGGTCCCAGTTGGGGTTAGGAAAAAACTGGACTTCTATCGATCCCGATTTTTCTAGCAGAGTGATGAACTTAAGAGAAAATACCGACTTGCCAAATGGGATATTATCTGTCGACCAAAGGACCAGGGGGGCCTTGGTATTGAGAATCTTGAAGTCAAGAACAGATGTCTTCTCAGTAAGTGGCTGTATAAGTTGTCAGTTGAGACGGAGGCAACGTGGGCGCAGATTTTACGTAGTAAATATCTGCAGTCCAAAACCTTGTCCCAGGTCACACTGAGACCAACTGATTCGCCGTTCTGGAAGGGGCTTATGAGAATCAAAGCTACCTTCTTTAACAGAACTAAGTTTATTGTCGGTAATGGAAACAATACTCGATTCTGGGAGGATACGTGGCTTGGGGACGCGCCTTTGGCAACCCAGTATCCGTCCCTATATCGTATTGTTCAGCGTCGTGAGCCTCTTGTTGCCACGGTTATGCAGTCCATTCCACTCAATATTCAGTTTAGGAAGGTGTTTGTGGGCGATCGATGGGAAGCATGGCTTCACTTGGTGCGTAGACTGATGGAGGTTCAGTTAACCCCTTAGTCCAATCAGTTGTGTTGGAAGCTTACTAGATCTAGGGAATTCACAGTTAAATCGATGTATATCGATATCATTAACTCTAGTGTTATTCCTAGTTCCAAACATGTTTGGAAAGTCAAAGTTCCTTTGAAGATTAAAGTTTTTATGTGGTTTGTCCAAAAAAAGTAATTTTAACAAAGGATAATTTGGTTAAGCGCAACTGGACAGGTTCTACTAGGTGTAGTTTCTGTGATCGGGACGAGACTATTAAGCACCTCTTTTTTGACTGCCCGTTGGCAAGAGTTTTGTGGCGCTCTCTGCAAATTGCCTTTAACATTACTCCTCCGACTTCGGTCAACACGTTATTCGGGACGTGGCTTGCTGGGATAGAGTCCGAAACAGCTATACACATTCGTGTAGGACTTTGTGCGTTGTTATGGGCAATTTGGAATTGCAGAAATGATTTGGCTTTTAACAGAACAACAACTATTCATTTTTTGCAGGTTTTATTCCGGGCTACTGCGCTGATCCGTATGTGGTCCTTACTCACTCCGACGGAGGCCAGGGAGCGTTTGGTTACTGGATCTGTCCGGTGGGAGATGGTAGCGCGGGATATCTTCAACCGGTTTGGATGGCGGTCATGTAATAGGATAGGCGATTAGTTTACCTATCTTCTCTTTTGCCAGCCGGTTGTGGCTTGTTGGGCATTTTGTATTGGCGTTGAGGCTCTATGTGAGCTAGCCGTTCTTTTTGTTTCCAGACTTTAAGACCTTGTTGAACCTTATTTATTTTTTTAATAAATGTGATCATATGCATCATTCTGATGCAGAGGCCGGGGAGTCCCCCCTTTTCGAGAAAAAAAAATGGTATCACAAGCTTTTGATCGCCAGACACATACTTGATTCGTGGAGAATTGCATGATAAACAAGGAAGCTCTATATATGCATCCCTTTCTCGGAGCTATCAACTCCAGTATCATGATGTCCTACGTATTCAAGTTTATCCATCGCACATGAGATTTTGGGGGAAACCAAATTTAGTTCACAAAGTCATAGTTTATGTACTCTAAGTTCACGGCGCGAGGAAGCAGCCTAGGAGCTGAAAGACCACAACGTGCATTGTCTGAGGCTTACGCATGTTTGCCGAGTCGCCGAACAATAGCCTCACCAACGTCAGCTCCTCTCTTCCATTACAAGCAAACTGCATCCAATTGCGAGTGCAAGATGAAGCCTGCAGATCGACGCCCAGGCCTCCACCATGCCATACCGTCATGATGCGTCTTCTCTGCGTACGCCAGCATTGCATGGCCACTGCTGTTCCGTATTTCTGAAGAAATGATTTAATTTTGAGTAATTTGTGGTCACTCAGATTTCACTTTTTCGTAGGGAAACTTTGATTTTTTTTTTGAGGGAAACTAACACTGCTGCCCCGCCTCGCCATCGCACGCCCTCCTGTCTCTTTGCGCCCTGAGCCCGCGCCCGGCTGCACACACGAGAAGACACGCACTAGCATTTGCGCGACCATCTGGTTTTTGACCGGTTTTTATTAAGTGGTCAATTCTTATTCTTCTTAATGAAAAGACAGAGCTCTAGCCAGTTGCTCGATTATAGATTGCTCAAAAATATTAAATATGCCAAAGTGTGATGGGTCGCCATGGTCATTGTAAGACTAGCTAGTCTAATTAACCATCATAACTTATCACATGAAAATGATGACTTACCAAGCCAACTCACTGGTGTCACAAACTTGTAATGCTCGCACACATATAGAGTGAGAGTTGATTCAAACAGCACCGGTTGCATGACAAAATAAAAAGCTCTATAACGTGGCCTGTATCTCTACATATATCTCTTCCTCTGATATATCACCTCAACGACTCCACCACTATCATGAAATCACTCACTTTCACTCGCTTCACTATTACTTCCTCCATTCCAAAATAGATGACTCAACTTTGTATAAGTGAGATTTTGGAGGAAACTGAATTTCAGTTCACAATACCTTAGTTTATGTAACTTTTCGTTCACGGTATGAGCAAAGCAAGCAAAAGGGATTCACCTTCCTCCGTGAACAACCTGCTCTAGTCGGCTTTGGGTATACACGGCTACAACGAAACTATTTTTAGAGGTCTACAATACTGATACCACGAGTGTCTTCTCCAACATTGCAATGAAATTGGACGAGATTATCAAGCATCACTGTTCGAAAAACAATGTTTAGTAGTGCCCTAAGATGAATTAAAACAAATCTTGTGCTGTAATTTCTGTCGGATGTCCTTGAAAAAGAAAATCTCTCGAACGTAATTTTTCACTACAAAAAGTGTCCGTGTGTTGCAATGGGTGAACACAAAAAATGTCATACAATTTATAGCCCCCAAATTAAACAATTTGAATTCAGTCGAATTAGATGAATATGGATGAGCAATTAAGAATAACTCATGCAAGAAAGCGAAAAACAACATCCCTTAAATCACTAAGGTCCCTGGGGTAAAAACGCCCAGGAGCGTGGGCCAAGCCTGCTCGCAGCTACTACTAGGCCGAGCTTACTCTACCACGGGGTCCTTGAGACTTGGGGGCCCGGGGCGGCCACCCCACTCAGCCCCATCAGGACCGGGCCTCATTAGTAGATAGACATAGATATATAATAGGTATAGATATAGCGATGCGGATTTCAAGTACCTAGGTATTGGCACATTGGATTAGGCAAAGAAAATTCTAATATATCAAAATGTTCATATCGGACTGGCATATCATAAATTTTGACATGTTTTGCAAAAAAGTGTTATGAAAAAGTAAAATGACCATATTTTTTGCACACGATGTCGAAAAAAACGTATAATATATCAAAATGTTCAGCACGAAAATCCGGTTCCGATTTCGACGGCCATAGGCCGTTTTGCAAATTCTTAGAATCCTCAAATTCTGAAAGGAAAAAAAGTTATGCTCAAATTTCAGTTTTTTTGAATTTTGGTTAAATCTGGTCAAATTGTGGTCAAACTATGGTCAAACGACTTATTCAAGGAATATTGGTGTTACTAAATAATTATTCAAGAATATTAGTGTTACTAAATAATTATTTCAGTTTTTTTGAATTTTGGTCAAATCTGGTCAAACTGTGGACAAACTACTTATTCAAGAAATATTAGTGTTACTAAATAATTATTGTTTTTTAAGTAATAGTTTCAAACTCAAACGGTGAAACATGTGACTTCATGCTCAAGCTAAACTCCTGAGGGTTAATAGGATTGACAGCTTACTACTATTGTTAGGAAAACAACAAGTGCAGACTTGAAAACTGGAGGGGAATAGGACTCGGAAGTCAAGTGTGCTCAGGCTGGAGTAGTGAGAGAATGGGTGACCGGCTAGGAAGTTAGACGATTTGGAATGAGTGCTCCACACTTGAGCAGTAATGATGGGTGATTAGAGATTAAATCGTCAAATAATTCAGAAATTTAAAAATAAAATAATTTTTTTCAAAAATAATCAAAAATAAAGTTCAAAAGAAAAAATGTTACCAACCGGGACTAAAGGTCCCCTAGCCCCCGACGCGGGCTCGTGCCACGTGGTGGGCCTTTTGTCCCGGGTCGTGTTGAATCGGGACTAAAGGTCAGTGCCGGTTGCAGAATCAGGACTAAAGGTCCTTAAGAACCGGGACTAAAGCCCGATTCTGCACTAATGTTGTCCTTTGTCAACATGGTCGCCTCGCAGCAGGCAACTCCGACGATGACTCCAACATGAATATTTGTTGGGTTATAATCAGGTCATGGTGACATGCATTTTGTATTTGCATGAACCTATACTGTGTCCAGTTTACCATGTTAGCTTGCTTTTTACGTAAAGGTATCACGATAACAACTTCCTCCGGATGGGAATATATGTCAGCAGGGGGATCTAGGACTTTGATTAGATTAGTGCAGAATGTGTTGTTTGTAATAAAAATATTTTTGGATTCGTTGTCAAATGAAGTTTCTGAACATATATTTTTTGTGGAGTATTATATATGTTTCGCTAGTTAATTTGAAAATCTAAGTTCTCATGCCAGACTTATATCCCCATCCGGAGAGAGTAGTACAATATGGAGAAACTTTGTGGTACATCGAACTACTGCCGCAAGTGCGTAGTACATGCATCGCTGGAACGAACTGAGCCAGGTTTAGGGCCAAAGGCAAACATGACTTCTGTCCAAGGGCATAGTTGTCCTAAAAATTTAATTGACCTTAGTTACTAATAATTTTGTTACACTTAATCCATATGTGGCATACGTGTGTTAATTGAAATAAACATGTCTTAACGGTTCATTCGTTGTCGGGAGATGAGTCCGTTGAGTCAGATCCTAGGTGTTTATAAAATAACATACACGGCCTTTAGATGTTCATTATGTAAGTAAGAAAAATTAGAATTAAAGATACGAGCCCTCGGCCAAAAAGTTTCATGCACGAGTCTGGGTGATTCATTGGTGAACCATCGACGACGAATATTTGGATTCTGGTCTCTATCAAAGCTAATGGTTTTAGTGTAGAATTTAATAGACTTCAGCGCTACACTTAGGAAATAGCATTGTTCGAACCAACAATAGTGTAGTTGTGCAACATTTTTGGAGGAGAGGAGTTGTAGAGTTCCCGTTGAATGATATGTTGATTTTGTAGCTCAGTCTGCGCAAAGGATGAATTGAAGCTATTCAAAGAAGTGAGGAACCAGGAGGGAATGAAGATTGGCAAACTGGTGATGGTTCAGAGATGGTATGTGTGCCATGCTTTGAGGCGTGACAATGTTGACGATGAGTGCAAGACTACATTCTCTAACCATGAGGACTCGTCACGTCAAAATGGTGAATCAACGAGGCAAACTCATCGGTATCACAAGATTTTTATGGGCTCACACATACAGAATGAGAGTTGATTTGAGGAGAACTAGTTGCATGAAAAGTTAAACAAAAACTCTATATATATCTTCCTCCAAGATAGCACCTTCACTACTACACCGGTTTCATGGTATCAATACCTTCACTAGTTTAGCTATCGGACATGAGATTTTGGAGGAAACTGAATTCCACTTCACCGTTCTTCATCTTACAGAACTATCGGTTCACAATATGAGGAAAACAAGAAGAGCAATTCCTCAATTGACTGCCGACAAAGGCACAACCCTTCGCGTTCGTCTTTGGTAATACACGGCTACAACGAACCTCTTGAGCCTAGTGTTCATCCACTGGACCGCATCACATCCCCTGTTTCTGGTGCAGCCCAATGGAATTCCATAATAAACATGTACTAGCACTAATAAATCAGGAACTTTAGATTTTTTTTATTCGGTAGACTAATTTTTTTTATTTCGGAGGAGATGGCTGAGATTTGGTTTTTGTAATAATTGAGATAAAATAGACAGAAATCTCCAATCAAACGGCTCAGATTTGCTTTGTAGAGTACAATCTCCCGTTTAGAAATCCAATCTCCCGTTTCCTCCAGCGAGTAATAAAATCTCCGATGGCCGTTGTTTCTCGCCCGCTCCGCTTCCGGTGGATGAGACCAGGCGGCGGCGGCGGCGGCGCGTCGCCGGGCTGCCGTGGCCCAGCCTTGGGTACGTCTCTTCTCCCCGTCCGTAGGACTCCAACCCTGCCGCTTTGCTCCTGAGTTCCCAGATCTTGCCATCTGTTTTTTCTTATTTCGATTTCTTGCGCCGTTTGTCGAGTGCTCCGTGGATGCGTGTGGGAGAATCAGAGGTGAAGCAGCTGCCGCTTTTGGCTTCCGAATCCCGCTCGTGGAGAACTGGCGACGGGGAGTGGAGAGCCCCTCGATTGAATCCCCCAATTTTTTTTTGGTGAAATTCGTTCACTATAGCCAATGTAGCCATTTACTGTCTGAATTACCCTCGAAAAAAAATATTACCCTCTGAATTTTGATAGTGCAGAGTATTGGCCACTAATTCCCCACTAATACTGTCCACTAGTACCAGCATATTTGGGCGTTTGTTTGTTTGGAGCGTATTGACGGTGCAGAGTATTGCCCACTAATACATCTGTAGCTAATTACTGTCTGCATTACTATAGGTATTCCCCACTAATTCAGAGAGTATTACCCTCTGAATTTTGACAGTGCAGAGTAATAATTTTCATATGTTTTTTTTTTGGAGAATACAATGTTGTTCTATAAGTACTCAAAATATGCTAGTAAAAACATTTTTCTTGATTCAGCGGTTGCATATTACTATTAGCAAGATTTCATGGGGTGTTCGACACCAGCCCATGCCTATTTACATCCGACTCCCTTCAGTTGTTGGGAATGTTTGAATAAAATGGATTCATCAAAGATACATTTAGGCATATGAATACAGATAACGATGCATTTTCTGAAGAAAAAACAGAAGTATCATGGTGCTATTTGTTGCAGCTGGATGTAAGTGCCTGAAATACAAGGTAGCTAATGTTCTTCAAACTATAATAGAAAATTTTCCTGATTCACTGCTTACATATCAAGGTAGCTATTGAAGGACTGTTTGACGCCAGTGGCCCAGACAATGTAGCTGTAGGAAACTTTTATTAGTTACTAACCATATGTATTACGTATTCACCTCTACCCCTTTTCTAGTGTAGAGAATGTATGACAAAAACAGGTTCAGAGATATAAATAAGCAAATAAATAGATATTCATATGCATTATGAAAAGAGGATACAGATGTGTCACAAAAAAAGAAAAGATACAGATGCATCATTGATGCTATTGTTCAGCTAAACATAGGTTCCTGAATACTATATTTACCATTAATTCTGAAGCTTCAAATGAAAACAGTATCATATTATCCATGTATTGCATAATCTTGCTTCATGCTACACTTATTTGTTAACAAGCAGGCACTATGGAAGTGAACTGATGAAGGAAGAGGGATCCGGAGGCGTGGGGATCTGCACTGCTCCATCAAGCATTTGTGTCACTTTAAGCATGGTTGGCCGCATAGTCGGCTCCTCCTGGAGGCACCAAAGGGCGACAGCCACGAATCGCTCTGCCTTTTTGATGTTGAAGTTTGCCTCATCGTCGCCTTCCACCAGCAAGTCGATCCTCCCACACCTGTAACAGTCGTTTGCCCAGTAAGTCAGTATCGCCTGCTCTTCATTGGCGATCTCTATCTCCACATTCCTCCTGCAGCACACAAGCTCCAGCAGGATCACTCCAAAGCTGTAAACATCGACTTTGGAAGTGATCCCTATGTTCTTGAACCACTCTGGGGCAACGTAACCTCGAGTACCCCGGATGCCGGTGTATGTTTGTGTCTGATTGGCTCGAAGAAGCTTCGCCAGGCCAAAGTCTGCAATCTTTGCCATGAAGTTGTCGTCGAGAAGGATGTTCTGTGGTTTTATGTCGCAGTGGATAATCTGTGTGCTGCACTCCTCGTGCAAGTAGAGCAGCCCTCGTGCCACTCCAAGTGCAACTTGCACACGGAGGCTCCAATGTGGCCGAGCATCACCAAAAAGGAACTCGTTCAGCGAGCCGTTGGTCATGAACTCATATACTAGCAGTCTGTCAGTTCCCTCATTGCAGAAACCAAGCAGCCTGACCAAGTTCTTGTGAAATGTCTGCCCAATGGTTTGCACTTCCACCATGAACTCCTTCTCAGTCTCTTGCTGGAGCTTTCCAATTTTCTTGACGGCGATGCTGGTCGCATGCTCATCTTGCAGCTGTCCTTTGTACACGGTACCAGAGGCACCGCTGCCAAGCACCTCACGGAAATCACTAGTTGCCTTCTCCAGCTCATTGTAAGTGAAAATCTTTGGGGGCAATATGGAACTACCTGACGATTGTGGTGACTTGAGTTTCTTCTTGGAGGTGATGGAGATACCGCAATAAGTGCCAAAGAACAGAATAGAGATAAGTAGAAGGTTTAGCAATACAGAACTCCCAAAAAACAATGAACTCCCAAGAATCCAGTACTTCTTGTCTTTTTTCCATTTGGTGGAGCTGCTGCTAAGCTGGGACTCTGAATTGTTGCTCTTCGGCACCTTCATAAGAACCGTCCTGTCTACATCTGCCGCCATATTCCCATTTGATAAAGGGAGCTTTTTCTTCCAGCAGGTATTTGTGCTTGCGCGGAAGACGGCTGTGGCACAGAAGCAATCAATCACACAGAGTGTCCGGCATTCAGTCTCATCTATGGGGCTGTATTCCTCATAGTCGGCTAGAGGCCAGTCAACACCATTGATGGGAGTCATCTCAAACTTGGCCGCCGCTGATGCCTCATCCAGGTCACAGCTTTGTGGTTCAAAGTTTGGCCTGCAACCTTTGTATTTTCTCTCCTCGTCGAAGAACTTGTAATGTTCTGGGCATTGGCATATTGTTGTTTGATTCTGGGTGCCATCGAAGCTGCAGTAACTGTTGAAACCACATGCCCCACTGCCAGCATTTGTTTCCCTTATCACCTGGCAGATGTTCTGGGGAATTGAGCTCACCACCGTCCATTTCAAGCCCCATACTATTACGGCATGTCTGCTCTTTGGGTAGACATATTGCCGAAATACACCGTCTGTGTCAAGTGTGGCACGATTGAAGAAATCACTCATTGAGACCCCCCCTGCTGAAGTCATATTGACCTGTGTCCCATTTGTCGTTGTGAAGTATATCCTTCCAGTTTCATTGAACACCAACTGTGAGCCGTTCCCAACTGTACCAGATGCCCAGTATGCATCGTACCGTTTTATGGTAGGCTCGGCTACTGGATAGAACACAAGATTACCATCAGATTGCACAGCTAGTAGAAACCGGCCGTTGGCGTAGTCCTTGGCGATGAGACGGCTTCTAAGTACCTTGTCCTGCCGACCCACAGGAAGCACTTGTGTGGGCAGGATGGTATCAGCTGGGACATCAAAAGTCTCCCACTTTGGTTTGCCATCTGCACCGACAAGCCTGAAGTTGCCTGTGTCGAGCAATCTGGCGTAGGCCGCACCAGGGGCCCCGGGACTCCAGACTTCATCGTCCGATGAGTTGCGAAGCGAGAGCAACCCAGCAGCCGTGAGATGCAGCACAGAGCTGGATGGCACTTGCACTGGTGTGTCTTGACTGCTCTTGGCGTACCAAGCGACAGTTTTTTCAGGGATCTTGTCGAACCAGACTGCAAGGAGGTACGAGGTGTTACCTTCCATTGGCAAGAAACCGAATGCGAAATCGCCGGAGGGCGAGAGCCATGAGCTGTTTGGCCCCTGGGGCGTCAAGTAGGAGCCCAGGGTGATGTTCACCTGTGCTTGAGCAGCAGATGAAACCCCCAGCAGCAGTAGCAAGAACTGGAGGAAGGGCCATGGGTGGTGAGGTGCCATTGCTTTTGCTTTGGTTGGTGCCCCTACTGATGAGAGCAAGCTTATGCCCCTTGGAGAATGGCACTTAACAGTGGCTAGTCATCACGCGTCTTCTTCGTGGAACAGTTTGGCGTCAGTACGGCATGGTGGAAAATAATGTCCATGAATTGGATTTTGTGTGGAACAGTCTATGAGGCTGGAATTGAATTGGTCAATTCCTCTCCCTATCAGTGACATTTTTGTTGTCATGCACAGAAAGGTATTCCTGCTGACTGTTAAACTTGAAGCAAGACAAAGCAGAAAAAAGGTATTCCGGAATGCTTTTTCCTCTGCTGCTAGTGTTCTGAGCTTTCTAGAACGATTGTTTCGTCTTTACCAAATTACAGTTAATATATATATTTTAAATGGAAAAGTGCCAATCTGCTTACAGAAATATTTGTGAACTGAGAAAACACTGAAATTTATTTGTCCCTCAATACAGAAGGTGTCTTCCGTCAGTCTGAACTGTAAATCCTAATAAAAGTTCCATCAATTCTGGTAATCGTCTCCTACTTACAGTATGATTTTTCCGTCAGTCTTGAAGCAAGACACAGCAGAAAAAAGGTATTCCTGAATGCTTTTTCCTCTACTGCTACTTTTCTGAGCTTTCTAGAATGATTGTTTTGTCTTTACCAAATTGCCATCAACACACGTTTAAAATGAAAAGTTCCAGTCTGGTTCCAGAAATATTTGTGCAGAGGAACTGAGAAAACACTGTCTGCAATTTATTTGTCCCTTGATACAGAAGGCGCCGTCAGTCTGAACTCTAAATCCTGATAAAAGTTTCACCAATTCTATTCTGGCTATCGTCTCCTACTTGTGTATCATGATTTTTCTTACTTACGCATCTCATGGCGTTCAAGAGTTTCAGTTGACTTGACTTGACTTGGCATGCCACAGCTGGTCACCGGCCAAACACTGTAATGAGGCCAGGAACAGTAGGCTAATGTCTACCACCAACAGGTCAGTGGCATTGAACTGCCCAGCTGTGACCACTGACATCGATTCCTTTTCTATGAGGGGAGGATGCATCTGACTGTGACGTGCTGCATCTTTTGGCATCGAGTCCTTTTCTAAGCTGTAATTGGTGTTTCCGTGAAGGCAGGGGCACAAGGATTGGACCCATTGGTCTACCTGAATAATGGAAATTATTGTTGGAAGTAACTGTCAACACGGTACACGGCTACGGATAGTGGAACATGGTAGACCACTCAATCCCCCTTGTCCACGCCTGAATTTCTGAAGAAAGGATTTGATTTTTAGTAATAATTTGTGGTTAGTCAGATTTCCCTTTTTTTAGGGAAACTCGGATTCATTTTTTGGGGGAAACTTGGATTTTGTGTGGAACAGTCTATGAGGCTGGGCTTGAATCGGTCAATTGCGGTTGCAAGCTTCTGGAGATGTATAGTTCATGCTCTGTTCCTCTGTCCTGCTGACTGTTATGTTACACTTAAAGCAAGACAAAGCAGAAGAAGAAAAAAGGTACTCCTGATTGCTATTTCCATCCTCTACCCTTGGCAGCCTGTTAAATCCTGCAGGCATGGAAATACGAGAAATTTGTTCAGATTTACAAAAACTGCAAGGTTGCTATTGTTCTGAGCTTGCTAGAATATAATTGTTTTTCCTTTACCGAATTACGTAAACATGCATTTTAAATGAAAAGTGCCAATCTAGTTCCACAAATATTTGTTTAGAGGAATTAAGAACATACTGAAATTTATTTATCCCTTGACAGTTGACACAGAAGAGCTCTGAATCCTGGAGAAAAGTTTACCTGCACTCTGGATCCTGGAGAATAGTTTACACAATTCTGGCTCTCATTTCATGCTACATAAAAAAATTACGATGTTTTATTGATGACGCATCTCATTGCATACAGGAGTTTGCATTGACTTGACTTGACTTGGCATGTCACAGGTGGTCACCGGTCGAGCGCTTTAGGAGGAACAGGAAGAACAGTAGGCTGATGTCTGGCTGTTCTTCGGTATCCCACTAGAAAATTTGAACAGCAGCAGATTAGCGACAATGGACTATGGCCAGTGGGATCACCGCCAGAGGCGCGTCGAGTCCTTTTCTATGACAGGGAGGATGGCTGTGGCTGTGACGTGTTTACAATGCATTGGCGCTTCCGTGAAGGCAGGGGCACAAGGACTCGACCCCATTGGTCTACCGGAATAATGGGGTAGTAACTGTCAACACGGCCACGGTTAGTAGGGCACTGTAGAGTGTAGACCACTCAAATCCGGTGCTCCAAGTTTGAGTTTTTGAAAAATGGATTTAAATTGAACTGTAAAAAATGTTTTATATTTAGTTATAGAGGTAGTAGATAACAGGTGTGTAAACAGTACTCCCTTCTTTCTTAGATACAAGTCTTTCTAGAGATATGCGGAACATAATGACTGAATCTATATATACTCTAAACTACGTCTATATACATTCATATGTAGTCCATATTGGAATTTCTAAAAAAGACTTATATATATATATGAACAGAGGGAGTATGTTAGATTCGTGATTCTTCTTCATCGACGGCGGTTGCTGTTCTGGTGCGTTGGTCTTATGAGGCCTTGGCACGATAACTTCTCGACTGTCTACTATAACAAGTTGTGTGCCCGACTCCGATGAGGGAGAGGTGCTGACGGCAGCGTGCTTTCGGCTTGGTTTGGTGCTTGTAGTCGTCGCTAGATGGTCTACAAATTGGATGTAATTTTTATTATTTTTTATGTTCGTTGTACTGTTGTACTGCCACGATTGAAGATGAATGTATAGAAAGTTTGTGCTTTTTCACTTAACTAGAAAAAAAATAGGAAATAAAAAAAATTCAAAAACTTCAAAAAAGAGAATAAAAGAACCGAAAACGCATTTTGTGCCTTTTCACTTTTCGGCCGTGAAGCACGACTTTGTTTTCACTTTTTACGAAACACACCTGTGCTTTTTCACGTTTCAGGAAACAAAGTTGTGCTTGAGCGAAGCACAACTATGCTTTTCAGTTTTGTCAGAAGCACAGTACTTCACCAAGAAGTACAAATAGGGGAAAACACCGTGTACTTCACGAGAGAAAAACACCGTTTAAAAACAAAACTAGGGGAAAACTATGCACAATTTGAAAATCCAAAAAACACGTGCAAAAAATAAAACACATGCTCTTGTGTGTGAGTCCAGCATGCAACATGTGGGGGCGCTGGGACGCACCACGTCGCGCGCTGGCAGCCTGGCACGCTCCTTGTGGTGTGCGTTACAGTTCCACCGTAAGGGGTATCCGTCAATTAGTTGCTCTCCACCTGACTTGGTACGATAAATCTAGCACCAAAGTGCAACTCGAGTGACAAGCTGTAATAGGCCGACCCATTAGCCTCCACCCTCTTCCTGTTCCGTGATGTTTCCCAAAGCTTCTGGCCGTTTTTTCTTTTCTCGTATTGTGTTTTTGCCGGGTTCATTTACTCATTTTTTGTGCTAAAAAATCAGTATTTTTTAATTATTTTGCATTTTCCCCAATTTGTATCATTTTTAAATTCATGAATATTTTAAACTTTTGCAGGCTAGATGAAATGTTGTTCACAAATTTGAAAAATGTTCAGAAAATTCGGACAAAAAATTTGAAAACGAAATTTGCAAAATAGATAAAAGTGCAGGAATTCTGAAAAGTTCAGGAATTTGAATTTTTTTTTTTGCAATTTTTTAAAAAGAGCACACATTTAGAAAAAAGGAAAAAAAGGATAGGGGAAAATAAAAATAAAAAGGAAACGAAAAAATAAGTGTTTTAGAGGAAAATCACCATGACTAAGGTCCACGGCTGTTCTGCGGCCGTCGGATGCCACACGGGCGAACGTGCGCGGTGCAAAGCTGCAGCGTTTCTTGTAGCTGCAACCTCTTATCCCACCCTGAGCCTGTGGCTCCCCGCGTCCGTCCCCATGTCATCCCCGGCGTGCCGTCCCGGCCTCCCGGCGCCTCGCCGGCAGGCGACGCTCCTCCCCCGCCCAGCCGCTCCGCCGTCCGTCTCGAAGCGGGCTGTTCATCGGACGAGACCTGCTCACTCCACCTTCCAGTTCTCCTCCTCTCCTGGCCGCCGCCGTCGTACTTGGGCCATCTCTTCTTGCCACGGTAAGCATCTCTAGCTTGCTTCGATGGATTGTTGCTCTTATTCTGCGAGGAAAATAGCAGATTGTTTGATCCGTGCGTAGGACCTGTTCATGTTGAGGTCAACGGCTGTGAAGTTTCTGTAAGATGTGATTATTGATACGGCCAGTAGGATTTAGAAGCAGAATGTGGTTTGTCTGAATGTTGAAAAATACAGAACTGTAACTGGTATTTTAGTGAAAGTTGTTTGCTTGGCTTACTATATTTTTTTTACCATGGGAAGATGTTAGTTTCGGCTGCAATTATTTTCTTCCTAGGACTATACATTCGTTTCCAGATGGCCATGCATATTTTAGTGGATAGTATGCACTGCAAGATCGTTTCCATTGGATATCACTTCATACCTGCTGAACATGTTTTGGAAACTAAGTTTAGTTTTCTTAATTCTACTGATTTGACAATATTTCAAATGGTACTGACCTTGGCTTCGTTCTTTTACTACTTTTTTACAGGTGGTATGGTAGAAAGAAGGAGACTACTGTTGATTCCTGCAATTAGTCTCACCATTGGATCCCTTCAGTACAGTCTGGAGAAGGGAGCAGCTAAAGCTGAATTTACTGACAGTGAGTTTTCAATCAATATCCCCCATCTGAAAACAGACGGGTTTTTCTCTACTATAACACATCCTTTGAAGTTTCAACCTGTATTTGTAAACCTCATAGGTATCAGGTATCATCAATGCTTGTTTACTGAAATCTGCTACAAAATGACATTGTAGAAGAGACACTACTTGTTAGACTAAAAATAATTTTACCAGGACTTGCGGGTTGGAGAGGGCCCATCCCCAAAGAAGGGAGAGACAGTAGTGGTGAGTAGCAAGCATCGCATTTGCATTGGATTCTAGCTCATTTTGCATGTATGTTCTTCAGCTTTATTTGTTGAGGTGTGCAACCACGATGTTGACTTGGGTTTGTGAATGCACATCAGATTGATTGGGATGGGTACACAATTGGATACTACGGTCGCATTTTTGAAGCTCGAAACAAGACCAAAGGTGGTTCTTTCGAGGTACAAATGCTGCCTGAAGATGAACAAAAAAAGAAGAAGATTCTCAGCTTCCTTGGCATATATATATTTGTTGAAGTATAAACTGAGTTATTCCTTCAGTTCTATCAATTCTCCTGTTTTGCATTTCCATGTAGGGTGGTGATAAAGAATTCTTCAAGTTTAAGGTTGGATCAGGAGAGGTGATTTACTAATTACACAAGTACTACTCACATACGCCTCTGGTTTCCTAATAGTACCATTTTTGGATGTCGGCATGATCTCCAAACTACAACTTTGACAAATAATTTCTATAATAATATATTTGTAAATACCATAAAATTATATATTAGGAAATTTTGTATGTATCCAATCTAAACACTTCAAAATATATTTTCAGTCACTATTTTGAAATTAACTTTTTCTACGAGACTACGAGCAAAACAACAGCTTCTCTAGAACTCTGGTGATAGTTCGCTTACACTTAATTACATTTAGAGGTTTCGTTCCATTGTGTATTCTGAAGCTATTACTTGTTACTTGCTGACAAGTAGCATTCTTAATAACATCAATTAGGTAATACCAGCCTTTGAGGAGGCTATGACAGGCATGCGTCCCGGTGGAGTTAGAAGGTCAGTCCCACATTTCCGTAACCACAGTTTCTAAATGTTTTAACACAACTTTTAACCTTATTACTGATGCCCACACCCTTCAGGATAATAGTACCACCGGATATTGGATACCCAGATAATGACTTGAACAAGTTAGGCCCAAAACCGACAACATTTTCGGTAATATATTTCCCTGAATTTAGAAGTTTTTCTATATTTTTGATGATTATATAACAAAAGCACCATATTTTTCTTACAGGGACAAAGAGCTCTAGATTTCGTTCTAAGGAATCAAGGACTAATAGATAAAACCCTCCTGTTTGACATTGAGCTTATCAGAATAATTCCGAGTCAATAGTATATGAGGTTCCTCCCTTTCCCCAAAGTGAACCTTACTTGTCATTTTGTCTTGTTCAACTGAATAAAATGTTAGGAACTTGGGGCCTTGGGCTATTGCAGGGTAATTTCGATGACCATTGGGAGGAAAGAAGCATACTGTTTGAGCATGGAATCAAATCCTTTGATGACCATCCGATATGTAAATGTATATACTATATACTTGAGTATCAACAAAAAACATTGATACCGCACACCCATTTTATTATTACTGAGAAATACTAAGAAGAATTTTAAAGTGCAACCAGATAGATCCTATATATTCTTGAACTAGACAACTTTTTCACACACTCCCTAGATTGGGTTATTAGATAAATACTTACAGCACACAACTTACACCACACGAAAAATTATGTAATATTCGAAAAAGGATGCAGCATTTCCTTCCTTTTTTTGTACACTACCTAGATTAATGTTAAAGCCTATATCTTAGGGATTGAGAGGAAACCACATATCCATAATACACTCAAGAGAGAACATGTGCAACCAACAGCATATGCTTCAATAGTTTTGCTGTTAATTTTTCACCATGTCTAGGAGCTGAAAGCCTCAGCCTCAGTGGTCTGACCTTAATCTGTAATCAAATTTGACTGGACATTGTCTCAAATTGTGTTTATTTTGAATTATAATTTCATGAATCAAGCATATAGAGTGGATTTTCCCTGATATTGTCTTCAGTGTTTATTTTTTTATCTACCAAATTAAAGCAGCAACTAGAGAGCAAAACTTATCTCATAGTCATTTGTTCTTCTGTGTTTGATTATGTTTTATCTTATTCCCCTCGTGTGTGTGTGTGTGTGTGTATGTCTTACGCTCGAATCAGAAGATACATTTTTCCAAAATTTGTGTGCGAAATAATGTTGTCTCATGGAACGTTGTTGCAGAATTTCTGTGTTCGAACCAAATCATTTTACTCTGTCAACGGGAGGACTGGATTTCTAGATATCAAATTTCGCCGGCAACCAACATTTGATCCTTTGTGCTGAATTTTTAGTTTTCCCACTTTAAATTTTCTTCTAGATAGAATGCATGATAGATGGGTGATATTAGGTTTGGCCTTCTCTAGCTTTAATGATTTTGATTTGGAGCTTCCAAACCTTGTGTCATTTGATCTAAGGTCGTTTTCATTCTAGGTCACTCTTTGTGCCAACCTGTGAAGTTTTTGCTTGTTGTGTTTATACTCAGTCACACATTTGTTCATGTTTGGGCCCCTCACTCACTAAATTTCTATGAATGCGATTTTTAGTAACTCCTTGTATTGATTTCGCTTTAGAACATTACATTCGTCAATGAACAGAAAACACTACAATACCATGATGCACATGTGTACCCAAGATAGAATTAGCCTGGCGTGTTTGTCACACCCCATGACTCGTGCACATTACTATTCTTATTTGAATATGTGGTTTAAACAACATATATCATATACCTAGATATATACCACTATTTTTGTGGTGCCTGCACAACTAGCTATATTTGTATTGTAAGAACATGGCTTTCTTTTGACACTGAATACCATGGAAGCACACAAAAGACTTGGTGGGGTTAGGAAGCACCAGGAAACTTCGCAGTGTGGCTTGAGTTCTCATGGGTAGGGGGCATTTGATTTATTGTTTGTATTCTCTTGAGATGGGCGACCACACTTTTGACCTTCCCTGGCTTAAATATTTTTTTGTTATAGCTTTGGAACCTTTTTCACTTGGTCCACATACTCATAAGTAGGTGATCCTTTTGCCTGAGTGGTGAAGTTGTTAATTGTTTTCTTAATTTTATGCTAATTCGCACATTTGTTCACACTTGATTTCACGCTTTCAATTTTAATACATGTGTTTTTATACACATAGCAAATAACTTTCCAGGAACTCCTCTTACTGATAGGGCCGGCCCATAGGCCAGGCAAAAGGGGCGACCGCCCCGGGCCCCAAAAGGGGAGGGGCCCAACTAAAACTTACATTAGTAAAATCTATTCAAGTAAACATTACATCGAAAGATTATAAAATTGATAAAATAGAGCCTCAATTTGCAGAAGTATAAGTTCACATCACATACTGGAAAGTTATACCACGCTTAGGCAAACCAATCTGACTGGCAGAGTTGAGTTCAAATACATTAGTATCTCTTTACGATACATGTTTTAGTATCATAATGAAAATTATGATATCTGAATTTCAGTGTTTAAACCAATACATAATTTTAATTCGATAAACGTGTAGGCATCTCATTTGCACCAAACCAAACCAAGTGAATCTGGATGAGCATGTTAGGTAATTGAATCATGTGTAAAAGTATAATTAACAACATTTTTGTTACTTCGAATTACTAAACAGAACATGCAAGCCACATTTGCTATGCCCTAGAAGTTTTCATGAATATGACTGCCTAATATACACTAGAAATCGCTATGCAAATATTTATTAGTGTGTCTGTAATTTATAAATATCTATCATAATATTCAATATAATATTAAAAGATATATGAACACACGCATGTATATGCAAAATGTGCATACACTACATCGTTTATGCAGTATTAGAAAAATAAATATGAAAAATTGTCTTAGCAATAAAGAAAAGTTTTGGTTCATCATAAATTTTTCATTTTGTAAAATTAAAATTTTTAATTATATACATTACAGATGCGTACCAATTAATAATATAAATTTTATTTGAAAACATTTTATGTGGCTAAGTAATTAAAAATATATTAATTACAACTGTAATATGGTATACTTAGTTTAAAATAAGTATAAAAGTTTAATATGAAAAAAAGATTTACATTGCCCCGGGCCCAAAAATACATTGTACCGGCTCTGCCTACTGACTCACTGAGAGCTACACCACTGAACATAAGCACAACACTCCAGTACCACAATGACCATGTTCTACTCAAGATACATCAGCCTGTCCTATTTATGAGTCAAGCACATTACTCTTCTAATTTAAAGGCGAAGCCTACATTGTATGTTGCATATCAATATATATGCCACACTTTTTTCAATGGTGCTAGCGCAATACTCTATGCTTGTTACTCCTACAAGATGAACAAGGCCTTGGTATTCTATCGAAGCATACTATGGGGTTGGGAAGCATCAGGAAAAGTCGCAGCACATCGGCTATTTTTGTAGCTAGGAACTACTTGATGACTTACCCACTGTTCACCTTTCAAACTCCCATGTCATATTATGTTTCCACAAAATGTTATCTCCACATCTTGTAGGGGTGAGATGGGGGGTGGATTTCTTTCTGAATTGTGGCCCTTTCTATTTGGTTCATCTGATTGAAATTGTGGCAAAGCTGTCACAGGTTCGCAAGCAGAGATTCAGCGGGCAGCCTATGTCAGCTTTTTTTATAGATGAAACAGTGCGACTTTATTCTATAGTATCAAAGTTTACAGGGATACACACATATTCTGGAGGGGAATTTAGCCAAACGTATCATCCCACGTGAAGGGAGAACGCATTATTGCTAATCTATGTGCTTCCCTGTTGCTGTTGCAATGCTTGTGGTGGAAGTTGCATGACCCAAAAGAGTTACTCCTTTCCTTGATGTCATGCAGAACCATGTAGTGACCTCCGAAGTTCCTTGGCAACTCAAGTTCCCGGATGACTTTCAGGCGTCTGATGATATGGGTATCTTATAAAGGCCTAGGTCCTCTGCCAAAGAAACAGCTTCCCGGCATCTGATAACCTCTAGTAGTTTAGGGTGCGTGATCTCGGCATACTTTACGTTGATGCTCCTTGGAACGTGCCATGCTCATCATGACAAACGACCCTTACCGCCCCTTGGTTTATCATCTTTGCCAGTACTCCATCGACGTTTGCTTTCATGAACACCTGTGGCGGAGGAATCCATCACGGTGTTGCCCGGTGTCTGATCGGCCTTGGCCCCTGCATAGCCATTCCGAGTGTGGTAATCTGTTCAATGTATCTGGTTATGAATTTGTGGTTCAAGAGTGGAGGCTGGTATTCATTCTCATGTATAATGCGCCTCCGAGCCTACCAAATAGCCCATAGAGTAACTAGGATTTCGATGAACTTGTCACTCTCAGCGTCTCACTCAACCCGGAGAGCCATAACTTTGCATCTGGTGTTGTATCTCCATAGATCGGCAATGAAGAGTCATCATCTCTCAATGCCCAAACACTTGTCACCATGTTGCAGTTGAGGAGTGAATGACTCCAAGTATCATTAGCAACATTACAGATTGTATAGGCAGGAGATGGCTTCATATTTTGGTGAGGTCACACCTCGTCCGTCGACAGAGAAGACCGAGAGAGTCTCCATGCGAACATGGTTATTTGCGGCTGAACCTTCCTTTTCCAAAGACGCTTCCACCCCCTCTCCCGTAGCTCAACGTTTGTGTTTTCCATTTCACCATTAATCCAAGCTTCGTGCTGAATTTTTGTGTCAACGAGCAACTTGTAACATGATCGGACAGTGAAAAGGAGCCTGTCTTCTCATAGTGCCAAGCCCAATGATCTCCACAGTTTGAGTGACACAAACGAATCTGATGAATGATGTTCGTGTCCATTGGAAGGAGGTGTGTCTGTAGGTCTGCCTCAACCAATTCTCTCATTGCCGTGCACATGAGATCACACACCTTCTCAGGTGGATTAGCAGATATTGCACATACTGTCTTGAGCTTAAAGTCTCATGTTAACCAGTTGTCTGCCCAAATACTAGTGCTCCTCCCATCTTCTATCCTTTAAACCATGCCAAGTTTCAAAATTTCTTTCCCTTTGCAGGTCGCAGGATAAACCTGTGAGGGCTTGTTTCCAAGGTTAGCCGATAGTAAATGCGACGAGGGAAAACAAACAGCCTTCAGTAATCAAGCACTAACAACTTCAGTCTTCACTTTAATTGGCTAAGTACCTAAATTGACCAAACCACCCGTCGCTCAAGTCGCCTCTAGGGGGGCAGCTCGAGCGAACCCTAGCCGCCGCCGCTCCCTTCCCCCTGCTTCCCCATCGCCGTTGGAGTAGGCCGGCGAGCAAAGCTCGCCCGACAGATAGAGAACGGCTGGCTCTCCTCCTACCCTTGCGTGGGAGGCTTTGGCAAAGGTGCAGCGGTGCCCTTGGCGCCCGGCGTGGCGGCGGAGATGGAACACTGGGCGACGAAGGGCAGCGTGGGGGCAGGCCATGGTGGCTGGTGGCAGCGGATCTGGGGTTCCCCGCCCAGATCGGTTTCCCTCCGGCGGTGGTCTTAGGATTCTTGTAGTGCCGAGATGTTGTACTGCTTGATGTCGGCCCTCATTGATCTGGGCGTTGATGATTTCCGGAAGGCTCCGCCGGAGGTCTCCTTGGGTGCTTGACACCTGTATATTGCAGGATCATATGGGATTCGGTCATGTGCGCCCCTATTTCAGCCTGTGTAGCTTCAGGAGCACATGATGCGAAGCTTCGTTGTCTGTTGACATTATGGGATATGACGGTATTTCGATTTTCATGGTGACGACAGTGATGGAGAACTTCATGGTGGCTGAGGTCTGAGGCCTAGTAATGGAGGATCAAGTCTTAGAGGTGATGAGGACTCTGCTTGGTGATTCGTGACTCGTAGCAGCGGCATCGGCAAGTGGGGGCGGCAACACATAAGGAGTATATAGTCTTAGCTTTCAGAGTGTAAACCCAAGGCCTGACCTTAATTGGTTGTGTCTGGTAGTGTCCTTGTTGAAGGCATTGAGAGTGCGGATTTTCTTCAGGAAGAAAACCTAAGATCTATGATGAGGCGACGATGTCGCTTGTGTACCGTTTGCTTCTTGGATGCGTCGCTTTTGGACAATTTGGACTTTGGATGTTGTCTTGCTGGTGTTTCGTGCTGTAGTTACAAGGAATTGATCACTGTAATTCCATGTTCCGGAACCCCAATCCGCATGTGTATTTAGGCATCATCATCGTGTCCCATGAAAACCATGCAGTTTTACGTTTGCCTTCCTTCCCAACCAAACTTTTCGCACTATAGCTTTATACTTTGGCACGATCCTTTTGGTAGCTTGAACATAGACATCAGATGTGTTGGTACAGCCTAGATCACTGATTTTATGAGCACCTCCTTACCACTACCTGCAAGCATCTTCTCCATTTACCCCTGCAATCTCTTCCACATGGGCTCCTTGATATAACTGAAGATGCCATTTTTCTCATGACCCATGTCAGATGGTAGGCCCAGACATCTGCCGTTTAGACTCTTCATTTGTATATTCAGAACACCCTTGATCATATCTCTAACCATGGAGGCGCATCCTTTCCCAAAATAAATCGAATACTTCTGGTTATTTATGTTTGTCTAGAAGCTTGGCAATACTGATGAAGTACATCACGCAATGCCTATGTCTGCTTTAAGTAGCCCCGCGATTACATGCCCCGTGGCCCATTGCTCATAATGCAGTTGTTATGGGAGGCATTTGTGTTTACTTTGTCCCAAGATGGGTAGGCCATGTTTGTCACTTTTTTCCTCTTATATATACTTTTGTTCATCTATCTTTGCCTCTTAAAAATTGCCCATCCAATATTTCAACAACATTTGAATGCAGTCACATTTCTTTATAGTTGGGCATCTCTCGAACATTTGTTTTTCTATTTTAATGAGCAAGTATAGTTGTGTGACCTGCATATTTGTGTGGTTAGATTTGGTATACTACATAGTTGTCTCTACGTATTTTACGGTGAGTTATTATTTGATTTACTTTATGTACTACCTTACTACAGGTATATGAGATAACGGGATGACGACTTTGGCGACGCCCCCGTCGCCTTGGCGGCGCCGCCGCCATCGCCGTCCTCGCTCCTGGCCTCGCCCCATCGCCAGCCTGCTGCCTCTCCTTGCCCGCACCTCCGCCGTCGCCTCCGCCCCCCGCTGGTCTCTGGGCCGATCTCACGGAGGAGGCCGCGCGCTGAGCCGCCCGTCGCTGCCGCGACCGCCTTCCTCCTCGCCCCGGGCCGATCGCCTCTGCCCGTCCTGGCGCGCCGACTCTGGGGTGGGAGTCCGCCCCAGCTGGGTCGGGCGGCGTCTAATGGCCCCGGCGGCGGCCGTCGCCTCCGCCAAAGCGCCTCCTTGGGGCCTCGGGCCTTCCCGGCGGCGTCGTCTTTGGTGGTGGGAGTCTCGGCCAGCGCTCACATGGGCGGCGCTTCGCCTCTGGCGGTCCCTGCTCCGCCGCCCGCCGCCCCGCTCCGGCGGTTCGTCGCCGGCGGCGGCGCTTGCTCTCCTCGGCATCGTGTCCCATCGGGCCCCTTTCCGCCCTTTCATCTCTGCCTTCGGGGCGGCCCCTTCCCCGTCCCCGGCCAGCCGTCGCGCTGCCCCGCCCACCGCCTCCCGGCACCGGCGGCGACCTCCGCGGCGGCGCCTGGGGAAACCCTGGTGCCCCGGCTGGTTGCCCCGGGCCGGTCGTTTCGGGCTGCCCTGCTCCTGGGCCGGCCTGGGATCCATGATGGTGGGTCTTTCCTTGGGCTCTCGGGTGTTGGGCCCCTAGGAGGGAGGCGGGCTGCCTGCCACTCCGTGGGCCGGCCATCTGGCCCCACCGCTCTCACTCAGGCCCAGCCTCGCCCCCCGGTGAGGCCTGGCCCGCCCCGACGCACGATCTGGCCACCGATAGGGTTTCCCAGAGCCTCTTGTGCCCTGCCCGTCGCCCCCAACCTGCCGCACCTCCAGCCGCCCCCTTCCCTCCCTCCGACCGGCGCCCCACCTCGCCTCCCCCTCCGTTGCCGGCCATGCCCCGGTAGTGGGGAGATGCGGACCATCAGCCTAAGCGCCGGGCGGAGGACCGCCGTGATCCCCCGCGCTCCTCCCCCGACGGCCTCCGGCGGGAGGCAGACCTCCGCAGCCAGCTCTCCTCCCGCCCAGCCCGCCACTCGCTGGCGCATGATTCCAGGGACCCTCGGCGCTTCTCTCCCCGCCCTGCTCGCCGTTCCCCGCCTCCGGCCGATCGCTCCCGCTCGCCGGCCCGTCGGGACCCTCCCCGCGGGGGCTCCCGAGACCGTGCAGCTTCTCCGGGCCGCCGCTTCCCTGCTCGTGGATGGTCCCCGACCAGGCGCTTCCCTGTCCGCGAGGGCCAGGACTACCGCTGGTCCTCCCTCCCGCGCCCGGCGCCCCCGCCTCCGACTCCACCGCTCCGGACAATTGCCGCTACCAGCCCCCGCGCGCCCAAGCTGCCTTCCCGCCCTCCAACGGTGGCAACGGGAACCGTGGGCGCCCGGGCGCTAAGAAGAAGAAGAAGAAGAAGTGGCCACCTCGCCCCCCTCCGGCCGCTCTCTCCACCGCCATGGTGGCTCCGACCTCAGGTACCGTCGCCGCCGCCAAGGGACCCCCGTGCTTCAACTGCGGCGTGCCTGGCCACTTCCAGGTGGCATGTCCCAACCCTCCGACCTGCTACCTCTGCAAGGAGGCTGGGCACCCCGCGGTTCTCTGTCCGGAGCGCCTGGTCACCGAGGAGATCATGATGTACGACCACGGCATCGAGGACATGGGCTTCTTCCACATCGAGGTGCCGGAGCTGCCGCCCCCCTCCCCCTCGCTCCTGGCCCTTGTGATGGTCGTGGGTGAGGGCGTCGCCACTCCGGCTCTGGTCGAGGCTGAGCTCAACCACCTCTGCAGATGCAAGTGGGATTGGCAGGTGACCTCCACCGCGCCTAACGCCTTCTCGGCAATCTTCCCCGACGCCATGAGCATGGGCTTCTGCACTCGCAGCGACAACATCACCTTGGACCTCAACGGTATTGTGGTGAACATCTCCGAGCCGAGGTGGGATCCCAAGGCCATGGCGGTCCTGGACACGGCTTGGCTCCTCATCGCCGGCCTCCCTGATGTGGCCCGGTCTGAGAGGGTGATTCGCAGTATGTCCAAGATCCTGGGCAAGGTGGTGGTGGTCGATGAGCTCTCTCTGCGCAAGGAGGAGGAGGTCCGGGTCAAGGTGAAGTGCCTCGACGCCTCCAAGCTGCACACCACGCTCCGAGTCTTCTTCAACGACGATGGCTACGACCTCACCATCTGCCTCGAGCCGCCGAACCATATCGGCCGCCCCCGCCTCTCCGCCGACAGCCTTCAGGGGGGCGGGCCCGGGGATGCCGGTGGCTCCCACCACCGCCGCCCCCGCCACTCCCGCTTCGACGACCAGGAGGAGGATGAGGACCTCTCGGAGCGCTCCCGTTCCCCGTCACATGAGCCGGCCGACCCCCCCTTGGGCCGCGGCGGTTCTGGTTAGGGCCGCACCCGGGTCTCTACTGCTGACCTCGCAGTGGCCCTCCAGCTGGCTGCTCCCCCCGTGGGGCCCTCTCCCACTGCCTCGGAGTCTGCCAGTGACATCTCGAGTGTGGGCCTGCTCGTCGCCCCCCCTCACCCCGCTCTCTGTCCGCCGACTCTGTTTAGTGCCCCTCTCCGGTGGGACCGGAGCCTCCGCCCCCCCAGTGTCGACCCCTCCGGTCCTTACGGGTGGGGACTGCGGCACCACCCCCCTCGGAGAGCCCCTCCGGTCCCCCCGCCCGCAGGGGAAGCGTCGGGCGACACCCTGGAGCCTGTCCCCCCGCTCTCCCCGCTGGTGGCTTCTGCTGCCCACCCCACCTCCCCGGCCTCCCCGGCTGCGGTGGTGGCCTTGGTCGTCTCTTCGCCAGGCTCCGCGGTTCCTCCTCCGACAGTGGCGTACGCCAGGCGGGCACGCTCCTCCTCGACGCCGGTGACTGCGTCCCGCCGCAGCGCCCGCCTCGATGCGGCCCGCCCGGCTGACGCGTCGGTCCCGTCCATCACCGAGCGGGCGGAGATCCAGGCGGCTGCCCAGAACCTCGAGTCACGTGTGGATCCCGCCCTCCCCAGTTCTTCCAGTTGTTCCTTTTCTGCTCTTGAGGCCGTCCCTCTTCGACACCTGGCCAAGGTGGCCACTGACTCGGCCATTGTCTTCAGGGGGGAAGTGGGTCCCCCCTTAGATCAGATCGCGGCCATTAGGGCTCGCGAGATTCTGGATGGCAAATTGGCTGAGACTCGTGCTCGCCTCCGTAGGGCCCCCGAGGAACAGCCTACCCCTGCTGTTCAGCCACCTTCGGTGGTCAACGGGGCCATTCGTGGGCGCACTCGCTCCCGCACCACCGCTCTCCGCGCAAAGCGCCTCCCGTGTTCTGGGGTCAAGCAGCCCCCGATGGGGGTTTAGATGCGGGCCCTTTTTTGGAACATTCGCGGCTTCGGTCATGATGGCCGGCGCCGCCAGCTCGTCGAGTATGTGCGCGACGAGTACATTGACATTATTGCGATCCAGGAAACCATGCGCACTGAATTCTCCCTTCATGAGCTTGACTGCCTTAGCTCCCACCTTTTCGCCTGGCACTGGCTCCCTTCTAGTGGGAACTCAGGCCACTCCGGTGGCATCCTCTTAGGGGTTAAGGATGCCACCTTCGAGGTGGGCGGCATGGACCGGGGTGAATTCTTCGTTAGCATGGAGGTCTTTGAGCGGGCCCTGAACTTCAAGTGGGAGGTCGTGATTGTCTATGGTCCAGCGGATCACCGACGGTCCCCGGCCTTCCTCGCGGAGCTGCACCAAAAGATCTCCGCCTCCCCCCTCCCAGTGGTGGTGGGCGGAGATTTTAACCTCATCCGTTCGCCGGATGAGAAGAATAATGATAGGATTAACCTCCCCCAGATGCAGTTGTTCAACGACTGGATCGCGGAGCTCGGCCTCCGTGAAATCGAGAGAACGGGGGCGAGATTTACCTGGACTAACCGCCAGGATGTCCCGACACGATCCGTTCTGGATCGTGTCCTAGTTTCCCCGGAGTGGGAATTGAGGTGCCCCTTGACCTCGCTGCGGGAGATCACCCGCATTGGGTCGGATCACGTCCCTCTTCTCCTCTCCTCCGCGGATGAGCGTCCCACCTGCCCGCCGCGGTTTAGGTTTGAGTCCTTTTGGCTCAACCAAGCCGGCTTTCGAGAAGCGGTTTCGGCTCGTTGGGAGCTTGCCCGCGCCTCCCCTCATCGCTCCATGTCCGCCGTCGACTCTTGGCACTTCTGCGCCAAGCTTGCCCACCAATTCATGAAGGGTTGGGGGGCCAATCTTGGCCGGGACCTCCGCGAGCGTAAAAAGTCTCTCCTGCTGGCCATTCAAGCCCTGGACGCCCGGGCCGATTCCTCTGGGCTCTCTCCTGATGAGTGGATGCTGAGATATTATCTTGAGGATCAGCTTTCCACCATCTACACCGACGAGGAGGCTTATTGGCGGGTACGCGGTACCCAGCGGTGGGTGCTCCGCGGCGATGCGAACACTGCCTATTTCCAGGCAATTGCGAATGGCCGCCGCCGTAGAAACTCCATCCACTGCTTGTGGGAGGATGACGCCCCCCTTGTCCGTCCCGCGGCCATTCGGGCTCATGTGGACGGCTTCTACAAAGCCCTCTTTACCCCCACCCCTCGGGGTGGGGCTAGTCTCGCCCCCGATACTTGGACGGGGGCCTAGCTGGTGTCCGGCGAGGCCAATGCGGCCCTGGTGGCCCCCTTCGCCGAGGACGAGGTGCTCGCAGCCATTAAAGGCATGAACCCCGCCTCGGCCCCGGGCCCGGATGGCCTGCCTGTAGCTTTCTTTAAAACATTCTGCAGGCGATCAAACCGGAGGTCATGGCTTTGTTCGAGGAGTTCTATTCGGGGACTATGGACCTGGGACGCCTCAACTATGGGATCATTACCCTCATCCCAAAGGTTCCGAGCGCCTTTGATATTCGCCAGTTCCGCCCCATCACTGTGATTAATGTGATTTTTCCGATCTTGGCTAAAGGGTACGCCAATAGGGTGACCCTGCTGGCTGACTCGATCACTCACCCGAACCAATCGGCCTTCATCCAAGGCCGATTTATTCTTGATGGCGTGTTGGTCTTCCATGAAGTCCTCCATGAGGTCCGGGTGAAGCATCTCCGTGCTATATTCCTGAAGCTTCACTAGTGCAGAACCGGGCATTAGCACCGGTTCGTAAGGCCCTATAGTGCCGGTTACATAACCGGCACTAATTAGTGGTCACTAAAGGCCCCCCCCTTTAGCACCGGTTCAGCACGAACCGGTGCTAAAGGGCGACCACATGGCACGAGCCAGCTCCGGGGACCTGGAGCCCTTTAGTACCGGTTTGTAAGACCAACCGGTACTATAAGGTTTGGAGGGTTTTTAGTTTTATGATTTCTTTTTCATTTAATTTTGTGTTTCCATTTTAATTCTTTTTCGTTTGCTGGTATTTTACGATACTACACATTGTACACGTTATGCATATATATATATAATTTTTAGTAGAACCAATCATGCATATATATATCACATCAATGTCTCACAAATTAAACCACCATATTAATTAATTCACACATACACACATGTACAGATATATACAATTTCTCCTACATATGAATGTTGCCTTCGGAGCCAGTCTAATTGGTGCCTTGAACACGATGACAATTGAAAGTGGTTTTCATTGGGGCGGTAGCGGGTAATAGAATTCTCCATTCGGATTTATGACCTGGTCGAGCAAAAATCCCGCTATTTCCTCTTGAAGTGCTTCTACGCGCTCCATTTCTATGAGCTTCTCCCGCACCTCTTTGAACTGTTAAGAAGGAGATCAATATGCATGTGTATTAGTTGTGTGACTAGATAGATATCGATAATGGGGTAAAAATTGTGAATAGTGTTCTGACAAGCGTACCCATTGCTGTCTTTGAGATCTGCTCCTTTCGGACGCCATCATGCGAATATTCTCGCAAACGCAGAATGCACACAGATCAGTACCCTGCGCCTGCTTCAGGGCCTTTACGAGAATGGAATTTGATCAGATAAAAATTAATCAAGCATGATAATTAAAGAGATGGCAGCTAGCTAGCTAGCTAGCTAGTACTACTTAATTACTTACCTTGGGTCGAAACCATTCAAGCTTTTGTTTCCACGGACCGGGCGTGACGCTGATGAATCTTGCCCAAGCCCTGACCGCCGACAAAGAAAATGAATAAAGGGGTTATTAAATAGTTCATATCATGAAATGACGAACTAAATAGGCCGAGATATATAGTTAATAATGATTGAAATTACCTGTTGACTATCCCATACAAGATGTTAAAGTCAGTGTTTTTTGAGACTAGTGAGTCGAGTACTTCAACTGTTCCATCGTCAACTTTAATGATACACAAGACCCAGTGAAATCTGCATATGCACACATGTTTACATGTCTTAATTAAGCGGGCATATGTTAGCAAAAACATGTAGCTATAGCTAGTAGGCAAAAACAGAGAATTTGTAGTACAAGACAGTGTGACTCACCCAAAGTGGTAAGGAAGTAGTATATCTTCATTGTATTTGAGGCGCTTCAAGAACTCTAGCATGCTGCTTTCTACTTCCTTTGCATGATGTTCATTTATCTTCCATGTGAATTCATTAACGGTGTTTGGGTTAATGAACCCAATGCCATAGCGTCCACCTTTTCTCATTTCATATATCTTCATCCCGCATAACACCACAGAAAAGAATATATATAGTGAGGATAATTACAGGTAATGATTGATCTCAAAAGGATCACTACAGCTAGCTTGAGACTTAAATTATAGAAAGAAATCACTTACAGACAATAGCAACTGACGATAGATTTGTCAAGTGCTTCCTTATTGTATAACTGAAACAGTTCTAAATACTCAACGGACCCAGCTTTCTCATGGTAGTAATGGTCCTCCTTGACATTCACCATGAGGGACACTCGATCTGAAATCTTGGTAATGTTCATGTACCATTGATGCAATTCATACATTCTCGTTGGGAGGTTCTTGACCTTGTCTGGCGCGACCAAAGGTTGGCCCCGGACATATTGCCGTTTACTTCATCCTCTCTAAGCAAAGGCATGGGCTCGATCTCGAGGAGTTGTCCAACAGTGATGTTGAGAACTTCAGCCTGCATTATATGCTCCTCCGTTATTACCACATTGCCCACCTCGGGAACATGCACTGTTTGTCCACAATAATATTGAGGCGCCAGATCATCACTGTTGTTGGCACAACAAGCGAGGGATCGATTCGCCTACTGTTCTCCCAGCCGGGAATGGTTTTCCGCATTTTTGGCAGCTGCTTCTTGTTTGCTCGATCCCGATGTAGGCGTGCTCGCCTCCCTTTGTAGACGTGCTCGATTTAACTTCCTGATGTGGCGCTCATATTCTGTGTCAACAGGCTTGGAAGCTGGTGGTTGAGCCATACGAATGAAGTGGTCAATCGTTTCCTCAGGCACTTTCTCCCTGGCGGCGGTGGCGGTTTTGGTGCAAAATGGGCTTCCACCTCGGCCTTCGATATGGCTGTGATTTCCTCCTCGGACTTGTCATAAGACCTCTGCGGAAGAGGCTTCAGGCTTGGACCATATTTATACCGCTTGCCTCCGCCTGTACTTCCCGTACTACCTCGACTCGTACGGCTACGCACCAGAGCTGCGGGGTGTCTCCAAGATTGCTGAGGCGGCGGAGATGGCTGACGGGACTGAGTTGGACGAGGAGGAGTGGCCTGAGGTTGTGCCGGACTTGGAGGAGTGGACGTCTGACGCTGTGGCGGACTTGGAGGAGGAGGATTGTCCTGACACTTTGCCGGACTTGGAGGAGGAGGATTGTCCTGACACTTTGCCGGACATGGAGGAGCGGGAGTCTGCTGACTCGGTGGCGGACTTCGATGAGGACTCGGGTGACGCGGTGTGGGTGGCCTTGGAAAGATGATGCAATCCTTTTTCCATTGGATGATACGATGTTTGGCCTCTCCGAGAAAGCGCTCGCCGTCACCTCCAGCAATGTCAAGCTGTAGCCCCGAATATGGGTCCAGCACCTCATCAACCACGACACGAGCAAAGCCCGCTGGAATCGGGTTGCAATGGAAGGTTGCCTCGGGGGGATTTGTGAAAGCACAGCCGTCCGCCACCTTCATGGATATGTTCTTCATTTTGTAGTGTAGCTCGCAGTTAGTGTTCTCCGTGATGTTATCCACGGGTATCTACCAGCATTGGGTCGTCTGGGACGGAACCCACGCTGCTTCTCGGCATGGATGGGCCGGTGCTATCCAATGTTGGATCATCCACTAGCTGCTGCAGCTACTGAGACCCCCTTTGATGGGTAAGTGAGTCGATCTGCTCCTGCTGCCGCTGGAATTTGACTGCCAATTCCGCTTGACTTGCTTCTAGGCCTTGAAGGCGTTCATTGTCCCGCTTCCTCTGCTCCTCCTCCATCTTCCTCTTCTTCTCCTCCGCAATCTTCTTTCTCGCACGGGTTCTGTAGTCGGTGTTCCAGTCTGAAAACCCCTCATACCACGGAATAGCGCCCTTGCCTCGTGTTCTTCCCGGGTGTTCAGGATTTCCCAGGGCACGCGTAAGCTCATCGTTCTCTTTGTTGGGCTGGAACACCCCCGTTCGTGCCTCTTCTATTGCAACAAGTATCGCATCGTCGGCTCCCTTCAGACTTGCCCTCGTCGAAACATTTCCTGTCTCCCGGTCCAACTCCCCCCCATGCGCATAGAACCAAGTCCTGACCCTGGCGGGCCAGCTCTTAGTAGCCGGAGTGACACCTGCATCCTCCATCTCTTTCTCATACTTATCCCACTTAGGCATTGCCACCGCATAGCCACCGCCTGACTTATGGAACTTATCCTTTTTTGGCGTTCTTCTTGTTTATTCTCGACCGTTCCTTAGCTAATTCGAATCCTTGAATTTCACGAAATCGGCCCAATGATCACGTTGGTTCTCCGGTGTTCCTTGAATCTGGAGTCTTCCTTCCTCCGCTGACGTACTTGTTCCATTCACCATTCTTGTAGTTCTTGAATGCAGTCGCCATCATCTTAAGAGCAGCCTCTTTGACTTTCTGCACATCTGCTTCTGTGAAATGATCTGGTAGGGTGAAATGTTCCATGAGAGTATCCCAAAGCAGATCTTTTTGATTCTTGTCGACATAAGTAACATCTGGACGTGGCTTTGTTGGCGCTCTCCATTCTTGAAGTTTGATCGGGAGTTGGTCCTTCACAAGAACTCCGCACTGACGAACGAACTTGTCCGCAATCTTCTTAGGCGCTATTGGTTTGCCAGTAGGGCCGCATGCCTCGATATTGTACTTTACGCCCAGCTTCAACTTTTTGTTCGGGCCTCGTTTCGTCCTTTTTTCTGAAGATTTGCTCGATCCGGATGGCTGAAAGAACAAAGATCGATTCGTTAATATATCTTCAAGTCATTTAAAACATGTGATGATCACCAGATGCCTGCTTATATAAATATATATAGCTCGTCGGTGTTTGTTGTTTCAGGATCATGTTCTTCGTCATCGTCATAATCATTCATGACTTCGTCGTGATCGAATATCATATCACCCTCTCCGGTGTTGTTTAGAAATTCGGAGCCGTCATAATCTTCTTCATTTTGATTATCATCTGCCCCGCGTATCATATCGAACATGGTCTGCATTCTCCTCTCTCGTCGGTATTATGCGCCATAGCTTTTGTTTAACTAATCCAAAAGAAATATAAAACAATTTAGTATTCAAATCTCGAATAATAGATATAATCTCGAATACATCGTCCAGAATAATAGATATAATCTCGAATGCATCGTCCAGAATAATAGATATAATCTCGAATACATCGTCCAGAATAATAGATATAATCTCGAATACATGGTCCAGAATAATAGATATAATCTCGAATACATCGTCTCGAATAATATATAATATTGAATAGTACATCACTGGCTATTAGCTAATAAAGATCGAATACTACAGAAGAATCTAGGACACTCGCGGTTCCTCCGGCGCGGGCAGTGGACACCCAAAGAGAAGGAACCCTCACAGGATCATAGCTGAAGTGAGATCCCCGAAGATACTGCCACGTATTGTAGAACCTGCCGCCCTCTAACGCAACCATGTAGCGATGGAAGTGCTCGTCCTCCTCCCTAACACGGCGATGTACCACCTCCGGCGGGGCCGGGTCCCTCCGCACCGAAACTGGCCCACGCGAACGCCACCAAACGAGATCAGGGTCGACGATCGACCCGCGGCGGGTTCCTCGTCAAGCGGCGCGCCCTCAAGCAGCACCTCCAGTGCCAGCCAGCGGAGCCAGTCCCGGACATGGGTCGGCTGGACGTCGTCATGACGGGTCGACGGCGAGGATGCGGGCGGCATCGTCGAGAACAAATACTAGCTATATGCCCGCAAAAAGTAACATTTTTTAATGATTGGATTTTGATAACTAAAATTTCTAACATTTCTATATATATAACTAACATTTCTATAACATTTCTAACAATGCTATATATAACTAACATTTCTATAACATTTCTAATATTTTAGAACTAAAAATAGAAAGAAATTATAACATTTCTATATATATAACTAACATTTTATAACTATTTCTATAACTAAAAACAGAAAAATTTCTAACAATTCTAACTTTTTATAACTATATATTTCTATAACTAAAAAACAGAAAAATTTCTACAATTTCAAACATTTCTAACAAATCTACCAATTCTAACATTTCTAACTATTTCTAAAAAACAGAAAAATGTCTAACAATGTATGTGTGTGTGTGCGCGCGCTCATCGGCCGGCTAGGCGAGAGGCGACGGGGCGTGGCGACGGGACGGCGACAGGCGGCGCGCACGGACGACGGGACGGACGACGTCTGGGCGGCGGAGGCGGCGGCGGGCGGCGACGAGGCGGGCGGCGACGACGGGACGGCGGCGGCGACGGGACGGCGGCGGCGGGCGGCGACGACGGGACGGCGGCGGCGGGCGGCGACGACGGGACGGGCGGCGGCAAGCGGCGGCAAGTGCAGAGGAGAAGAAGCAGAGGAGATGAGAAACCACGAAATTTTGAAGTGTTTCCTTATATAGAAGGCACCTTTAGTACGGTTAGAGCCACCAACGGTACTAAAGGTCTGTTTTGGCCAGAGCCAAGCGCGCGGAAGCGACCCCTTTAGTACCGGGTGGTGGCACAAACCGGTACTAAAGGTCTCTTTAGTACCGGTTTGTGCCACAACCCGGTACTTAAAGGTCTTATTGGCCAGCAGTGCGGTCTTGAAGTTTAGTCCCACCTCGCTAGTCGAGGGCTACCGTGACCGGTTTATAAGCCCAGTCGGTAGCTCTCTCGAGCTCCTCTCCTAATCAGGCCCACTGGGCCTACATGTCCTCCTCGCCTTGTGGGCCTCTTGGGCCTTCGCGGGCCTGCATCCTGGCCCAATGAAAGGTTGTGTCGCTAGTCGTATGCAGGCCGCTTTGGCCCAGTAGGCGGGCTTTTTTTTGCTTTATTTTTTTTTGTTTTATTTATTTTTGAGTTGTTTTTTGTTGTATTTAGAGTTTCTTTGTGAATATTTTTGCTTTAGGTACAAAAAATTATAAACTTTCTCTTAGTGCCGGTAGATTTCAAATTTGAATAGTTTAAATTTTGAACTATTTGAAATTTGTGTGAATCACTAGTTTGTGAATAACTTAACTTTGAAAAAAGTTTTTCCAGTGATTCTTTTTTCTTATGTTCATGTTCAATATTAGTGTGTTTTATCATTATATTCAATTTAGTAATGCTTAGGTTATTTAAAAAATGAAATGCCTTTGTAACAGTTCAGTTTTCGTCGGAAACCCTGATACTTCGAAAGTGATTGTCCATTTTGCACACGAAGTGCATCCAGTTTTTGCCGTAACCCTCTCTACTTTCTTGCACATGCTATTTGTATGAAATTATGATACCATGCCAACTTTCAACCTTTTCTGAGTTCATTTGAATTGCTTTTCAATTTCAGGGTCATTTAGCTGGAAAAAAATCAGTAAATGCATGAAAAGAATTTGTTTGCACATAAAATTTCTTCGCGTTTCAAATGCCAAAACACATAACTACCCTAACTATTACATACATTCCCTCCTGGGTGTGAAACACAGAAGAAAGTGATGATAGTGAAGCCGATCACATCCTAGATCTTTGCGTGTGAAACTTTTTCTTCGCGTGTGTCCCTTTGCGCTGTAACCATGGAAAATCTTCATCATTTAACGGGATGCTCGGGTCAATATTCACTGTGAATGGAGCAATTTTATCAAACTTTTCATAATCTTCTGACTTGTCTGTCTTGTCATCCACTCCCACGATGTTTCTCTTCCCAGAAAGAACTATGTGTCGCTTTGGCTCATCGTACGATGCATTCGCTTCCTTATCTTTTCTTTTTCTTGGCTTGGTAGACATGTCCTTCACATAGAAAACCTGTGCCACATCATTGGCTAGGACGAATGGTTCGCTCGCATCACGCAAGATTGTTGAGATCCTTGTTGTCATTCCGCATGCGGGTCTTCCGTTACCCGCCTCGTGTCATATTGACCCATTTGCACCAAACAAAGGGACCTTTAAACCACGTCGATAGTCAAGTTCCCATATGTCCTGTATATAACCATAATATGTTTCCTTTCCCGTCTTGGTTTCTGCATCAAAGCGGACACCACTGTTTTGGTTGGTGCTCTTCTTATCTTGGGCAATCGTGTAAAATGTATTACCATTTATCTCGTACCCTTTGAAAGTCATTATATTCAAAGATGGTAACTGGGACAGCAAGTACAGGTCATCTTCAATAGAGGTGGCATGCATGGTACGTGTCTGCAACCAGTTGGCGAAACTCCTGGTTTGTTCACGTGTAATCCACTCATCAGACCGCTCCGGGTGTTTGGAGCGTAGCAAATTCTTGTGTTCATCCATATACGGAGCCACCAAGGTGGAATTCTGTAGAACTGTGTAGTGTGCTTCAGTGAGAGAATGTCCGTCCATACATATTATTTGTTCCCCTCCTAGCGTGCCTTTTCCATCGAGTCTGCCCTTATGCCGCGATTCAGGAACACCAATCGGCTTAAGGTCAGGAATAAAGTCAATACAAAACTCAATGACCTCCTCATTTTGATGGCCCTTGGAGATGCTTCCTTCTGGCCTAGCACGGTTATGAACATATTTCTTTAAGACTCCCATTAACCTCTCAAAGGGGAACATATTGTGTAGAAATACAGGACCCAAAACGTTAATCTCTTCGCATAGGTGAACTAGGACGTGCGTCATGATGTTGAAGAAGGATGGTGGGAACACCAACTCGAAACTGACAAGACATTGCACCAAATCATTCTCAGTAACCTTGGTATGATTTCGGATCGATTACCTTCGAGAGATTGCATTGAGAAATGCACATATCTTCACAATGGCTAATCGAGCGTTTTCCGTAGAAGCCCCTCAATGCAACCGGAAGCGATTGCGTCATAATCATGTGGCGATCATGAGACTTTAGGTTCGGAACTTTTTCCCGCCATGTTTATTATTCCCTTTATATTCGACGAAGCCGACGGTACCTGAATATCGGCGGGCATTCAAAGAAGATTTCCTTCTCTTCTTTGGTAAGAGCATAGCTTGCATGACCCTGATGTATGCCGTCTTCTCCGTGCATACGTTGCTGGTCCTCCCGTGCCTTAGGTGTATCTTTTGTCTTCCCATACACGCCCAAGAAGCCAAGCAGGGTCACGCAAAGATTCTTCGTGACGTGCATCACGTCGATTGCGGAGCGGACCTCTAGGTCTTTCCAATATGGCAGGTCCCAAAATATAGATTTCTTCTTCCACATGGGTGCGCGTCCGTCCGCGTCATTCGGAACAGGTTGTCCGCCAGGACCCTTTCCAAATATCACCTTCAAATCCTTGACCATATCATGTACATCAGCACCGAAGACGATGGCGAGGCTTCGTCCGTGATCCGCCTAACCTTTGAAATGCTTGCCTTTCTTTCTTACGGATGCTGCTCGGAAGAAATCGACGATGTCCTGTACACATTCTTCTTACAACTATTCAAATATATCTCGTCGGTATCATCCAAACAGTGCGTGCATCCGCGGTATCCCTTGCTTGTCTATCCCGAAGGTTCTTGAGAGCAGGCCAATCATTGATGGTCACGGACAGCAACGCCTTTGAGGTCAAATTCTTCCCCATGTGCTCATCCACGCGACGTACACCTGTTCCATTCCACAGTTGTAAGAGTTCTTCAACTAATGGCCTTAGGTACACATCAATGTCGTTGCGGGTTGCTTAGGGCCTTGGATGAGCACGGCATCATAATGAACATCCGCTTCATGCACAACCAAGGAGGAAGGTTATACAAACATAGAGTCACGGCCAGGTGCTATGGTTGTTGTTCGCTCCCCAAAAGGATTAATGCCATCTGCGCTTAGACCAAACCATACGCTCCTTGCGTCATCGCAAACTCCTTCCCGTACTTTCTTTCGATTTTTCTCCACTGCGACCCGTCGGTGGGTACTCTCAACTTTCCGTCTTTCTTACGGTCTTCTGTGCCATCTCATCGCCTTGGCATGCTCTTTGTTTTGGAACAAATGTTTCAACCGTGGTATTATAGGAGAATACCACATCACCTTGGCAGGAATCTTCTTCTGGGCGCCGCCCTCGACATCACCAGAGCTCATCGCGGCTGATCTTATAGCGCAATGCACCACATACCGGCAAGCGCTCAAATCCTCGTACTCACCGATGTACAGGATGCAATCATTAGGGCATGCATGTATCTTTTGCACCTCTAACCCTAGAGGGCGACAGCCTTCTTTGCTTCAGACGTACTCTCGGGCAATTCGTTGTCCTTTGGAAGCATATCCTTTATCATTACCAGCAACTTTCCAAATCCCTTGTCGATACACCATTCTCGCCTTCCATTGCAGCAATTCGGTGTGGTGCCCAGCTTTTTCTTGTCACCTATGCAATTCGGGTACAACAATTTTTTGTGATCCTCTAACATGCGCTGCAACTTCTTCTTCTCCAAATCACTTGCGCCGTTTCTCTTTGCATCGGCAATGGCCCGAGCTAGATCATCAACGGGCTCATCGATGCCTCTTCTTCAGCTTCTTCCCGCATTGCGGCTCAGCTTCTTCCGCATTACACGGCTCAGCTTCTTCCCCATTGTTGTATCACCGTATTCAGGGAACCCATGGCGGGATAGCTATCGTCGTCCTCTTCTTCTTCATTGTCTTCCATCATAACCCCTCTTTCTCCGTGCTTGGTCCAAACATTATAGTGGGGCATGAAACCGGACTCAAACAGGTGGACGTGAATGGTTCTTGATGTAGAGTAATTGTGACCATTCTTACAGACACCACATGGACAAGGCATAAAACCATCCGCCCGCTTGTTTGCCTCGGCCAAGCGAGAAAAAGTATGCACCCTCAACGAACTGGGGTGAGCATCGGTCATCGTACATCCATTGCGGCTCATCTTCATTACACAACACCGAATAGACCAAATTAATACAAGTTCATACATAAAGTTCATACAACACTTAAATGCAACAAACAAATAACTCTCTAGCTAAAGCATTTAAATGCAACAACAAATGCGATCAAGATCGCAACTAAGGTAACAATTGATCCAACAACATAATGATACCAAGCCTCACTATCGATGGCATATTTTCTAATCTTTCTATTCTTCAAGCGCATTTTCTCCATCTTGATCTTGTGATCATCGACGACATCGGCAACATGCAACTCCAATTCCATCTTCTCCCCCTGAATTCTTTTCAATTTTTCTTTCAAGTACTCGTTTTCTCTTTCAACTAAATTTAACCTCTCGACAATAGGGTCGGTTGGAATTTCCGGTTCACATACCTCCTAGATAAAAATATCTATGTCAACTTGATGGGCATAATTTGTCATAAACACGAAATGCAACTAATAGTTTTAAAAGAGAATATACCACATCCGAATCATAACAAGGACGAGGGCTGACGGGGACGGATATCAAAACCATGGCACTATGTATAACAAACAATGTACGGGTAAGATAATTATTACATGATTAACTATATATCCAAATCACACAAACATCAATTTTTATATAAAATTACATGAACAAGAGGCTCACCACAAGGTGGTGCCGGTGACGGGACGGTGCGGGCGATCGACGGTGGTTACGACGGAGATTTAGAAGGCACTAAGTAAACCACACCTACATATGCAAACTAAGTGTTATTTTTGAAGGAAATATGCCCTAGAGGCAATAATAAAGTTATTATTTATTTCCTCATATCATGATAAATGTTTATTATTCATACTAGAATTGTATTAACCGGAAACATGATACATGTGTGAATACATAGACAAACATATAGTCACTAGTATGCCTCTACTTGACTAGCTCATTAATCAAAGATGGTTATGTTTACTAACCATAGACATGTGTTGTCATTTGATTAATGGGATCACATCATTAGGAGAATGAGGTGATTGACATGACCCATCCCGTTAGCTTAGCACTTGATCGTTTAGTATTCTGCTATTGCTTCCTTCATGACTTATACATGTTCCTGTAACTATGAGAATTGTGTAACTCCCGTTTACCGGAGGAACACTTTGGGTACTACCAAACGTCACAACGTAACTGGGTGATTATAAAGGAGTACTACAGGTGTCTCCGAAGGTACATGTTGAGTTAGCATAATTCGAGATTAGGTTTTGTCACTCCGATTGTCGGAGAGGTATCTCTGGGCCCTCTCGGTAATGCTCATCACCTAATCCTTGCAAGCATTTAACTAATAAGTTAGTTATAAGATGAAGTATTACAGAACGAGTAAAGAGACTTGTCGGTAACGAGATTGAACTAGGTATTGGATACCGACGATCGAATCTCGGACAAGTAACATACCGATGACAAAGGGAACAACGTATGTTGTTATGCGGTTTGACCGATAAAGATCTTCGTAGAATATGTAGGAACCAATATGGGCATCCAGGTCCCGCTATTGGTTATTGACCAGAGATGTGTCTCAGTCATGTCTACATCATTCTCGAACCGTAGGGTCCGCACGCTTAAGGTTTCGATGACAATTATATTATGAGTTTATGTATTTTGATGTACCGAAGTTTGTTCGGAGTCCCGGATATGATCACGGACATGACGAGGAGTCTCGAAATGGTCGAGACATAAAGATTGATATATTGGACGGATATATTTGGACACCGGAAAGGTTCCGGAGAAGTTTGGAGCTCCGGGAGGTTACCGGAACCCCCCGGGAGGTATATGGGCCTTATTGGGCCCATGTAGGAGGAAGGGAGAAGGAGCAAGGGAGGGGAGCGCGCCCCCCCAAGCCCAATCCGAATTGGGGAGGGGGCCAGCCCCCCTTTCCTTTCTCCTTCCCCCTCTTCCTATTACTACTACTAGTACTACTTCCTAATACTAGTACTCTTTCCTTCCCCCTCCAAATAAGATAAGAAAGAGAGGGAAACCTACTTGGAGTAGGTTTCCCCCTCCTCATGGCGTGCCCCCTAGGGCCGGCCACCTCCTCCCTCCCTCCTTTATATACGGGGGTAGGGGGGCACCCTAGAACACACAAGTTGATCATTGATCGTTCCTTAGCCGTGTGCGGTGCCCCCCTCCACGATATTACACCTCGGTCATATTGTAGCGGTGCTTAGGTGAAGCCCTGCGACAGGAGAACATCAAGATCGTCACCACGCCGTCGTGCTGACGGAACTCCCCCTCGGCGCCTCTGCTGGATCGGAGATCGAGGGTGCGTCATCGAGCTGTACGCGTGTCAAGAACTCGGAGGTGCCGAAGTAACGGTGCTTGGATCGATTGAACCGGGAGGACGTACGACTACTTCCTCTACGCTGCGTCAACGCTTCCGCTTCGGTCTACGAGGGTACGTAGACAACACTCTCCCCTCGTTGCTATATCATCACAATGATCTTGCGTGTGCGTAGGAAATTTTTTGAAATTACTACGTTCCCCAACAGTGGTATCAGAGCCAGGTTTTATGCGTTGATGTTATATGCACGAGTAGAACACAAGTGAGTTGTGGACGATATAAGTCATACTGCCTACCAGCATGTCATACTTTGGTTCGGCGGTATTGTTGGATGAAGCGGCCCAGACCGACATTACGCGTACGCTTACGCGAGACTGGTTCTACCGACGTGCTTTGCACACAGGTGGCTGGCGGGTGTCAGTTTCTCCAACTTTAGTTGAACCGAGTGTGGCTACGCCCTGTCCTTGCGAAGGTTAAAACGGAGTCTATTTGACAAACTATCGTTGTGGTTTTGATGCGTAGGTGAGATTGGTTCTTGCTTAAGCCCGTAGCAGCCACGTAAAACTTGCAACAACAAAGTAGAGGACGTCTAACTTGTTTTTGCAGGGCATGTTGTGATGTGATATGGTCAAAACGTGATGAAATATAAGTTGTTGTATGAGATGATCATGTTTTGTTCAAGTTATCGGCGACTGGCAGAAGCTCTATGGTTGTCTCTTTGTTGCATAAGATGCAAGTGCCAAATAATTGCTTTACTTTATCGCTATGCGATAGCAATAGTTGCAAGAGCAATAGTTGGTGAGACGACCATGTGATGACACATTGATATAGATCAAGATGATGAAGATCATGGTGTCGTGCCGGTGACGATAGAGATCATGACATTACTTTGGAGATGGAGATCAAAGGCGCAAGATGATCATGGCCATATCATGTCACATATTTTGATTGCATATGATGTTTATCTGTTATACATCTTATTATGTTTTGTTTGAAGGTAGCATTTTAAGATGATCTCTCACTAATTATCAAGAAGTGTTCTCCCTGAGTATGCACCGTTGCGAAAGTTCTTCGTGCTGAGACACCACGTGATGATCGGGTGTGATAGGCTCTACGTTCAAATACAACGGGTGCAAAACAGTTGCACACGTGGAATACTCAGGTTATACTTGACGAGCCTAGCATATGCAGATATGGCCTCGGAACGCGGAGACCGAAAGGTCGAGCGTGAATCATATAGTAGATATGATCAACATAGTGATGTTCACCATTGAAACTACTCCATCTCACGTGATGATCGGACATGGTTTAGTTGATTTGGATCACGTGATCACTTAGATGACTAGAGAGATGTCTGTCTAAGTGGGAGTTCTTAAGTAATATGATTAATTGAACTTTAATTTATCATGAACTTAGTCCTGGTAGTAGTTTGCAAATTATGTTGTAGATCAATAGCTTGCGTTGTTGCTTTCATATGTTTATTTTGATATGTTCCTAGAGAAAATTGTGTTGAAAGATGTTAGTAGCAATGATGCGGATTGGATCCGTGATCTGAGGTTTATCCTCATTGCTGCACAGAAGAATTATGTTCTTAATGCACCGCTAGGTGACAGACCTATTGCAGAAGCAGATGCAGACGTTATGAACGTTTAGCTAGCACAATATGATGACTACTTGATAGTTTAGTGCACCATGCTTAACGGCTTAGAATCTGGACTTCAAAGACGTTTTGAACGTCATGGACCATATGAGATGTTCCAGGAGTTGAAGTTAATATTTCAAGCAAATACCCGAGTTGAGAGATATGAAGTCTCCAAACAAGTTCTATAGCTAAAAGATGGAGGAGAATCGCTCAACTAGTGAGCATGTGCTCAGATTGTCTGGGTACTTCAATCGCTTGAATCAAGTGGGAGTTAATCTTCCAAATAAGATAGTGATTGACAGAATTCTCTAGTCACCATCACTAAGTTACTAGAACTTCGTGATGAACTATAGTATGCAAGGGATGACGAAAACGATTCCCGAGCTCTTCGTGATGTTGAAATCGACGAAGGTAGAAATCAAGAAAGGGCATCAAGTGTTGATGATTGACAAGACCACTAGTTTCAAGAGAAGGGCAAAGGGAAAGAAAGGGAACTTCAAGTGGAAAGACAAGCAAGTTGTCACTCCTGCGAAGAAGCCCAAAGCTGGACCATAGCCTGAAACTGAGTGTTTACACTGCAAAGGAAATGGGTCACGGAAGCGGAAATGCCCTAAATATTTGGTGGATAAGAAGGATGGCAAAGTGAACAAGGGTATATTTGATATACAGATTATTGATGTGTGCCTTACTAGTGTTTATAGTAGCCCCTGAGTATTTGATACTTGTTCGGTTGCTAAGATTAGTAACTCGAAACGGGAGTTGCAGAATAAACAGAGACTAGTTAAGGGTGAAGTGACGATGTGTGTTGGAAATAGTTCCAAGATTGATATGATCATCATCGCACACTCCCTATATTTTCGAGATTAGTGTTAAACCTAAATAAATGTTATTTAGCGTTTGCGTTGAGCATGAATATGATTTGATCATGTTTATTGCAATATGGTTATTCATTTGAAGTTAAAGAATAATTGTTATTCTGTTTACATGAATAAGACCTTCGACAGTTATACACCCAATGAAAATAGTTTGTTGGATCTCGATCATAGTGATACACATATCATACTATTGATGCCAAAAGATGCAAAGTTAATAATGATAGTGAAACTTATTTGTGGCACTGCCGTTTGGGTCATATCGGTGTAAAGCGCATGAAAAAACTCCATAAAGATGGATTTTCGGAATCACTTGGTTATGAATCATTTGATGCTTGCGAACCGTGCCTTTTGGGCAAGATGACTAAAGCTCCGTTCTCCGGAACAATGGAACAAGCTACTAACTTATTGGAAATAATACATACCGATGTATGCGATCCAATGAGTGTTGATGCTCGTGGCAAGTATCGTTATTTTCTGACCTTCACAATATGATTTGAGCAGATATGGGTATATCTACTTGATGAAACATAAGTCTGAGATAGTTGAAAGGTTCAAAGAATTTCAGAGTGAAGTGGAAAAATCATCGTAACAAGAAAATAGAAGTTTCTGCGATCTGATCGCGGAGACGGATATTTGAGTTACGAGTTTGGCCTTCATATAAAACAATGTGGAATAGTTTCACAGTTCATGCCACCTGGAACACCACAATGTTATGGTGTGTCCGAACGTCGTAACCACACTTTATTGGATATGGTGCGATCTATGATGTCTCTTATTGATTTACCATTGTCGTTTTGGGGTTATGCATTAGAGACAGCTGCATTCACGTTAAAAGGGCACCATCTAAATCTGTTGAGACGACACCATATGAACTGTGGTTTAGCAAGAAACCCAAGTTGTCGTTTCTTAAAGTTTGGGGCTACGATGCTTATGTGAAAAAGTTTCATCCTGATAAGCTCAAACCCAAATCGGAGAAGTGCGTCTTCATAGAATACCCAAAGGTAACTATTGGGTACACCTTCTATCACAGATCCGAAGGCAAGTTATTCGTTGCTAAAAATGGATCCTTTCTAGAGAAGGAGTTTCTCTCGAAAGAAGTGAGTGGGAGGAAAGTAGAGCTTGATAAGGTAATTTGTACCTTCTCCCGAATTGGAAAATAGTTCATCACTGAAATCAGTTCCAGTGATTACTACACCAATTAGTGAGGAAGCAAATGATGATGATCATGAAACTTAAGATCAAGTTACTACAGAACCTCGTAGGTCTTCCAGAGTACGGTTCGCACCAGTGTGGTACGGTAATCCTGTTCTGAAAGTCATGTTACTAGACCATGATAAACCTACGAACTATGAGGAAGCGATGATGAGCCCAGATTCCGCGAAATGGCTTGAGGCCATGAAATCTGAGATATGATCCATGTATGAAAACAAAGTGTTAAATAAATGGATCTTCAAGAGGAAGACGGACGTTGATAGTAGTGTTACTATCTACCAAGCTCGACTTGTTGCGAAAGGTTTTCAACAAGTTCAAAGGTGTTGAATACGATGAGATTTTCTCACTCGTATCGATGCTTAAGTCTGTCTGAATCATGTTAGCGATTGCCACATTTTATGAAATCTGGCAAATGGATGTCAAAACTGCATTCCTTAATGGATTTATTAAAGAAGAGTTGTATATGATGCAACCAGAAGGTTTTGTCAATCCTAAAGGTGCTAACAAAATGTGCAAGCTCCAGCGATCCATCTATGGACTGGTGCAAGCATCTCGAGTTGGAATATACGCTTTGATAAGTTGATCAAAGCATATAGTTTTATATGGACTTACGATGAAGCCTGTATTTACAATAAAGTGAGTGGGAGCACTACAACCTTTCTGATTAGTATATGTGAGTGACATATTGTTGATCAGAAATGATGTAGAATTTTTCTGCAAAGCATAAAGGAGTGTTTTAAAGGAGTTCTTTAAAAAGAAAAGACCTCAATAAAAGCTACTTACATATTGAGCATCAAGATCTATTGAGATAGATCAAGACGCTTGATAAGATTTTCAATGAGTACATACCTTGGCAAGATTTTGAAATAGTTCAAAATGGAACAGTCAAAGAAAGAGTTCTTGCATGTGCTGCAAAGGTATGAAATTGAGTAAGACTCAAATCCCGACCACAGCAGAAAATAGAAAGAGAATGAAAAGTCATTCCCTATGCCTCAGTCATAGGTTCTATAAAGTATGCTATGCTATGTACCAGATCTATTGTATACCTTGCTCTGTTGGCAAGGGAGTACAATAGTGATCTAGGAGTAGATCACTGGACATTGGTCAAGAATATCCTTAGTAAGGACTAAGGAGATGTTTCTCGATTATGGAGGTGATAAAAGAGTTTGTTGTAAAAGGTTACATCAGTGCAAACTTTTACACTAATCCGATGACTCTAAGTCTCAACCTAGATACATATTGAAAGTGGGAGCAATTAGCTAGAGTAGCTCCGTGCAGAGCATTGTGGACATAAAATATTTGCAAAATACATACGGCTCTGAATGTGACAGACCCGTTGACTAAGCTTCTCTCACGAGCAAAACATGATCACACCTTAGTACTCTTTGGGTGTTAATCACATAGCGATGTGAACTAGATTAGACTCTAGTAAACCCTTTGGATGTTGGTCACATGATGCTGTGAACTATGGGTGTTAATCATATACAAATATGAATATTGGTGTTAAATCACATGGCGATGTGAACTAGATTATTGACTCTAGTGCAAGTGGGAGACTGAAGGAAATATGCCCTAGAGGCAATAATAAAGTTATTATTTATTTCCTCATATCATGATAAATGTTTATTATTCATGCTAGAATTGTATTAACCGGAAACATGATACATGTGTGAATACATAGACAAACATATAGTCACTAGTATGCCTCTACTTGACTAGCTCATTAATCAAAGATGGTTATGTTTCCTAACCATAGACATGTGTTGTCATTTGATTAATGGGATCACATCATTAGGAGAATGAGGTGATTGACATGACCCATCCCGTTAGCTTAGCACTTGATCGTTTAGTATTCTGCTATTGCTTCCTTCATGACCTATACATGTTCTGTAACTATGAGAATTGTGTAACTCCGTTTACGGAGGAACACTTTGGTACTACCAAACGTCACAACGAATCGGGTGATTATAAAGGAGTACTACAGGTGTCTCCGAAGGTACATGTTGAGTTAGCATAATTCGAGATTAGGTTTTGTCACTCCGATTGTCGGAGAGGTATCTCTGGGCCCTCTCGGTAATGCTCATCACCTAAGCCTTGCAAGCATTTAACTAATAAGTTAGTTATAAGATGAAGTATTACAGAACGAGTAAAGAGACTTGTCGGTAACGAGATTGAACTAGGTATTGGATACCGACGATCGAATCTCGGACAAGTAACATACCGATGACAAAGGGAACAACGTATGTTGTTATGCGGTTTGACCGATAAAGATCTTCGTAGAATATGTAGGAACCAATATGGGCATCCAGGTCCCGCTATTGGTTATTGACCAGAGATGTGTCTCAGTCATGTCTACATCGTTCTCGAACCGTAGGGTCCGCACGCTTAAGGTTTCGATGACAATTATATTATGAGTTTATGTATTTTGATGTACGAAGTTTTTCGAGTCCCGATATGATCACGAACATGACGAGGAGTCTCAAATGGTCGAGACATAAAGATTGATATATTGGACGGATATATTTGGACACCGGAAAGGTTCCGGAGAAGTTTGGAGCTCCGGGAGGTTACCGGAACCCCCCGGGAGGTATATGGGCCTTATTGGGCCCATGTAGGAGGAAGGGAGAAGGAGCAAGGGAGGGGCGCGCCCAAGCCCAATCCGAATTGGGAGGGGCCGCCCCTTTCCTTTCTCCTTCCCCTCTTCCTATTACTACTACTAGTACTACTTCCTAATACTAGTACTCTTTCCTTCCCTCCAAATAAGATAAGGAAAGAGAGGAAACCTACTTGGAGTAGGTTTCCCCTCCTCATGGCGCCCCCTAGGGCCGGCCACCTCCTCCCTCCCTCCTTTATATACAGGGGTAGGGGGGCACCCTAGAACACACAAGTTGATCATTGATCGTTCCTTAGCCGTGTGCGGTGCCCCCCTCCACGATATTACACCTCGGTCATATTGTAGCGGTGCTTAGGTGAAGCCCTGCGACAGGAGAACATCAAGATCGTCACCACGCCGTCGTGCTGACGGAACTCCCCCTCGGCGCCTCTGCTGGATCAGAGATCGAGGGTGCGTCATCGAGCTATACGCGTGTCAAGAACTCGGAGGTGCCGGAGTAACGGTGCTTGGATCGGTTGAACCGGGAGGACGTACGACTACTTCCTCTACGCTGCGTCAACGCTTCCGCTTCAGTCTACGAGGGTACGTAGACAACACTCTCCCCTCGTTGCTATATCATCACCATGATCTTGCGTGTGTGTAGGAAATTTTTTGAAATTACTACGTTCCCCAACAATTTTTGACCTCAAATTGCATATAAATCAAATACTAGCACATATATATATTTCCTCCCAAATTACTAAACTCACAAATTAGTAACTATATAAAGCATTGCAAGAGCTAATCTAGCAATGAGAGATGAAAGGACAAAGTTGCTAACCTTTGTGATCATTTGAATGGATGGGGGCCTTCAAATCTTGACAAATTTTGGGCAAAATTTGTGGTGAGCTCGAGGGGAAGAGGAAGAACATAGAGGAGAGGAGAGGGGAAAGGGGGAAGAACAGAGCAAGCTGGACGAAGGGTTTATATGCAGGAGGACCTATAGTACCGGTTCGTGGCACGAACCGGTACTAAAATCTTGGAGGGGCCCAGACTGACAACATCCTGCCACCACCCTCATTAGTACCGGTTCGTGGCACGAACCGGTGCTAAAGGTTAGCCACGAACCGGTACTAATGAGAGCGGCCCGGCTAGCCGTTGGAACCGGCACTAATGTATACATTAGTGCCGGCTCTAATACAAACCGGCACTAATGTGCTTCACGTTTGACCCTTTTTCTACTAGTGCTTGACTTCCATAAAGCCTATGATACTGTTCATTGGCCCTTCCTGCGGGAAGTGCTGCTACATAAGGGCTTTGATGACCGTTGGGTGACCCGCGTGATGCAATTACTTTCTTGTGGGAGGACGGCCGTGAACATTAACGGCAAGATTGGGCCCTACTTCCCCACCCTCTGTGGGATCCGTCAGGGAGACCCATTCTCGCCGTTCCTGTTCAACATGGTGGTCGATGCTCTGGCCGCCATCCTGGATAAGGCTAAGGATGCTGGCCATATCCACGGCATTGTCCCTCACCCAGTTGGAGGGGAGGGGTCTCCCTCCTGCAATACGCGGACGACACCAAAATAATGGTGGAAGGTTCAAATCAGGACGTAGCTAACCTGAAGTTCCTCCTCCTATGCTTCCAGCAGATGTCGGGCCTTACGATTAACTTCGATAAGAGCGAGGTGATGGTCCTTGGCTACCCTCCGGAGGAGGCCCAGTCTATAGCTGATCGCCTGAACTGTAGGCTGGGGTCCTTCCCCATGACTTACCTGGGGATCCCCGTTAGTGATTCGCGCCTCACCGTGGCGGACCTCCACCCTATGGTGACCCGTATGCAACACCGCGTCGAACCTTGGAAAGGGCGTTGGCTATCAAAGGCGGCGCGGGTGATCCTCATCAACTCCTCACTCGCCAGCCTCCTTTGGTTCCTCATGAGCTTTTATAGCCTTCATGAAACGCTACACACGGAAATCGCCAAATACCAATCCAGGTTCTATTGGGCTGGCGACGATGACAAACAGAAGTACCACATGGTGAGTTGGCCGGACATTTGTAAACCCAAAGACCAGGGGGGTCTTGGGATTCTGTCCTCCCGCCGCATGAACATCGCCCTCCTGACCCGGTGGCTGTGGCGTATTGCCAATGGTGACGGAGGGTTATGGCTCACCATTATCCGCAACAAATACCTCCGTGGACAACCTCTGGTTTTCTATCAACGGTCGGGCGGATCCCAGTTTTAGCAGGCCGTCGTGCAGCTGCTCCCCGTACTTCGTATTGGCACGTCCATTTCGGTTGGTACTGGGTCCGCGACCCTGTTCTGGTTCGATCGATGGTTCAGCGACACCCCTTTGGCCGCCCGCTTTCCCGATCTCTTCGCCATTGCTGTTGACCCTCGGGTCTCTGTTGAGACGGCCCTTATTGACTTAGGGCGCCTCGCGTTCCGTCGCCATTTCGGGCCCCGTGAAGTGGACGCCTGGGATTCCCTCCTCCAGGACATCGCCCTTCTCCCGATGAGTGTTACCGACGCCCCGGATGCCATCTTGTGGCGCCTAGAGCCCTCCGGCTGCTTCTCTACTAGGTCCCTGTACGCGGCCATCGCGCCCTCGCCCGCTCCCGAGCCCTTTGGGCTAATCTGGGACATCCGGTTACCTTTGAAGATTAGGATCTTCCTTTGGCAGTGGATTCGTGGCCGCCTCCCCTCTGGCGTCGAAGTCCTCAAGCGCAACGGACCCGGAGATGGGCTTTGCCCTTTGTGCGGAACCGCGGAGGATGCTAACCACATCTTCTTCACGTGCCATGCGGCACAGTTCCTCTGGTCCTGTTTCCGCGAGACGGTTGGCGGACAGTGGTGCAACTCCAACTTCCCCGACCTCCTCGCGGAAATCCACGCCTCCCCTCCCCGCCACCGACATATCCGTTGGCTATGCGTTGGGGTTCTCGCCTAGACGCGGTGGACCGTTCGCAATAAGCTTGTCATCCAAAAAGTCCCTCTACGTCGCGCTACTGACGCCATTTTTAAAATGTGCGGGTACTTGCAGCTTTGGCGGCCGCTTAGCCGCCCTCAGGATCGGGACGTCATCAGCACCCTCCTCGCCGACCTTCGATCGCTCGCCTTCCGCCTGGCGCCACCGCTTCCGCCGTCCCCCCCTCCCCCCGGAGCCCGACTAGATGATGTCCTTCTTTTTTGTTCTAGGGCTTGTTGAGCTGTGCCCTCAGCATTAACCCTTGTGGATCCTGTGTGTGTGTGAACTTGGTGTGTGTGGGTTTGCGTGTGTGTGTGAACCTTGTGGATTGTTGGCTTGGGCATGTGCTTTATAATATAAAGCGGGGCGAAAGCCTTTTTCGGTACTACAGGTATATCTTTTGAAGAAAAATAAAAGAAATCATGCTTTCTAAAATGTAAAAAAAAAAGAATTTTGCAACCTTTTCACTTGGTGAATGGCCCTACTTATGAGTAGTTCATCTTTGCGCCAATGTGCCTGAATGTTGAAATTGTTGCTTGTTGTCTTTTGTTCTCATTGGCAGATTAGTTCACGCTCAAATTTCTTCCAAGACCTATGCCAATGAGCACATGCACTGCACTCCACCAGTACCATATTGACCATGTGCCACTCAAGGACGACATTAGCCTGGCAAGTTTCTCGTGCCCCATGAGCATGCATATTACTCTTATTTAAAGCTGTACCGATTGCTTCACATCATGTTTGCCTTGACAAGTTTCCTTTGTCTTAACTAGAAATGGTGTCTCAACTTTTTCTAGTTCAGATACCTGCCTCCACCAGTTCCCACTTACTCAAGCCTTTCCCAACCTATACACCCACTCAATGGAGATTCGAGATTGCGCTGTCATGCAAAACCGTGTAGTCGCTAACTTGTGGAAGCATCTGTCAAGTTGCATGCTGGGGTATTTTTACTGCAAGATTTCCAGTTTGAGGATGTGTCGGATGAACGGTTTTGCTCAGGGGACTGCCATTCTCCACCAAGAGCTGGTACTGGTAGTGGTCACCTTCATCTCTCCAAATGCGTAATGACCTGAGTGGCTACAATTGAGGATCCATATTGTAGATGTCTCCGGTCTGTCTCCAGGGAGGCTAAGGTGGATTGTCGGTGTCATGGCGGTAGGGCGCATACCCTCTTTGCCACCTTCTTCAACCTACAGCGGCGTTCCATTTTTTCAATGGTGAGCTATGGCAAGGTTGTCGAAGATGGTGGGTATTGCGTCTCCGACGAGGTCTATATAAGTTTCCGGACCAGATTCTCTTTCTTGTATAATATATGGGCCCTGTTTGCAAAAAGGAAGAATGTGTTTGTAATTTATTTTCTTTCTTTGGGGGTCCTTCCTTGCATTGTGTTTTATCAATTTTGAAGTCTTAATGTCACGTTTATGAGTATTTCGGGTCCCTCCCCGTTGTTCTGAAATATATGTAATCCATCAGTTTTCCCTTTTTTTCAGTTATCTTTTATTAGGATTGTTTTGCAAACATGCAAAGGGTAGGATTATTTATGACAAATTTTAGCATGCTCCCTCTTACCTCCCATTTTCACATGAGAGGTAAGAGTACATAATAGATCTGAGCCATTGATTTGATTAACTCTTACCTTCTTACCTCTCATGTAAAAAGAGGGGGTAAGAGGGAACATGTTACAATTACTCTTTATTTATTACTTTGTGCAGCATTTGGAAGTCTGAGATTCAATATGCACCTGGGATCATTTGGAAGTCTGAGATGAAACACTGCACAGACATGTGTGTCAACAAAGGTCTTTCGAACTCTTATTCATGAGTGGCCTTTCGTTGCGCAGTCCAAATCACCCATAATTTTTTTTCCTGGATAATGTGAAAACCATAACAGTGAACTCTGCGTGATAATGAGCTTTTCATCTGGAAAAGCCACTGTTTGGCACTTGGTTTGATGGCTGCACACGTATGCTCAATCACCGATTCGCTTGACAATGCTCATACACAACTAGTAAAATGTTCAGATTTTTTTAAACGTTTCCCTTTTAATTTATTTTAATATCCAAAATAAAAAATGGTTGTATTTAAAAAACTCTACTATTCAATAACTGTTCATGTTTTCTTAATTTTTTGAATTTTTTTAAAAAATATTCAGAATTTTGAAAGAAAATTTCCACAAGAGTTTTAAGAAATCTTGACAAAATTTCAAACATTGTTTGGTTTTTAAAAACAGACAATTATTCTTGAAACAATAAACCAGAGAGAGCAAAAAAAGGTTAGAAAAGCAAGAGAAAATGTCATAGTCTCTTTGCTACAGTGCATGGCACTAGACGGCCAGTCATGGCACCTGTCCGAAAGCATGACATAAATAACTAATCCTATCGCAATGAGCGTCATCTAGGAGCACCTCGCTGATCGCACTAACTCTATGTGTATAGTTCCGCAGCTGTTCATTTGGTTATGTGAAATGGCCAACAGGGGTCTATTGTGTGGATTTGGGCTGTTTCGCTACATTGGTTGAAAGCAGCAAAGCAGGCCAAAAACTAGACCTTTCTGTTTTCCCCGTATTTGTTTGAGTTGTACGTATATATGGGTTATATAGCCACTATGACATCTAGTCTAGAAGTTTGAAACCTTGTCTTGTTTCCACACCCTTCCGCTCCTCATCCTATCCCATCTTGAAAACCCTGGAATCCCCAAAACTGTGGATGAAGGCCGATGGCGAAGGTTAACAGATCTAACCATGCTCTGGTCGTACGTGGATGAAGAAGAGAGGGAGATGCGTGATGAGCTGAAGGAAGAGATGCTGGCTTGGATTGAGAACGTGGAGAACACCATGGATTCATGATTATTGGTTTCAAAGTACCTTCCTTTTAAGTTTCAGGATTATTCAAACTTTTTGTATATTTTTTAGCAGTTTTAAATGCTCCCTCTTACCTCCTCTTTTCACATGAGAGGTAAGAGTATATATTACATCGAAGCCGTTGATCTCAATAATTAGTGGTCTGATTAGCTCTTACCTTCTTATCTCACATGTAAGAAGAAGGGGTAAGAGGGAGCATGTTAAAATTTGCCGTATTTTTTACATCCATGAATTTGTATTCAACTTTTCTGGGGAACCTTTGGAGCAATCTGAACTTTTTTAACTAACACACAGTTTTAGAGTTACACCAACTCCACTTTCACAATGAATGTGTAATTGTAATGTTGCGATCCATGTCTTTAGTGATTGCTTGGTAGACACAGTAGATATTTTCATTTCAGCTACTGCAGCCTGTTTTTAGCCATAGCGCACATGGTTGTTCACAACCGAGTACAACATGTCTGCACATGGTTGCATTTTAGTACACATGGTTGTTCCACTCTGTTGAATTAAACACACCAATCCTCCTATTTAAGAGCACAACATTTAAGCAAACACACTGCTCTCGTCTTTTTAGGGCCCAAAGTAACATCGGCCTGGGCGTACCTCTTGCCTTATTTAAGAGCAGGATGTGACATGCTCTAGGTCATTGTAGAAGTAGCCTACAATGTGTTCCTCCAGCTATACCACTGAACACGACAAAATGATATGTTAGGGTTAGGAAACATCAGGACTAGGTTTCATACATAAACAGATTGTTGAACGTCTAGTGGGGTTAACCCTTTGTGACATCTGGATACTGCAAGACGCTGATCAGAACCTCTGCGTTGCACCCGACGACCGCACAATCTTGGAAAATATCTGCTGCATCTTCTACACCAACGTTTGCTGTGTCACCTCTTGGATAATTCCACTCCACCTCCTCCCTACAGCTATCTCTTTGATGCTTGCAAAATCCTGTACGCTGATACTTGTGAGTTATTTGCTAGTAACCTGTTTGTTGCAGTGTAACTGATGACCACAGTTGATCCTATTAGAAGGGATAGAGAGGGATTGGTGGAATTGTTTTGATGGATTTCTTGAGCCTCCTTGGCATATATATAGGAGTATAATGACCAACTTGGCGTACAAGACAAGGCAGAAACAAATCCTAGTCTATCTCGTCTTTCCTAATAATCAATATACTCAACATCCCCCTGCAGTCACAACGGTAGTGACGCAGACGATGAGACTGAAGAAGAATCCAAATGTAAGCCGATGGACACCTCCCCACAGTCGTAACGGTAGATGCATCATGGAAGTCGGGGCTGGAGTGGAAACCGACGAGGTTGCTCAAGCAAAGCGGTAGCCCTTTGTGCCGTTTGTCGATGTAGCCAAGAGCGTAGGGTGATGTAGCCATGGTCAAGGTAGCCGTGCGAACAATGCCGTGGTTGTTGTCGATTCGGTGTGGCAGGTGTCAAGGAAGTCGCTAGAGCCACGGGGGCAAGGAGGCGCCAAGTTAGTCATGGGCGCAGTTCTGTCGAAGAAATGGTGCGCCGGGAAGAAGACGGTGTTGATGAGGCGTCGCGCCGGGTGTGCCAAGCCCAGGGACACGTCATGGACAAAGGCACACATCGGTGTTGCCAGAACTGTGCATGCATTAAAGATTCTAATTTTTAGCTTTGAAACTGTGATGACTTGTTTATATTGTACAACGCATAGATCGAGGGATGTGAGTGACAGTATATCAAAAATCCAAAATGTTGCTTGATCGTTACTTCAAATGTGAAGCTTCGTGATTTTTTTTTCCTCTTATAATTTTGTTCATCAATCTTCCTCTCTTAAAAATTGTCCATCCAACTGTCCAAAAACACTTGGATGCATAGTCACATTTCTTTGTAGTTGGGCATCTCTCGTACATTTCTTTTCTAATTTATGAGCAAGTATAGTCGCATGACCTACATATTTGTGTTTCTAGATTTTGTATACTACGTAATTGTCTCTACATCTTTTACAGTGAGTTATTATTTGATTTACTTTACCCACTACTTTACCGCTGATATATCTTTTAAGAAAAACAAAAGAAATCATGCTTTCTAAAATGTAAAATAAATAAATAAATCAAATTTGCAACCTTTTGACTTGGTGAATGGCCCTACATATGAGTATTTCATATTTGCGCCAATCTGCCTGAATGTTGAGATTGTTGCTTGTTCTCTTTTCTGCTCATTCGCAGATTAGTTCACGCTTGGGTCTCCCACACAAACACACACATGTCACTGCACGCACACCCGCACACTCACAAATCTTGAATTTCAGTAGATATTATTACACGTGGACCTATAGAAAATAGCTTTCTACCAACGTTTTGTGTCAAATTTCTTCTAAGACCAATGCCAGTGAGCACATCTGCACATGCACTTTATACTCCACCAGTACCATATTGACCATGTGCTACTCAACGACGGCATTAGGCTGGCATGTTTGTCGCACCACATGAGCAAACATATTACTGTTATTTAAAGCTGTGGGATGCAATGCATATGACATATCAGTATATATACTACACTTTTTGAATGATGCTAGCATGGTATCCAATGTTCATAGAAAAAAAAACTTGTTGGGGTTAGGAGGCATCAGGAAAATTAGCATTGCATGATAGGTATTCGTGACTAGAGATATAGTTGGATATGTCGTCGGTCGTTCAACTTCCCAAGTCTGATGTGATATATTGGTTGTACTGAGTTCGCTCTAGAGATGCACTACCGAACAGATGGTGGATGGATTTCTTACCAAATTATTCTGGCTCATCTCATTTCAAAAGAAGTTGTGGTTGAGAAGTTGGCTGTCATCAGGTAGCGTGTGTCGACCTTCTCATGATTACATGGCTTCCGCCATTACTCGTCGCATTGTTGTATGTGGGCATGCGTTTGGTCCTGATCGTTCTTCTGCATCGGGTGGTAGTTGGTTGTCGCGCTCGGGCTCGCTAACATTAAATCCCCTTATATGCAGTGTGGGGGTATCCTAGAGAACTTGTTGACGAAGAATGCATGGTGATCACATCCTAACCGATTGCTTCACATCATGTTGCCTATGGACAAATTTCCTTTGTCTTAACTAAAAGTGGTGTCTCACCTTTTTCTAGTTCAGATACCTTCCTCCACCAGTTTTCACTTGCTCAAGCCTTTCCCGACCTATACACCCACTTGATTGAGCCTCACATTCGAGTTTCCGTTGTCATGCGTAACCATGTCGTCGCTAACTTGTGGAATTGCCAAACCCCTATAGCATCTGTCGAGTTGCATGCTGTGGTATTTTTACCGCAAGATTTCAAGTTTGATGATGTGTCGGATGAACGGTTTTGCTTAGGGGACTGCCATTCTCCTCCAAACATGCTTACTGCCTACTCATGCAAGAAGAGTTTTAGGATTGAGGCTACTACCACGTTTGGGAGTCCATGGTACCAAACAAAGTGAAAGTCTTCTGTACGCCTCAAACTAGGCCTATACAAGTTGTACGAGTGATGGGCACACTATTTGTCAGTCACGGGTAATTGATACTACAGCGGATCAAGTTCTTACATCACTGGTAAATGTTAACACTTACGAGCTTCACAATGCCTGCCAATGTTAATCAGGTGGCTATAACCGTTCATGCAGTAGTGAAAATGGAGATCCGAGGGATACAAAAGCTGGTACTGGTAGTCGTCATCTTCATCTCTCCAGATGCGCAACATAGACCTCAGTGGCTAGAATTGAGGATCCAGATTGTAGATGTCTCTGATCTGGCTCCAGGGCGGCTAAGGTGGATTGTTGGTGTCATGTCGGCATGGCGCATACCCTCTTCGCCGCCTTCTTCAACCTACAGCGGGGTTCCATTTTTTTCAATGGTGAGCTATTGGGTGTGGAAGATGGTGGGTATTGTGTCTCCGACGAGCTCTGTATAAGTTTCCGGACCAGATTGTCTTTCTTATATATTATATGGGCCCTGTATGCAAAAAGGAAGAATGTGTTTTTATTATATTGTTTCTTTGGGGGTCCTTCCTTGCATTGTGATGCATCAATTTTGAAGTTTTAATGTCAGGTCTATGAGAGATTCGGGTCCCTCCCCATTGTTGAAAAATATACCTAATCCATCCGTTTTCCCTTTTTCCAGTTATCTCTTAGGACTGTTTTGCAAACAAAGGGTAGACTGATTTATTACTTGTGGAATAATCCATATGCGAAAGTATCTTCAGTGCCTCGACTCCGGCTAGTAGATAGGTTAGGGTTTTAGTCCTCGCAGGGGCGGCTCTTCTTCTTTAAGTTTGTGTTCTGGGCTCCAGTCCTCCTCAAATTTTCCCGCTGGCATGAATTTGATGGAGCTCCGGCATAGATTCCTGCCAGCTCATTGGGATGGCGAGTTTAGGGTTTCTCATCATGCATATATGACGGCGATATCTCAGGCAATTGAACCACCCGTGACATTATTTACATTTGTCTGTGGATAGCATTAAACTCGCAGGTGGATACTCATGGGTATAGATAGACCATGTCAACCTACAAATGCTTAGAATCCCCCAGGGCCCACACCAAGTCATGCCAAGGTAGGTACTTAGGAGAGATATGGATGGTTGCAGGTAGGTATTTGGGAGAGATATCGATGGATGCGCTAATTACGGGTTCCAATAGTAACTAAAGATAATGACTTAGTTGGGTGGGAGACTAGATCATATCATATAATTCCAAAGGTTGAACACTCTTGTTGTCGAATAAGATCTCTCTATAAATGGGCTTGGACACCCCGCCAAAGAAAGAGGCCATTTAGATTGCCATTCTCACAATACTTAGCTTTGTAGATGGAATCCAGTTACTTATTCTTCATAATCCCTCGTATCAATATACTCTCGTGGCGGGATGTAGGTTATTATCCATGTTGGGGCGTGAACCATAATGCTATTATCCTAACCATGATCTTTCATATTGGATGATTATGTAAACAATTTGTCATGTGGCTTGGATTATGTTTCTAGAAAAGCTCTTGGTTCCGCTGCAAGTGTACCTCCATTATGAACAAAACAACTGGATAACATGTTGAGGAATCATGCACAATAGCATAATCAACGTCTCCTATAACCTCTAGAAAAAGGTACATGGTAGAAGAAAGGGGATCAATGCTAAAAGTATGGTAAAGAACTGGTATCTGGTAACAGCTAAAACAGGTGAACTAACTCTTTCTCATAGGATTCTGGAGCAACAATACTACACTACTATTTTGGAAATAACTGAAATTTTTGCAACAAAAGATACATGAGCAGAATACACTGCCCGTACAAACCAAACATGAACCATTAAAGCAACACAGATAAAAACCACTCTTAGGCCACCGGGAGCCCAGCTGCAAACCTTGGAAGAACTGACAAGATCAAGGATCAAGGATTAAGATGAGCGCTAGATACTCATAGCTTGGCAGCTGAGTGAAGAGGATCAAGGATCAGTTCTCAAGCCAGGGCCAGCTTATTGTTGCCCGGACGAGAAAACACAACCTGCATGCAGTAGGTACACATAGGGAGTGCGACATCCCGGTGAATACATAGAGTCAAATAATATGAAGTCATCTACAGATACACACATATACACAGAATATAATAGGTCCACACACCTGGTAATCTCCAAGTGTCCTTGTTCTGAAACCGGCTGCACAGTATATGAAGTAGTACTCCCATACACGGATGAACTTGTCATCAAAGCCCAATGCCAAAATTTCACTGCAAAGGGACAGAAATTAGGAGGAATACTATGACAACACTATGCATGTGTATATGTACTTTGTGGCGAATTTACAAGGTCAATGGATGCATAGTGGTAATTACTCTTTATTGGCCATTAGGTTGTCCCTCCAGCTCCTCAGAGTCAGGTAATACTGGTCACCATTAATATTTTCAAGGTGCTCTATGCTGCACTCAATGTATATCCAGTGTCAGTGGAGATTGATCCACTATTAGTATCAAATTAAGCATCGATCCGGCAGATGTTAAACATACCAGAGTCTAGCAGAGGCGGACACAGATGTTATCCGGGATAAAGAAGGAAGTGAACCCCCAGGGAAGATGTATTCTTTTATGAAGCCTGGGCTTCTAATGTATTCCTCGTAGAGTTCGTCTGGCATCGTGATGGCCTGAATGGACCCATAAGTGTACATATGGAGATGAAAATTAGTTCAAGAGTGAATAAAGTTAAGGTATGTTGGCAATTAGAGCCAACAACCTCCTCATAGAGGCAGATATTTTCAGTGAATTTTTCTGCATTAGTGCTGTTAAACAATTAAGATTAGCATCGGACCTGTAGGACAAAAATGCCATCTTGAGCCAAGTGAGACTCGCAGCAGGTAAAAAATGCGTCCAAGTATTCATGGCCAACATGTTCGATCATCTCGCTGATTTACAGAAGAGGGATACATAATTTGGTACCACCCACACATACATGGACATATATACGAGATCATATCAGTAGTATACTTACCAGCTTATGATTCTGTCATATTTGCGAGCTGGTATCTGACGGTAGTCGCACAACAAGAAAGTTATATGATCCTGGGAATTAGTGGAAAAAACAGTATATTTGTGAGGTAAAATTTGAGCATTCTGATGTATAATGTCCTACTCACATACCTAGCAGGCCCAAAACTATAACAATAGTTGACTTGATTAGACAATGCTCTGTTGGATAGAAGTTCAAGACAAAAGGGAGTAAATGTAATCTGATTCTATCAGAATATTAGCGCAATTACATTTGTAAAAAAAGAAACTGGTTAAAGGGGGATTGTTCCCTCCCTTAACTCCATGATGTTTAGTTAGAAGTGGTGCGGAGGCTGCACCTCAAACATGGCTTTGCGAGCTCACAGGCTAGTGCTAGAGCTAACCGAGCACCGCTCGGTTCTCAATGACATTTGCATGTTATACAATAAAAGCAAAGAAGAGGGTAAAATATCAACATTAAATGTATGCCCTTTTTTTTTCTTTTTTATACATCTCATGTTTTGGATCGAGATTCATTTTGACATTTCCTCCCAAAATGTTCGTATGGTTATTTTTACTAAACAATATTAAAACATGGAACTGTACCTTTTGAAATACATGAAAATGCTTGCTGACAAATCTAAAAAATAGATACCTTTTCTGAAATGATATGAATTTAATGAACTATATCCACTTCAAATATAAATTTGCTAATACGCTACATCGAAAGGATTCTAGATCTTTCTCTATTTAGACTCCATACCGCTAGAGTGCACAACAGGTAACAAATTGGATACCGTGTAGCGGAAGGAGTAGCACATGACTAACCTCTAAGCCAGCTTCTTTAACTTTTCCCTGAGCATATTTAAGCTGCTCCTCCGACAAAGTTATTCCAGTGTATTTGCAGCCAGTTTGCTTGACCACTTGTATTGCTAAGCTGCCCCAGCCACTGCCGATGTCAAGGACATGATGATCCCTCTCAACTTTTGCCTTTGATTAAATGCAAGTTACAGGATTGAAACACCATCAGATCAGGGAAACACCTTCTAACTAACTGGTAAGTACTCCCTTGTATCATAATATAATACATTTTTTGACACTGCATAGTGTCAAAAATAGTCTTATACTATTATGATACAGAGGGAGTACTGAACTAATTGTTCCTGACATTATCTCTAGAGGTATGATTGTATTACCTTGTCAATTAGAAGGTTCAGTTTACGTATCTGGGATTCCTCTAAGCTTTCATTCTCCCTCTACAAAATTAATTGTAGCCCTTATATTAACAACATTACTGAAGTTAGTTTACAAACTGCAGCAACAAACCACATGATTGACAAACCTTGAAAATTCCACAAGAGTATGTCATCGTTTTGTCCAGAAAAAGCGAGAAGAAATCATTGCTCTGAACACACATATACGACAGGAAAATACTTTTTAATACTCATTGGTGAGTTAATAATGATTTACGGCAATATGCATGAAGGACCCCAGAAATATATACATAGATGGTTCGGTACAGACATATAGAGTTTAAGATTCAAAGAAATCAATAGCATCTGCAGTAACTCTCATATTACCAATTGGGCCGAAGAAACTGGTTACACTAGTGTAATGAAAAAATGGAAGAAATACGTGTACTGACCAGATCATAGTGTTGTGAGATATTTCGACGAGTTTGTGTTACAGAGTTCTTCCTTGAGGTGTGGCGCAAAAAATATTTAGCAGATGCCAGCCCAGCGGTTAGAAGCATAGGTGTCCACCAACCCCTGCCAACAATATAGCTTTATACATGATTAGTTACTGATTAGTACAAGTCTTCACTTCGGTCAAACGAGCATAGTGGAGAATCGAAGGTTTTGAAACCTTTTGCTGACAACGCTGCTACTGCTCTTGGGTGCATCTCTGTTGGCTATAAAAATCTGTAGAGAAATGAATCCCACATTTAATCTGAGGAAAAAAAGATGAGGAGATATAGCCCAACCTGGACTATGATATAGTTTTACCAGGAACAGATTCAGAAGGCCCTCTTTCTTATCAGCAAAAGAGCACCAGCCGTTAATGTAGGCATCTGCCAGACCAAGGTCAGACTCTGTTGCAACCTGAGATATGCCAAAGTTGTGTGAGTGAGAAGATTATATCGAGCAATTGCAGTGCAGTACAATAGCAAAACTCAGGCATGCACGCATGTGTAGGCACATACCTTCCAATAGAACATTGGGTCATGAACTCGCAGGACTGATTTTACATGGTGTTTGCCACTAGCATTTCCGAAGCTAAGCATGTTGCCTCCATCTTCGAGCAATCTGAAAGATAACTATAAAGGTAAGAAATCAAGATAATTAGATGCAGCATAACTAGCATACGGTTTGACACAAGCACTGACATCAAGTTACCGATGGATATCGATCGGTTAAGAAATCTTGCTACCAGAAGACGTGCCCCGGCCTCGGTCCACGATGGGACTATCTGCTTTGGGGTCACCAGAAGGTCACATTTCTTTCCAAGAACACCCTGAGCTGCTGCTTTGCCAGCCTACACCAATGAGACATGTCCCACACAAACAGACCTTTATAACTATTACATGAAAAATTTTGGCTAATAATGCAAGTGACACTAAAATGTACATGACGTATTGGTAGACCCAGCCACTAGCAGAGTAGTTTGGACGTTAAGCTGATTAATGCTAACGAAAGATTGGATTAGTTACCTTACTAATAAGGTAGACTGGGTATCATTACATATGTTTGAAATAAGTTTATATGAGCTAAGGAGGTCATCAACTCCGCCTGTACATTAGCGTTAGGCAATACTGCAATCGGAATAATAAACTAGTGAAGATCTAATCAAAGCCCCTCCTTCTGTCCCTCTCATCCCTCAGACCTTAATGGTATCTCCAGCCTAGCGCCTAGAAACTTTAGCACAGAGAACAGTGTATTGCTCACTACACAAGACATGTGATTTCGAAAGCTGCAGAAAGACCGGCTACGCATGGAAAATACCTTGAGCCCGTGTTCTGGGAAACCATGACCTGTGGTTCAAGGAAGACGAGACAATTAAGGCCCAATTTTTTTAGCTCATTTCAACCCTAACTGAAAATAGTTTTAGAACAAATGCCTTATTATTTACTCCCTCCGTTCGGAATTACTTGTCGTAGAAATGGATGTATCTAGATGTATTTTAGTTCTAGATACATCCATTTCCGAGACAAGTAATTCCGAACGGAGGGAGTACACACTAAGAAGTTACCTTGATATGCCCCACAGAACCATATTCCTCTCTTCCCCTGTATCTGATCAAGCTGAATAGATGCCTTCACAGCAGCCACAGACGGAACAGGATGTCTCACACACCATTTAAGTAGTACATGATCCGGAACACGAGGTGGATTGATCGTCACAAGGAAAGTCTTAGCAGATTCAATGTTCTAGAAGGCCAGATAAAGGAAATGTACCAAAATTAGTAACCCATCTATGTATATGCCACCATTTAAAGTTATGTATTATAAATTTATCATGCATATGAAAATCATAGCATGCACCTGAATCAGGTTTAGCCAGTAGGTAACAAACATATCCCTGCTTGTTTCCCCCAGAAAGTTCCAGGCGCTCCATCCATACAAATTTTGTGGCATCAAACTTCTATCGCAGTGGAGGTATGCATCACTGTAACATAAATTTTTCCATCAGTCAATAGATATATCAGATCACACTAGGATCTATTATTCATCAACTAATGAAAGGCATGCATTACCTGCAGACATACTGAAAAGCACCAAGAATTCTCAGTTCCTCATGTGTAGCTTCAGCACCTAGAACTTTCAGAGCAGCTTGTGCATGAATCCCTAGTATGACCTTGTCATAAATTTCTTCTGAACCATCTTCCTCTTGGATTCTATAACCACCTGCGAGCAATGGAACGACGTGTCATCAAGTGCGTCCATAATAAGATGAAAATTCATTTGTGTAGGCAGGTATGAACATAAAAGGTACTCAAAGTACAAAACCAAATTACAGACGGAACGACACTACTTAAGAACCAAACAGCCTGTAATTTGTTCAATCGCCATCCAGATGAAATAAAAAAACATGTACCTCCGTCATCACATGAAACAGATTTGACTGTACAGCTGGTCTTAATTCGACAACCCATGCCTTCCAGTTCCGCTCTTACCTGCGAGTGCGCAATGGTTGCATTCTTTCGTCAGCAATGCTAAAGTTTTTAATAATATCATGTTCGTATGATCTATTCCAACTATATAACGATGCTAACTTTGTTTGGGCTGAAGGGCCAACATACCTTGTCTACAAATGACTGCAAGCAACCCCTGACAATGAAGGACTCAGGGTGCCCAAACAACTGAACAAAATAAATTGATTAGCCTTCAAATGCACAACCATGACAGCAATGTTAAAGTAACATATGCGTCAGAACAAAGTTCACCAGAAAAAGGTCATGGTTTCGAAAAAATGACAGCACAGAGACAGCAGAGAACCCCAGAACTCCTTGTGATGGACAGCACCAAACAGATGTGCATATAGGAATCTGCAGAACACACACTCACACACACACACACACACGCGCGCGTGCGCGCACACGCGCGCGCGCACACACACACACACACATTAGACACCTAGCCAAAATTGATTAAATTGCAAGCAAATACATGTTGATAAATCATAAAACATTTTGTTATTCCATACTAGTTTGTCCAAAACAAAAATCTGGAGTGGGTTCTATGGACTGGTTGGCTGTAGACTAATTTGTCCAAAACAACTTTCTTATTGACTTTCAAACCTTTTGTTATTTCATATTAACAAAGGTAGTTTCATCCCTCAGGTCAAATATTCCATTTGTTCTCTTAATAAAATTGGTTTTCTAGTTTATCGAAATGCAAAATCTAAGTTTATAATAGTAAAAATTAAAAAGGAAATGCACTCTTTGAAAAAAAAACTATATTCATAGAAAATATTGGGTTCAGATCTAAATAACAAGCCTAATTTTTTTCTCATATGCATTAATTAATTAAGTTATATTTTCTCACGAAATCAACATTCAAGTCGATATTTCTAGAAGTATTTTTTCTTTCCGGGGGAGATAGATTTATTTTTGGTGGAAAACCCCGGTAGGTAAAGATTTGTGACACATTTGAGTAGTAGTGACACATTTGAGTTTCTTTGTGAATATTTCAACCTTATTTGTAACTATTTATGTTCATGTCTTAGTTTATTCATACAAGATTTGTTTTTTCTCTGTTTCAAATTAACCTGCTGACCTCCTAAATAGCAAATATTAAAATTTATAAAGCTTTGGAAATCTAAATATTGTAAACGTAGCGCATGGGCAGTCTATAATATCTACTATTCTATGAAAATAGATTAGTTTGATGTTTTTCCGAAAATGTTGATATAAAAAGTAATTTCAGCTGCATAATGTGAGTATACTCATTTCTAGCTTGGAATGACAAGAATAATAATAGATTTGAAAGTCAATAAGAAGGTTGAATCCAAACATTTTAAATCAGAATTAGGGGAAAATCCATAAATAATTGCGAGTTAAATAAAAAGGAAGTAAGTTGGTTCGAAATAGTACAAGATAAGCTTCTTGGAAGAGGTGTGAATATTCATGCGACCGAACAAACCGCCCCAAAGTTTCATTTTGATCAAGATCAGGGTTACTTTCATAATAATCCAGGTACCTTCAATTCCAAAGCAGACAACAAATTAATCAATCACTGCACATATATGTACAGTAAGTTGTTAACTTTGGGTCAATCAAGATAACTAGTTGACTGGACTGCTTACCCGATTACGTCGGTCTTGAACTTAAGTATCTCATGGATCATGCACCAGAAGCTGGGCCGTAAAGCATTGCTCTTTTGTGCCAAAAGGCTTGAGATACCATGGCTAGTGCTCCAGTAGCATTGGCTTCCATTATCCAATTTTGTGCTCACCGAGAAGGGTATCTCCGTTCTTTCAATCTCCAACCCAAGAAACTCTAACAATTGCATCATGTTGGGGCATGTTGCCTGGTTCAATGCATAATATAACACTATACAAGTTTAAGACATGTTTTTTATCAGATTTTAAAACATGTTTTAAAATGTCTAAAAGTGATTTTCTGTTCATTAAGAGGTTAGACATTCTGTTATGAGTCATAGTAGTTAAGATGATAGGCATACCTAAATATCATTATATAGGTACAAATGTGAAAGAAGTGAAACTCCATTTCCAACATAATCATTAGCTTATGTAAACAAAATACAATTGTTTTATCCCTTTATTTGTTTATGTATTTACTTTCTTTTTACTTTTTGCATTTGTGTACATTTTAAATTTTTTGTTATTCATATATACATGGATGGACAACTATTTTCGAAAACATGAACCCTCTTTTCAAAAACATGAACTTTATTTTACAGTACATAAAAACGTATAGTGGGATTTTTATACATCAGATGAACATTTCAAATTAAATATACGAATATTTTTACTTTTTCATTATATAAATATTTTTCAATAGCTAAGCCAATTTTGAAAATATTTCTAAAATAAGTGAAAAATAAAGATACCAAAATGGTTTTAAACGTGAACATTTCATGATATTACTTTAAATTTATATTATGTGCATGCAATTTTTCTTTCTTTTTGCAATACTTTCTTTATTCCATAATGTAGTGCTTACAGATTTTTAAAAAAATACTTTGCAACTTTGATCGATTTTACAGAGAAAATATTTCATATCTACAGTACCAAATATATAAAATATGAAACTACATCTTATGATTACTCTAATGATGTATGTTTGGCATTCTATATGTAAATCTTTTTCTCAACAAACTTGGTCAAAATTTATGAGGTTTGACTTTAAAAAAAAATCTATATGCACTACATTATGGAATGAAGGGAGTATGTGGATATTTTCCATTACTTAAACTAATTTTGACAATATTTTGAATTCAGTTAGTTTAATGTTTTCCAGTACTTTGACTCCTAAGATTAGGATCAATAAAAATTCTCCAGAAATGCTATGAAATCCTTCGAGTCAAAGGAGCCTTATCCTTAATAGTACAATAGACGTGCCTTTCCTAGGGCATTTGACAAAAATAAGATTATCATATTCTTGTCGGATTATTTACTTGTGGGGTCCTATGTACTAACTGGTTGTGGGCTATATATGAAATAGAGTATGTGAAGTTACTTCAACTAGATGATATAATTAGTCGCAAAAAAGTAGATGATCTAACTAGAGTACTTCTATTTATCCATCTGGACATGCTCTAGGGAGTAGTTTTATTTTTCGATAAAAGGAGCTTTTATTAACTCAAAATGTAGCATCAAGCGGATACACAGCATGATGAGCAACACCTAGCCTCTTCACAACTATGATGCACATAGCCAAAGACAAACAGTCTGACAAAAGAAAAATAGAAAATGACATATCAGCAGCATGAAAGTCATATAGGACCGACAATATGCCTATCTCGAAGGAGGCGGTGGACTAATCCGGAGGTTATGCTGCCATCCATGTTGGGTAAAAACCTCCATGACCATCATCTCCAATCGTATACACATCGCTTTGAACAACGATTTATACTCCGTTCGATGTAGAATACACCATGTATGAAGCCAGTGCATACAGTGGAAAATAACCTGGAAAGGAGAAGCGTTTTTGCTACTACAAACCAAATCATTTCTACCCAGCCAAAGCGACCATAACAAGGCATACGCTCCCACCCTTATCGGCGTTGTGAACCTATTTAGAATGCCGTCCAATCAATGATTAATTTTTTTGGCAACACTTGTTGGCGGATACAAATTGAACGTTATTTGAATGACTGACCACGTAGAACGCGTAAACTAGCACCGAAAAAAGAGGTATTTTATTGTCTCGTCATGAGTACAAAAACTACATTTCTTGCTAACGGGGGAGGTTGTCTTTGGTTAGCACAACTCCCTCCGAAGATACCACATGCATATTTTAGTTTTTGGTGGAATCTTTTATTTCCAAATTTTATTGTCATTATCCACTGGAATATCTGAATGTTGACTGTCAAGGACCTAGATGTATTGAGATTTCAGCGAAACTCACCCTGTCCTTGTATCAGGTTGATTGAATCTAATCGGGGTAAAAGATTTTGCCATGGCACAACATGGGATCCATAAATTATTGAATAGGATGAGCGAATCATTGAAAAAATGCAGGATAAAAGACTACCGACCTGGTTGAAGACCATGGGGCAAAGGTCCAGGTGGACGAGGCCGGCGCCGTCTTCGACGGCCACGCTCCTGGCACACCCGCCAAGCCAGTCTTCCTTCTCATACACAGTCACGCGAGCGCCGCCGCTCGCCGCGAGCTCCTGGGCCGCCGCCAGCCCGCTCACCCCGGCTCCCACCACCGCAACTCTCATCTCGCTAGCTCTTCCGCTAGGTGGTCACTTGGCGCTTCCGCTAGGTGGTCACTTGGGCCGGTTTCTGATGTCCTATCACAACCTACATGTGATTACATATACTACTTCCTCCGTCGGAATTACTTGTCAAAAAATGAATATATCTAGATGTATTTTAGTTGTAGATACATCTATTTTTATGACAAATAATTCCGAATGAAGGGAGTAGTACTGAAAGTCTGACGCATAATCGACATGCATGTTCAGAGTCAGGATCCTCGTGGCAGCAGGGACGCAATAGCCGCGGACAACTCGCAAGCAATGCCTCCACGTAATATATCCTGTCTGATCTGATCTGAATTCAAATCTTTTAACAAAAGGGACACGCCAGAAATGGCTCACATCACAAATCACATGCGTCCGTCTCTTCTTGGCAACTCGCACATGCATCTGCATGGGCACCAGCTGAGCCGATGCAGGTGGCAGCTCGATGAAGAGCGTGGGCAGACACGCGCATGGACATACGGATTTTCTGGGGACGGCCCGCCGAGCTAGTTTGTTCACGTGCGCCCACATCCTTCGGTCTTTCCCCGGATATTTTTATCTGTCTGCTCAGTGATCTAAAAAATAAACTGTCTGCTCACAATCGTGCAGCTGCAGGATGTGGCTGTTGGTTGGCCAGCGCGTCCATGCTCAGTGATCCATTTCATGTCCATTGTTTTTGTTTAGTGCTCAGGTTACCTAGAAAATAACACTTATTTTGTGAAGGGAACATAACATGTGAGGAAGAGTACAATTGTGCAATGTTTCAGCGTTCAAGATTTTCCAAAGATTCTTCGAATGGCTACAGCCGCGGGTGTTGACAACACACCAAGCGCCGAAGACTGTACTTGTGTACTTAGACCATCTACAACCGGACTTGGTAAATCCGGACACTCGAACGCTCGCGGACGCGCCTGGCCGTGTCTGCGGTCTGAGCGGTCACGCCGCTAATAATACATTTCACATCCGTGTACCTCATATCCTACACTCTATATCCATACTACGCATACAACGTGATGAACTACTCTACGTGATCGTACAACGGACAAACAAATGAGCATGAAACGGACAAAGAAATGAACATTAACCCCACTACATCATCCAAAAGATTATCAGAGTTCATCGCTGGACAAGATCTTAACTTCAACAACTAAAACACGATAATTAAATGGGGTAGGAGCAGGATTGTCACTATCCTGCCAGGCCTTTGCTCTTCCAGTCGTCGGCGCAACTGTAAGAATCCGTGGTTGGTGGTGGATCTTGGTCGTCAAAGGAGGAGGTGGAGCTGTGGTTGTCGCCATCATCGGACAAAGAGTCGGAAAGGCGATGAGCCCCTTCATCAGGCGGATGGCTCTGCCTGCAGTCGCCTCAGCTTGGCCACCCGACCCCCCCCACTCCGCTGTTGCCTCCGCCACGTCGTGCTCCGACTGCTCAATGGCAAGCCGGAGCGCCTTCGCGTTCTTCCACCTTAGGAGGTGAGCGTCCGTATCGCTGTTGTCAGCGACCGGCGGTAGACCCAAGCGAGGAGTTACTCGTCCTCGTCGGGCCCCGCAGGCAACCCACGACAGCGATGCACGAATTGCTCTGTCGCGTCCCTCTTCATTGCCCGCTGCCTATCGCGGTGCATGTGCAGGCCGGCGGGCAAAGGGGACGTCGCGGGGGTGGAGCGAACTACATGCAGGCCGGGAGGGGCTAGCTCGGCCGTTCGCGTTGTGTTGGCGCGGGAGCGGCGACGATGCAGATTCGGAGCTGCCACTAGTATCCACCTTCAACCGCTCCAATGCAATGCACAGGGCCAGCTCCTCCTCGACATTAAGATCAGAGCCCGAGTGGCTACCGAAGCTCGAAATGTCACAACATTCGGTCGGAATCGGGGAGGGGAGAGGAGGGGTTGGAGCCAGAGAGTAGAGTGGAGTGAGCTAGGGTTCGGAGAGGGGACGGATTGGGTTTTTTTGTGGGGACATTGTGGGATCGCTGGTGGGCTGGGCTGCCCTATATTTGGGCTGGATATGAAAGGCGCCGGAAAGCCCGAGCGTTTGAGGCCGGTTTGAGGTGTTCAGGTCGATCGTTTTTTTTTGATCGGTTTGTGACCGGTCGGCCCGCCCAGTCATTTGAGACAGGTTTGATGCACCTGGCTATAGAGAGCTTATATATATTTGCTGGGCTATAACATTGCTTGTAAGTTACGCTAGCAGGTCTATTGATCTGGTTGTAAGTTTTGGTAATTCTGGTGTTCTATGTACTGTCGTTACCAATGATAAATAGATCGAAAGTTCTTCCCGCAAAAATAAAGAAAGAAGGGAAATAGTTTATTTGTGACTTTGATAGGGTTGTTAGTCCCAAATTTGAGTGATAGTGTAAGAGTATGAGTGAACTTACAACAAATTCGAGACTTCATCAGTCAGAAAACTTATACTCCCAAGTTATAACAAACACTAAGTTTACAAGTTGTAAGCTAGGAAGACGGAGTTCTTTAGCAAAGCAGTCTAAACGGAAGACATGGTAGGATTAAGAGCTATCGGAAAATACAATGATCATAATACGAAATCGTAGTAGTTCAGTGCTGGTATGATAGCGAATATTGGATGACATGTTCCTGTGCAATGAGCTAGTGCACATCAGGTGGTGGATCTAGCATAGTGGATGCATGGTGCTAGCTAGTGATGACTAGAACAGCAACAAGTGCAGCAACCAGAGCATGGAAGGCTTCATCCAGCGATTTTGGTGTCCCAAATCTCGAACCTAGACAACGTATAATGGATGGGACAACAACGAGAGACAGTGTTGCATGTTTGTGATTTTATCTTTTGGAATTGGAAAGTCATCTGAAATATTGCTTCTTTTTGGAGCTATCCATCTATCATTGTTTTTATTTGAGATGGGTTTCCCTCTGCAATTTTGAAAGTTTTTGAGGACGGACGAGTACATTGCAATCTCTGGATGGAACTGATATGATTCAATTTCAAATCAAGCGCTGTCCCAATCCGCTTCCCTCCACGCTGGGGAAAGCAGCGAGTCCGGTCAGCATGCCATGGGTGCGGATTGTGGCCAAGGAAATGTCCTGGACACTTTTCTGGTGAGCTTGTCGGATGCAAGGACCATGGAGGATAGGTGCTCAGTCACAAGATCGACGAGATCAATCAACAGCTCGATTGCGAGGTTCAGGTCCAAGTACAGAAAGAAGATCACGCCGGTGCTGTCAAGGCCAGCTATGACCAGGAACAAACGGAGACGTCGGACACCTCCATCGGTCGTCCGTCGCAGTCTGAGGATCAATAGTCAGCTTGCTAGTGGGGCATCAGTAAAAACCCAGCACCGCACGCTCATGGTTCAGCTCGGAATCGCAAGAGAAGGAGAGGTGATTGGCGAGGAGGCCATGCAGGCATACCTGCAGCTGTTCTCGAGACCGTTGCAGCAGTCACACATTGCGGCAATCGTTGGACTCTTTGGGTGGCAGGCGGATGTGCTGCCGCTTGGCAGAGAGATGGAGTGTGCCACACTTTAGTGTGTGCACCTGTTGTAGCTTGCTTGTAGGTCTTTTCCTATGGCTGACCCAAGTCAAGTGATAGTGGTGTGGAATGTAAGCAGCTTGAATAGCCCGGCGAAATGCAATGCAATAAATAACATCATTTCGAACTCGGGCGCGAGTGTAGTTTGTCTTCAGGAAACGAAACTCCAAGACGTAAACATAACGGTGGTGCGGCAATGCCTTGGCCCGGCCTTTGATATGTTCTTTTACATGCCAACGATTGGCACTTGTGGTGGCGTCCTATTGGCGGCCAAATCTGCATGTGCGCAGTTGACAAACCCACACATCACGCAAAACACGGGCACGGCGTGGGTGCAGTTCCAGGGGTCACCCGGTTGGTGGTTAACTGGAGTCTATGGACCCTAGGAGGATACGGACAAAGTGCTTTTCATGCAAGAGCTCAAAGATGTCAGAGAATTGCATGCAGGTCCCTGGATGCTTGCCGGCGACTTCAATCTCATTTTGGACCCGTCGAACAAGAGCAATGACAGGATCAATCGTCGGATGATGGGCCGTTTTAGGAGATACACTTGGTCTAATAAACAGAGGGAGGCCACTCTCGAAAAGCTTGATCAGGTTTTCGTTTCGGTGGAGTGGGAGGCGATGCACCCTGCATCTTTCCTCTCTGCGCTCAGTACCAGCACATCAGATCATTGCCCATTACATCTGGTACTTGAGGCAAACCTACCACGGGGGTGACGCTTCCACTTTGAGGCTTTCTGGACGAGAATTGAGGGCTTCCAAGACGTGGTCAGACAAGCGTGGGCAGCCAACCCTTCATACAAAACCCATACAAACGATTGGCGGCCAAGCTTAGGACAACTGCCAAACAACTTTCACGCCAGAGCAGCAAGTATGTGGGAAGTGTCAAGCAGCAAATTCGCATTGCGAATGAGGTCATTATTCGGCTAGATGTCGCCATGGAGAACCGTGCTTTATCTCATGATGAAATCGGGCTGCGGAGATTGCTAAAAGGCAAGTTGCTAGGGCTAGCTTCCCTCGAACGGACGATTGCCCACCAGAGATCCCGGATTCTTTTCTTGCGGGAAGGGGACGCGTGCACACAGTTCTTCCATGCACATGCAAGCAATAGGAGGCGCAAGAATTTCATTACCAAGCTCAAAGTGGATGGCGTGGTTACGACTGACCATGAGTCTATGGCAGAGGCTGTCGATTCTTTCTTCTCTAACCTGCTTGGAGACACCACAAATCGGGAGTTCACACTCGATTTGGATGAGCTAGGGCTGCCCCGCAAGGACATGAGTCACCTTGAAATTGAGTTCACTGAGGAGGAGATCTGGACAGCCATTCGTTCTCAGGAGCTTGACAAGGCGCCAGGGCCTGATGGCTTTCCAGCATGGTTTTACTTGAGTTGCTGGCAGATCATAAAAGATGATGTCATGGCGGCCTTCCAGACTTTTGGCAGGATGGATTTCCGCGGCCTCACGTCCATTAACCAGGCTCTTATTACTCTCCTGCCCAAGACGCAAGCAGCCATGGAGATCCGCGAGTTTCGCCCCATCAGCTTGATCCATAGTTTCCCGAAACTTGTTGCCAAGGTGTTGGCAACACGTGTGGCCCCGGACGTCCCAGAGTTGGTCGGAACGCACCAAGGTGCTTTTATTCAAGGAAGATGGTTGCATGATAATTACATGATGGTGCAAGGGTTGGCCAGAAAGCTTCACGTGGCGAGGCGAGAGGCCGTGATGCTTAAGCTTGACATTACAAAAGCCTTCGACACCGTGCACTGGGCATTCCTTCTGGAGATCCTCCGACACATGGGATTCGGCAATAAATGGATGGCATGGATCTCTGGCCTTCTAGCTTCGTCCTCCACTAGAGTGCTACTCAATGGCATTCCGGGAGAGGTCATTTACAATCGACAAGGTCTGCGGCAAGGAGATCCGGTCTCCCCCCTCTTGTTTGTCCTTGTCATGGAGGGGCTGCAACGTATGCTCTACAAGGCCATGGCGGAAGGGATTCTGACGCCTCTTGCATCCACCGGCGTTCAGAAGTGCACCTCCATCTATGCGGATGACGTGATCACGTTCATTAAGCCGGATGTGCAAAGTCTCAGGGCTTGTGCTGCGTTGCTGTATGACTTTGGTGTTGCATCCGGTCTCAGCACTAACCTGACAAAGTGCTCCGCACACCCAATAAGATGCTCCGACGAGAAGAAGCAGTTGATCGCAGCTGAGATGGAGTGCCAGCAGATGTTGGGATGGCCGTGTAAATACCTTGGGCTGCCTTTGGGGCTACGTAATATCACGGCAGCTCAGCTCCAATACATGGTTGACAAGATGGCTGACAAGCTGCCTGCTTGGCAGGCGAGACTGCTTTATCGGGCTGGACGACTCGAGTTGCTTAGATCTACCTTGATGTCCATGCCAATTCACGCGATGATATATGGCACTTGACCTGCCAATCAAAACTATTACAGCCGCGAACAAGATTTTCCGTGGTTTCCTATGGAAAGGGCGACGCGAGGTGAATGGAGGACACTGCATCATCGCATGGAACCAGGTTTGCTCGCCCAAGGAGCATGGCGGCCTCGGTGTTCCGAACTTGCACTACCTGAACTCTACACTTAGGGCACGATGGCCATGGTTAAAGAGGACCGACTCAACCAGGCCGTGGAGTGAGTTTAACATACAAGTATCCGATGAATCGATGGGCATATACAAGGCAGCGACAGATTTTGGACAGATTGGTGGCTCTCTGATGGCCGCATCGAGGACACCATGCCACACCTCTATGCTATGGTAAAGAAGCGTGGGCGGCAGATCACAGTCAAGCAGGCCCTCACCGCTGAATGGTGGCAAGATATGTCCCCGGACATGGGAACACATGCCTTGTTCGAGTTCATGGCGCTGGTGGACCTAACCCAACATGTAGAACTGCGACCGGGCATTGAGGATGCCATTGCCTGGACTTGGGAGAGCTCAGGAACATTTTCTGCGCGATCGGCATATCGCGCCCACTTTGCGGGCCGCATAGAGAGCGCGGGAGCAGTGCAGGTATGGAGATGCAGGGCCCCCCCTGCTTGCAAGTTTTTCACGTGGCTCGCGACACGGAACCGATGTTGGACAGCAGATAGACTTCAGCGACGACAGTTGCCGCACCCGTCGGCATGCCCCTTCTGTGATCAGCTGCCAGAGACTTTGGACCATTTGCTTCTCGGATGTGTTCTAGCAAGGCAGGTATGGACCAAGGTCATGAACACATGGAGTAGGCCGGATTGGACGCCATCCACAGATTCTAAGCTTGTCGAATGGTGGACTACTCTCAACCCCCAAAATCAATTCCGGAAGGAGGCATGGACGGTGATAACCCTGGTGTTATGGATGCTATGGAAGCACCGAAACGACATTGCTTTCAATGGCGCGTCGCCATCTGTGGACGACCTGCTTGTTAAGATCGAGTTAGAGGCTCAGGATTGGAGAGCGGCTGGCCTGCTGCGTGAACGTGGCTCAGTCATTTGTATGGTAGATAGGAGGGACGAGAGCGAGTAATCCGCATGTGGATTCTTTAGGGCTCTAGCAGCCGTAGGGTTGTACTAATAAAAATGGCCTTTTCTTCTGGCCACTTTTTCTATCTATGATCCTCATGCGTCAACCTTGACGCATCCCTTGAAAAAAAAAATAGATAGGCTCATTTGAGCCATCTGGCATAGGGGTCTTGTGCTACTGATCTAATGATGTGTCTGTGATTAAGATTGTGATGCTCCAGACTAAACTGAGGTAACATCTTAAGCTTAAATTGAAAACAATAATTTTACTAATCACCTTCCAGAATATACACTAAAGGTGAAGCTAGTGCTGATAGGCTATGCCGGAGCACATTAATTTTTTATTGATTTCTTCTGAACAATATTACCTCTAGTGAGGTTGAACTGCCGTTTGATCTTGCTAGCAGTCTCAAGCTTGGTACAAAGTAGTAGCACACAAAAACTATCAGTGTACAATCACATGAAAATGCCGCAAATTTGAGCTTAGCTCCACAAAATATATTTTTAGATGAGCTGCAGCAAAATTGTGGGGGTATCTAATAAATAAAAAAATCAAGTAATTAAGCTTGATTAGAAACGATCTCGGCATGAAAAACTATGTCTAATGTGTAAGAAATCACATGCATGTTCAACTGACGGACCTTGATGACAGCTTGATTAGCCCTTTGAGATTGACTGGACTCTACATGAAAAAATTCGAATAACCTGTGAATTTGGAATTCTCGGTAGGTAGTCCAAGCAAAAAAATATAATGGCAAGGCATTCTTCTTACTTAACGCATTAAGGGGCAGAATAAATGAGCAATAGGATATGAAGTCGTATACATGTGAGGTGGTACATTTCCTATACAACTTCAACTACATATTTATATTTAGGGGACCGTAGTGGTATATATATACACCACATTATATTGACATGTTGCAAGAGGTGAGCTCTTCCTTTGGCAATGACATTGAAACACAAAGATATGATAGGACTAGGAAGCATTGGGAAATAGGGTGGCACCTCGTCGTCGAGAGACCCTAGACATGATCATCATGTCAGAAGTCCTAAGAAAACCTGTTGAGTAAAATGCATTACAAGTTTGTGTTATTATTGGGAGACAACTAGCATTGGTCCAACAACTGGAAAGATGGTGCATCCGTTCTGGTGTAGCAGTGGCAAATTCAAATGTCAAGTTGGTCAAACTCAACCAGCTTGATCATCGCGAACTATGTCATGGGCTCTGAAGTAGGTGGATCTTAATGTGTAATGCACGGACATGTCTATTTCTGGCTATAATAATCGAGGGTGTATTATTACTATGGAAACCATCAAACGAGGCAAGATTAAACTTAATTCAGAAACATCTAAAAGAGCAAGTGTTTGTAGTATATGCCGATATGCAATGCAAAAGTTTCTAGGAACAAGTATGATGGAATAGTATACTGCCAGTCTTCAAGCACTAGGGGCGTGTTTTGGTTACCTACGTCTTGCATGAGGCGGTGTCGTGTCTGTCAGGTTTAGTCCCCTTATAGGTTGTGGGTTGAGACCAAACACGACTTATAAGAATGGGGGTGCCCGCTCCTAACAGGCTAGTCTTTTGGAGGAGAGGGTCCAAGGCCTCTCATAAGTCGATGTTGCTCTTCGGTTGGGCCGTGTTGAAGCATGTGTGTCGTAAATGTTGGTTAACGGGCCTGGGATTGTGTATACTGTTAACACGATATTAGAATTTGGATAATAATTTAACAATGTCCACCATGAGGCAAATTCCATCGAAATCAACATAAACACCTTGTGCGTCAAAGTCCATAGGACTAGTGAGAAATACCAACTAAGTCTGAGCAAAGGTCAAGTTAACTTATTGGTAGGAATTAACTATGTCATCATATCAGCCAGATTTTCATATGTACATATCTTGCATAACTTCAAATCACCCTTATCAATAACATCTTGAATATAGTGAAATCTAAAATCAATGTGCTATGTTCTCTCCTGATACATTTGATTCATTGTAAGACATATACCACTTTGGATGTTACAAAATATGGTAGGGCAAGATGTATACACACCGCAATAGACTGCAAAGTTGATTTCCAACTTACAACACAACCACCAGTTGTGAAAACATAATCTTTGAGCGACCTTATCTTATGCTAAGCACCGCAAAATCGAAATCAACAAACCAGGTAGTCCATCTCTAGATTTTCCAAACTATAGTTAAGCATTAGAAGTACCTCACAGGTATATGGAAACCCACTGAACTGATTTCCAATCCTCTGATACAACTTTTTAGATTAGATCAACGAGAAAAAGGAGACACGGATTTAACGTGATCCATAAGGATTTAACTTTTTCTAGGGTTTCATACGGATTTAACTATGATGGAGGTCTTTACAAGAGACCGTCTTTAGGTGCGACTACATGGGGCATATATAATTGCCTATACAAGAAAGGAGTTGTACTCATACACATCAGTACAAATGCAAAGCCCACACCGCTTGTACTATGTAAAGCATGAGACAATGCCATGTCAACTTACGATGCCAGGAGGAATGCACTTGTTTACTTACATGTTTTGTTGGGACATGACATTGCTTGAAAGTGTCACTAGATGGTCTATGGGCCAGTTAGTAAAAATTTCATGGTGTTCTGTTTACTTTCACGAAAGATGATGAATTGATTGGAAGTACTTCCAAAAAAATAGTTTATTGTGACTTTCATAGTTTGTTTGTCCCAAATTTGAGTGTTGCTGGCAAAGGATGAGTAAACTTATACCACAAACTCCAGACTTTATTAGTGAGGAAACGTGTGTGTGTATATATATAGAGAGAGAGAGAGAGAGTAACACTATTCTGATTCTGGGATCAGAATAGTTATTTGGATCATGTTAGCCCTATATAGAAGCCGACGAGGTCGTCCCGAACTACTAAGAAAAAAAAACGCGGCCAAACTGACCCAACCCGCTTCCTCGTTCTGCAACTCCCACGATGCGCCGGCAATGCTACACGTACAAACGATTTACAGGCTTTTACAGGATGGTTAACCTTGATTGGTCAATAGGTGAGCGGGGCGGCCCACTCCCCTGAAAATCAGGGGGGAGAGGTTTGTGATTGGTTGTTAGATGGAAGGAGCGTGTAAAAGCGTGTAAGTCTTTGTATGTCTAGCATTTTTGCACGATGCGCCACCCCTCCCAACCCCCGATCCCGCCTCCTCCGCTATGCCGCCGCGCACCCCGCCCCAACCCCGCCTCTTCCGCCGCGCACCCCCGCCCCATCCCCGCCTCCTTCGCCGCGCATCGCCGCCCCCAACCCCGCCTCCTTTCCGGCGCATCCCCACCCCGAAACGCTGCCAACTCCGCCCTGCCGCCATGCATCTCCGCCGCCCGCCGCCTCCCCCAGTGCGCCGCCCACCTCCAACCCGCGCGCCCCGGTGAACTTCCGCGGTTCCGCCTACAGTCCCCTCCCCCTTCTCCTACTCCGGCTCTTCCCGTTGACGCGTGTCGCCACCGGCCGCGCGCTCAGGCGCCTCCTGCCATCTCGAGGCGATGCGCGCCGTCCCTCCCTCTGTTCTCCTTCCGGTGAAGCTCCACGTCACCACCGTTTGCCCACTCCGGCCACCAACACGCATTGGTTGTTGTCCATCGGCCATGCTCTAAACTGTGAAAATATACTGATAATACAAGTTACTTGGTGCAGTGTCAATGTCCAGGAAAAGGATGTAGGCTTCCACACGGTGCCTGAAAAATGCCACTTTCCCAATCTCGTCTCTGTCCGAGCACGAAGCCACTGCTGCCCGTCAGTGCTTGGTCAACGACCGACCGAACAGCTCTTTCCTCTCCACCACAAGAAGTTCGTCACCTCACGCGCGAGCAGTCCATCTATCGCCTCCCGTGCAAGCACTCCATCACCTCACACAGTGTCCCTTCGACAGAGTTTGTCCTCTTGAAGAAGCAGAAAATGGAGTTTGAAGCAGCTGCGGGCGGGTGGTGGTGTGGTTGCGGAAGAAGAAGCGCTGATGCGAACTCGTCCATCCGGCGCTAGTATACCAGTATGATTTGGAGGCGAAGAATTTGTTGTGTCTCTTACCATGAATCTCTGTAGTTATGGAAACTTGGCTCCCTGTAAATTTTTAAGATATATCGCAAGCACTTTGTTCCCCAAGTGTGTTTGCATTAATGCGTGAGAGGAAACTATTCTGGGTATGTATTCGTGTGCGATTTTCCTATGCTTTGCACTGCTACATACATTGTTTTTTGATAGGAGGTGCTTTTCTGCTCACATGGAACATATCCAGTTACTTGAAGATGTTCTTTGAGAGTAATTCTTTGTTTGCTCATTAAGAAAGGCACATATGTTCGTTAAATTGATAGGAGGTCCTTTGTACAGACGGTGTTCATGTAGAAAAATCAAGTAATATAAAAGGAAGCGAAAGAAGTTCAAATATAAGAAATGAAAAAGGTCAGAATATGTAACATGATAAAAAGTTCGTGTATAAAATTCATGTGTAGAAGTAAGATGTCAATTCAGAATGGAGCTCATGTATAAAAAAAGTTGGAGTTCGCATAGATTAAAAAGGTGCATTTTTGAAAAAATATGTGCTGGAAAACTCTAAAGTTATTAAAAATAAAACCAAGAGAGTAACTTTTTTTAAGAAAAAGTTGTAAATAATAGATTTTCCCGTCTCTAGAAAAACTCTAGAAGTTCAAATTAAAATAACAAGTAGTTCAATATTTATAAAAAAATGATTCCTCCGACCCATAATATAAGAGCATTTTTTACACTAGTGTAGTTCTAAAAACCCTAGAAATTCAATTTGAAATAACCGAGAAGGTCTAAGAACCCAGAAATAATAGATTTTCCCGTCTCTAGAAAAACTCTAGAAGTTCAAATTAAAATAACAAGTAGTTCAATATTTATAAAAAAATGATTCCTCCGACCCATAATATAAGAGGAGTTTTTACACTTGTGTAGTGCTAAAAACCCTAAAAGTTCAATTTGAAATAACCGAGAAGGTCAAAGAACCTAGAAATAATAGATTTTCCCGTCTCTAGAAAAACTCTAGAAGTTCAAATAAAAATAACAAGTAGTTCAATATTTATAAAAAATGATTCCTCCGACCCATAATATAAGAGCATTTTTTACACTAGTGTAATGCTAAAAACCCTAGAAGTTCAATTTGATATAACCGAGAAGGTCAAAAACCTAGAATTTCAAATTTAAAAACCTAGAAAATTGTTTACTTACTTAAAACCATATATTTTTTAAGAAGTCCAAAGTAAAATAAGAGAGATGTACGAAAGTTAAAAAAAGTCAGATGTTTTCTCGTTACTAAAGAATAAAATAAAGTTCAAATTAAAATAAAAAGGAAAAGCTAAAAAAATGTTCTCACTTTTTAAAAGTAGATAAAAAATAACAAAGTGGTTTGATGTTTATTAAAAAAAGTCTAGGATTTTACCTTCTTTAAAAAAACTCAGATATCTGCTGTTACTACAAAATGACCATGAACATCAAAAATGAAAAAAAAGTCAAAATCATGTTTATTTCAAAATAAAAAATAAAATGTGAAGTTCAAATTAAAATAACACAGAAGTTCAAATGTATATTAAAACCTAGGATTTAGCAGCTCAAAAAACAAAAACAAAAAACAATGTCATTTTGGGCCCGCAATACTAAAGATTAAAACAAAGAATTTAAAATAAAAATTGATTTTCCCATATGCTAAGTATTAAAACCAAGAAGTTCAATTTTGAAAACGGTGTAGTTCATTGTATATAAAAAAAACTTGGGTTTTCATGTTACTAGAGAATAAAACCAAGAAGTTCAATTGGACAAAAGTGGAGTAGTTTGATATTTATTTGAAAAAAATGGATTTTTCAAGTTACTAAAGAATAAAACGAATAAGTTCAATATTAAATAACGAAGAAGTTTGATGTTTCTAAAAAACCTCCAATTTTCACATTTCTAAATTTTTTATTGCTAGAAGTTCAAGTGCTCGGCCCGAAAAAGTTCCAAAATGCTTGTGAGAGAGGTTGAACAAAAATACATAACAGAAGTTAAGATGAAAACAGTGGGGAGTTCAACTACTACATGAAATGCATTTCAAATAGGAATATAAGAATAGAAAACAAAAAGCTAAAAATGTTTGATGCAAGAAGTTTACGTCCTCCTCCCGGTGAAGTTCAAGATCTCTAGTGCGATACATCCGACCTTCAATTACATGTAAAAAACAGGTAAAAACAATGTTGTTTTTGCCATTTTTAGAACTGCTCTCAAACGACAAAAATTTGAAACATCTGTCTACATGAAAAAGATGCTCCTATTCATAAGCTTTCTGACGGTATATTATATGCTATATCCCGATGAATGGTTTAGCAATTTTATGTATACCGTTAAAAACACATTTTTGCGCATTCAGAAAATTCTTTATGAACCATCACGAGTATGAAAAACTGATCAACACAAAAAATTTGCGTGTTTTCAACAGATTTCCATCGGTATATCATTTGCTCAATTCTGGTAAGTGGTTTGGGAGTTACGGGCAAAAAACAACACGTGAAAAATAGAGTGGAGTTCAAACAGACATGCCCGAGAATTTCAGCTACTTCACGCAGTGCATTTCCATTCGCAATGAAGGCAGAAATCATGATCTTGTCATTTTCTAATTTACTTCAAAATGACAGGAATATCATTTGTGTAAAGTCCTCGATCGGAGAAAGTTAAAAAAATATTGTGAGGGAGATTTGTACAAAAAGAATGTCATTTGTGTAACACCGATGAAAATGGATGGGAAAATTACAAACAAAAATATGTCACAGAAGTCCAACGTGAAAACAGCAGGAAATTCAACAACTACACTGAATGAATTTCACAAGAAAAACTTTTAAAACCGTCGCGAGTATGAAAAAATTATCAACACGGAAAATTTGCGTGTTTATAGCAGCTTTCCATCGGTGTATCACTTGCTTAATTCCGGTGAGTGAATGAAGAGCTACGAGCAAAAAAGAGCACGTGAAAAACAGAGTGAAGTTCAGGTAGAAATGCCATAGAAGTTCAACTACTTCACGCAATGCATTTTCAACGAATCTGTTTCGCGGTAAAGGCAGAACGAGTGATGTCGCCGTTTCTGAAATTACTTGAAAATGGCTGGGATTCAGAGAAACCATTAACATGAAAAAGTTTTGCATTTTTCGTAGCCTTTCAACAGTATATAATATGCCCGTTTCGATGAAGTTTGTAGAAATTACTGCAAAAATACATTTTTAGCCATTTTCGAAATCAATGTAAAATCGTAATGAATTTGGAGAAACAATATATACAAAAAAGTTTCGCATTTGTTCAGGCTTTCCAACGCCATATCATCTTCTACGTTCGGACGTATGATTAAAAAATATATCAAAAATACAAACTTGGTAGAACTTGTACCGTTTTCTAAATTAATATTAAACCATTAAAAATTATGAAAAACTTTCAATATGGAAAAAAGCGCATTTTCACAAGCTTTCCAATGCCATATCATTTGTCTCAATTGGATTAGGCGTTTAGAAATGGCAACGAAAATACGAACTCGGTTGTTCGGTTTGCGAAATTTTACGATTTTCCACATTACTCTTTAACCATAGGGAATTAGAAAAAACTTTCAACATGTGGAAGGAGCGGTTTTACAGCAGCTTTCCAACGCCATATTATTTGCCTCATTCCGATTAATGGTTTAGAAATGCGATCGAAAATACGATTCACGTTTTTTGTATGAATAAAAAACAGTTTTCAAAACTGCTCTTAAACCACCTACATTTTGCCAAAATTTTAAGTTGGGTCATGATACTGGTGTCCATAGCTTTCCAACGGTAACATCGCAAGCCCCATTTGGGCAAGGTTGACAGAAGTTCAACCTAGCACTAGGGGAAGTTCAGGTCGAACAACTCAGGAAGTAAAATTGCAAAAAAAGCAATTTCATCACGACTCGGGAGCAAAATCCGCCAGCGAGTAAGATTTCTATTTAAAACCGCTATTTAGTTGCTAAAAAACGTTTCTACATTACACAAACATCATATAGAACTCTACTAACCAAAATAATTCGCCGGGGAAGCCACCGTTGCAAAGATAGCGCGAAGGTCGGGTTCGTACAGACGGAAGTTCAAGCGCGCATACAAACAAAAATACGTCACAGAAGTTCAACGTGAAAACAGCATGAAGTTCAACTACTACGCTGAATGAATTTCACATGAAAAACTTTTAAAATCGTTGCGAGTATGAAAAAATGATCAACACGGGAAAGTTGCGTGTTTACAACAGCTTTCCATCGGTATATCACTTGCTCAATTCCGGTGAGTGGATAGAGAGCTAGGAGCAGTGGATAGAGATATACGAGCAAAAAAAGCACGTGAAAAACAGAGTGAAGTTCAAGTACACATGCCGAGAAGTTCAGGTTCTTCACGCGGTGCATTTTCGAAGAATCAGTTTCGCGATAAAGGCAGAACAAACGATTCCACCATTTTCGCAATTACTTGAAAACGGCAAAGAATCAGAGAAAACCATCAACATGAAAAAGTTTCGCATTTTACGTAGCTTTTCAACGGTATATTATTTGCGCCATTCCGTTAAAGTTTGTAGAAATTATGCCAAAAATTCGTTTTTTGCCATTTTCTAATTTGACTTAAAACTGTAAGGAATTAGGAGAAATAATAGATACGAAATAGTTTTGCATGTCCTCAAGCTTTCCAACGCCGTACCATTTGTTGCATTCAGACGTACGGTTAAAAACTTATCTCGAAAATACGAACTCGGTGGAATTTGTACCGTTTTCTGAATTACTTTTGAACCATTCCAAATTAGGAAAAACTTTTAACATGAGAAAGTAGCGCATTTTCACAACATTTCCAATGCCATATCATTTGCCTCAAATGGATTAGCCGTTTAGAAATTATATTGAAAATACAAAGTCGGCTGTTCGGTTTACAAAATTTTACGATTTTCAAAACTACTCTTTATCCACAGGGAATTAGAGAAAACTTTCAACATGTCGAAGGAGTGGTTTTGCAGCAGCTTTCCAACGCTATATTATTTACCTCATTCCGATAAACGGTTTAGAAATACGATAAAAAATACGATTCACGTTTTTTGTATGAAGAAAAAACGGTTTTCAAAACTGTTCTTAAACCGCCTACATTTTGCCAAAAATTTAACTTGGATCATGATATTGGTGTCCATAGTTTTCCAACGGTATATCGCAAGCCCATTTGAACACTTTTTAGCTAAAGTTCAACCTAGTACTCGGGGAAGGTCAGGCGCGTTACTCGGGAAGTTCATGTTGTGATCAGAATATTATTCTGATCCCCTGATCAGAATAGTGTTTATATATATATATATATATATATAGACACACACACACACACACCAAGTTATAGCAAACACTAAGTTTGTAGTTGTAGGCTACGAACACCGAGTTCTCTAGCAAAGCTATTTGAATGGAAGGTAGGCTTAAGAGCCATCAGAAAATACAATGGTGATTAGAATATCAAATTGTAGTAGTACCTCCTGGTATGGTAGCGGATACTCGATGACATATTCTTGTGCAATGAGCTAGTGGACATTAGGTGGTGGAATAAGCGTTTTGGATGCATGGCGCTAGCGCTCAGATTACAACACCAACAAGTCGGTAATGTAAGCATGGAGGCCTTCATTGGACGCTTTTGAGGTATTCCACAATCGACAATTGCGGCAGAACACCATAGGTTTGACTAGTAAGGAAGTCCTCAATATTTTTACTTACAAAGTTCTACCAGTTATTTCTTCTCTTTGCCGTGGATGATATTGCTAATAACATCATAGATGCAAACTTTTGAGCACACAAATAGCAACGACAACAGGACAAGCTATTATTTTCAGTGGCATGATTTTCATACTAAAATCAACAGACAACATGATAACAAAGTAGCATAATTCACTATCGGTACACAGATTGGGCATATTGTAGGAAGCCCCGCTTTGCAGTCTCACAACTGCTCTGCCTGTTGCCTGTTGAGTGGAGCCGGTGGAGCCTGAAGTAAGGAGACAAAAAAGGACATATAGTCTTTTATTATGTGAAGCCTACATGCAAAAAATGGCCCCGTGACAAACGATTCTCTTATGCGTGGAAGCATTTCACTCACTCGTAAAACAGAGGAACCAATAACAAATACACACCATGATGACTATAAGATGGCTCAAGTCAACCAATCTTACTACACGAGATTCATAAGACGGCAGTAAAGCACTGACATCACACATTTACCAAGTTGTTGACTCCATAGAGCATAACTGATTTAGAACCCAATGAATGTTATATTCCTGATGAAACTGAGTCATGCTATTTGGGTGCAGATTCTGGTTCATGCTTTTGGGTTGCAGGTACCTTCCCTTTTAAGTTTCACAATCCTTCAAACTTCTTGTACATCTAGAACATACATATAACTTTTTTGGAGATTTACACAGTAGATATTTTCATTTTTAGTACTACAGCCTGTTTGCACCATAATGTCCCATGTGTAACCGAAGACGGCATGTCTGCACTCTGCACATGGTTATATTTTTTTGTATGCGTGGTCGTTGGACTGTGTTGAATCATACCCATCAATCCTCTTATTTAAGAGCACAACACTGGAACAAATACATTGCTCACTCTTCTTTAGAGTCTATAAAACACATCGGGAGGGACACACCTCCTGACTCTTGTCTTATTTAAGCGCAACATGTAACATGCTCTAGGAGATTTAGTAAGTATCCTACAAGGTGTTCCTCTTGCAATGCCATTGAAACATGACATATCAATATGTTAGGATTTGGAAGCATCGGGACTCAGTTTCATGCTGAATTCAATAGTCACCCTATTTTAGTTCAGCTTTTCATGACATCAATCTAAAAGGTGCGAAAAAGAACATATTTACGGGTCGGTTCACCAGCAGATCTTGTTCCCGAAATGATGACAGACCACAAGTGCACCTGCCTCTCTTATAGGCTAAACCAGCTGGTAGAAAAGTAACGAGGAGCATGATATGTTCGCTCCAATTTTTTCCAAATCCAGAAAAAGAAAAGCAGAAGTTGAAGGCAAGAACTCAGGCAACATACTATAAGAGTACTAAATGTTTATGCATATCAGGAGGACCTAAACCAGGGGTGTTCAAATAAAACTAATCTTTGAGCGACTGAAGGTTCAGCATGTTGCGAGATTCAATGCCGACCTGCATGTCAAGACTACCTTCGGGTGGTTGTAATGCTGTTCTATTTCATAATTAATAGAGAACATATTTTCAACAAAACAATACTAATCCTTTTGGAGGTGACTCTGGAGCATGCCATTCCCTTTCTACCGAATTTCCAAGGACTAGACCCTGCAATAAACAAAACAAATTGAAGTATGTTATTGTGCCAGCGCCATCGTCATGACAGGACCCACCACCAGATCATCAAGGACCAGCATGACAGCATCCCACACTCGTAGTAAATCACTGACATCGCAAATTCACAAGTTGTTGGCTCCACAGAGCTATGCATATTCGGTTTGCATTCGGACATGTAGCTAGCTTTCATAAGCACAGAAGATAGAAAATTATTTATCAATCATTATCACTTACCGAAAGGTGAAATTACATTGCACAAAATTTTACAGAAGAGTTCACAAATGAGAGGGCCTGGTCAGATGAGAACCTATCATAGAACTGACACTATATCAAAAGATATCTAGTGCCCTTCGTCTCAGTTCAACAGAATCATTAGTATCATTGCACAGAGCCTCACACTATATTAACAACTATAGTTGGGAAAATTTCCACAGAAAATGTCGTCTGGTGTTGCTTCAAAACGTCCTCCCTTCTTCTCTGACTAAGACCTCTTTCAATGCACAGGTGCTTAGATAAGGTGCTAAGCACATTAAATAGTGTAGCAACTATAGTCCTCAATGCATAGGTGCTTAACTTGTTGTAGCTAAGCTCCCTTCATTTAATGGCTTAGCTAATAAACTCTCTCATGCATTGGTGAGCCTTCTTCATTTAAACGTTTTGCCTAGGTTCGCGCGTTTGACATTGGTTCTTCCTTGGGCCACCAAACTCATCTCTCTCCTTTTAATTGTCTTGCCACATCAGATTCTTCGCCTACATGGCAGGCTTAGCTCCCGTACCAGGTGGAGCATTGGGAGAGGCCTAAGATCTAGCACCAGTTTCTTCCGGTTATCGGCCAATAGAATGGCATTGTATATCCTATGTTACACAGCTCAAGAGGAAAACTTGACATGCCTATCTCCCATCCTGTACAGAATAGACGAAATGCTATGCAGGGGACTGGAATGGTCCGAAGCAGTAGTACTTCTTCCCCATCTTTCAAAGTTTACCAAAAGATCGACTTCCCTCGGGAGACATTGTGGTGCTTCCACGCGAGCTACTGGAACTTTTTGAATGACTTTGTTCTAGCCGTTTTGAGAACAAGAAGACGCGGAAGGATGGTGATCTAGACATTGCTCATACGAATGTTGATCTCTTTCAGAATCTGACGCTGCCTTTTTCTAGTGAAGTTCCAACCACCATCACTACTAGGGAAAAGCCTAGCAGCAGCGCGGGTTTTGGGCCTATTAGTAGCGCGGGGGCGGCGCTACTAATAAGGCGCTTCTACTAACTTATAGCGATGGCGGGTGTAACCAGCGCTACACTAACGTATAGCTTGAGAGCGTGGGTAAAACCGCGCTACTACTAATCTGTAATCTCTGAATTTTTTGGAATTTTTTGATTTTTTCCCTAATTTTCAAATTTCTGAATTATTTTAACCTCAAATCTCTAATCACCCCTCATCGCTGCTCAATTTAATCTCTAATCACCCCTCATCATTCCAAATCATCTAACTTCCCGGACGGTCACCCATCCTCTCACTACTCCAGCCTGAGCACGCTTAACTTCCGGGTTCTATTCTCCCTCGTTTCCAATTCTGCACTTGTTGTTTTCCTGACAATAGTAAGATGTCAATCCTATTAACCTCAGGAATTTAGCTTGAGCACGAAGTCACACATTTCACTGTTTGAGTTTGAAACTATTGTTCTAAGAAATTAGTAACACTAATATTTCTTGAATAATTAGTTTGACCATAGTTTGACCAGATTTGACCATAGTTTGACCAGATTTGACCAAAATTCAAAAAAACTAAAATAATTATTTAGTAACACTAATATTCTTGAATAATTAGTTTGACCATAGTTTGACCAAATTTAACAAAAATTAAAAAAAATGAGATTTGATGAATTTTTTTTGCCTCTACATCTTGAAAGCCCCATAACTTTTTTTCTGTTAGGTTTTTGAGGATTTTGAAAATGTTTAACGGGGTTCCAGCTTTGGAGAAGGGTTTAGTGGAGATACTTCAGGAGCACAACACTCCGTATTATCGAGGACAAAATGGTTGGTCAACTGAAGCATGGAATAGGATGGCGGATTTGTTTCATGAAAGATACGACCACACAAATTTTACAAAGTTACAGATTCAGGAAAAGCAGAAAGACTTGAAAGGTCAATAACGACTTCTTAAGGATGCCCACAAACAGAGTGGTGTCAGCTAGAACTATCATACACACATGATAGATGCGGACGCTAATCTTTGGCAAAACTTGATGACTGTAAGTTCTAGTGTAGTGCATTTTGTCTTTGCAAAACTTGATGACTTGTATTCCATTCTTTTGTAATCAATCTTATTTTTGAGCAGTCTAAGTTTGATAAATCATTTCTTTTATATATACAGTCGTGGCCAGAAATAGCTAACTTTTCAGAATAAGCCCTTTCCCCTCTACGATAAGCTTGGTGATCTGTATGATGGTGAGTTACTGAGTTGAATGGATTTTTATTTCCTCTCTTTTTGTTGTCCTTTATAATGAATTTTCATTTCATTGCTGTGTGGCCTTTAATGATAACTTGGGTGTTTGTGCAGGGCATATAGCAGAAGGTAACTTCAATTTCACATCAACTGAGGTTACAGAAGTGAGTGATGGTGAAGTTGAAAGAGAGAAGACTGCCTTCTCTTTTGACCTGAATCAATACGGTGATGATTTACACATGTATGATGATCCAAGAGATGCCGCCCCAAGTGATGGTCCAAGTGTTGCTGCCTCAAGTGATGGTCCCAGAGATGCTGCTCCAAGTGATGGTCCAAGAGGTGCTGCCCCAAGTGATGGTTCAAGAGATGCTACACAAAGAGGTGGTGCTGCTACTTCAAGCAACAAGCATGTGAAGGAATCAAAGAAGGGTAAGAAGCGTGATGATCCTATGGTGGAAGTGATGGCACAATATGTGGAGATCAAACGATTATTCTTGAAAAATTCAAAAAAACTAAAATAATTATTTAGTAACACTAATATTCTTGAATAATTAGTTTGACCATAGTTTGACCAAATTTAACAAAAATTAAAAAAAATGAGATTTGATGAATTTTTTTTGCCTCTACATCTTGAAAGCCCCATAACTTTTTTTCTGTTAGGTTTTTGAGGATTTTGAAATGTTTAACGGGGTTCCCCCGGTTAAATTCGGATCTAACTTTTCGAGTAGATGATTTTTCATATAAAAACTTTTCATCCGAGTTCGTATGCAAAAGTTATGGCCATTTACAAATTTCGAGAGATTTTGCAAATAAAGTCGAAATTCATATTTGTAAATTTTCCCAACAACTAGACCACATATCACACGGGAAACTTATTTTCTTTTATTTTTTTGACATTTTTATCATTTTCTTTTATTTTTTTTAAACTGAAAAGGCGGTCCAGGGGGGGGTAGACTTTGAAAAATTTGCAAATAGGCCATACCCCGCGCTACTACTATGGCAGACGATTAGTAGTAGCGAGGGTTGAAAACCCGCGCTACTACTATCAACTTAGTAGTAGCGCGGGTTTATAACCATCGCTACTACTATGGCATGGTCCAGGGGCCACTTAGTAGTAGCGGGTGTTAAAAACCCACGCTACTGCTATCAACTTAGTAGTAGCGAGGGTTAAAAACCCGCGCTACTACTATGGCATGTCCCGGGGGGCACGGTAGAGACCGCTTAGTAGTAGCGAGGTTATAAACCTCTGCTGCTGCTATCAACTTAGTAGTAGCGAGGTTTAAAACCAGCTGCTAGTAAGTAGCGATGGCGAGGTTTTAACCTCGCGCTGCTAAGATTCTGTGTATAGGCTTTTCCCTAGTAGTGCATGGCACCATTATCATGCTTGTGAACTAACCCTGTAAGTACAGATGCATAAACTTCACTTATAAGCAAACTATTGTACAGATAGGAAAAAAACATAGAGGGTCTTATCTATAGCACTGGGATTGTCTAAACTAGAGTTAACGAGCATCCAATTACATATTAGTGTTATAATCTAAATAATTAATACCATTGAAAAATCAACCCTAGCCCTCCTGGGAGAAATATGCCACAGTGGAAGTAATTGTAATTGCCAAACTGCCTTTGTTGAAAAGTTTCACCGTTCTAGGTTTCCAAAAGAGTATGGCTACACTCGCAGAGTTTTGGGAACAGACTGCAGAAATACCTTGTTCTGGTGGATGGATAACTACGCGATCAGACTTTGTAGGTCCATCTATGTTATGCTTGTAGTCTTGATGTATTTCTCTAGTTGTGTCTTGGTTATTGAGAAGTTCTCTCAATAATGCATCAAAGTCAAAGTGATACATCTAGCGTCTTTGGAGAGCGTGTGGAGGTGTGTCTCTGGTGGATCTCGTAGGATTCGGTTGGTGCTGGTCTTCGGAAGAATCACTTGGATCTAGTCTTCATTCGTGTGCCTACAAATTGGATCCTTTCGATCAATACTTTTCTTTATCTTTAACACTTGCTGTTCTGGTGCTGGTCATGTGGGGCCTTAGCATGACAACTTCCCAACTGTTTACTACAACAAGTTTGGCCTAGCTCTGGTGAGTGAGGGGTGATGATGGCGGCGCACCTTCGGCTCGCTATAGTCCTTGTAGTCATCGCTAGGTGGTCTACGGACATGGATGTACTTTTTATTATATCTTTGTTCTTTGTACTACCATGACATGATGAATAGATCAGAAATTTTCTCGCAAAAAAATTGTACTCTTCGGACCGTCAGTTGAAAATACGGAAGTTAATGCAGAGCCATCTGACTTTAATAGATCTTTCATATCTACGTAGTCCTCATTAGCAAGAACATCCACAAAATCTATGCCATCTGCACCTAAATGTCCTATCCTTCTCTGGAAGAGCTATTTTGCTGGCTTGAAGCAGATACAATATGGCATATGAAAATTGAAGGATTCATCAAGATTACAAGTCAAACAAACAAAAATGATATACCACTGCTAGGAAAAGGCATGCTAGTGGCGCACCAGTTTTGCCTACTAATGGCGCACTACTGGTGCGCCACTAGCATCACGCCATTAGAATTAAATTCTAATGGCGCACCACTGGTGCGCCATTAGTATCTGGTGTTCTAATGGCGCACCACGTAGTGTGCCATTAGTATACCTCAGAGTGCGCCATTAGTATGCCTCCCAGGGGGCCATATGTACCCATGTGCTTTGGCATACTATTGGCGCACCAGTGGATGATGCGCCATTAGTGTGATTATCACAGTGCGCCATTTGTGTCTTGTGTGGTGCGCCACTAGTATGAATATTAGGGATTTTTTTTTCTTTTCTGATATTTTCACAGGTTACAAAATATATCATTGGACAGAATTTAGACAACAACACATAGCAACAGCAGATTCATCGAATACAATAGAAGATTAGTCTCCGAATACAATTCATCATATTAGTCTCCGAATTCAAAAGACTGAACAAAGATAGAACATTACAAGTCTCGAGACCGCGAGTAGCGAGTTTGTCTTCACATTACAAGTCAACATCGATCATCTAAACTACCATCACATAGAAGAGAGCTGCGGTTATCACGATGAGCATCATCGCGATGAAACTGGTCTTCATCCGGCTCCTCCAACGCTCCCTCCTCTCTCCCGCTAGATAGCGGGCGTATCTAGATTCCGCCGACGCCCTAGTGGTGTACCCTTTGTAACTGTTACCGCTGAAACGGTGAACCTGCCTCCGACACTCCTCCCAGTCGTCGTAGACTCCGGGAACCTTACCCTTGTACACGACATACGACGGCATCTCTATGCACAAGCCAAACAACAGACAATACATAAGCAATATATAAGTATGCAACAAAAGGACCGGAAGAGAAAAGCAAGACATTAATAGCACGATTCATGGTCCTACTAATAAATAGCATCGATTACATCTAAGTTGAACGACTGTCCAAACCAAAGAGACATACAAGTTCATTAAAGTTTAATTACAACATGAACTAATCAATGTTTCAGAACTACACATAGCATCACTACTGTCGACTCGACTCATGGGACCGGAGTGTGGATGAAGCCACCGTTTGTCGTGATGGTCATGAAATCGCGGGCGTTATCAGCCTGCATTTGTAGCGTTGTGTCTATCTCACTATTGGACGGTTGATGTCTGAGGTAGAACTGCCCCAAGGTACGAAGGACATCTTGATGGATAATTTTCGCAAACTCTCACTGGATGCGAAAGAATTCTTGTCTGATGTCCGCGTCCTGGATTGCCGACAAGCTCGCGACCCAATCTTTGAGATTATCTGGTAGCAGAAGGTGATGATGGTCCCGTACGATCGCCAGCATGTGATGGAGGGAGTAGTAGGCATGATTCTGAACGCCAGGCGGCTGCTTGACGCAGGAGAACTTTGTATTTTGGGCAAACACGTGCGCGCCGTACCGCCTATGAACTGGCTTGGCGAAGGTGCCTCCAGATTTGGCGTAGCCGGGGAGAACATCATCAAGAACTTTCTTGATATTTGTGTAGTCTATCTTGGAGTCAAGGTCCGGGTCGAAATACGTGGCCATGGAATATTTCGGGCTTAAGAGGATGAGTGTGCAATGTGTTTCACTGCACAGAACACGTAATGTTAGAAAAAAAAAGAACGATCAAAATCTAAGAAATCATATGTTACGGGGCGGTGAGGGGATGACTTACTCGGGAAAGTAAGGACGAGGAAGTTATCCTTATCTGGGTTTGCCAGAATGACGCCTTCGAGGTAAGAACTCGCGACTTGCCGGTCCCCAGCGCTGCCCAAGATCTTGGCACGCATGTAGAAGGGGTCGACTATCACGATGTCCGGGGTCTTGTCTCTAATGATCCGCACCTCCATACTCAGTGAAAACAGCCGAACGAAGGTGTAGTGCAGCGGATGAAGGTTAAACATTGCAAAGATGTCATCAAACCGCGGGACGATTGTACCCCCGATGGCGCCATCCACAAAGCCCTTGCCCTCTGGCACCTTGGCCACGAAAACCAGGTATGCCACATCATTCTCTCTGAGACACCGCTTCTCCAAAGAAAGAACACTGTCATGCAGACTCCGCATACCACCGGTTGCAGCATTGAGCATATTTGTCGGTAGCATCGCCCTACCTGCCACATGCACCCTCCTCAAGATGTCCTTAGGTGAAGGTGGCCCGTCCTGAGCACGGATCGTACTCGGTGCCGGCTGGCTCGCACCCTTGTTACTCTTTCTTTTCGTCCCTTCTTCTTCTTTTGTAATGGGACCGAGTTCTGCTCACAGACCGCCTTCTTGAGTGTGTTGGGGCTGATAATATTTGGCACCTCGGCTATCTGAGGCTCGGTGAAGTCGGCAGCTGGAGGCGTCTCCTGAGGGCTGAATGCCAGACGACGCCTGTTGCAACTGGGTTTCTCCGTCGTAGCAGCTAGACCATGGTCGTCTTGGTTGGGTTCTTGAGAAAGAGGCCCGCAGAATTCGTCATCGTACCCATGTTCGGCAAGTACTTATCGACGTTGCTAAATGTACGGCCGTTGTCGTTGTCGTCGTCGTCCAGATCCTGTGCCATATGCATGTTCGGATCCTGTGCCATAGGGATGTCCGGCATGTCCGGTAGCGTTGCGGCGGTCTTGCCATGGCTTCGCGCCGGCACGACTGGCGGTATTGTCTTTGGGGTGGTGTCCCCCGCCCCCAAACGAATATGGCTCTTCGGCCAAAGCAGGGGCCAGCTTAGGCAGGCGCTGAGGGTCATCAGATCATCCTCGTCGGCCCCGGCGGGTCGAATCGGAGGTAACAACTCGTCGCAGCCTGGCAACACCCGAATCAGTAGAACCCTATACATGGTGGGTGGCATCGATTTACCGTGGAACACGGGGTTGCCCGGTTGAACGATTTTTCCCTTGGCGACATCGACCAACTCGTCGTTCACGAAGTGCGGGAGAGTGCAGGGAACGTCGGCGGCGCCCTACGAAAACATGTAGGGCGTCAGGGATGCCCAGTCAAAGGCAAGGAGATGAAGTCCTCGACCGAGAGGCTTAATTAGTTACCGTGATGATGGCGTCGAGCTCGGCTAATGTCGAGGCACTGCCAACGGCGGGCGTGCAACTGACGGAGGGGCCGCTTGTTGGCGAGGTGCCGGCCGGTGTACACCCGGGTGCATTAAGCTCCCATGCCGGCCGTGCCGGCATCGGAGACACCAATACCGCCGCCGCCGGAGACACCAATGGCGCTGCCGGAGACACCAATGGCGCCGCCTGCGCGTTGTGTGAGTTGCTGGCCGTGAAGCTGGGAATCGGGGGCGGCCCCTGTTGGCCACCCGCAATCCACGTCGTCAGCCCATGAATCAAGGTAGGCATAATGCCGGTGAGCGTTGATCCCAGTTGTTGTTGCACTTGCTCTTGGACAATCTCCGGAATCCGTGCCACTTGTGCCTTGAGTTCTTGAACCTCGCGCGACTGGCTTTCCGACCTGGTCTTTTTCTCCTTTCGCCCACCAGCGGTATAGTATGACGACCATTTTGTGGACAAGCCTTTGCCGGCCACACGACCAGCTGACGACGGCTTACTGAGCTTATCCTTGTTTTTCATTATGTTCAACGCCCTATTTAGAGTGCTGTCCCAAGCAGGGGTGCTTTGAGACGACCCCGTGCTACTGCTTTCAGTCTCCTTTGCCAGAACAAGCTCAAGCGCCCTGGTCTTCGGATCCGTGGTAAGCTCCTTTGTTATCGGGTCCTCCTTGTACCGGGCCCTGATATAGTTCCTGGTCTGCTTGTCACTGCTGTATTTCTCGAAGCGGGGCGGTAGGCCTTACTCGGCACGCTCCGCGTCCTCCTTGTCCCATATAGGCTCCGCCACTCTGTAACCGCCAGGACCGAGTTTGTGTTCCCCTAAGTTCAACTCCCGCATTTCTTTCCCCACTGACTTGATTCGGAGGTTGCACTCCTCTCGCACTTGATCTTGAACTCCTTGTAGTCATCTTCGCTGATCGAAGGATTTTTCGCCTTGATCTTCTCATAACTATCACCTTTCTCAATCATTCTCTTCACCGCGCTTCTCCAAGTAGACAGGGCCGTGCTGATCCTCGTGAGGGCGGCACTGTTCACTTTATTCCCCGAGAGGCGTGTGTTTTCAAATTCAACAGGGAACTTGTATCGTTCGTGCAGCTTCGTGAAGAGGAGGTTGCGCAAATTCCCTCGGTCCTTATGCCTAAGGTTCTCGGTGTTGATCGAGACGGTGCTCCGGAGAATGCACCCGAGCTAAACTGAGTACCCCTTGACTATTTGTTTGGGCTCCGTTGGATGCCCGTCGGAGTCCACTTGAGTAAATTCCTCCTTGACGGTGCGGAGCACGTTCGGGCGCCGGTCCTTCCGTTGCTTCTTCGGTTGGCTGCCATCTGTGCGTGCGCCGCCATCATCAGTGGTCGGCAGCACCATTAGTGGTGTCATCCCCGACGCCACTAGTGTTGTGTAGTCTGGATCGGTGTCTTCTGAGGCGTCCTCATAGCGGTGAGGTTGTTCCTCCATCTCCTGGGACAACTCCCAGAATTGCTTGCCGCCCAAACCGCCGGCCTCATTGTTGTGGGCTATGTTTCGCTGTAAATAGGAAAAAAGTTTGGTCAAAAAGTTGGTTATTGTCAAGGAACAAGATCATGGTCTCATCATTTAGGGTTTGTCGACACCGAGGCATCCTAAAACCTAAGCTTTTATCATTTAGGGTTTGTCGATGCCGAGGCACCCTAAAAGCCTAAGCGTACATCATTTAGGTTCTCATCGACACCGAGGCACCCTACAGAAGCCAAGGTTTCATCATTTAGGGTTTGTCGACGCCGAGGCACCCTAAATGCTAAGTTAAGTTTTCATCATTTAGGGTTTATCAATGCCGAGGCACCCTAGGTTGGGCCTAATCACTTGGCACTAATCACTTGACTCTATTGGCACCTATGCAGCAAGAATGGCGGGGCAGTTGATCCTACTTAACTAAGTACTAAGATACCCCGGCCCATGCATTAGTCGCAAGTACCCCATATGTCCTATGTTTAGCAAAGTCATGCTAAAATTCACGGAAAATTTCAGCATGACCTTTGCTGAAAATAGGACATATGGAGTACCCGAATTTGCCGGAACGGAAGTTAATCGACATTCCGGCAAACTCAAGGGTCTCTCGGGGTACCTGCAAAATCATTACCCCACCCCCGCCCAGCTGCAACCCCACAACACCCCAAAATATCACCATGACACGATGGTCGGAGACAAAACCCCCCAATATCATCAAAATCCTCCAGTTATGAAGTAAAACTCCTGAAGTGTTCCAGGAGTAGAACCTGAAGTGTAGTCAGTGGCTTCACCTATGCCACAGCATACATAGTACATAGAGTTGACATCTCAGCATCGACCACACCACATGCCACAACATACATAGTACATAGATGATCCAGCAGACTACATATCAGGACAGTTTAAGCATGAACCGCATCGTACAAAATAGAAGAACTTCACGACACAACTGAAACTCAATTAACCTAGTTAAATGGAGTTCATCTACTCACTAGCAGTACTACTAACTGGCAGTACTTAAACAAGTTAAGTTACTCACTACAGTATTGGCTACTCACTTAAGCTAGAAGCTACAAGTTAAACACATTTTACCAAAGGTATCTTCTTTAGAATGAATGCTTTTACGTAGAGACATAGTTCTGTTAGAATGCATGCTTATACTTCATGTAGTGGTAGAGATACCTTTTTAGTTTAATGTATGTACATAAAAGCTGAAACTCTAAAAAGAATGTCATTTTATAAGAAAATAATATCAGAAAGCCCCAATTCATTGGATGCAGAAGTCTGACAAGTGAAAAAGTAAAGTCCACGTGGTCATATTCAATATATCAGCTGGATTGGTAAGTCTGGCTGTTACTATGTTAACAAAATAAGTTGTAAATATAAACATCTAAACAGAAGGTGCTAATTTTAGGTTGCACTGGGCATGAGCCTGTGTTGGTCTTTTTTATTTATTTCATGAGGCAGCAAGACACGCCGCCGCAATGTATTTGTGAGAGTAATGTCTGAGTTGATGTGACATGCAGAAAAGAAAATTCACATATCACATATGAACTATGTTATTGTGTCTAACATTTAAAAAAAAATACCAAGCGAAGTAGAAAAAGTGAAAACCCCAACAATATATTCCATGCCATCCAATTTGAAGTTGTCTATATAGCTACAGAGTGAAGTTGCCTTCCACTCTAAAGTTACTAGAAGATACCTTCTGTCCAGCTGTCAATCTAAAGGGCTGCAACTTGGGCTTTGAAATGAAGATAAGTGGCCAGTTAACACATTGTCAAAAAAATTCAGTTAACACACTGTCAAAAAAATTCAGTTAACACACTGTCAAAAAAATTCAGTTACAAACATACATTCAGTTTGAATTAATCTCTCATATTCCTTTCAAATTGCTAACAATATGGCCAAAATATTGTCCCTAGACATCTCCTGGTCCTCCCCAAGATAAACCCTAGTTACAAAAATGCAGTGCAAAAATTCAGTTAACACACTGCCAATACATTCAGTTTGAATTATTTCTCATGGTGATCCTCAACAAATTCTTATGACAGAACTACCAACTTTATAAACCCAAGATAAACCCTAGGGATTGGCACTTATACTCTATTTTTAGAATACATCTACAAATATTTTCAGAATATACACTATTTTCAGAATACATCTACAAATATTTTTACTTAGTTTCAGTATAAAAACTTAAGCAATGCAAGCAAAATAAATTCATCAGTTTTCCGAAATACTTCAGTAAATATAGTTTTAGAACCCCGGGATTGGCAGTAATCACACTCACATTTTGAACCATGCCAGGCAAATAACATATATGAACATAACAAGAACTTGCAACTCAAGCAAGAAATAAAACGATCAGATGACCTACACTGCCACGGTCGAGGGGAGGAAGGGAGGGAATGGGGCATGGTGGAGAGAGGGAGGAAGGAGGAAGGAGGAGAGGTACCTGGTCGCCGGAGGGGTCGGGGTCGGGGTCGGCGAAGGGGTCAGGGTCGGGGTCCGAGGTCGTCCGGGTCCTCGCTCGCCGCGGTTGAAGGAGAGCAGGGGCCGATGGCGGAGGACGACAGGGGCAGGCGGGGTGGGCGCATCGGGGCCACACTCGCCGGCTGCTGCAGGGGCCGGAGGAGGCCCTCGCTCGTCGGAGGGAGGAGGAGAGGAGAGGAGCGGATGGTGCGCGCTCGGCCGATCCCGTTCGGGGGGCGCGGGGGCGGCGGGGGTGGAGTCCCGCGGGGGTCGGGGCGGCGGCATCGGGGCAGCGCAAGACCACAGCGGCGGCGGCGTTGCCCACGACGTGCAGGCGCGCCGGATGGAGGGGGCGGAGCAAGGGGGCGGCGACGTACGGTTGGGGTCGAGTTGGGGATCTGGCGAGGGAGGGAGGGAGGCCACAGTGCGAGGGGAATAGGTGGAGTGGGGGGAGGGTTAGCAATGGCGCACCTCCCCCTAGCGCACCATAAGTACGACTATAGCGATGGGGCACCTCCCCCTAGTGCGCCATTAGAATTTTGTTTTAATTACTAGCCCGACTGGTCAGGTTATATTCCAGCTAACCCTATCTCCATTAGAACACGCCCACTAGCCCGACTAGTCAGCACGCAGCACACACACTAGGAGGTCCTAGGTTCGATTCTCAGGCTCCCCAATTTTTGTTTTTATGCATTTAAAATGCTATTTGATATTTATTTGTGTTTAAATATGTTCAAACTTGTTTACATCATAATAGTAATATTTTTTTATAAAAATAGTAATAATTTTTTTAAAAATATCATCAAATTTGTTATTTGAAAATATTTATGAATATGAAAAAATATCATCAAATTTATTACTTGAAAATATCATCAAATTAGTTTATTTGAAAATATAATCAAATTTGTTTTTTTTTTTGCAATTTTAGTTGCATTTATTTGTGACGGTGGAGCGGGCGGGGGTGGGTGCGGGTGAGGGGTGCGGGGGGTTGTCGGCGGCGGTGGAGTGGGGGAGGGTGCGGGCCGGGGTCAGCGGTGGCGGCCGGTGGAGCGGGAGGTGCGGTGGGTCGTCGGCGGTGGTGGAGTGGGGAAGCGTGCGGGGGTGGCGGCGGCGGCCGATGGATCGGGGGAGATGGTGCGGGGGGTGCTCGGCGGCGAGGGGGACCGGATCTGGCGAGGTGGGATAGCGATCGAGATGGAGGGGGATCGAGATCGAGTGTCCATGAAATTTAAAAACATTCATGAGTTCAAAAAGTGCCCACGAAATACAATCGAGAAATGAAGGCTACAATTTAAATACAATCAATCTTAGCTAGCTATCTGTTCACAATCTTCTTGCCCTTATTTTTCGTAAATGGAGTTCTTCTCTTGAATGGACGTCCTTTAGGTAGGGTGGTCCTGCTTCTTCTTGTGTTGTATGCTGATACTTCATCGCCATCGTCATGTTCCATCTTCGGGTCGCCGTACTTGTCGAAGTCTTGCTCATTGGCGACTCCATCCATTCCAACGATCTTCCTTTTGCCTCTCCTCACGACAACACGACTGGGCTTTGGCGGGTCGGCAATGAAGAAGCATTGGTCTACTTGGGAAGCCAGTACCCATGGCTCATTTTTTGCGGTGACGTTTGCGCCCGCGGTCTTGGATTTGGCTTCTGGTATAACCATGGTGGTGAAATACCGATCTTATTTTATGACGCTCTTGGCCCATCTGACACAGAACATCGGGACCTTCTCTCCAGCGTAGCTGAGCTCCCAGATCTCCTCGATCCTTCCATAGTATCTGTCCTTGTCGTTACCGGTGTAAGATTCCATCGTTACCCCGGAGTTCTGATAACCATCGCTCTTCATGTCCTTGTCCTCGGTGTAGAATGTGTAGCCGTTGATATCGTACGGCTCATAGGTCATCAGGTTGTGCTCGGCGCCCTGTGACAAGGCGAATATGAGTTGTTCTTCCGCGGAAGAATCCTCATGTAAAGGGTACGACAGAAGCTTCTGCTTGAACCAACGCCTGAAACATGAGTTGTGCTCTTTGATTATATCTCCGTTCGTCCTCTGTTGGCCTTGGTCATTGTACGTCTTCTCAATAAATGTTTTGTGCTCTACCACCCAAGTATCGACCACGTCTATGTGTTGTAGCGCGACTAGATTTGCTCTTTCAAAGTCGGCGAGTTGACCCTCGAAGTCGACATGCATTTCGCGACGACCCTCATGGTGACCCCATCCGGCGAGCCTGCCGAGGTGCCTGTTGACAGGCAGACCAACGGGGTCCTCGATGCCTAGATAATTCGTGCAGTAGGAGATGCACTCTTCGGTCAGAAAGCCCCTGGCTATGCTTCCCTCTGGACATGACATGTTGTGAACGTATCCTTTGATGACACCATTCATCCTTTCGAATGGCATCATGCTGTGCAGGAACGCCGGCCCGAGTTGGATGATATCCTCCACGATATGGACCAGCAGATGCACCATAACGTCAAAGAATGCGGGCGGGAAGTACATCTTAAGCTCGCATAGTATCACCCCGATCTCTTCGTGCAGCCTTATGAGTTGCCTCACGCCAACCGACTTGCGAGAGATGCCATCGAAAAAGTTGCATAGGCCAAATAGTGTTTCACGGACGTGCGCGTCCATGATCCCACGGATTGCAACTGGAAGTATCTGCGTCATCAGCACGTGACAGTCGTGAGACTTCATCCCGCTGAACTTCTGCTTCGCTGGGTCTAGGTATCTGCTTATCTTCCCCGCGTAACTGTAAGGAAGTTTTACTCCTACGAGGCAGGTGCAAAATTGCTCGATCTCCTCCTGACTTAGAGTGAAGCATGCGGGAGGGTAGTCATTTCCGGTCTTCTTAGCCTTTTTGCCTTTGCGACGACTTTTCGTGTCCTGCTTCGCCTGATCAGCATCATCATCATTAGCGTGAAGCTCCTCCCTGATGCCCATTGATTTCAAGTCTGCCCTTGCTTTCGGCCCATCTTTGGTCCTGTCTGGCATGTTGAGTGATGTCTACAACACAACCTTCTTCTTGTAGACGTTGTTGGGCCTGCAAGTGCACAGATTTGTAGGAGAGTAACAAATTTCCCTCAAGTGGATGACCTAAGGTTTATCAATCCGTGGGAGGCGTAGGATGAAGATGGTCTCTCTCAAACAACCCTGCAACCAAATAACAAAGAGTCTCTTGTGTCCCCAACACACCCAATACAATGGTAAATTGTATAGGTGCACTAGTTCGGCGAAGAGATGGTGATACAAGTGCAATATGGATAGTAGATATAGGTTTTTGTAATCTGAAAATATAAAAACAGCAAGGTAACAAGTGGTAAAAGTGAGCGTAAACGGTATTGCAATGATAGGAAACAAGGCCTATGGTTCATACTTTCACTAGTGCAAGTTCTCTCAACAATAATAACATACATAGATCATATAACAAGCCCTCAACATGCAACAAAGAGTCACTCCAAAGCCACTAATAGCGGAGAACAAACGTAGAGATCATGGTAGGGTACGAAACCACCTCAAAGTTATTCTCTCCAATCAATCCGGTGGGCTATTCCTATAAGTGTCACAAACAGCCCTAGAGTTCGTACTAGAATAACACCTTAAGATACAAATCAACCAAAACCCTAATGTCACCTAGATACTACATTGTCACCTCAAGTATTCGTGGGCATGATTATACGATATGCATCACACAATCTCAGATTTATCCAGCCAACATAAAAGTACTTCAAAGAGTGCCCCAAAGTTTCTACCGGAGAATCAAGAAAACGTGTGCCAACCCCTATGCATAGGTTCATGAGCGGAACCCGCAAGTTGGTCACCAAAACATACATCAAGTGGCACATGATATCCCATTGTCACCACAGAAAATCACGGCAAGACATACATCAAGTGTTCTCATAAAAGACTCAATCCGATAAGATAACTTCAAAGGGGAAACTCAATTCATCACAAGAGAGTAGGGGGGAGAAACATCATAAGATCCAACTACAATAGCAAAGCTCGGGATACATCAAGATCGTGCCATAGAGGGAACACGAGAGAGAACATGAGAGAGAGAGAGAGAGATCAAACACATAGCTACTGGTACATACCCTCAGCCCTGAGGGTGACACTAGTAGAAAAAGGGTCAAACGTGCAGCACATTAGTGCCGGTTTGTATTAGAGCCGGCACTAATGTATACATTAGTGCCAGTTCGAACGGATTTGCATTAATGCCGGTTCGTGTTGAACCTTTTGTACCAGTTCGTGGCACGAACCGGTACTAAAGGGGTGGTGGCAGGCTGGCGTCAGGCCGGGGCCCCACGATCACCTTTAGTACCGGTTCGTGGCACGAACCGGTACTAAAGGTTAGACCTTTAGTACAGGTTTGTGCCACGAACCGGTACTAAAGTGGTCCGACCTGTAGTACCGGTTCGTGCCACAAACCGGCACTATAGGGCAATTTTCGCATCCGATGGGAAAATGTAAAACGGCTATAACTTTTGCATACGATGTCGGAAAAAAATGTATAATATATCAAAAAATTCAGCACGAAAATCTGCATCCGATGGGGACAGCCTACGGCCTATTTGGAATTATTTAGAATCCATCAAATTCCAAAAGGAAAAAAAGATATGGTCAAATAATTTCAGTTTTTTAAAAAAAAATTGGTTAAATATGGTCAAACTACTTATTCAAGAAGTATTAATGTTACTACATAATTATTCAAGAATATTAGTGTTACTAAATAATTATTTCAATTTTTTGAATTTTGGTCAAATCTGGTCAAACTATGGTCAAACTGTGGTCAACCTATGGTCAAACTTATTCAAGAAATATTAGCGTTACTAAATAATTACTGTTTTTTAGAATAATAGTTTCAAAGTCAAACGGTGAAATGTGTGACTTCATGCTTAAGCTAAACTCCTGAGGGTTAATAGGATTAACATCTTACTATTGTCAAGAAAACAACAAGTGCAGACTCGGAAACAAAGGAGAATAGAACCCGAAAGTTAAGCGTGCTTGGGCTAGAGTAGTGAGAGGGATGGGTGACCGGTCGGGAAGTTAGATGATTTGGAATGAGTGATCCACACTTGAGCAATTAAGAGAGGCGATGAGAGACTAAATCATCAAATAATTCAGAAAAATTAAAAATAAAAAAAAAATCAATTTTGTTTCCAAAATTTTCAAAAAAAATAAATTCAAAAAAAACCTTTAGTGCCGGTTGGTAACACGAACCGGTACTAAAGGTCCCACATACCGGGGCGCGAGCTCACGCCACGTGGTGGCACTTTAGCGCCGGTTCGTGCCGAACCGGTACTAAAGGAGGGGGCTTTAGTGACCACCATTTAGTGCCGGTTATGGAACCGGCACTAAAGGCCCTTACGAACCGGCGCTAAAGCTCCATTTTCTACTAGTGTGAACTACTCCCTCCTCATCATGGAGAGCGCCGGGATGATGAAGATGGCCACAGGTGATGGGTTCCCCCTCCGGCAGGGTTCCGGAACAGGTCCCGATTGGTTTCTGGTGGCTACAGAGGCTTGCGGCGGCGGAACTCCCGATCTATCTTCTGTTCTGGAAGTTTTACGATACGTAGGTATATATGGGTGAAAGAAGTATGTCGGTGGACCGAAGGGGGGGCCACGAGGCAGGGGGGCGTGCCCCCCACCCTCGTGAGCACCTCCCTTCTTTCCTGACGTGCACGCCAAGTCCATCAGGTGGCTTTCCTTCCAAAAATAACTTCTCCAGTTGATTTCGTTCCGTTTTGACTCTGTTTGATATTCCTTTTCCTCGAAACACTGAAATAGGCATAAAACAACAAATCTGGGCTGGGCCTCCGGTTAATAGGTTAGTCCCAAAAATAATGTAAAAGTGGATAATAAAGCCCAATATTGCCCAAAACAGTAGATAATATAGCATGGAGCAATCAAAAATTATAGATACGTTGGAGACGTATCATTGAGCAGGGTACCAAGCAGACTCCCGCACACGTTCTTTGTGATATGCATGACATCAAGGCTGTGAGGCACATGGTGGATCTTCCAGTACGGCAAGTCCCAGAAAACAGACCTCGTTTTCCATACCTTCAGCAGCGGCTCTGGCGCCTTTAGCTTCTTTCCCGGCTCTTGCGCCTTTTGCTTCTTTCCCGGCAGTGGGCAATCTTTCCAATTTTTCAACAGCTGGTCTATTTCCTCGCCGCTCCTCGTACGCGGGCGTCTTCGGGGTTTGGTTTCACCATCGAACAGATCCTTGCGTTTCCTCCACGGGTCATCATCGCGAAGCCACCTTCGATTTCCCATGAACACGGTTTTGAAAGACCCGAGATCTCTATCTAGCTGGTGATATGTTGTGTCATCCATGCACCTGACGCATACAGATTGATGTCGTTCCCTGGTTGTTTCGGCCCTTCAATTAGCATACTCATGTGAATGTACTTCCTCTTCATGCACAACCAGGGGGGAAGGTTGTACATCCACACAAACACAGGCCAGGTGCTATGTGTGCTTCTCTGGCTGCCAAACGGATTGACTCCATCGGTGCTCGCGCCCAGCACGATGTTCCTTGGATCCTTCCCAAATTCTGGGTGTTCAAAGTTCAACGCTTGCCACTGGCTCGCATCCTTTGGGTGACTCAGCATCTTTTCTTTTTTATTTATCTCCGGATCATTTGCGTCATCTTCTCGATTCTTCTCCTCCCTATCCGTGTGCCAACGCAGGAGCTTTGCTACCTTAGGGTCCGCGAAATACCGCTGCAGACGAGGAGTGATCGGAAAGTACAACACCACTTTTCGAGGAGCTTTCTTCCTCTTCTTGTATCGAGTGACGACGCACACCGGACATATGGTAGACTCCGCGTGCTCGTCCCGATAAATGATGCAATTGTTCATGCACACATGGTATTTCACGTGCGGTAAATCCAGAGGACACACGATTTTCTTCGCCTCCTCGAAACTGGTGGGCACTTGTTCCCCTTGGGAAAGCGTTCATGCCGAATGACATGTTCTCGTCGAAGCATGCGTCGGTCATTTTGTGTTTTACCTTCATCTCCAGAGCCATGAGCGTTACTTTCAGGCGGGTATCCTCGGGCCTGCATCCTTCATACAATGGAGTAATCGCGTCTATCTCCAGTTGATCTAGCTTGGCTTTCTCCCGGGCGGCAGCTCTTGCGTTATCCGCCTGCTTGTGAAGCAGCTCTTGAATATGAGGGTCCTGCACCCAGCCCATCGATGGTCCATCATCGCCTGCTCTGCAGGCATCTTCATCTTCATGATCATGCCCTTCGTCTGCTCCGGCATCTTCCTCATCATCATGTCCTGCATCTTCTACATGATGACTGTGTACAACATCACCGTCGTGATCATGTCCTGGAGATTCTTCGTCTTCTCGCCCGCCCGAGCCGCGGTGGTTGTCTTGCTGCCCTTCCTCATTTCTTGCCTGGCCCTCATGGACGATTTTCATAGTCATGTTCATCACCTTGCCACCGATAGCCATCCATGAAACCACGCAAGAGCAGGTGGTCCCGCACCTGCCCGGAATCCGGGTCCGCAATAAGGCTCTTCAGCTTGCATCTTCGACATGGACATCTTATCTCTGTCTCGTTCTTTTCAAGCATCTCGGCCTTCGCGGAGCTCAAAAACCTATTCACGATGCCTTCGGTCATCGTGCGGACCATGGTCGCCTGCGGGGTAGAGCAAAACGATATTTTAGAACCAAGAAAAAATTTGGCATGACTTTCTCTACAAATAGGACCAAAAAGAATGCATAGTGCCAAAATTCTTGCCGAAACGGAAATGAATCAACATTCCGGCAAAATATTGGCAACTATCGCATTTCAAATACCGATACCTGCAAACACAAACATATATGCAACACCACAAACATATGCAACACCACGAACATACATAGATCTAGCTAGGCCACAAAAAGTGCATGTGCACGTTGTTGGAGAGGGAGAACAACATAAAGATAGCTTCCCCCTTGCTTACCTATCAAAAAAAGGTAATTTAACCACTTAATTTGGATGAATCTATGGTGCAAATGAGGTGAGGAGGAGGAGGCAGCCGAGACAGGCTTGGAGGAGGAGGTGGAGAATGAAGTGGGGAAAGTGAGTGGGTAGGTGGGTTGTCCAAAATATCTTGTTGGTCCCAGGTTACTAATGGCGCACCACCTGCAAATGCGCCATTAGTAACCCTGGTTACTAATGGCGCACCTGCTACTGATGCGCCATTAGAAGTTTTGCAAAAAAATAAAAAATATATATATATTCTAACTAGTAATGGCGCAATATGCTACGGTGCGCCATTAGTAATTTTGCAAAAAAAGAATAAAAAAAACAACAGTAGTGGCGCACTGTGTGGCCGGTGCACCATTACTAGTTAGCACTAGTAATGGCGCACCGTGCCATGATGCGCTATTAGTATGTTTGGAAAAATTTTAAAAAATATTTGTTACTAGTGGCGCACCATGTGCCAGGTGCGACATTAGTGTCTTCCACACTAATGGCGCACCAGCACATGGTGCGCCACTGCTATATAGTAGTGGCGCACCAGATGACAGGTGCGCCATTAGTGTCCATTTCATATTTCAGCAAACTAGTAAGAAGTGAATGACAAGAAGTATAATACCCTGATGAGCTACATTTTTCCGTATGGTTTTTGAATGAATCCAAGAATCTAAAAGATCAATAATTAAGATAAAGAGGTGACTTGCGATAACAGGATCCTGGGGAACCATTTTCCAATTTAAAATGACAAACCTGCAAAGAGTTCAGAAAATCCAAACTATAATTTACGCAAGCATAAGGACAAATAAATAGTAGGTGGTATACCTTGGAGCTTATTGCAAGATTCTGCTCTTCCATTAGAGCAATATATTGAAGATAAGATTCCAATTGATCAGTTTTCTTTTTGGCTGGGGGTTATCCTTGTTTTTGAAAAACAAAAAAAACGATCTTTTTTTGTGTGTGCGGGAGATTCCAAATGATCATTTGAAGCATTAGTTCTCAGATATAGCTGTTCATATTCAGTTTTAAATTCACATATTTTAGAAAACGTGCATCGGCTCAAGTACATATACAATGGCTCTGCACATTTGCTTGTAACTCCACAAACTAAAGAAAATAGTATGTGATTTATTGGTTCTCGCGAAGAAAAACTGGTCCGCTCCAGTGAAGGCTATGTTCTACCCCACCACTTCCAATATGGATGTACGTATTTGTTTTGCATGTCCCTAATGTGAAATAACACAAGTTGTTGGTTCTTGCAAAGAAAAATCTACTGTGGTTATTTCGTACACCAACCTAAAAACATTGCATTGAAAACAAATCAACTTTAATTGATCTGCTATGTCGAATGAAACACAGGAATCTTCTTCTTTAATATATGATGATTTGAACAAAGACATGTCTCTCCTCTTATAAAGGGCCCAAACAAATATTGGTGGAAACACACACCTGCTCTTATTTAACAGCAAGTGAGATATGCACTAGCATACTGTGCATGGAACTAGCATCGTGCACATTGAAACACGAGAGATATGCTAAGATTGGGAAGCATCAGGTTTCATTCTTGTGATGGGTTTAGTTCTCAAGGACCCAATGGGGTGACCACTTTGTGTCATCTAGCTGAGAGGCGCAGAGAAGAGCAGAGCCACAGTTGAAACCGCTGTGGAATCTGGCACCATACACGTTGACAGACCATGCAGGCTCCACTCCCGTTCTCCTCGAATTGCTCCAGTTGAGCCAAAATCGCATATGGATCCCAACACAGTGGCGGAGTACATCTGGAGGCCTCTGTTACGCTCATCGTTCCTCCTGTCCCTGAAATTGTAACGCATACGCTCGTCGTGAGCCTTGTACCATTCAATGAGATCATCTCCAGAAAAGGTTTGAGAGATCGATTTACCCAGGGACGGAGCTATTAATTTTACAAGAGGCGGGCCCGTGAAACATCTAAAGCATCGAGGGAGGCCATACATAAGAATTTAGTGGTCAAATTCATAAGTCCACATACTACTGAGGGATAGTTTAAGAATTTGTTACATCATGGAGGGAGCCATGGCCCCAACTCACCCCCTGCTGGATCCGTCCCTAGAGGCAATGCTCAATCGCCGTTACAATTTACAGTTATTGGCAAGGGGCCGCGGGCAAGAACCGATGGACAATGGAGGAATCTATGGCGTCCTCTCCAAGCACACATATGTAATTGGCGAGAATAACTACACGTGAAGTGGACGCATCCACATACTCATCCTCGCCCATGACCAAAATCTCATAGTACCCTAGAGATTGGCTTGCTTGACATGGGTGGGCCGCTCGAACAAGAGCTTCAACGTATCACATGCCTCCTTTGCCACCACTTTGGCGATCAGGTGTTGGAGGACATCCATCGGCATCACCGAATAAAGCGTTGTCGCTACTTGACGATCCTTGTGGTTCTCCACACCGCCCTTCTTGAACGTGTCGCCACCTGGATCGACCGCGTACCATAGCTCATTAGCACAGAGAACACATTCCATCAGGGCCTGCCAGACCCCAGAATTCTTGCCGTCAAAACGCAGGTACGGCGAACCGGGCATGTCAAATACATTAGGCGCCCTGGATGCTTCCATGATCTCCTTGCCTGACATGACCTTTTCAATGAGTCCATCGACAAATTTAAACTAACCGCCGTATTCTATGATTTGCGATTTTGAGTCCAGATATAAGACCCATACCTTCTTGATTTTATGCACTGACCTGAAAGGGGGAAGGGTGTGGCTGTCTGGGCCCCTGAAATGGAGGGGGGCCACCAGGTGTGTGCATGCTCTGTTTCTTCAGCAGAAGGCTGGGCTAATTATTATTATTTTGATATATCCATACCATTAACCAAGGTGCCGAGCAATATCGCTTGTAACCAAAGACTGGGCAAAAGTTGGAACATCCCCGGCTATATGACTTGAGGTCGGTGAACCATCTTCGACCCGAACAGCGCAAGAGCTTCTGCCACCTTAATACAAGCCCGTGGGCAATGAGAAATATGAAAAGAACTAAAGTTCAGGAAAGCAAAAGCTTTTATCTCTCGAAATAACACACCATTTGAGGCAGGGTCAGAATCCGAATTGTTAATGGCAGCAAACCAATTGTGCAGCGTCAGTTTCCACAATGATACGTCTAATATCCTATTCCTGAGCTCTCTCCATCGCATGGATGCATGCCTCCGCTTGAGTTTGTAGTCATCTTGTGCATGGTCAATACGGCCAGCTCCAGACCCAACAACATCTCCCTCCGCATCATGAATGACGAAGCCCCAGCCACCATCAGAACATAATTTTGATTATATCCGCAGCTGTGTTTTCACACGCATGAAGAGCATTTTTAGGTGTCGTTTCCTTTGCAGCAAAAAACTCCTTGTATTCCCATGGCTGCCCATTTGATTTGCCAAGTAATCTGTTCAACGTTTATTGCCCGTTCCTCCATGCGAGGTTTGTTTCTTGCCGTCCAGCAGGTCCACAAAGTAGCGCTGCCCAAACTTCTTCTCTGCGCATCCTGTTTCAGAATCTCCTCCTCCGTGACCTTTTTTGGATCATGCAAAAGTACACATGTCTCCCTACACTGCTGGAAGCCCCCACCCATTGCACATTTACTTGTAGCTCCAGAAACTAAACAAAAACAGAATGAGATTTATCGGTCTCGCAAAGAAAAACTGGTTCGCTCCGGTGAAGCCTATGTTCTACCCCCACACACTCCCACTATGAATGTATAGTATGTGTTTGTTTGCAACACCGCGATGTAAAGTAACACAAATTGTTGGTTCTCAAAATAAAAAAAGTTTTCCTACTGTGGTTATTTCCTACGCCAACTAAGAATGTGGCATTGAAAACAGATCAACCTTAATTGATCTGCTATGTCGAATGAAACACATGAACCTTCTTATTTAAGAGCCCGTGATTTTAACAAAGGCACGTCTCGCCTTTTATAATGGGCCCAAAGAAATTTCGGAGGAAACACACACCTGCTCTTATTTAAGAGCAAGTGAGATATGCACTAGCATACTGTGCATGGAACTAGCCTCGTGATTGAAACACGAGAGATATGCTAAGATTGGGAAGCATCGGGTTTCATTCTTGTGATGGGTTTAGTTCTCAAGCACCCAATGGGATGTCCACTTTGTGACATCTAGCTGAGAGGTGTAGTGAAGAACAGAGCCACAGTTGAAACCGCTGGAATCTGGCACCATACATGTTGACAGACCATGCTGGTGCCACTCCAATTGAGCTTAGATCGCATCTGGAACCCAGCACGGTGACGGAATACATCTAGAGGCCTCAGTTATACTCATCGTTCCTCCTGTCTCTGAAACTGTAACACATATGCTCGTCATGAGCCTTGTACAATCCAATCCAATGAGATCATCTACAGAGAGGGCAGAGAGATCGACGCATTCAGGGGATGGAGCTAGTAATTTTATTTGAGGCGGTCAGTGAACCATCTAAAGCATTGAGGGAGGCCATTCATAAGAGTTTAATGCTCAAATTCACAAGTCCACATACTACTTAGGGGTAGTTTAAGAAATTTTTACATCATGGAGGGAGCCATGGCCGCATCTCGCCCCCTGCTTGATCTGTTCCTAGACGCACTGCTCAATGGCTGAGAAAATTTACAGACATTGGCAAGGGGCCGCCCGCAAGAACCGATGGACAACCAAGGAATCCAGGGGGTTCTCTCCAAGCGCACATATGTGATCGACGAGTTACTACACGTTAAGTGAACGCATCCACAGACTCATCCTCGCCCATGACCAAAATCTCATAGTACCTTAGAAGATTTTTGAGATTGGCTTCCTTGACGCGGGCTGGCCGCTCAAACAGGAGCTCCAACGTATCCCATGCCTCCTTGGCTGTCACTTTGGCGATCAGGCAGTGGCGGAGCCAGAAAATTTTTGAAGCCCGGGCAAGCTTGAGCCTAAGTGTCATTTGAAAATTAATATCGAGTATTCTGATATACAACATATAAAATTGCCCCCAACTTCAGACCCACAAATACACAATAATAATTAAGTGAAAAAAGAACATAGTAGTCATGCAAATGTAACTTTAATGTGAGCTAGTATCTGATATATCAATATTCAGTTTTATACACTACTAGAAGCCGGTTCTCTGCCAAGTACCCAAGTACCCGGTGAAGGCCGATATTAGCTCAGCAACTAGTTTGCCGAGTGCGACACTCGACAAACCCTACTTGGAATACCCACATTTAGCAAAAAGAGCTTCATCGATTTCCTTCCCCAGATACTTGACAAAGACTTTAGTGAGGGTCAACATGAGCTACTCACTACTAGGAAAAGGGCTAAAGATAGGATTGACACTAATGGCGCACCAGAGAAGTGATGCGCCACTACTATATACTAATGGCGCACCTGGTGAAGATACGCCATTAGTGTGGAATACACTAATGGCGCACCAGGCAGAAGGTGCGCCACTAGTAAAACAATTTTTCTTTCATTTTTCAAACATTCTAATGGCGCATCCGGGCAAAGTGCGCCATTAGTAGTTAGAACTACTAATGGCGCACAGGAGACAGAGTGCGCCAGTAATTTTTTTTTTACTTCTTGGCAAAAAAAACTTATTCCCTCTCCCTCCCTTCCTCCCAACTCAGTACGCCCCCTCCGCCCCAACCGTACGCCGCCGCCGCGCCCCCACACCCCCACGCCCCCTCCGTCCCCTGGCGCCGCCGCCCCGACCCCCGCCCCCGCGCCCCCACGCCAGGCGTGCACACATATGCTAGTGAACAAAAACAGTTGGTCACCTCAACTACGACGGACACAAACTTGAAAGGCATACCTCACACTCTACCTCGGTAATAATACATAGTACGTCTCTTCAAGGCAGTCAACTTTGTCCTGCTAGGATTTTTAGAAAAGGTGATGGTTATGAAAGGGTTCCCAATTAAATTTGGAAAGTGGGTTATGACTTATGAGTACTGTTAATGATGGTAAGGTGGCTTTTCTAGCTCATTACATGTATTGTTTGTAGCTACAAATAATTATGCATAGTGATACCTTTTATCGAGTCCTTTTTGCTCAAGCTGTTTAGTTGTGAGTGTGAAGTAAAATAAATAAATCATGTTTCTCTAGGTATATTCCAAACATCAAAGTTGAAATAACTTTGATTTCCTAGATATAGATAGTTAGGCACACAAGTTTGCTGGTAAATCTATATGTCGGCCAGATCATGATTTCTTCTTATATACAAGGTGTTATTTTAGCTATGAACAACGATATGATTACAAGTCCATTGCCATACCACATTCACAGTTTGGAATGTATCTCTCTGCTATCTTATCATACAATCAGTTTGAATTATTGGAGGATGACCACGATGAAACTATGATGCAATATGGCAGTGATGATGAAGATCACACTGGTCAAAATATTGGTGATGATGACGAGTAGTTCTCATGTGTTCACGTCTCTAGATTTTATCTCATGTGTTCACATCTGTCTTAATACCATGCCTTGCCTTGTTCGGTTGTAAGGGTACTAATTGGTCTCTTCTGCTGCTTAATTATCAGAGATGGCGGGAAGCAGCCACCGCCGCTCTGCGACACCGCAGTACGAGTTGGATGCTTCCGAGTTCTTCACTATCATACTTGGGACTTAAGTATCATCCATGACACAGGTATATAAAATGAGAGATCTCCCCTAGCTTCACCCATCTCATAATGATATCTGTTGTTTGCCTACATCACTCATTGTCTCAAACTGCAGAGGCTGCTGGACAGTTTTAAGAACATGCTGATGGGTGAAGATCCGCCAAATAATGTGAAGGTGCGACAGGCCGGCAGCGGGTTTCGCAGGCTGTGGGATGTGGAGTTGGTGATCAAGAAAGGCCACATGTACTTGTCTCGTGGGTGGGAGAAGTTCTACCGTGCCTACGACCTACGGCTGGGGTACTTCCTTCTCTTCAGTTACGACGACGACGCCACCATGCTCATCGTGAAGGTGTTCAACACGACTATGTGTCGCATGCGCTACGCTGAAGATTATGATGCCGGTACGTTCTGGCTCTTCTTATTCATCTACATTTGGCTTTGTCTCACATCGATTGTTAACGGTCATTGTTGCATTTGGACAGGTAATGGGAGCAGCAGCAGCGACAATGGCTACAGCCAAAGCAGCAGCGACCATGGCTGTAGCGAAAGCAGCAGCGACCATGGCTGTAGCGAAAGCAGCAACGATTCTGGCTGTAGCGAAAGCAGCAGCGATTCTGGCAGCAGCATAGACAACAAGAAGGATGATCCGGACTGGAGTGCGGGAGAAGAGTAGCAGAGTGGGGATGAGGAGCTGCAGGATGACGATGGGCATCAGGCTGAGGATGACCTAGCGCTGGTGGTGGCTGACCATGGGCAAGAGATGGTGGTGGCTGACAATGGGCAAGAGATGGTGGTGGCTGACCATGGGCAAGAGATGGTGGTGGCTAAGGATGACCTAGTGATGGTCGTGCCTGAAGGTGGCCTCGCGATGGTGGTGGTGCCTGACAATGACCACGCACCGGTGGTGGCGCCGGCGATCCCACAGCTGGGCGACATGACCACGCCAATTGAGATAGAAGACTACATCCCACTGCCTCCACCGCCTCGCCGCTCTTAGCATATCAGACTAAGGAAGGAGAAGGAGAAGAACAATGCATGAGAACTGAACTTTGTCAGGTATGTCAGATCTCCAAAATGATATATATATATATATATATATAAATATATATAAATATATATATATATATATATATATATATATATATATATATATACTACTTTATCATATACTACGGTGTAGCTACACCCATTTCTCATATACTACTATGTGGTAGTATATATACTACTTTATCATTTTTAGTATGTTCATATACTATATCTAAGATACTCCAAAGTGAGTTATGTGAAAAAATTGCATGTGAGCCCATGTTTTTATCAAATTTGTGAAAATACGTACATATTTATGCGTAAAAAGAAGTATGCTAAAATATACTATATACTACCTAAAAAATAGTATATATACTACCTAAATATTCTTACATACTACATACTACATACATACACTGCGGTATGGTAGATACTAACTAAAACATTACAAAATAAAATGGGTGTAACTACACCGGTAGTAGGAAAATTTTGTCATATATATATATATATATATATATATATATATATATATACTTAGTTACCTATGTTATCTCTAATATGCTTAGTTTCCTATAGGTTAGCTCCAAAATAACTTATGTTAGCACAAAATGATCAAGTTTACATAATAAGCTTATAGTCTTTTTCTTATTCTTCTTCTTTTCCAAAATGACATAAGTTAGCTTCATTTTACCTAAGTTGGCTCTAATATACTAACTTAGAGCTTATATGCTTACTTTTCTATAGGTTAGCTCTAAAATAACTTATGTTAGCACAAAATGATCAAGTTTACATAATAAGCTTATAGTCTTCTTCTTATTTCTTTTCCAAAATTCTTCTTATTCTTCTTCTAGTGTTCTTCTTCTTGTAGTATTCTTCTAGTCTTCTTCTTTTTCTTCTTCTAACTTCTTGTTTATCATTTTGCAGATTTGATTTAATTCACGGAAGCTTGCATGGATGGAGTGCTTCTTTTCCATTTGTGTTTTTATTTTGTATCAATGTGAAACTTTTGTGAATTGTTGGATAACGGTGTTGGATGAACAATGTGAAACTTTTGTAATATGTAACAATGGAACTTGTGTGTTGGCTATGTATGTATATATGATGGAACTTGTGTGTTGGCTATGTATGTATATATGATGGAACTTGTGTGTTGGCTATGATTGTTATATGGATGCTTGTTGTATATATATGTGTTGGATATCTCATAGGTGAAATAGTGACCTGAGATTAAGAAAAAAATGAAAAAAATTGTTACTAATGGCGCATTACAGTGTGGTGCGCCATTAGTATAGCAGACACTAGTGGCGCACCGTGGGCAAAACTAATGGCGCACTGCCTGGTGCGCCATTAGTATACCAGATACTAATGGTGCACCAGTGGTGCACCATTAGAAAAAAATTCTAGTGGCGTGATAGTAATGGCGCACCAGTGATGCGTCATTAGTAGGCAAAACTGGTGCGCCATTAGTAGCCCTTTAGTGACTCGCTGAAATAAAGTAGGCTAACGGGCTAGTCGACAGATACGGTGCTTGCCACATGGCATATGTTGTGTTTGCCGAGTATCTTCCATACCATACTAGGCAAAGAAAGGACAACGCATGTCCTCGATGTTTGCCAAGTGCCGTCTTCGGCAAAGCCACACTCTACTAGGTGAAGATGGTTCCATTGGAGTCAACGTGTCCTTGACGTTTGCCGAGTGCTGCCTCTGGAAAAAGTTTGTAGGTTTGCCGAGTACCCCCTCGATGAAAATTGACATATGTCGCCCTTTACAAAGTGTCCCGGAGAAGGCTCTCGCCAAACCGTCCTAGGAGCTACCAGATATTGTCATGTGACAACATAACTCATAAAACAAGGCCATGTTGTACAACTATATGTATCAAAATTACCATCCAAACATCCTAGAAGGCACATAAATTAAGTGTTGTGATTTGTGAAAATATTAAAAATAGAGAGTTTGTGTAAGAAAAGAGACGGACATATGTGCTTAAGAAAAGCACGAGGCAAATGTGCCCCACCGCCTAAACTCAAAATTTAGCCCTAATCTATCAATCTTCAAATTAGTTAGAAATCTTACCTAATAACGAGAAAGACGAGAAAGGCACTGGACGAGGAGGTTATAAGCCATTCCTAGAGATGGATCCGCTCCACACGCGCCACCGGCCGTGCGCCTAGGGCGGCCTCCGGATTTGCTCGCCGCTGATTCGTCTCGATGGTCCTTGAGGGAGTCCTGGACTAGGGGGTGTCAGGACAGCCGGACTATCATCGTTCGCCGGACTCCAAGACTACGAAGATACAAGATTGAAGACTCCGTCCCGTGTCCGGATGGGACTTTCCTTGGCGTGGAAGGCAAGCTTGGCGATACGGATATGTAGATCTCCTACCATTGTAACCGACTACTGTAACCCTAGCCTCCTCCGGTGTCTATATAAACCGGAGGGCTTTAGTCCGTAGGACAACATACATTACAACAATCATACCATAGGCTAGCTTCTAGGGTTTAGCCTCCTTGATCTCGTGGTAGATCTACTCTTGTACTACCCATATCATCAATATTAATCAAGCAGGACGTAGGGTTTTACCTCCATCGAAAGGGCCCGAACCTGGGTAAAAACATCGTGTCCCTCGTCTCCTGTTACCATCCGCCTAGACGCACAGTTCGGGACCCCCTACCCGAGATCCGCCGGTTTTGACACCGACACTACTAGGGAAAGGGCTATAGATAGGATTGATTCTAATGGCGCACCGTGCAAGCAGTGCGCCACTACTATATACTAATGGCGCACCTGTTTGTGATACGCCATCAGTATGGAAGACACTAATGGCGCACCGTTAACAGGGTGCGCCACTGGTATGAATTTTTTTTCCATTTTCCCATACATACTAATGGCGCATCTGGTACATAATGCGCCATTACTATCTATAACTACTAATGGCGCACCAAGCAGGCAGTGCGCCATTACTGTAAATTTTGTTTTATTCTTTTTTTTTGCAAAACTACTAATGGCGCATCGTCGCACAGTGCGCCATTACTAGTTTAAACTAGTAATGGCGCACTAAGAGGTGATGCGCCATTAGTATATATACTTATTATTTTTACTTTTTTGCAAAACTACTAATGGCGCACCGTCTGCTGATGCGCCATTAGTAACCAGGGTTACTAATGTCGCATTTTCCTACGGTGCGCCATTAGTAACCTGGGACCAACAAGATATTTTGGATAGCCCACACCTACCCACTCACTTTCCCACTTCATTCCATCCACCTCCTTCTCCAAGCTTTCGGCCATCTCCTCCTCCTCACCTCATTTCCACCATAGATTCAACAAAATTAAGTGGTGAAATTACCTTTTTTTGATAGGTAAGTAAGGGAAAGCTATCTTCATGATATAGATCTACTTTTTTTCTCCCTAGCTCGCTCCAACAACGTGCACATGCACTTTTTGTGGCCTAGCTAGATCTATGTATGTTTGTGGTGTTGCATGTGTTTGTGGTGTTGCATATATGTTTGTGTTTGAAGGTACGGTATTTGAAATATCGATAAATGCCAATATTTTGCGGAATGTTTTGATTCATTTCCTTTCAAGAGAATTTTGGCACTATGCATTCTTTTGGTCCTATTTTTAGGAAGGTCATGCCAAATTTTTCTTGGTTCTAACATATCGTTTTGCTCTACCCCACGGTGACCATGGTCCGCACGATGGTGAAGGCATCGTGAATAGGTTTTTGAGCTCATGAAGGCCGAGATGCTTCAAAAGAATGAGGCGGAGATAAGATGTCCATGTCGAAGATGCAAGCTGAAGAGCCTTATGCGGACCCGGATTCCGGCAGGTGCGGGACCACCTGCTCTTGCGTGGTTTCATGGATGGCTATCGGTGGCAAGGTGATGAAGATGACTATCAAGTCGTCCATGGCGGGGCGGGCAAGAAATGAGGAAGGGCAACAAGACAAGTACCACCCGCGGCGAGGGCGGGCGAGAAGACGAAGAATCTCCGGGACATGATCACGACGGTGATGTTGTATACGATCATCATGTAGAAGATGTCGTACATGATGATGAGGAAGATCAAGACGAAGGGCATGATCATGAAGATGAAGATGCCGGAGCAGACGACGATTGAGGCTGGGTGCAGGACCCTCATATTCAAGAGCTGCTTCTCAAGCGGACGGATAACACAAGAGCTGCCGCCCGAGAGAAAGCCAAGCTGGATCAACTGGAGATAGACGCGGTTACTCCATTGTATGAAGGATGCATGCCCGAGGATACCCGCCTGAAAGTAACGCTCATGGCTCTGGAGATGAAGGTAAAACACAAAATGACCGACGCATGCTTCGACGAGAACATGTCATTCTGGCACGAACGTCTTCCCAAGGGGAATAAGTGCCCGACCAGTTTCGAGGAGGCGAAGAAAATCGTGTGTCCTCTGGATTTACCGCACGTGAAATACCATGTGTGCATGAACAATTGCATCATTTATCGGGACGAGCACGCAGAGTCTACCATATGTCTGCTGTGCGGCGTCACTCGATACAAGAAGAGGAAGAAAGCTCCTCGAAAATCGGTGTGGTACTTTCCGATCACTCGTCGTCTGCAGCGGTATTTCGCGGACCCTAAGGTAGCAAAGCTCCTGTGTTGGCACGCGGATAGGGAGGAGAAGAAGCGGGAAGATGACGGAAATGATCCGGAGATAAATAAAAAAGACAAGATGCTGAGTCACCCTAAGGATGCGATCCAGTGGCAAGCGTTGAACTTCGAAGACCCAGAATTTGGGAAGGATCCAAGGAACATCGTGCTGGGCGCGAGCACCGATGGAGTCAATCCGTTTGGTAGCCAGAGAAGCACACATAGCACCTGGCCTGTGTTTGTGTGGATGTACAACCTTCCCCCCTGGTTGTGCATGAAGAGGACGTACATTCACATGAGTATGCTAATTGAAGGGCCGAAACAACCAGGGAACGACATCAATCTGTATCTGGGGCTGCTGAAGGAGGAGCTAGACACACTATGGAAAACGCCAGCCAATACGTGGGACGCCGCAGAGAAAGAATATTTCCCTATGAGAGCCGCACTGCTCACGACGGTGCACGACTATCTCGGTTACGGATATCTCGCGGCGTAGGTAGTCCACGGAATTTCCGGATCGTAAGGTGCATGGATGACTGGCGATCGCCAGCTAGATAGAGATCCCGGTCTTGAAAACCGTGTTCATGGGACATCGAAGGTGGCTTCGCGACGATGACCCGTGGAGGAAACGCAAGGATCTGTTCGATGGTGAAACCGAACCCAAAACGCCCGTATGAGGAGCGGCGAGAAATAGACAAGCTGTTGAAAAATTGAAAAGACTGCGCGACCGCCGAAAGAAGCGAAAGCGCGCGAGCAGCTGCTGAAGGTATGGAAAACGAGGTCATTTTACGGGACTTGCCGTCTTGGAAGATCCACCGTGTGCCTCACAGCCTTGATGTCATGCATATCACGAAGAATGTGCGAGAGTCTGCTTGGTACCCTGCTCAACATGCCAGAGAGGACCAAAGATGGGCCGAAAGCAAGGGCAGACTTGAAATCAATGGGCATCAGGCAGGAGCTTCACGCTAATGATGATGATGATGATGAGGCGAAGTAGGACACGGAAAGTCGTCGCAAAGGCAAAAAGGCCAAGAAGACCGGAAATGACTACCCTCCCGCGTGCTTCACTCTAAGTCAGGAGGAGATCGAGTAGTTTTTCACCTGCCTCCTAGGAGTAAAACTTCCTTCTGATTCTGTGGGAAGATAAGCAGATACCTAGACCCAGTGAAGCGAAGTTCAGCGGGATGAAGTCTCACGGTATCACGCGCTGATGACGCAGATACTTCCGGTTGCAATCCGTGGGATCATGGACGCGCATGTCCGTGAAACGCTATTTGGCCTATGCAACTTTTTGGCGTCATCTCGGAAGTCGATTGGCGTGAGGCAACTCGAAGGCTACGAGGAAGAGATCGTGGTGATACTATGCGAGCTTGAGATGTACTTCCGCCGCATTCTTCGATGTTATGGTGCATCTGCTGGTCCATATAGTGGAGGATATCATCCAACTCGGGCGGCGTTCTGCACAGCATGATGCCGTTCGAAAGGATGAATGGTGTCATCAAAGGATACGTTCGCAACATGTCACGTCGAGAGGAAGCATAGCCGGGGATTTCGATTGAAGAGTGCATCTCCTCTTGCACGAATTATCTAGGCATCGAGAACACCGTTGGTCGCCCGTCAGCAGCACCTCGGCAGGCTCGCTGGATGGGGTCACCATGAGGGTCGCCTTGAAATGCATGTCGACTTCGAGGGTCGACTTCGCCGACTTTGAAAGAGCAAACCTAGTCGCGCTACAACACATAGGCGTGGTCGATCCTTGGGTGGTAGAGCACAAAACCTTTATTAAGAAGGCGTACAATGACCGAGGCCAGCAGAGGACGGACGGAGATATACTCAAAGAGCACAACTCATGTTTCACGCGTTGGTTCAAGCGAAGCTTCGCTGTACCCTTTACATGAGGATTCTTCCGCGGAAGAACAATTCATATTCGCCTTGTCACAGGCGCCGAGCACAACGATGACCTATGAGGCGTCACGATATCAACGGCTACACATTCTACACGAGGGACATGAAGAGCGATGGTTATCGAACTCCGGGGTAACGATGGAATCCTACACGGTAACGACAAGGACAGATACTACGGAAGAATCGAGGAGATCTGGGAGCTGAGCTACTGTTGGAGAGAAGGTCCCGATGTTCCGTGTCGATGGGCCAAAACATCATAAAAGAAGACGGTATTTCACCACCATGGTTATACCGAAGCCAAATCCAAGACCATGGGTATAAGCGTCACCGCAAAAAATGAGCCACGGGTCTGGCTTCCCAAATGGACCAATGCTTCTTCATTACCGACCCGCCAAAGCCCGGTCGTGTTGTCGTGAGGAGAGGCAAAAGGAAGATCATCGGAATGGATGGAGTAACCAATGAGCAAGACTTGACAAGCACGGCGACCAAGATCGAACATGGCGACGACGATGAAGTAGCAGCACACACCACAAGAAGAAGCAGGACCACCCTACCTAAGGGCGTCCGTTCCACGGAAGAACTCCGTTTATAAAAAGAAGGGCAAGAAGATTGTGAACATATAGCTAGCTAAGACCGATTGTATTTAAATCGTAGTCTTCATTTCTCGATTGTATTTCATGGGCACTTTTTGATATCATGAATATTTTTAAATTTCATGGGCACTGTTTGAATTCATGAGGACACTTGATCTCGATTCCCCCTCCATCTCGTTCTCGATCCCCCTCCATCTCGATCGCACCCACACCCTCCCCCGCTAGCTCCACCCATCGCAACCCTCCCCCGCTCCACCGCCGGAGCACCCGGCCCCCGCACCCGCACTTTTTGAACATATTTTTTAATTTTTTTTTACTATTTTTATAAAAAATATTACTGTTATAATTTAAACAAGTTTGAACATATTTAAACACAAATAAATATAAAAAACAGCATTTAAAATGCATAAAAAATATTACTGTTATGATTTAAACAAGTTTGAACATATTTAAACACAAATAAATATAAAAACACCATTTAAAATGCATAAAAATATATTGGGGATCACAGGAATCGAACCCAGACCTCTGGTGTGTGTGCTGCGTGCAGACCAGTCGGGCTAGTGGGTGGGTTACATTGTAGATAGGGTTGGGCTATAGATATGGCTCTTGGGCTAGATTAAAACAAAATTCTAATGGCGCACCGAGGGTGGTGCGCCATTAGAACAATCGTACTTATGGCGACCGGCGTGCAGGGTGCGCCATTAGAAAGCTTCCTCCACCTATTCCCCTCGGCCTCTCTGCCTCCCTCTTGAGATCCCCCACTCGACCTAACTTTGCCCCCCGCCGTCGCCCCTTGCCGTCGCCCGCCACCGCCGAGCGAGAGGATACGACGACCGCCCCCCCTCCTTGCGCCCAGCATCCGCTCGCTGTCCCCCCCTCCCGCTCCGCCCAGCATCCGCCCTCGCCCCCCTCCGCCCCCGCGCCTCGACGTCCTCCGCCCAAGCCGAGACGCAGAGACAGGCGAGTGGAGGAGCCCACCGCGTGTCACCGGAGCTTTAACGCCCAGCCGCTGCCGGAGCTTCAACGCCGGCGTCTTCCTCCATTCCTCCATCCCCTCCCCCAGGTGATTCTTCCCTTCTCCTCCATCCCCTCACCTGCATGTATTTCAGAGAACAAATTCGTAGTTCATTTCATTATGTTGGCCTGCATTAGCTAAGCATCAAGTGGATTTAACTATTTTAGACAGTTTCAGTTAACTATTTTGCGTTTCCTGAAGAGGTTCACCTATAGTTTCAAAAATTCAGTCACTGGATATATGCAATAATTTACAAAGAGCAAGTGATGTAGAGCAAAAATTCTGCAAATGATGTATAGTTTCAAAAATTCAGTGAAACTGAACCTACCCTATTGCTTCATGTAGCAAAGGCGACAATGCAAGCAAGATCATGCTTGGCTTAGCCAAATTCATGTTACTGAATTTTTTTCAACATGATAAAATTGTCATGCTACTAAATGTTATAGAAATGCAAGGGAACACAGAAATACTAGGGCACACAACATTTAGAGTACTCTGAAATTCAGTTCTGAATTTTTTTGTTAGATAGTGGCTACACTAATCTAGAGTAGTATCCCAATCTGATGGAGTACTCGATTTAAAACTCCTAATCTAGACTAATATCCTAAAATCATTCCTGGAATTGCTGGAGTATAAATCATTAATCATTGATCATTGATGTTTGAGTATAAATCATGAAGAGCAATATCCATGTAACTGTACCTGCAATCTCCAGAACAAATTCAACATTTCAATAACATTTCGCTACCTTCTGAACCCACATAGGCTGCAGGTAAAACAAGTTCCAGAACTTCTTCCCTGATCCATCACAATAACCTTGCACACGTATAGCTAGTAGACCGTGCTATGGTAGCTGGCTCGAGGATGTGGTGGGGGATCTTTGCATGCCTAACACTGATTTTTGTGACAGTACCCGAATATTACTGATGGCCTCTTTCTATAGATGTTGCATATGTAGAGTGTAATGAGATCTTAGTGTCATTTATGACACATATTAGACAGTGTGCAGCTTTGTCATTTATGACACATGTGCAGCTTACCAGATGTATTGAAAGAAATCATTTCTTTATTTTTGTTAAGTGGAGCGAACAAAATCATTTATCTGGTTTTATTATTTCGCATACCCACTTGGAACTGCAATTTCATTTATGTTGTTATAAGTTTGTTGCTGTCAGCATGAGTTAACTTGCTGTCATTTATCGAAATTCAGAATGTGATGGACTATATGTTCATTGGTACTACTTGTGATGCTGCTGCTGTACTACTTGGAAATTTTGTCAACTTGTGATGCTGCTGCTATACCCCGAGAGGCCCTTGAGTCTGCCGGAATGTCGATTAACTTCCGTTCCGGCAAATTCGGGTACTCCATATGTCCTATTTTCAGCAAAGGTCATGCTGAAATTTTCCGTTAATTTTAGCATGACTTTGCTAAAAATAGGACATATGGGGTACTGCAACTAATGCATGGGCAGGCTATCTTAGTACTTAGTTAAGTAGGATCAACTGCCTGCCATTCTTGCTGCATTAAATCATAGGTGGCAATAGAGCCAAGTGATTAGGCCCAACTTAGAATTATCCTTAGCATCGATAAACCCTAGATGATAAACCCAACATAGGTGGCAATAGAGCCAAGATTAAGCCCAACCTAGGGTGCCTCGGCATCGATAAACCCTAAATGATGAAAACTTAACTTGGCTGCCCCGGATGCCTCGGTGTCGATGAGAACCTAAATGATGAAAGCTTAGGCTTTTAGGGTGCCTCGGTGTCGACAAACCCTAAATCATGAGACCATGATCTTGTTCCTTGACAATAACCATCTTTTTGACCAAACTTTTTTCCTATTTAGAAAGAAACATGGCCCACAACGATGAGGCCGGTGGTTCGGGCGGCAAGCAATTCTGGGAGCTGTCCCAAGAGATGGAGGAACAACCTCACCGCTATGATGACGCCACGGAAGACACTGATCCTGATTACACAACCCCTAGTGGCATCGGGGATGACACCACTGATGGTGCCGCCGAGGATGCCACCACTGATGATGGTGGCGCACACACAGATGGTGGCGGCGCACACATAGATGGCAGCCAACCGAAGAAGCAAAGGAAGGACCGGCGCCCGAATGCGCTCCGCACCGTCAAGGAGGAATTCACTCAAGTGGACTCCGACGGGAATCCAACGGAGCCCAAACATATAGTCAAGGGCTACTCGGTTCAGCTCGGGTGCATTCTCTGGAACACCGTCTCGATCAACACCGAGAACCTTAGGCATAAGGACCGAGGGAATTTGCGCAGCCTCCTCTTCACGAAGCTGCACGAATGATACAAGTTCCCCGCCGAATTTGAAAACACATGCCTCTAAGGGAATAAAGTGAACAATGCCGCCCTCACGAAGATGAGCACGGCCCTGTCTACTTGGAGAAGCACGGTGAAGAGAATGATTGATAAAGGTGATAGTTATGACAAGATCAAGGCGAAATATCATTTGATGAGCGAAGATGAGTACAAGGAGTTCAAGATCAAGTGCGAGCCCGAACCTCGAATCAAGTCGGTCTGGGGAAAGAAATGCGGAGTTGAACTTAGGGAACACAAACTCGGTCCCGGCGGTTATAGAGTGGCGGAGCCTATATGGGACAAGGAGGACGCGGAGCGTGCCGAGCAAGGCCTACCGCCCGCTTCGAGAAATACAGCGGTGACAAGCAGACCAGGAACTATGTCAGGGCCTGGTACAAGAAGGACCCGATAACAAAGGAGCTTACCACGGATCCGAAGACCAGGGCGCTTGAGCTTGTTCTGGTAAGGAATACACCCCCGCGTAATTAGCTCCATATGGTTGCACTGTAATTAATCCCCAATATTTCTAAATGGTTCATGTTCCTTTCGCAGGACAATGAAAGCAGTAGCGCGGGGTCGTCTAAGAGCTCCCCTTTCGACACCCCTTTAAATAGGGCGTTGAACGTAATGAAAAAGAAGGATAAGCTCGATAAGCCGACGTCAGCTGGTCGTGTGGCCGGCAAAGGCTTGTCCACAAAATGGGGGTCATACTATACAGCTGGTGTGCGGAAGGAGAAAAAGACCAGCTCGGAAAACCAGACGCGCGAGGTTGAAAACTCAAGGCACAAGTGGCGCGGATTCCGGAGCTTGTCCAAGAGCAAGTGCAACAACAACTTGGAACGAGGCTCAACGCCATGGTGCCTACGTTGATTCATGGGCTGACGACGTGGATTGCGGGCGGCCAAAAGGGGCCTCCCCCGGTTCCCGGCTTCACGCCAAGAACTTCGCCTGTGGCGGCGGCACCATTGGTGTCTTCGGCGGCGGCGCCATTGGTGTCTCCGGCGGCGGCGCCATTGGTGTCGCCGGCGGAGGCGGTATTCGTGTCTCCGGCACCGGCACGGGCATTGGAGCTTAATGCACCTGGGTGTACGCCGACCGGCACCTCGCCAGCAAGCGCCCCCTCCATCAGTTGCACGCCCGCCGTTGGCGGTGCCTCGACATTAGCCGAGCTCGACGGCATCACCGTAACTAAGCCTCTCGGCCGAGGACTTCATCTCCTTGCCTTTGACTGGGCATCCCTGACGCCCTATACATGTTTTCGCAAGGCACCGCCGACGTTCCTTGCACTCTTACGCGCCGTGGGCGCCGAGTTGGTCGATGTCGCCAAGGGCAGAATCGTTCAACCGGCAACCCCATGTTCCACGGTAATCCGATGCCACCCACAATGTATAGGGTTGAAGTGGTCCGGTGCTGCCAGGCTGCGACGATTTGTTACCTCCGATTCGACCCGCGGGGCGGCGAAGAAGATGAGATGACCCTCGGCACTGCGCAAAGCGGCTCCTGCTATGGCGAAGAGCCAGATTCGTTTGAGGCGGGAACACCACCCCACAGACAAGACCGCCCGATCGTGCGGCGCCAAGCCATGGCAAGAACGCCGCAACGCTACGGACCTGCGGACATCCCTATGGCACGAGATCCGGACAGCCCTATGGCACGAGATCCGGACGGCGAAGACAACGACGGCGGTACATTTACCAATGTTGACAAGTACTTTGCCGAACATGGGTACGCTGATGAGTTCTGCGGGCCTCTTTCTCAAGAACCCAGCCAAGACCACCACGATCTAGCTGGTGCGGCGGAGAAATCCAATTGCAACAAGCGTCGTGGCGTTCAGTTCTCGAGACCGCCTCCAGCTCCGCCTTCACCGAGCCTCGAGATAGCTGAGGCGCGAATATTATCAGCCCCAACACGCTGAAGAAGGCGGTTCGTGAGCGAACTTCGGTCCCATTACGGAGATCAAGAAGAAGGGCGGAAGCGAAAGACTAACAAGGGCGCGGTGCGAGCCAGCCGGCACCGAGTTCGATCCGTGCTCGGGGCGGGCCACCTTCACCTAAGGATATCTCGAGGAGGTGCATGTGGCGGGTAGGGTGATGCTACCGCCAAATATGCTGAATCTGCAACCGGTGCTATGCGGAGTCTGCACGACAGTGTTCTGATTTTGGAGAAGCGGCGTCTCGAGAGAAGGATGTGGCATACCGGTTTTCGTGGCCAAGGTGCCGAGAGCAAGGGCTTTGTAGATGGCGACATCGGGGTATGATCGTCCTGCGGTTTGATGACATCTTTGCTATGTTTAACCTTCATCCGTTGCACTACACCTTCGTTCGGCTGTTTTATTTGAGCATGCAGATCACGGATCATTAGAGACAATACCGGACATCGTGATAGTCGACCCCTTCTACATGCGTGCCAAGCACTTGAGCAGCGGCTGGGGACCGCCAAGTTGTGAGTTCACACCTCGAAGGCGTCATTACGCAAGCGCAGATAAGGATAACTTCCTTGTGCCTTACTTTCCGAGTAAGTCATCCCTTAACCGCCCGTAACATATGATTTCTTAGATTTGATCGTTCTTTTTTCTAACATTCCGTGTTACGTGCGGTGACACATTGCACACTCATCCTCTTAAGCCGAAATATTCCATGGCCATGTATTTCGACCGAACCGTAACTCCATGATAGACTACACAATTGTGAAGAAAGTTCTTGATGATGTTCTCCCGGCTCGCCCAATCTGGAGGCACCTTCACCGAGGCCAGTTCGTGAAACGGCAAGCACATCTTCTAACACAATCTGAAGTTCGCTGCGTCAAGCAGCCGCTGGCGATCGAAGGATGCCTACTCGCCCTCCATCACATGCGGGCGCTTGTAAGGGACCATCATCACCTTCTGCTACCAGATAATCTCAAGGATTAGGCCGCGAGCTTGTCGGTAGTCCAGGACGCGGACCTCAGACAAGAATTCTTTCGCATCCAGTCGGAGTTTGCGGACATCATCCATCAAGATGTCCTTCATACATGAGGCAGTTCTTCCTCGATATCAACCGTCCAACAGTGAGATAGATGTAACGCTACAAATGCAGGGTGACAACGACCGTGATTTCATGACCATCACGACGACGGCGGCTTCACCCACGCTCTGTCCGATGAGTTGAGTCGAAAGTAGTGATGTGTAGTTCGAAACATTGATTGGCTCATGTTGTAATTAAACTTTAATGAATTCGTATGTCTCTTTGGTTTGGACGGTTGTTCAACTTAGATGTGTCGATGCTATTTATTAGTAGGACCATGAATCGTGCTATTAATGTCTTGCTTTTCTCTTCCGATCCTTTTGTTGCATACTTACACATTGCTTATGTATTATCATTGTTTGGCTTGTGCATAGAGATGCCGTCGTATGTCGTGTACAAGGGTAAGGTTCGAGTCTCGATGATTGGGAGGAGTGTCGGAGACAGGTTCACCGTTCAGCGATAACAGTTACAAAGGGTACACCACTAGGCGGAGGCGAATCTAGATCGCCCGCTATCTAGCGGAGAGAGGGAGGGCGTTGGAGGAACGGATGAAGACCAGTTTGATCGCGATGATGCTCATCATGATGACCACAGCTCTCTTCTATGTGATGGTAGTTTAGATGATCGATATCGACTTGTAATGTGAAGGCAAACTCGATACTCGCGGTCTTGAGACTTGTAATGTTTTATCTTTGTCCGGTCTTTTGAATCCGGAGACTAATATGATGAATTGTATTGGAGACTAATCTTCTATTGTATTTGATGAATCTGATGTTGCTGTGTGCTGCTGTCTATATTCTATGCAATAATATATTTTGTAACCTATGCAAAAATCAGAAAAGCAAAAAAAATAAAACCTAATATTCATACTAATGGCGCACCACACAAGACACTAATGGCGCACTGTGATCATCACACTAATGGCGCATTAGCTGCTGGTGCGCCATTAGAATCCAAAGCACATTTGTACATATGGCCTGGGAGGCATTCTAATGGCGCCTGCAGCTATACTAATGGCGCACTCGTGGTGCGTCATTAGAACACCAGATACTAATGGCGCACCAGCAGTGCGCCATTAGAATTTAATTCTAATGGCGTGATGCCAGTGGCGCACCAGTAGTGCGCCATTAGAAGGCAAATTCGGTGCGCCATTAGCATGCCTTTTCCTAGTAGTGCGACATTGGTGCTTTCATTGAGAGTTCCTCTGTGTCGTCCCCGATAGGCCGGATGCCTCCACCCGTCTTCAAAGACGGCGTTTTCGCCAAAGGGGCCTTGGCCGCCGGCCAAACTATCCGGCTAGGTGCTTTCCTTATGACCGCCTGTCCGGCTGCCTCTTCAACGGCGGCTTCTCAAGTCGTCAGAAGCAATCTTCGCGTCAGCCCGAAAGCTGCCGAACAGTTGGATCCAATTGAGCTCTTGTCTGTTAACGAGGTCTTGGATCGCATCGCCGCCCTGGGAGTCGCTACGGACTACGATCAGATTGGGCTTAAAACCGATCTGAGAGAGATCAACTCTCCCCAGGCCACCCACCACGCCGCAGTGGTAGAAGAACAGTACGGCAATTCTTCGCCTGTATTGAAAACTATTCACGTCCGGATCCCCGAACCCTCCATGCCGGATTTCCGCGGAGGGATGGGTTTCGATCAAGCATTGAACTTGAAATCATGCATCGCTCCGGACTCACTGGATTGTCTCCCGCAAACCAAGCTTCCAACTTCGGAAACTCCTCGGCCTTTGAGCCCCAAGATGGGCAGGGATCCAGACTTTAGTCCACCCACCCGCCCAGACATATGCGATCTATCTCTAATCGGCAAGAGCCGCTGAAACGATACATCACTCTGGGCAGATTCCTCCTGGTTATGGACAGGATAAAGGACTGCCGAGAGGAAAACGCAATTTCAATCTTCTGCAATAATTGCACGGACAAGGGAATACTAAACGCCATTGATCGTCGCAAAATTACAGCGCTTCACCGATCGGCATCCATAATGCGAAAATCTTGTGCGATGGAGAGCTTCCGGCAAACCGAAAATCAATTTTGGGATAATCCGGCCCCAAACCTAGTCCGCAGCAAAAGGGCGCCTTACACTAAGGCCCCAAATGCAAAAGCAAAAAAACAAAAACCCAACAAGGGAAGCGGAACCGTACTGGAGGGATGGCTCAATGGACCCTGTAAGCTTCATAGCACGGAGGGAGCCGTCCCAACTCATAGCCTTCGAGCATGTTGGATGTTACGACAGGTGGCCAAAAGTGGCGAGGAGCTTCTAGCCCATAAAACAACTCCAACAATCTTTGATGCGGTATCAGCAGTCTTGAGACTTTCACGTCAAATAATATCGAAGCGAACAATCCATGAGACTACTTGAAGTCTATCAAATAGCAACAGCAAATCCGTGGAGTGACACAGCTATCACCTTCAGTGCCAGCGACGAACCTAAATTCCGAACAGCCAGAGCACCAGCCGCACTGGTGCTTAGTCCCATAGTGGATGGCTTTCGACTAACAAAAGTCCTCATGGATGGCGGCAGCGGATTAAACCTCATTTACGAGGAAACTCTGCGGAAAATGGAAATCGATTGGAGCCGTATTGAGCGAAGCAGCACAACAATCATAGGAATAATCCCCAGCCGGGAGGCACGCTGCACCGGACAAATCACATTCGATGTGGTGTTCGGCTCGCCGGACAATTACAGATCCGAAGAAGTCACGTTCCAAGTGGCCCCGTTCAACAGCGGATATCACGCTATATTAGGACAAGAGGCATTCACAATTTTTCAAGCAGTACCTCATTATGGGTACATGAAGCTCAAAATGCCTGGGCCCAGTGGAATAGTCACCCTCACTGGTGATCCGGACATAGCACTCCGCGCCGAAAATAAGACAGCTGCACTAGCCCTAGAGGCCCTATCTGAAGCCTTAGCAGCAGAAGAACTTACAGCGCTGCGCTCTACGGTAAACAGGGACGATGTGATACTCGACAAAAGATCCAAGTCCACCTCTTTCAAACCAGCAGATGAAATAATAAAATTCCAGGTCCATCCAACAGACCCAACAAAGACGGCCTCCATCGGGGCAGAATTGAACCCCGAAGTAGACGCCGCATGTCAGGACCCCGACTCAATGCCACATCGATCTAGCATGTAACACCTCATATCACTTTGCGGCCTCACGCACGGTATCCCCACGGGTGTCGCCTTACCTTTGCCCGGGACCGTTTGCGCCTTTTGGCACACGTATATGATAGTGTCGCTAGCATCCATATGATAAGGAGCCCGGGCTGACATGGCTAGTCGTAAACCCAAAGTGGCACAGACTTACAGGGACAGGCATCCATGACCCAGCATCGAACGTGTCGGTCATCAGCGAATAAGTTCTGGGCTATAGCACTGGCTAGCAGGACTCCGGTAAACCGGGCTGTAGCGGGCTAACAGGACTCCGGTACTCAACGCGTGACATTTCCCCGAAGGGACAGACACAGGAACGAAGAAGGACACATGCCGGCCAGCCTAAGTGTTCCGGAGCAGTAGCAAGCTACCATGGCTTGGTGGAAACACTAGGAGACATTTCCCGGTAAGAGAGGCTACTAAAGATAAACAACTAGATAGTCAGATCCCACACATACCAAGCATTTCAATAACATACACACAATATGCTCGATATGTGCAAATACAACATGGCATCACAACATGACTCTCTGACTCAAGTATTTATTCATTAGGCTCGAGGAGCGAGATATTACAAACAGGGTCTCATGACCCAACATTGAAACATACAAGTCAAAGCACAAGCGGAAGCTAACATGTCCGAGTACTGAGACAACTACAAATGAAAAAGGCTTAGAAGCGACTATCTACGAGATCTGCCGAGGGCACAAGATCGTAGCTGAGGTAACAAGCTAAGCGTCGAAGTCCACGCGGAACTACTAGCGAGACCGAAGTCTCTGCAAAAACATAAAATAGGCAAGCGTGAGTACAAATGTACCCCGACAAGACTTACATCGAACTAACTACATATGCATCATTATCAACAAAGGGATGGTGGAGTTTAACAAAGACAAGCCAGCTTTGACTCGGTGGTTATCTAAACTACATTGCAAGTAACTCTTTTGAGGTGGGCACACGAGTCCACATATTCACCATATCAATACACCACTATGGATCCGCTCCGTCTCCCTACGAGAGCGCCATCCATAGCACTCACGCTTATCTTGCGTATTTTAGAGTATCCACTTTCACTTGTCTATGAACTATGCAAGGGGTCCAAGCTTCCATATCCGAGGAATCCGGCTATTGAATAGATAATGATAACCTGCAGGGTGTACCTCTTCACACACGCTCTCGCCACTTATCGCATACAGACACGTCATGTACCTCGGCAACCTTCAAGTGGAAGCCAAAGCGAGGGAGTCGGCCACGACCTACCTAAACACTCAAGTCTCTCGTCGGGTTTATCGCCTATTCGGGTTTCATCCGCAAGGAGATCCGGCTGGGGTGTCGCTCACGGCCCCAAGCGATGTGTGCAGGGTTCCCGAGCCCACCATCCGGTGCCACTCGGTACACCAGGCCACGTGTGCCTAGTCTGTCCCAAGCCCACCTGCCGGGTGCCACTTGGTAGAAAAATAGCACTACCTACAAACACGAAACTAGTTGCAACTCCGGACAGAGAACAAGGGTGATTAAGAAGCCGAGAGGGTCAATTAAGGATCCCAATGTGTGGTAGTAGCTGTTCATGGATCACAAACACGAACTCAGTTCCTCGAGGGCGGCTGCAATGAGACAACCCACCATGTACTCCTACATGGCCTCTCACCGCTACCTTTACCAAATCGTGTTCACACACTTAGCTCTCAACGATGGGACATGTTCACACCTCCGATTCATTCCCGATGAATCGGACTGACACAACTCTAAGCAATAGCAGGCATGACAAACAAGCATGAATGAGTAGGCACATCAGGGCTCAAACAACTCCTACTCATGCTAGTGGGTTTCATCTATTCTTGTGGAATGACAGGTCATGCAGAGGATAAAGGGGTTCAACTACATGCAGCATGTAACAAATGAATCGCTGTTGTCCTAATGCGATAAAAAGAAGCAGGAGCGAGAGAGTGGGATTGTATCGGAATGAACAAGGGGGTTTTGCTTGCCTGGCACTTCTGAAGATAGTATATCTCTTCATCGGTGTCATCGATCTCATCGTCGGTACGTCGTCTACTGAGAGGGGACAAACACCGACAAACAAGGAAGAACACAATCAATGCAATGCACAATATGATGCATGATCGTGACATGGCAATATGCTGTGTGTTGGGCTAATGCAACTAGAACCAAATGGGTTTGGGTTAGTTTGAACCCAAGGTTCAAGTTCAAATTGAAATTATGAATTAATAAAGTGCATTATCATGTTTTGATATAAACAGCAGGTTTAAGTTGCTTAAACATGCATGAAACCAGTGCAGATGGATAGATTGGATTTTTCTGATCATTTTTCATATATAACTTATTTCATTTAGAGCTACGGTTGAATTTCTATGAATTTTTGAAGTTTAGGGCATTTTCTGGAATTTCCTATTAAAGAATAAATCCAGAAAAGGGTTTATTGCGTCAGCATGACGTCGGGGTGACGTCATCAAGTCAACTGGGTCTGGTCCGGGTCAAACCTGACCAGTGGGGTCCACTGGTCAGTGACCAAGTGCAGCCTAGGGTCAATGACAGGTGGGTCCGATCAACAGACACGTCAGCACGGTCAACTTTGACATGTGGGGCCACTGTGATTATTTAAAACTAATCGTAAACTAAACTACGGTTAGTTAAGGCGTGGGGCCCAGTAGTCAGTGAGAGAGGGGGTTAGTTAGGGCGTCATTAGTGGCTAAGCGCGCGCGCCACGTCAGCAAGTGACGCCGGCGACCACGGCGACGGCGAGACCTCGCCGGAGTTGCTCAGGACGGTGCTACAGACGGTGGTTTGCGACGGGGTTTGGCTCTACGGGGAGCTGGAGGAATGGCGCATCTAACGGGGCAAACGGGAGCAGCTGGGGTGGACCGAGCTCGTCGGAAGCGAGCTCGTGGCGGCGGCCGGAGTTCGGTGGCGTGCGGATTTGGCGCTATAGGGCACGGCGAGGCGAACGGTGCTGCGCTGCGGAGTTCCGGAGCGCGGCGAGCACGATGGTGATGCTCGGGCGAGCGGATGAGCTCAGGAGCATGGAGCTCATCGGCCGTGGCAGCGGCGAGCTTCGGCGGAGGTGGGGAACGGCGCTACAGCACGGAATCGAGCAAAAGTGGAGAGGGGAGACGCTCAGGGGCTCACCGCGAGTCAGTTGGGTAGGTCGGTTGGCTCGGGGACGCACTGGAGCCCGTGAATCGACGACGGCGAGGTGTGGCAGTAGGCGGCGAAGACGGCGATCCTGGCGATGTTGTCGACCTCCCGGGCTCCCTTTAGTCGGTGAGGCGAAGCAGCACGGTGAGGCGAAGTTTCTGGGCTGGCCTTTAGGGCAAGGGGTGGCCGGTGGCCATGGGTACGGCGATCGGCGGTCTCGGGTGTGCTCGGCGGCGCGCGGAAGAAAGGCCAGAGGAAGGGGGCGAGGCAGAGGAAGGAGGGGAAAGTGAGGGGAGGCGTCGGGCGTCTCCGTGGCGTGAGGGGGAGGCAGGAGGTGGCAAGCAGGAGGTGGCGCGTTGGCAAGGCAAGGCCACGCACCAGCTTCTCCTTGGCGAAGGTTGAAGAAAGCATGCACTGGCTGGGCTGGGCCAGCTAACTGGCCGCCAGTGGCTGGCAGTGGGCTGCTTTGCACAGGTAAGAGGCCCAGGTGAGTTTGGCCAGGTAGGTTTCTCTCCCTGCTCTAGTTTCTGTTTTATTAATGTTTTCTATTACTCTGTAAACTTTAGGGCTTTATTAAAAATACTTAGGCGCACTCAAAAATCACCAAACTGCTCATGGACACTGTTTGGAATATATCCAACATGGAACATTTCAGTTTAGGATTATTTGGGCATTTGAAATATCTAATAGCATTTAAATGCCCAAATGCAAATAGAGTATGATTTAATTCAGAGCCCAATATGTCCTGCAAAAATACAAACCATTTTGGTTAGATGCTTTCACCTCAAGCCAGAAATGTTGAACATTTTTAGAGGGCATTTTGAGTCCAATGAAAAAGATTTTAGTTTGACCCTAGTTGAATTCATTTGGTGCTAGGGTTTATTCAATCCCCATTTCAAGTTTCATGAAATTTAAACATGATGCAACACATGACTAGCTAGCTCAGTGCATACCAGAACTAGGGATGTGACAACACACCCCCACTAAACAAGAATCTCGTCCCGAGATTCAAAACGTGAGGTAAGAAGACAAAGAGAACTCTAAGTATCACAAACTTCATGATCCAACTGCCTTCTCAAGGTTGTTGATTTGTTGACTCAAATTGATCTTGACGTCCTTACTTTCGAGATCTTCATCCAACATGACGGCAATAGAGTGAAACATGTCTACACCGATGGATCATCTTAATGATCACAAGATCAACTCGCGTAATGAGGCGTAGGAACATCTCTTGAGCTGAGAGACAAAGGGCACATCGAGAAGGACAGAAGAAACAAAGTGACAAGGGTTTCAAGGTAGCGAGGGAATATATGCCATGACTTCAGAACGGGGCACCTTGGAAGAGGTGGCTCGTAGAACTATTTCCTTAAGTGGCAGGAAGAATTACCTTTGATTCAGAGATCGTTGAAACTCTTTACCAGCCTAAGGCAAATCACAATCAATTATTTGAAGGAGTCCGAAAGAATGACATTCTTGGACTAGTATGGATGATGTGGATTACCTTGTTGAAGACAACACAAAGGATGATTTTAGTAACTGGGGAGAAGCTCAACAGTAGAGAGTGATTCCACTATTGGAGTGGTTATAGCATAACCGAAAAGACTAGGAACAATTCCAGTTAGTGCCGGTGATAATACATAGTGCTTGTGCGTGCTCTCAAGAACTTGAGCATTTCCATATTCATCAAGGTTTTACCAACATCCGTGTCAAGGATCCTGGCAACACAACACACTACCATGATGAATAGTGATGGATGATGCAGATGCAAAGGAAGATAACACCTTCTCAGATTTCACCTTAGCGAGGCCAAGATGACAAAATCTGGATGATCGACCGAGAGACATTTAGCACTCCGCTTCTAATGTTCTCCTTGATGTACTAGCGTAACCATTCATAGATACGGTTTGATATCTAGAACATCAAGTAGAAGGTCAGACTTCGGGAGCTCAAAAATCATAAGGCACAGCTAGGGAGTAAATCCTACAAAGTCCTTATGGGGAGGTGGCCAACTTCTTCAATCAAGATACTACAATAATAGGTCTTCCGGCTGGGTGTGTTGGCCACGACATCCTCTTTACCGGTTATCGAGAGACCAATATTATAGTTCTTGGGAGATGTTCCATCCATCATATCCGCCTGAGATTCAGATCTGGCTGGCATCAGAGTATTCCAGACTTATCAAGTCTAGAGGGAAAAATGAAAGTTTGCAACACAAATCGACGAGATGACGTCGCGAGATTCTCGGGAAATGAACTACGATAGCAAGCTCCAAAACATGAGCTGGTTCTGCTACAAACCTGTGAACACGTTGTCCAAGACAAGCATGACCACATAGTAGTCTTATAATAGAACACTACCGAGTTCAGAGGGGGAACCATCATCGAGGATGTCGAAGTCCTTGCATAAGTCTAGTTCTTAGGAAGGAACTTCTTCTCCTTGAACAAATCAACCAGTGGCTTGGTGTACTAGGGAATACATGTGGAGTGGAGGTAATTAATCTACCAAACCATAGTATACTTTGCACATGTGTGATTAACTTGGGATGATTCCAAGGAAGCAACATTGACTTTATCAAATTCACGGCGGCAACTTGCACCAAATGCACATGAATTAGAGAAAGTCACTTCTTCCATCCATGCATATGCTTCATGAGCTAGCATGAAGAAATGCCTTAAAAAGTTTCCAACACTAACTTAGTGTTCCACAAAATCATGGAAAAGATAAGGATGTTGTCGATGGGCTCAACAACAATTCATCCAGATTCCCATGGAAATGGAATTCCATAACTATGTGAGCAAGGAGATAGTATTGGTCAGACCAAAAGATGGAATGGTGTATGCTCGAGGGATCAACCACGAGTAAGACAACATTACGAATATCGTTGGTTCTGATTTGATTTGACGATAGCCCATACTCAAATCAAAGGTTTGGGTAAGACAATAGGTCCAACAATTGACCACGAGGATCAACCAATGAGGATATCATCTTTCTTCAACACAAGCACAAGGATAACCCTTTGGAATGAACTGATTCGGACAAGCTTTTATCTTCCAACTCTCCAAGTTGTTGTTTAGCTTAACCAACCAGCTCAGGGGTATCCAACACGGATTCTTGGAGAAAGGGTCGAAAACCAACTTGATCACGAACTCAACATAGCGGTCAGGTGACAACCTGGTAATACTTCCGAGAAGACATTCGGAAAATCACGAACCACCGGTATGTTACTAAGCTCGAGAGCAATCTTGCTTTTCAGGGCAAGACGATATGATCAAAAGAGCAAGGGTTTGACACAATCCTAACTCATTGATCGAAGAGTGCACCAGGAGATAAGGACTAGGTAGCACAATCAGTCTTAGAATGATGATTCAAGAACCAACACACTAAGAATGAAATTATTGTCCATTAACTACCAAGCAACACAGTTGCTAGGAGTATTGAGTTCACACATCATGATTCACCTGTCGGCATTCCGGTTGCAACAACACGGAACCGAGAAATGAAAATGATGGCGAGAAGTATCACTGCGTCAAGAATTCATAGGATGACATTCTTGATATAAAGATGGTAATACTCCAAGATAGAACAGAGCAAAAGCTGGATTAACAATTTGATCTGCGGAGTACAACTGCTTTGACCCAATCCTAGAAATGGACAAGGTACTGGAATTTGTTTCTCCTAGTCATTCTGGAATAGAATGGCTTGACGGACCACAACAGTAATAGGCATCAATGAACGAATGCACGCATACTCTTGACTATCAATTGATAGACGAGGGTCAAAAGACGACTAAGGGGGACAACTCACAAGAACATACGATTTTCTGAGTTGTGGACGCATAGATTAGTATGTCGAGCGAAACTCAACATTTCTTCCGGATAACCCATGCGGAAAGGTAGAACTGGCAGATTCACAATATAGAATGGAGGACTCATCATGAGTACTCTGGTTGTGATCCTTTGATCCAACAAACTTCTGCCATAAGTGGTTCATAGTATTTGGAAGAAGGAAATACCACGGACCTCGAGGACTAATGCAAAGGTTACTAATAACCTAAAGGAACTAGCAACACTATCAACACGAGGTAAGTGGAGTGAATCTTGGGTCAAGAACGCAGGAGTAGAATACCTACTACTAAATGGCATCACGGGATGCTTTCAAGAAGAAAGGCCAGAATCATCACACTGGGATACAAATCATGGCTAGATTACTAGATGATCCCCTAAGACACCTAGGGTCATAATAATAGTTCCAACATATACGTCGAGGCAATAGAATACCTCAACTCAGCAATTAGTGTGATTAACCTGGCCCAAAGGAACATCAAAACGAGAGAGAAAGGATTTGCATGTGCATCAGATTGTTTAGAAACCTGGGATGACTCGGACAGCATAACGGCTGTAAATGCTCAAAAGATTGGAGACATGCTACAAAATGGTGGCATAGCCACTCCGAAGCACAATATCAAGGTTTCGAGATCAACAGTTATGAACATACGGAAGTAGTAAAACTGGGCTAAGATTTGAAACTAACAATTCTATAAGTCTATGGTTTAGTAACACGTCATCCTGATAGATAGATGAGAAGGCCTAGTTCTTAATCCCGTAGAAGAGAAGAGGATGAACTCAGATCAGAAGGCCATGAGGTATAAGAAGTAAAAAGGAGCCTTACGTTCCTTCCCACAATCAATTCCCCTACATATAACTAAAGCATTTCTAGACTCAACTTGACCAGTTTGGCTTGGTAATCCTCAGCGGTCAAGCTCGATACCAAAACTGTCGGGACCCGACTCAATGCCACATCGATCTAGCATGTAACACCTCATATCACTTTGCGGCCTCACGCACGGTATCCCCACGGTGTCGCCTTACCTTTGCGGGACCGTTTTAGCCTTTTGGCACACGTATATGATAGTGTCGCTAGCATCCATATGATAAGGAGCCCGGCTGACATGGCTAGTCGTAAACCCAAAGTGGCACAGACTTACGAGGACAGCATCCATGACCCGACATCGAGCGTGTCGGTCATCAGCGAATAAGTTTCGGGCTGTAGCACTTTGGGCTAGCAGGACTCGTAAACCGGGATGTGGCGGGCTAACGGGACTCGGTACTCACGCGTGACATTTCCCGAAGGACAGACACGAGAACGAAGAAGGACACATGCCGGCCAGCCTAAGTGTTAGGAGCAGTAGCAAGCTACCATGGCTCGGTGGAAACACTAGAAGACATTTCCGTAAGAGAGGCTACTAAAGATAAACAACTAGATAGTCGGATCCCACACATACCAAGCATTTCAATAACATACACACAATATGCTCGATATGTGCAAATACAACATGGCATCACAACATGACTCTCGACTCAAGTATTTATTCATTAGGCTCCGAGGAGCGAGATATTACAAACAGGGTCTCATGACCCAACATTGAGAGCATACAAGTCAAAGCACAAGCGGAAGCTAACATGTCCGAGTACGAGACAACTACAAATGAAAAAGGCTTAGAAGCGACTATCTACGAGATCTGCCGAGGGCACAAGATCGTAGCTGAGGTAACAAGCTAAACGTCAAGTCCACGCGGAACTACTAGCGAGACCAAGTCTCTCTGCAAAAACATAAAATAGGCAAACGTGAGTACAAATGTACCTAGCAAGACTTACATCGAACTAACTACATATGCATCATTATCAACAAAGGGATGGTGGAGTTTAACAGCAGACAAGCCAGCTTTGACTCGGTGGCTATCCTAAACTACATTCGCAAGTAACTCTTTTGAGGTGGCGCACACGAGTCCACATATTCACCATATCAATACACCACTATGGATCCGCTCCGTCTCCCCACGAGAACGCCATCCATAGCACTCACGCTTATCTTGCGTATTTTAGAGTATCCACTTTCACTTGTCTATGAACTATGCAAGGGTCCAAGCTTCCATATCCGAGGAATCCGGCTATTGAATAGATAATGATAACCTGCAGGGTGTACCTCTTCACACACGCTCTCGCCACTTATCGCCCTGTACACGTCATGTACCTCGGCAACCTTCAAGCGGAAGCCAGGCGAGGGAGTCGGCCACGACCTACCTAAACACTCAAGTCTCTCGTCCAGGTTTATCGCCTATTCGGGTTTCATCCGCAAGGAGATCCGGCCGGGGTGTCGCTCACGGCCCCAAACGATGTGTGTGGGTTCCCGAGCCCACCATCCGGTGCCACTCGGTACACCGGCCACGTGTGCCTAGTCTGTCCCAAGCCCACCCTGCCGGGTGCCACTTGGTAGAAAAATAGCACTACCTACAAACACCAGAAACTAGTTGCAACTCCTGGACAGAGAACAAGGGTGATTAAGAAGCCGAGAGGGTCAATTAAGGATCCCAATGTGTGGTAGTAGCTATTCATGGATCACAAACACAGAACTCAGTTCCTGAGGACGGCTGCAATGAGACAACCCACCATGTACTCCTACATGGCCTCTCACCGCTACCTTTACCAAATCGTGTTCACACACTTAGCTCTCAACAAGAGGACATGTTCACACACCTCCGATTCATTCCCGATGAATCGGACTGACACAACTCTAAGCAATAGCAGGCATGACAAACAAGCATGAATGAGTAGGCACATCAGGCTCAAACAACTCCTACTCATGCTAGTGGGTTTCATCTATTTCTTGTGGAATGACGGGTCATGCAGAGGATAAAGGGGTTCAACTACCGCAGCATGTAACAGTTGAATCGCTGTTGTCCTAATGCAGTAAAAGAGAGCAGGAGCGAGAGAGTGGGATTGTATCGGAATGAACAAGGGGGTTTTGCTTGCCTGACACTTCTGAAGATAGTATATCTCTTCATCGGTGTCATCGATCTCATCGTCGATAAACGCGTCTCATCGAGAGGGACAAACACCGACAAACAAGGAAGAACACAATCAATGCAATGCACAATATGATCCATGATCGTGACATGGCAATATGCTGTGTGTTGGGCTAATGCAACTAGAACCAAATGGGTTTGGGTTAGTTTGAACCCAAGGTTCAAGTTCAAATTGGAATTATGAATTAATAAAGTGCATTATCATGTTTTGATATAAACAGCAGGTTTAAGTTGCTTAAACATGCATGAAACCAGTGCAGATGGATAGATTGGATTTTTCTGATCATTTTCATATATAATTTATTTCATTTGGAGTTACGGTTGAATTTCTATGAATTTTAGAAGTTTTAGTTATTTTCTGGAATTTCCTATTAAAGAATAAATCCAGAAAAGGGTTTATTGCGTCAGCATGACGTCGGGGTGACGTCATCAAGTCAACTGGGTCTGGTCCGGGTCAAACCTGACCAGTGGGGTCCACTGGTCAGTGACCAAGTGCAGCCTAGGGTCAATGACAGGTGGGTCCGGTCAACAGACACGTCAGCACGGTCCACTTTGACATGTGGGGCCACTGTGATTATTTAAAACTAATCATAAACTAAACTACGGTTAGTTAAGGCGTGGGGCCCAGTAGTCAGTGAGAGAGGGGGTTAGTTAGGGCGTCATTAGTGGCTAAGCGCGCGCGCCACGTCAGCAAGTGACGCCGGCGACCACGGCGACGGCGGGACCTCGCCGGAGTTGCTCAGGACGGTGCTACAGACGGTGGTTTGTGACGGGGTTTGGCTCTACGGGGAGCTGGAGGAATGGCGCATCTAACGGGGCAAACGGGAGCAGCTGGGGTGGACCGAGCTCGTCGGAAGCGAGCTCGCGGCGGCGGCCGGAGTTCGATGGCGTGCGGATTTGGCGCTATAGGGCACGGCAGGGCGAACCAGTGGGCGCTGCAGGTTCACGGGAGCGCGGCGAGCACGATGGTGATGCTCGGGCGAGCGGATGAGCTCAGGAGCATGGAGCTCGTTGGCCGTGGCGGCGGCGAGCTTCGGCGGAGGTGGGGAACGGCGCTACAGCACGGAATCGAGCAAAAGTGGAGAGGGGAGACGCTCAGGGGCTCACCGCGAGTCAGTTGGGTAGGTCGGTTGGCTCGGGGACGCACTGGAGCCCGTGAATCGACGACGGCGAGGTGTGGCAGTAGGCGGCGAAGACGGCGATCCTGGCGATGTTGTCGACCTCCCGGGCTCCCTTTAGTCGGTGAGGCGAAGCAGCACGGTGAGGCGAAGTTTCGGGCTGGCCTTTAGGGCAAGGGTGGCAGTGGCCATGGGTGCAGCGATCGGCGGTCTCGGGTGTGCTTCAAGGCGGAAGAAAGGCTGAGGAAGGGGCGAGGCAGAGGAAGGAGGGGAAAGTGAGGGGAGTCAGGCGTCTCCGTGGCGTGAGGAGGCAGGAGGTGGCAAGCAGGAGGTGGCGCTGGCTGGCTCTTGGCGCACCACGCACCAGCTTCTCCTTCCGCGTAAGGTTGAAGAAGCAGTAACGCTGGCTGGTGGCCAGCCAATCTGGGCCGCCAGTGGCTGGCCAGGTGGGCTGCTGACTGTAAGAGGCCCAGTGAGTTTGGCTAGGTAGGTTTCTCTCCCTGCTCTAGTTTCTGTTTTATTAATGTTTTCTATTACTCTGTAAACTTTAGGGCTTTATTAAAAATACTTAGGCGCACTCAAAAATCACCAAACTGCTCATGGACACTGTTTGGAATATATCCAACATGGAACATTTCAGTTTAGGATTATTTGGGCATTTGAAATATCTAATAGCATTTAAATGCCCAAATGCAAATAGAGTATGATTTAATTCAGAGCCCAATATGTCCTGCAAAAATATAAACCATTTTGGTTAGATGCTTTCACCTCAAGCCAGAAATGTTGAACATTTTTAGAGGGCATTTTGAGTCCAATGAAAAAGATTTTAGTTTGACCCTAGTTGAATTCATTTGGTGCTAGGGTTTATTCAATCCCCATTTCAAGTTTCATGAAATTTAAACATGATGCAACACATGACTAGCTAGCTCAGTGCATACCAGAAGTAGGGATGTGACACCGCACTGCGTGAATTCCTTCGGGAAAATTGGGACATCTTCGCCTGGCATCCTTCGGACATGCCCGGAATCCCACGCAGGTTGGCAGAACACAGCCTAAACATCATAAAAGGATTTAAGCCAGTCAAACGGGCTCTTCGACGATTTTCCGAACCCAAAAGACAGGCAATGGGGGAAGAGCTAGCCATACTATTGGAAGCCGGATTCATTAGAGATATCAAACATTCGGACTGGCTAGCAAATCTGGTAATGGTACCAAAGAAGGACAAATCCTGGCGCCTCTGTGTCGATTTTAAAGACCTCAATAAGGCTTGCCCAAAGGATCCCTTCCCTCTCCCCCACATCGACCAAATTATCGACGCCACCGCAGGGCACGATTCGTTGTGCTTCCTGGACGCATACTGCGGCTATCATCAAATCAAGATGGCGGAAGCAGACCAAGCCGCAACGGCGTTCATCACTCCATATGGACCATTCTACTTCAACACGATGCCCTTCGGACTTAAAAACGCCGACGCAACATATCAGCGCATGATCTAAACATGTCTGGCAACCCAGATCGGCAAAACAGTCGAGGCATACGTAGACGACGTAGTCGTCAAAACAAAGCACGTCGAAACTCTAGTCGACGACTTGAGGCTCACGTTCAACAACCTCAGAGCATACGACATCAAGCTGAATCCGGAAAAATGTGTCTTCGGCGTACCAGCCGGAAAGCTGCTGGGCTTCATTGTATCCGGTAGAGGAATTGAACCAAACCCGGCTAAAATCCGAGCTCTGTCACAGTTGGATATTCCAAAAGACCTCAAACAAATACAAAAATTAACAGGATGCGTGGCAGCTTTAAGCCGCTTTATCTCCCGTCTCGGAGAAAAGGCGTTGCCCCTCTATTGCCTCCTCAGGCGCACCGAACACTTCGAGTCGATGGAAGCTGCCACTACCGGACTCGAAGAAATAAAGGCCATATTGGCAACAAATCCGGTCCTGGCTGCGCCCACTTTGGGCGAACCAATGCTATTATACATCGCAGCAACGCATCAAGTTGTAAGCGCGGTCCTCGTCGTCGAACGAGCGACGGAAGGGCAGAAATTCCCCCTTCAAAAACCAGTGTATTATGTATCCACTATGTTAACCCCCTGCAAATCCCGTTACCCGCATTATCAGAAGATAGCATATGCGGTGTTCATGGCGTCTCGGAAACTCCGACACTACTTTCAAGAGTGTTCGATAACAGTGGCCTCTGAAGTACCACTCAATGACATTATAAATAACCGCGACGCAACGGGCAGGATTGCAAAATGGGCCATTGAGCTCCTACCATTCGATATAACTTATAAACCTCGACGAGCTATAAAGTCACAAGTATTGGCTGACTTCGTCGCCGAATGGACCGAAGCCGAACTCCCTAAAGAGTACGGCGCATACTCCAATTGGACTATGCATTTCGGCGGCTCCAAAATGATGGCAGGACTGGGGGCTGGCGTCGTATTGATGTCCCCAACCGGAGACACGGTCCAGTATGTACTCCAAATAATGTACACGGACTCCAACAACGCAACCGAATACGAGGCCCTGTTACATGGTCTCCGGATGGCAGTCTCCATGGGCATTCAACGCCTAGAGGTGCGCGGGGATTCAAACCTCGCAATATCCCAAATAAACGGAGACTTTGACGCCAAAGATCCGAAAATGGCAGCGTATCGCAACGCTGTCCTAAAAATGTCAGCTCGGTTTGAAGGACTTGAATTCCATCACATAGCCCGAGACAATAACCAAGCAGGCGACGTACTAGCACGCATCGGTGCGAAACGTGATGCCATCCCTCCAAATATCTTCCTGGAACGGCTCTTCAAGCCATCCGTACTATGGGAAGAGGAGTCCGGAAGTGACAAACCGGAAAGAACCGCGCCAATCGGCGATACAGCTAACGACATAACACCTTCAGCCCACGTTATAATGGCAGTAATCGCCCCGTGGACAGAACCTTTCATAGCCTACCTGCTTAGGCAGGAACTTCTCGAAGACCAAAACGAGGCCCACTGCATAGTCCGGCGATCGAAAGCTTACAAGATCCATGAGGGAGAACTTTATAAGAAAAGTACAACCGGAGTCCTTCAAAGGTGTATCTCCGAAGAGGAAGGGCGAAGCCTCCTGGCTGAAATTCATGCCGGACTAGGCGGACACCACGCAGCTGCCCGGGCCCTTGTAGGAAAGGCATTCGACAGATTTTATTGGTCGACGGCCCGGCAGATGCCCGTGACTTAGTCGAGAAATGCGTTGGTTGTCAGCTCTTTGCTAATCGAGCCACATGCCGCCAACCGCCTCAAAACTATACCCATTACCGGCCGTCATGTCCGGGGCTTGATATGGTTGGACCCTTAAAGGGGGAACCCACAAGCAAAGATACCTATTGGTCATGGTGGATAAATTCACCAAATGGATTGAGGCCAAACCGGTCAAAACGGCAGAGTCCGGACCAGTGATAGACTTTATATCCGGGGTAGTACACCGCTACGGAGTCCCCCACAGCATCATCACCGACAACGGCACGAACTTCACAGCCGACGAAGTCAAGTCATGGTGCAAAAATATGGGCATTAAGCTCGATTACGCTTCAGTCTATCACCCTCAAACCAACGGTCAAGTGGAACGAGCAAATGGTCTCATAATGAGCGGCATTAAACCCAGGCTAGTTCGGTCACTTACTAAATCTGATACGCACTGGGTTGAGGAGCTCGACTCTGTACTCTGGGGGCTGTGGACAACGCCTAACCGCACTACCGGATTTACACCATTCTTTATGGTCTACGGCGCAAAGGCAGTTTTTCCCTGTGACATTATTCACGACTCACCTCGAGTGCGCATGTATGAGGAAAGAGAGGCCGAGCTTGATTGGCAGGACAGCTTGGACACATTGGAGGAAGAACGTGACGTCGCGAAGGCTCGTTCCGCATTTTATCAGCAGCGGGCCCGAAGATATCAAAGCAGAGAAGTACGGGCCAAGACTTACAACGTTGGTGAATTAGTTCTACGCCTGCCGGACAAGAAAAAGGACAAGCTCAAGCCCAAATGGGAGGGGCCCTTCATCATCGATCAAGTCCTGACCGGCGGAGCGTACCGTCTATGAAATGCATCGGATAACCGACTAGAGCCGAACCCTGGAACACAGCCCACCTCCGACGATTCTACGCCTAGCGCCGGACTAAGAGTTCGTCCCCTTCCCCAGTCCAAACTTTTGCAGCTGTCCTTTGTTCCTCTTTTTATATTTATTTTTTTCTATTTAAACAGCCCTTATGGGGCTATTCTCGCATTTTTCACATCCACATGATGTGCCATCCGCACTCATCATTCCTGGGGGCTTCTTTTACAGAAGCTCAATTATAAGGGTTTCATACCCAGCACATGTGTCAAGCTTCCACATGTACCTTTTGTTCACCATTATATGCATCGATATGACTTAAGTTTTGGCCAAGCTGGGTTGCCTGGCTCCTGTGCTTACCCCTATGTTCCCGATTGTTCGGCTAGGAGGTAAAGGAGCACCTCTGCGATTATTCTTGCGGGTCGGCGGATGTGTACCTCAGACTGGGTGAAGCCGAAAGCTAGCGTTCTTAAGGGAATATTCGGTCGGTGACCTAAAAGATGATTTTTTACCTACTCATTTATTCTCCCCCAGATGCTTTTTCTGCTTTTTTCGCAGTCCGGACATGCACTTTAGGGCATGCCTCCCAGGGAAAGGAACCCTTGACGGAACTATTCTCTCTGGAAGATGCTTCTTACTAACCATGTAATATAACATAACTAGTTGGGCACTTGTCTGATAAAGCACTAATGACCCCTACGCCTGGTCTCCATGCATACCCTGGTTGTTTTAACCAAAAAGGTATTCGGACACACTCCGGACTCTAGGGTCCCGAGGTTGAGGCGAAAAGGTCGGCAAAGACAAACGATCTACAATCCGGCTAGAAGGCATTTCATATGTCACTTTAAAGGAAAACATACATCGGCAAAGTTACTGATTGTATTCCTCCTCAATCCCGTCTAACAGGCTGTCTAACTTACAGTCCCGTTGGGAAAATTTAGCAGCCAGCTCTACCTGGCCGTAGACTAAACTCACAGGGATCTCCTTTCCATCGGGCCCCACCGGTCCAACTTCGGCCATGTGGTTGGGATCCGCCTTCTTGTAACGCGTCTTCAGCATGGCCCACGCCTCCCTGGCACCTTGACGGCAAGCCGAAATCTTCCACAAACGGAAGCGCTGCCACACTCCCTGAAGCTTCTCCGAAAGCTCCCCAAGGCCCTCGGGTAGGGACAGGGCTGGCCATAAAGCCTGAACGACGCCGCTCATTGCCTGCCGAACTCGTTCGAGCAGTTGCAACAGCTCGGGAAGTTGATCACCCGTGGATACGGGCATCTCCTCGGCAGGGCGACCTGTGAGTATACCTACAAGACACACTATGTCAATTCGCTTCTTCGCCGACCTATTCTTTCAAAAGGAATCGGCTCAAGAACTTACTATAAATGCCGCGACGAAGCCGCTGATTCTCCTTAACGGAACCGGAGAGCGCAGCCTGAGCGCCTTTCAGCTCTTCTCCGAGCTTGGCGTTCGCATCCTGGAGCTTGTTCCTTTCTTGCTGCACCCTATTTAGGGCACTCTCGCCGGCTTTTAGCTGGCGCAGCAATGCCTGTCTGTCCGGATTTTGTCCGGCAGCACCTGCAATGTCATTATTAGACTTGCGCGCACGCCGCACAGCGCTTATATTTATTAATAAAAATGTGTTACCAGGAGGGGCCTCTGATTCTCCTCCTGCGGCAGCAAGTGCGGCCTCTAGTTGGGCCTTGCAATCTTGCAGCTCCCAAGCCAGCTGGGCATTCTTCTCGGTAAGATCCTGCGTTTCAAATGATCCTTAAATCAGTTAACATAACTATTTTAAGTCTCGGGGGCTACTGGTACATATAAACCATTAAAATTCCTTTACCTGTATGTCTTTCACATACTGCTCCGTGGCTCTGGTAAAACCATCTTGAGCGGCACGGAGATGCGCGTCCTCTGTGTTAAAGGCATCCAATGCCTCAGGGGAGAAGCACGCTTCACGAAATACTGTCCGGCGGTGCCTATGGTTCATGGCGCTCTCCACCTCAAACTTGGTGGCGGACAGTCGGTTGGTGTCCTCCGTTTGAGAAGGATCCGGCCCGCGTCTTGCGCTTGCCTCCCCCTCTAGGCCGGGCGTTGGAGCCTGGGTGGTGCGGTTTGGATCAGCAACTTCTGCGCCCGCAGTCCGGCGAGCATCTTTTCTCCTACAAGGATCACGAGCACTCAGGCGTTTCCTAGGAACGTTGCTTGGAGAATTCAAATACGAGCTATACCTTTGCGGGGACGTTTCTGTCCGCACCGCGCTCCTTTTTCGCCTGTTGGCCCAGACTGGCCTTTGTTGGTCAGCCGCCGCGGGCTCGGCTTCCTGCCGTAAAGGCCCTTCCTGTAGCATACCTTCGTTCGCGAAGGTTAGAAAATGGAAAGGAAGAGATAATGGTGTTCGGACCTCGGTCACGGTCACCTGAGAAGCCGGATACAGCCCGAGGTAGTCCGCCGTAATGGCAACCAGAGCATTGTCCATGCTTAGCTGGTGAAATACTCCGTCGATCAGCTCCACCTTGATGTCCAGATCCTCTTCGGAGGCCGGATCTAGGGATCTTTCCGGATCCTCGGGTTGCGGAGCCGGGCTTATCATGTCCTCCACAGTCCGGCGTAGATCCTGCGCCGAAGATATAATATGAGAAGCCTAAACTTCGAAAGCATGGGTCGAGCCTCTCAAGGTGTTCGCTTACCCATCCTCTAGGGTTGTTCATGGAAAACCCGTTTAAGGGGTTTGTTCGAAGGAAATCCTCCTTCTCCCCCTTGTACAGGCCGGACAGGATCTTCACCAGGTCCTCGGTCGAATCTGGCCCTTTGCGGCCATGGTGGGTGGCATCGTCTTCCCCGTTGAAATCCCACATAGGGTGGCCTCTATATTGCAATGGCTGTACCCCCCGCATGATGCATGTCACCATGACTCCGATCATGGTCAACCCAGAGTGGGCTAGCAATCTTATTCGGCCCATTAAGTGATGGACACTCTTGTCCTCCTCCAATCAGGGGCTCCGTGGGCGCCAGCTTAGGCGTTTCTTCAGGGGAGCAGCACTAAACTCCAGGAGGCCAATCCGGACTGGGTCCGGCAGCGGGGCATCTCCTATGTAAAACCACTCTGAAGGCCAGTCTTCGGACGCCTTCTTGGGAGTACCAGTTGGGTATCCGGTCCCGGCGATGCGCCATACTTCGGCGCCGCCCACTTTATATATGGACCCCCCATGAGAGCGGGGTACGAGGCAGAACATCCTCTTCCACAATGCGAAATGGGGCTCGATGCCCAGGAACATCTCGCAAAGAGCTACATAGCCCGCGATATGCAGGATAGAGGCGGGTGTGAGGTGGTGAAGCTGGAGTCCGTAGAACTCCAAGAGCCCATGGAGGAACGGATGTATTGGCAATCCGAGTCCCCTTATCAGATAGGGGACGAAGCATACTCTCCCCCCCCCCCCTTATTGGGGCTTGGGGTAGCCTCCGCTTGCCTTCCACCTTGATAAGTGACCAGCCCGGCTCGAACCGGGACCATGAAGGCTGGAGGTAGATATCCCTCCGCTTGGAGCTTCACAAGCTCGTTGTGTGGAACAGAGCACCTCCTCCAATCTCCTGGCGGTGGGCTGGGAGCGCGAGAAGAAGAGCCGCGTCGACTGTCCATGATGGAATGGATTTTTGGGTCGAAGGCGCTCCGATGAAGTATTCGCGGGAGGAAGATGCTGTGGTTTGGATCTGGATTTTTGCCTCTTTTGTAGGCAGACGACTCGCACGACTAGGGGGGGAAACGTAAAAGACGCCCTGGCTTTTCGCATTCGTGCGACGCGTGGAGAAGGGTCATTATTTGGCGTAGAAGCCAAGGAGCACAGTATTTAAGATGAAGTCAGATATTATTCGGCCAGTACATGGAATTTGGAGGGAGAACCCGCCTTGCAACGCAGAAGACTATAAACTTGCTGGACTTATCGTCATTGAAGCCTGGTTCTGGGGGCTACTGAGGGAGTCCTGGACTAGGGGGTGTCCGGACAGCCGGACTATCATCGTCCGCCGGACTCCAAGACTACGAAGATACAAGATTGAAGACTCCGTCCCGTGTCCGGATGGGACTTTCCTTGGCGTGGAAGGCAAGCTTGGCGATACGGATATGTAGATCTTCTACCATTGTAACCGACTCTGTGTAACCCTAGCCTCCTCCGGTGTCTATATAAACCGGAGGGCTTTAGTCCGGAGGGCAACATACATTACAACAATCATACCATAGGCTAGCTTCTAGGGTTTAGCCTCCTTGATCTCGTGGTAGATCTACTCTTGTAGTACCCATATCATCAATATTAATCAAGCAGGACATAGGGTTTTACCTCCATCGAGAGGGCCCGAACCTGGGTAAAAACATCGTGTCCCTCGTCTCCTGTTACCATCTGCCTAGATGCACAGTTCGGGACCCCCTACCCGAGATCCGCCGGTTTTGACACCGACAGTCCTGCCTATTTTTCCCTTTTTTTAGGGGTAGAAACGAACAACCGAAGTGGTGGCATCGTGCCGAACAGGGTTGCGACTGCTCATTTTGAAAGAAAGTGAATCACAGCCCATGACTGACGAACATTAGCCGACTGCACTTGGTAGGCCTAGTAAATTAGCCCATGACAACGCTTGGTAGGGCCCCATCGTTGTGTTCTTCTCAAAAAGAAAAGAAAAAGAGCCCATTTATTTATCACGTATCGTACACTTCTGCCCGGGCAAACGACGATGCATAGCAGATTTTGCCCCATTGTTTATCAGGTGTGTACGCTGTCCCGTAGCCAGCGAGCCCGGGCAAGTGCCAGGGGTGGCTGGCGCTGGCTCCGCCACTGTGGATCAGGTGTTGGAGGACATCCATCGGCATCACCGAATAAAGCATTATGGCTGCTTGCCGATCCTTGCAGTTGTCCACATCACCCTTATTGAATGTGTCTCCAACTCGATCGAGAGCGTCCCATAGCTCGTTAGCCCCAGACCCCAAAATTCCCAAAATCAAAAACCAGGAACAGCAAATCGGGCGATCTGGTCCGCTCGTGATGCATGACCTCCGGCTGGCCTGGATCTCCGGCGTGCGCGCGCCTGCTGATGTTGTTGCTGGTTCGGAGGTGGCGGCAGGGTGCTTGGCCGGGGGAAACCCTTGGCCGCCGGTGGCGGTCACGGCGTCGATGCCGTCCCGGAAGCCATTCCCTCCTTGGTGGCGGCGCCGAGGCTAAACCTCCCCTGACTCCCCCCTTCCCCTGCGCCCGGGTGAAAACCCTAGCCCCGGTGGCTAAGCGGCAGCGGCGCCACAGCATCGTCACCTTCTTGAAGGTGCCGATTTGGGCATGGGGATGCTGGGTGTGCATGGCGAGCTTGTCTGGTTCCTGGTGGCGGCCCGTCTGATCTACCGCGTCGTAGCTCCGGGCAGTGGCTCATGGCTCGGTGCTTCTTTTCCGGCCGTTCTCCGATGTGGACCTCGCCCTTCCTCACCTTGTACATGCCGTGGTGGAGCGGTACTTCATCTCACTCATTGATGGCGGCGAAGATTGGCGGCATGGCGCTGTGGAGGCTCGCCGCCCGATGCGCGGAGATGGACTCGCGCAGGTGGAGGTAGCTGTCTGGCGTCATGGTGACGTCGATGGCGGAGTGGCCTACACAAGGTAGAAGACTCAATATATTCTGAAGACGGACCAGTGGAAGATGGCTGCGACGACACAAGAGTGTGTCTGACCGGATCATGCCTCAGACCCGGTATGTGGCTCGGCTGGGGCTTTCGCCTTTTGATGTTAGGTTTAGGTGAGTGGTTTGGTTAGTGGCCCAACTAGCATCCCTTCATCATATGGATAAGAGTAGCGGCATATGTTGCCGGGATGGTGGATTCAGGAATATTGTCTGTAATACTTTGTAAGGTCCTCGAGAATATTTAATAAAGTGGCCGTATGCATCTTCCAGATGCAGAGACGGGGGCCATCCTCCTTTTTTTCTAAAAAGAACAACAAACCGGGCATGTCCAATACATTAGCCGCCCGGATGCTTTTCAGGATCTCCTTGCCTGACATGACCTTTTCAGTTAGTCCATCGACTCATTGAAACTGACCGTCTTATTCTTCGATTGTAATTTTGAGTCCAAATACAAGACCCATATATTTTTTTATTTCATGCACGGCCCCAAAAGGGGCAAGGGCGGCCGTCTCGGGCCTGAAAACAGGGGGGCACCAGGTGTGTGCATGCTCTGTTTTATCAGCAGAGGGCTGGGCTAATTTTTCTTATCGCATACCATTAAGGGCATCTCCAACAGTTTATATGTTAGCTTGTTGGTAACATAAACCATGCCATCAAACAACACCTTAACATACAATAACTTCAATGGATTATATCTAGCTTGCCCAATAGGATGTGAGATAATAAATATGGTGCTCTCTCATTCTACATTGAAGCTTGTGCAAGGGGTATTGGTTCATGTACAGACAACTATTCTTTCTTCCCTCATTTATTGTATGACACATCATCAAAAATCCTTCGTGGCAAAGTCTATCAATAACTATCTTATAACCATTGGAGATGCTCTAACCAAGGTGTCGATCAATATAACGGGTACCCAAAGATTGGGCAAAAGAAGGAACATCACCAAGCCATACGGCTTGAGGTTCATGAACTATCGTTGACCCAAAAAGCGCAAGAGCATCTGCCACCTCATTAAAAGCCCGTGGATAGTGAGAAGTATGAAAAGAGCTAAAGTTCAGGAAAGCAAAAGCTTTTGTCTCTCGAAATAACACACCATTTGAGGCAAGATCAGAATCCTGGTTGTTAATGTCAGCAAACAATTGTGCAGCGTTAGTTTCCACAATGACTAGGCTAAGGGCCTCTCTAACCCCGACCCTCAAACCCCCCGCATCTGTCTGGTTCACGCTGTTCGGGCCGCGGATTTTGCATCAGTCCGCTGGGTGGTCCGGACGTGTTTTCTCCGGCAAACCGCAGACAAACGTGGGGGGCTTTGCAGAAGGCCGGACCGCTCCCAAGCCCGCTTCTGACTGCCCTGGCCGACCCAAAACCCCGGCACTGCTAATCCAGCGCTTTTTCTTCTGATGGACGCGCCGCTTACAACACCGCATGTTGGAAATATGCCCTAGAGGCAATGATAAATAAGTTATTATTATATTTCCTTGTTCACGATAATCGTTTATTATCCATGCTATAATTGTATTGATAGGAAACTCAGATACATGTGTGGATACATAGACAACACCATGTCCCTAGCAAGCCTCTAGTTGACTAGCTCGTTGATCAATAGATGGTTACGGTTTCCTGACCATGGACATTGGATGTCATTGATAACGGGATCACATCATTAGGAGAATGATGTGATGGACAAGACCCAATCCTAAGCCTAGCACAAAGATCGTGTAGTTCGTATGCTAAAGCTTTTATAATGTCAAGTATCATTTCCTTAGACCATGAGATTGTGCAACTCCCGGATACCGTAGGAATGCTTTGGGTGTACCAAACGTCACAACGTAACTGGGTGGCTATAAAGGTGCACTACAGGTATCTCCGAAAGTGTTTGTTGGGTTGGCACGAATCAAGACTGGGATTTGTCACTCCGTGTGACGGAGAGGTATCTCTGGGCCCACTCGGTAGGACATCATCATAATGTGCACAATGTGACCAAGGGGTTGATCACAGGATGATGTGTTATGGAATGAGTAAAGCGACTTGCCGGTAACGAGATTGAACAAGGTATCGGTATACCGACGATCGAATCTCGGGCAAGTACAATACCGCTAGACAAAGGGAATTGTATACGGGATCGATTGAGTCCTTGACATCGTGGTTCATCCGATGAGATCATCGTGGAACATGTGGGAGCCAACATGGGTATCCAGATCCCGCTGTTGGTTATTGACCGGAGAACGTCTCGGTCATGTTCAAGATGGTTCCCGAACCCGTAGGGTCTACACACTTAAGGTTCGATGACGCTAGGGTTATAAAGGAAGTTTGTATGTGGTTACCGAATGTTGTTCGGAGTCCCGGATGAGATCTCGGATGTCACGAGGAGTTCCGAAATGGTCCGGAGGTAAAGATTTATATATGGGAAGTCCTATTTTGGCCACCGGAAAATGTTCGGGATTTTTCGGTATTATACCGGGAAGGTTCTAGAAGGTTCCGTAGTGGGGCCCACCTGCATGGGGGGACCCACATGAACGTGGGTAGTGGGGGCAAGGCTCCACACCCCTGGTCAAGGCGCACCAAGATCCCCCCTTAGAAGGAATAAGATCATATCCCGAAGGGATAAGATCAAGATCCCTAAAAAAGGGGGATAACAATCGGTGGGGAAGGAAATGATGGGATTTCTTTCCTACCACCTTTGCCAACGCCCCAATGGACTTGGAGGGCACGAAACCAGCCCCCTCCACCCCTATATATAGTGGGGAGGCGCATGGGAGCTTCCCCACATGTTCTGGCGCAGCCCTCCCCCTCTCCCAAGTACTCCTCCTCTCCCGCGGTGCTTGGCGAAGCCCTGCAGGATTGCCATGCTCCTCCATCACCACCACGCCGTTGTGCTGCTGCTGGACGGAGTCTTCCCCAACCTCTCCCTCTCTCCTTGCTGGATCAAGGAATGGGAGACGTCACCGGGCTGCATGTGTGTTGAACGTGGAGGTGCCGTCCGTTCGGCACTAGGATCTCCGGTGATTTGGATCACAACGAGTACGACTCCTTCAACCCCGTTCTCTTGAACGCTTCCGCTTAGCGATCTACAAGGGTATGTAGAAGCACTCTCCTTCCCCTCGTTGCTGGTTTCTCCATAGATAGATCTTGGTGACACGAGGAAAATTTTGAATTTCTGCCACGTTCCCCAACAAAGGGCATCATGAGCTAGGTCTATTGTAGATTCTTTGCACGAGTAGAACACAAAGTAGTTGTGGGCGTTGATGTTGTTCAATATGCTTACCGTTACTAGTCCAATATTGTTTCGACGGTATTGTGGGATGAAGCGGCCCGGACCGACCTTACACGCATTTCTTACGTGAGACAGTTCCACCGATCGACATGCACTTGGTGCATAAGGTGGCTAGCGGGTGCCAGTCTCTCCCACTTTAGTCGAAACGGATTCGATGGAAAGGGTCCTTATGAAGGGTAAATAGCAATTGACATATCACGTTGTGTTTTTGCGTAGGTAAGAAACGTCCTTGCTAGAAACCCATAGCAGCCACGTAAAACATGCAAACAACAATTAGAGGACATCTAACTTGTTTTTGCAGGGTATGCTATGTGATGTGATATGGCCAAGAAGAATGTGATGAATGATATGTGATGTATGAGATGGATCATGTTCTTGTAATAGGAATCACGACTTGCATGTCGATGAGTATGACAACTGGCAGGAGCCATAGGAGTTGTCTCTATTTATTGTAGGACCTGCGTGTCATTGAACAACGCCATGTAATTACTTTACTTTATTGCTAACCGGTAGCCATAGTAGTAGAAGTAATAAGTTGGCGAGACAACTTCCTGGAGACATGATGATGGAGATCATGATGATGGAGATCATGGTGTCATGCCGGTGACGATGATGATCATGGAGCGCCGAAGATGGAGATCAAAAGGAGCAAAATGATATTGGCCATATCATGTCACTATTTTAATTGCATGTGATGTTTATCATGTTTATACATCTTATTTGCTTAGAACGACGGTAGTAAATAAGATGATCCCTCATTAAAATTTCAAGAAAGTGTTCCCCCTAACTGTGCACCGTTGCGAAAGTTCGTCGTTTCTAAGCACCACGTGATGATCGGGTGTGATGGATTCTTACGTTCACATACAACGGGTGTAAGACAGATTTACACATGCGAAACACTTAGGTTGACTTGATGAGCCTAGCATGTATAGACATGGCCTCGGAACACAAGAGACCGAAAGGTCGAGCATGAGTCGTATAGTAGATACGATCAACATGAAGATGTTCACCGATGATGACTAGTCCGTCTCACGTGATGATCGGACACGGCCTAGTTGACTCGGATCATGTAATCACTTAGATGACTAGAGGATGTCTATCGAGTGGGAGTTCATAAGATGAACTTAATTATCCTGAACATAGTCAAAAGACTTTTGCAAATTATGTAAAAGCTCGCGCTTTAGTTCCACTGCTTAAATATGTTCCTAGAGAAAATATAGTTGAAAGTTGAGAGAGATTGTGCGGACAGAGAAAGCTTATGTCCATAATGCATCGCTCAAGTGTGCTGAACCCCAAACGTCGTCTGTGGATGTTGCGAACATCAGACATACACGTTTTCATAACTACGTGATAGTTCAGTTAAAGGGTTTAGAGTTGAGGCACCAAAGACGTTTTTCGAAACGTCGCGGAACATATGAGATGTTTCGAGGGCTGAAATTGGGATTTAAGGCTCGTGCCCACGTCAAGAGGTATAAGACCTCCGACGATTTTCTTAGCCTGCAAACTAAGGGAGAAAAGCTCAATCGTTGAGCTTGTGCTCAGATTGTCTGAGTGCAACAATCACTTGAATCGAGTGGGAGTTGATCTTCCAGATGAGATAGTGATGTTTCTCCAAAGTCATTGCCACCAAGCTGCTAGAGCTTCATGATGAACTATAACATATCAGGGATAGATATGATGATCCTTGAGGTATTCGCGATGTTTGACACCGTGAAAGTAGAAATCAAGAAGGAGCATCAATTGTTGATGGTTGGTGAAACCACTAGTTTCAAGAAGGGCAAGGGCAAGAAGGGATACTTCATGAAACAGCAAATCAGCTGCAGCTCTAGTGAAGAAACCCAAGGTTGAACCCAAACCCGAGACTAAGTGCTTCTGTAATAAGGGGAACAACCACTGGAGCAGCATTACCCTAGATACTTGGTAGATGAGAAGGCTGGCAAGGTCGATAGAAGTATATTGGATATACATTATGTTAATGTGTACTTTACTAGTACTCCTAGTAGCACCAGGGTATTAAGATACCGGTTCGGTTGCTAAGTGTCAGTAACTCAAAATAAAAGAGCTACGGAATAAACGGAGACTAGCTAAAGGTGAGCTGACGATATGTGTTGGAAGTGTTTCCAAGTTTGATGTGATCAAACATCGCATGCTCCCTCTACCATCAAGATTAGCATTAAACCTGAATAATTTTCATTTGGTGTTTGCGTTGAGTATAGACATGATTGGATTATGTCTATCGCAATACGGTTATTCATTTAAGGAGAATAATGGTTACTCTGTTTATTTGAATAATACCTTCAAAGGTATTGCACCTAATAGGAATGGTTTATTGAATCTCGATCGTAGTGATACACATTTTCATGCCAAAAGATATAATATAGTACCACCTACTTGTGGCACTGCCATGTAAGTCATATTGGTATAAAACGCATGAAGAAGCTCCATGTTGATGGATCTTTGGACTCACTCGTTTTTGAAAGGTTTGAGACATGTGAACCATGTCTATTGGTGTATACGCATGAAGAAACTCCATGCGGATGGATCATTTGGACTCACTTGATTTTGAATCACTTGAGATATGCAAATCATACCACATGGGCAAGATGACTAAAAAAAACTCGTTTTTCAGTAAAATGGAACAAGATAGCAACTTGTTGGAAGTAACACATTTTGATGTGTGCAGTCCAATGAGTGCTGAGGCATGCAGTGAATATCGTTATGTTCTTTCTTCACAGATGATTCGAGTAGATGTTGAGTATATTTACTTCATGAAACACATGTCTGAATTATTGAATGGTTCAAGTAATTTCAGAGTGAAGTTGAAGATCATCGTGACAAGAGGATAAAATGTCTATGATATGATCATAGAGATGAGGATCTGAGTTACGAGCTTTGGCACGCAATTAAGACATTGTGGAAATTGTTTCACAATTAATACCGCCTGGAACACCATAGTGTGATGGTGTGTCCGAACATCATAGTTGCACCCTATTGGATATGGTGCGTACCATGATGTCTCTTATCGAATTACCACTATCGTTCATGGGTTAGGCATTAGAGACAACCGCACTCACTTTAATAGGGTAGCACGTAATTCCGTTGAGACGACACCGTTTGGAGAAACCTAAGTTGTCGTTTCTTAAAGGTTTGGGGTTGCGATGCTTATGTGAAAAAGTTTCAGGTTGATAAGCTCGAACCCAAAGCGGATAAAATGCATCTTCATAGGATACCCAAAACAGTTGGGTATACCTCCTAATTCAGATCCGAAAGCAATAGGGATTGTTTCTTGAATCGGGTCCGTTCTCAAGAAAAGTTTGTCTCGAAAAGTTGAGTGGGAGGATGGTGGAGACTTGATGAGGTTATTGAACTATCACTTCAACCAGTGTGTGTCAGGGCACAAGAAGTTGTTCCTGTGGCACCTACACCAATTGAAGTGGAAGCTTATGATAGTGATCATGAAGTTTCGGATCAAGTCACTACCGTACCTCGTAGGGTGACAAGGATACGTACTACTTCAGAGTGGTACAGTAATCCTGTCTTGAAGGTCATGTTGCTAGACAACAATGAACCTACGAGCTATGGAGAAGCGATGGTGGGCCCAAATTCCGACAAATGGTTAGAAACCATGAAATCCGAGATAGGATCCATGTATCAGAACAAAGCATGGACTTTGGTGGACTTGCCCAATGATCGGCAAGCCATTGAGATAAATGGATCTTTAAGAAGAAGACGGACGTGGATGGTAATGTCACCATCTATGAAGCTCGACTTGTGGCGAAGAGTTTTTCACAAGTTCAAGGAGTTGACTACGATGAGATTTTCTCATCCTTAGTGATGCTTAAAGTCCGTCGGAATCATGTTAGCACAAGCTGCATTTATGAAATCTGGCAGATGGATGTCAAAACGAGTTTCCTTACCAGTTTTCGTAAGGAAAGGTTGTATGTGATAAAATCAGAAAGGTTTTGTCGATCCTAAGGATGCTAAAAAGGTACGCTAGCTCCAGCAATCCTTCCATGGACTGGAGTAAGCATCTCGGAGTTGGAATATGCACTTTGAGAAGATGATCAAAGATTTTGGGTTTATACAAAGTTTATGAGAAACTTGTATTTCCAAAGAAGTGAGTGGGAGCACTATAGAATTTCTGATGAGTATATGTTGTTCACATATTGATGATCAGAAATTATGTAGAATTTCTAGAAAGCATATAGGGTTATTTGAAAGGTGTTTTTCAATAGAAAACCTGGATTAAGCTACTTGAACATTGAGGACCAAGATCTATGAGGATAGATCAAAAACGCTTAATGGTACTTTCAAATGAGCATATACCTTGACATGATCTTGAAGGTGTTCAAGATGGATCAGTCAAAGAAGGAGTTATTGCCTGAGATGTAACGTATGAAGTTAAGACTTAAAGCTCGACCACGGCAGAAAAGAGAGAAAGGACGAAGGTCGTCCCCTATGCTTTAGACGTAGGTTCTACAGTATGCTATGCTAAGTACCGCACCGATTGTGTGCCTTGCTACATATCTGGCAAGAGAGTACAAAGGTGATCAAGGAGTAGATCACCAGATAGCGGTCAAAATTGTCCTTGGAGTAATAAGGACATGTTTCTCGATTATGGAGGTGATAAAAAGTTCGGCGTAAAGGGTTACGTCGATGCAAGCTTTAACACCTATCCGAATGACTCTGAGTAGCAAACCGGATACGTATAGTGGAGCAACCATTTGGAATAGCTCCAAGTGGAGCATAGAAGCAGCATTTTACAATATGACCTAGAGATTTGCGAAGTACATACGGATCTGAATGTTGCAGACCCGTTGACTAAAACCTCTCTTACAAGCAAAACATGATCAAACCCCAGAACTCATTGAGTCTTAATCACATGATGATGTGTTAGTGACACTAGTAAACTCTTTGGATGTTAGTCACATGGCGATGTGACCTGTGAATGTTAATCACATGGCGATGTGAACTAGATTATTGACTCTAGTGCAAGTGGGAGACTGTTGGAAATATGCCCTAGAGGCAATGATAAATAAGTTATTATTATATTTCCTTGTTCACGATAATCGTTTATTATCCATGCTATAATTGTATTGATAGGAAACTCAGATACATGTGTGGATACATAGACAACACCATGTCCCTAGCAAGCCTCTAGTTGACTAGCTCGTTGATCAATAGATGGTTACGGTTTCCTGACCATGGACATTGGATGTCATTGATAACGGGATCACATCATTAGGAGAATGATGTGATGGACAAGACCCAATCCTAAGCCTAGCACAAAGATCGTAGTTCAGTATGCTAAAGCTTTTCTAATGTCAAGTATCATTTCCTTAGACCATGAGATTGTGCAACTCCCAGATACCGTAGGAATGCTTTGGGTGTACCAAACGTCACAACGTAACTGGGTGGCTATAAAGGTGAACTACAGGTATCTCCGAAAGTGACTGTTGGGTTGGCACGAATCAAGACTGGGATTTGTCACTCCGTGTGACGGAGAGGTATCTCTAGGCCCACTCGGTAGGACATCATCATAATGTGCACAATGTGACCAAGGGGTTGATCACAGGATGATGTGTTACGGAACGAGTAAAGAGACTTGCCGGTAACGAGATTGAACAAGGTATCGGTATACCGACGATCGAATCTCGGGCAAATACAATACCGTTAGACAAAGGGAATTGTATACGGGATCGATTGAGTCCATGACATCGTGGTTCATCCGATGAGATCATCGTGGAACATGTGGGAGCCAACATGGGTATCCAGATCCCGCTGTTGGTTATTGACCGGAGAACGTCTCGGTCATGTCTGCATGGTTCCCGAACCCGTAGGGTCTACACACTTCAGGTTCGATGTCACTAGGGTTATAAAGGAAGTTTGTATGTGGTTACCGAATGTTGTTCGGAGTCCCGGATGAGATCCCGGACGTCACGAGGAGTTCCGGAATGGTCCGGAGGTAAAGATTTATATATGGGAAGTTCTATTTTGGCCACCGGAAAATGTTCGGGATTTTTCGGTATTGTACCGGGAAGGTTCTAGAAGGTTCCAGAGTGGGGCCCACCTGCATGGGGGACCCACATGAACGTGGGTAGTGGGGGAAAGGCCCCACACCCCTGGTCAAGGCGCACCAAGATCCCCCCTTAGAAGGAATAAGATCATATCCCGAAGGGATAAGATCAAGATCCCTAAAAAAGGGGGATAACAATCGGTGGGGAAGGAAATGATGGGATTTCTTTCCTCCCACCTTTGCCAACGCCCCAATGGACTTGGAGGGCAAGAAACCAGTCCCCTCCACCCCTATATATAGTGGGGAGGCTGTAGGATCGAAAGTATGTCTAGAGGGGGGGTGATTAGACTACTTGACAATATAAAAATTTAGCCTTTAGATAAAGACAAGTTTTTGGCAAGTTCACAATGATGATCAAGTCATGTATCACCCTACACATGCAATTCTAGAGTATAGGCAGCGGAAAGTAAATTGCACATGTAGTAAAGAGAGGTGGAGAAGAGCAAACGCAATTTGGAGACACGGAGATTTTTTCTCGTGGTTCCGATAGGTGGTGCTATCGTCAATCCACGTTGATGGAGACTTCAACCCACGGAGGGTAACGGCTGCGAGAGTCCACGGAGGGCTCCACCCACGAAGGGTCCACGAAGAAGCAACCTTGTCTATGCCATCATGGCATACGCCCACGGAGGGCTAGCCTTACTCGGGGTAGATCTTCACGAAGTAGGCGATCTCCTTGCCCTTACAAACTTCTTGGTTCAACTCCACATCTTGACGGAGGCTCCCAAGCGACACCTAACCAATCTAGGAGGCACCACCTCCAAAAGGTAATAGATGGTGTTGGTGATGATGAACTCCTTGTTCTTGTGCTTCAAATGATAATCTCCCCAACACTCAACTCTCCTCACTGATTTGGCTGTGGTGGAAGAAAGGATTGAGTGGAAAGCAACTTGGGAAGGCTAGAGATCAAGCTTCATATGGTGGGAGTGGAGCTACTTGATCTCAACACAAGGGTAGGTAGTTTTCTTCTCGAAATGTAAGGTAGGAGTGGTAGTTCTTTTCGATGGCTCTCTCCACGAATGAAGAGGGGTGGAGGGTATTTATAGCCTCCACACAAAATCCAACCGTTACACACATTTGACCAATCTCGGTCGGACCGAAGATGACAACTCGGTGAGACCGAAAGTTCAAAACATGTGAACGTTGGGATTTTCGTGGGACCGAAAATACAATCTCGGTGAGTCCGATTCGTCCAAAGACTAGGGCTTGCCAATCTCGGTGGGACCGACTTCATCATCTCGGTGACACCGATTTGATGATGTAAGGTTACGAAGCTTGGCAACACTAGTTTCGTGAGACCGAGTTCTAATCGGAAAATCCGAAATTTCTAGGGTTTGGCTATATGGCTGAGGTGGTTCATCTCGGTGTGACTGAGTTTATGGAATTGGTGGGACCGAGATTACTTATGAGTGTATAATTGAAGTGAAGGGTGCTGATAGTTTAGGAGATGTATCACTAAGCACTTTGAGCAACCAGATCATTATCATAACCTCATCCCCTTTTAATAGTATTGGCTTTCCTATAGACTCAATGTGATCTTGGATCACTAAACCAAAAATGGAGTCTTGAGCTTTTGCCAATGCTTGCCTTAGCATTTTGAGGGGTCCACTTCTTCAGTCATTGCCATACCCATATCACTGAACTTTCTGAAATGATTCTCAAGAAACTATTAGTTCAATGATATATATGTTGTTATTAATTACCAAAACCACCCGGGGATTAGTTGCACTTTCAGAGGCGCATGGGAGCTTCACCACATGTTCTGGCGCAGCCCTCCCCCTCTCCCAAGTACTCCTCCTCTCCCGCGGTGCTTGGCGAAGCCCTGCAGGATTGCCACGCTCCTCCATCACCACCACGCTGTTGTGCTACTGCTGGATGGAGTCTTCCTCAACCTCTCCCTCTCTCTTTGCTGGATCAAGGCATGGGAGACGTCACCGGGCTGTACGTGTGTTGAACGCGGAGGTGCCGTCCGTTCGGCACTAGGATCTCCGGTGATTGGGATCACGAAGAGTACGACTCCTTCAACCCCGTTCTCTTGAACGCTTCCGCTTAGCGATCTACAAGGGTATGTAGAAGCACTCTCCTTCCCCTCGTTGCTGGTTTCTCCATAGATAGATCTCTGTGACACGTAGGAAAATTTTGAATTTCTGCTACGTTCCCCAACACCGCATTCATGCTATCCCAGAGCACGCGATGGCCACATTGATCCGCGCGATGTGACGGGCGAGAGAGCAACACTTACCGACGTGATCGCTCGACGCCGGAGCTCGCGCTCGCGCTTGCACTCTCCGGGCCCCTCGGCGTCCTCAGCGATCGTCTCCTCTGCCAAGGAGGAGATCGTCCTCTCCTCTCGCGACGAGGAGGACTAGCAGTGCAGTTGCAGCCAGAGTAGGGGCTGTGCCTCATTGTCGAGGCAGCTCTGACGGACGAAGAATTCGTCCGTCAGATGGAGATAATGATGGTGCGCTCGCTCCGTCAGATGGGCCCGGCACCAGCGTCGTGGGCGAGGGTCAAGAAGGAACCACCGTCCCCGCCACGCTACCACATCAAGCCGGAGTCGATGTCCCCACCACGGTGGATCAAGGAGGAGCCCACCTCCCCCACCCCACGCGGTTGCGGCCAGGGCGTCCAGTTGGACACCACGTGAAGGATGAGCCCCTGTCGCCGCCCTCGCCGCATCTGCCACCAAGCCATTGAGGAGCTCCCGCCGGCCATCAGGATGGCGTGCGGCCACATCCTCCAATACCTCGGAGGTGGCGGTGTTAGCAGCCCCTTTAGGTCAAGGGCCGTCGTCTTCGAGGAGGAGCGGGCAGCATGTCAGCGGGCGCGGTATGAACGGCACAACACCGCCCGCCGCTCCTCGTTCGCAACGAGTGACAAGGCGTTAGAATGGGTCCACAACGACCCATACCTCGCCACCTTGCGAGCTCTTGACTGTTCCGGCACCACAATGTGACAGACACCAGAGGATGTCGCCGCATCGACAACAAGATCGCTAAGTAAGACGACGGGTGGTCTCTTAGTGAGACTTTCGATGCCGCCAAGGGCAAGGCCGCCGCCTTGACTCCACCCGCGCCGTCAACATTGGCCGCGGTGGCACTCCGACCTGCGAAGCAGGAGGCGGAGCAAGCGGCAGGCAGCAGCTAGGCAAGGCTGTGGCGGCCCTCCGAATGCCATGCGCCGCTGGAGGGACGACGACGACGGTGGCGGCGGCGCGGACGGCGACGGCAGTTCGGCAGGACATGGCCGCCACACGTACGAGGTTGTCGTCCACTATAGAGTTTAGGTTTTTTTAATAAGTTTTTAGTCACTGTTTTATGTAAATTATGTCCGAATTTTAATGAAATCCGCCCTATTTGCATGAATTACATTCAGTTTGTTGAAAAGAAAAAAATGTTTGCAACGTATGCGGCTATGGTTGGATGGTGGCCTTACACATCCATATCTGTGGACTGGTTTTCCCTATCCGTGGATAAATCCAGGAGAAATTTGTGGGTCGCTGTTGGAGATACAGTAATACCCATTCGTGGGCTCTCTCCGTCGCATGGATGCATGCCTCCGGTTCAGTTTGTAGTGCATATTATGCATGGTCAATACGGCTAGCTGTGTCCGACGACATCTCCCTCCGCATCACGATTTCACCAGTGATGAAGCCCCAGCCACCATCAGAGGATTCTGCGCTAAAACACACGCCAGAGGTAATTTTTTATTTTGCCTGCAGCTGGTTTTTCCAAGACATGAACAGCATTTTTAGGTGTCGTTTCCTTTGCAGCAAAAAACTGTTAGAATTAATGGGCTAGGCCCATAGCAATTTCTAAAATCTTAAAGCCCATGTGTAAAAATGGCAAGTGGTGGTGCTAAGTTTAGTCCCACCCCGGAAGTTGAAGAAGAGTTGGACCTCTTTATATAGTGGGTTCTCTCCACCACTCTAAGTGGTGTGTGAGAAGAGAAAGGGAAGACCACACGCGCGCGCTCGCTCGCCTCGCCTGGCCGGCTGCAGCCAACGACACATAAAAAACACTTAGGTTTTGCCTCATCTCACAACTTGCGCCGCCGTCGTAGTCTACTCCATCCCAAACGCCGGCGTGCATCGGCGCGTGGGAGAGCAGGTCTCCGAAACCGTTCGTCTTTGAGATCCTGCACCGAGAGAGGACGAATTAGGTTTTTGGGAAGCGCTGTGCGCGACTGCTCAAATTCATCATCACGGGTCGTCTTCCGTCCAAGTCGGGCGGTGCTACTCATCATCGTACTCATCGCCGTCAGCAGCAGATCGTCGCCAACACCGTCGCACCCATTATAGCTAACGAACAGTACGTCCAACATCATCTGTTCATATCTGTCTCTGCAGCTATTGTTTCGTGTTTACTACTGTTATGCATGTCTTGCTGTTCCTCTAGTTTGCTAGATTGTTGCATGCTAGTATCTATTCTAGTCATGAATTATTTACTGGAATTAATCATGAACATGCCTAATTTTCCAACAATCCAAAAACCTAATTGTAGGCAATTTCCTGAGTTAACTATGGTTGGATTCGCTGATGCACTGAGGCCGGATAAGTTTACCGGTGTGCACTTTAAGAGGTGGCAGGTGAAGACCACGCTCTGGCTTACTGCTATGAAAGTTTTCCACGTTAGTATTGGTGCTCCAGAGGGAATGACTGACAAAAATCAGAGAAAATTCCACGAAGCCAATACTATGTTTGTGGTATGCATTCTGAGTGTTCTTGCTGACCGTCTGTGTGATGTGTACATGCACATAAATGACGGAAAGACTCTGTGTGATGCACTGAATGCAAAATTCGGTGCAACAGATGCAGGCAGTGAACTGTACATCATGGAGAGTTTTCATGACTACAAGATGGTGAATAACCGTTCTGTGGTTGAACAAGCTCATGAGATAAAGTACATTGTGACGGAACTTGAACTCCTTAAATGTATTCTACCTGACAAATTCGTGGCTAGGTGCATGATTGCAAAGTTGCCTCCTTCATGGAGGAATTTCGCCACAACTCTGAAGCATAAGAGACATGAGATATCAGTTGAAAATCTGATTGCATCTCTTGATGTTGAAGAAAAAGCTCGGGCTAAAGACACTACTGAAAAAGGAGGTGAGGTTCAGCCTACTACTAACATGGTGCAGAGGTACCCACAGAACAAGAACAAAGGGAAGAACAAACCTGTTTTCAAGAAGCCTACCAAGACTACTACCTTCAATAAGAAGAAGTTCAACAAGGCTGAGCTAGAGTGCTATGCCTGTGGGAAGCCCGGAAACCTTTCCAAGGAATGCTCTGAACGTGCAGACCGCAGAGGGAAAACGAGCTCCAAGACTGTCAACATGGTGACCGCTAGCAATACTAATGGGTATGGTAATTTACCTATTGTGCTTTCAATATTTCAATCATCTTCTTGGTGGATTGATTCGGGTGCTAACGTTCATGTGTGTGCTGATGTCTCCCTGTTTACTTCTTATCATGTCGCAAGGGATTTTTCCATCCTAATGGGGAATGGGTCACATGCTTCTGTTCATGGCATTGGCACGGTGGATCTGAAGTTTACTTCAGGAAAGATCGTGCAACTAAGGAACGTGCAGCATGTCCCTACTATGAATAAGAATCTAGTTAGCGGCTCCCTTCTATGTCGAGATGGATTTAAGGTAGTTTTAGAGATGAATAAAGTAATCGTGTCAAGATTTGGACAATTTATAGGAAAAGGCTATGCGTGCGGAGGCTTGTTCCGCTTTTCCCTTTCAGATTTTTGCAATAAGTCAATAAACCAAATTTCTGCTAGTGTTAATGATGATGCAAGTATTTGGCACTCTCATTTATGTCATAGTAATTTTGGTTTAATGTCTCGGCTATCCAGCATGAGTTTAATTTCGAAGTTCACCGTTGCCAAAGGTTCTAAGTGCCATAGTTGTGTGCAATCGAAGCAACCGCGAAAGCCTCATAAGGCTGCCGAGGAGAGAAACTTGGCACCTCTAGAACTCATACATTCTTATCTTTGTGAGATGAATGGTGTGTTGACAAAAGGTGGAAAGACACATTTCATGACTTTGATTGATGATGCGACTAGATTTTGCTATGTTTATTGGTTGCAAACTAAAGATGAAGCATTAGACTACTTTAAATCTATAAAGCTGAAATTGAAAATCAACTAGAGAGAAAGATCAAGCATCTTAGGCCCGATCGTGGTGGAGAGTATTTTCCCAAAGTTTTTGATGAATTTTGTGAGGAACATGGTATTATCCATGAGAGGACGCCTCCCTATTCACCCCAATCAAATGGAGTGGCCGAGAGGAAAAATCGCACATTGACTGACTTGGTGAATGCCATGTTAGACACTGCTAGTTTATCTAAGGCATGGTGGGGGAAGGCTCTATTGACTTCATCTCATGTCCTGAATAGAGTTCCCAACAATAATAAGGAGAAAACCCCTTATGAGGAGTGGGTTGGGAGAAAACCATCACTTTCTTATTTGCGCACTTGGGGATGTTTGGCAAAGGTCAATATTCCTATTCCTAAGAAACACAAACTTGGACCAAAGACAGTGAATTGTGTCTTTCTAGGGTATGCTCAGCGGAGCATTGCTTATAGGTTTTTAGTGGTAAAATCTAAAGTACCTGATATGCATGTTGATACTATAATGGAATCTCGTGATGCAACATTTTTTGAGAACATATTTCCTATGAAAGATATGCATAGCATTGCTAGATTTTCTTCTGAGATAATTCCTAAATCTAGTACAACTGATGAATATTTCGAACAATCACATGAGGAAGTCCTTGAGAAGGATAACAATGAAGTAACTATAAGGAACAAGAGACAAAGGATTGCAAAATCCTTTGGTGATGATTTCATTGTAAACCTTGTGGACGACACACCCAAGACGATTGCAGAAGCATATGCATCTCCGGATGTAGATGATTGGAAAGAAGTTGTTCATAATGAGATGGAATCAATTCTTTCTAATGGAACTTGGGAACTAACTGATAGACCATATGGTTGTAAACCTGTGGGCTGTAAGTGGGTGTTCAAAAAGAAGTTAAAGCCTGATGGTACTATTGATAAGTACAAGGCACGGCTAGTAGCAAAGGGCTACACTCAGAAAGAAGGCGAAGATTACTTTGACACCTATTCACCCGTTGCTAGAATGACCACCATTCGAGTGTTACTTTCCTTGGCTGCCTCTTATGGTCTTATCATTCATCAAATGGATGTAAAGACAGCTTTTCTCAATGGAGAGTTGGAAGAGGAAATCTATATGGATCAGCCTGACGGGTTTGTATTAAAGGGTGAAGAGAGAAAGGTGTGCAAGTTGTTAAAACCTTTGTATGGTCTGAAATAGGCACCTAAGCAATGGCAGGAGAAGTTTGAAAGAACTCTGACTTCTGAAGGATTTGTCATTAACGAGGCTGATAGGTGTGTTTACTATCGCCATGGTGGGGGCAATAGTGTCATATTATGTTTGTATGTGGACGACATACTGATCTTTGGTACAAACATTAATGCAATTAATGAGGTCAAGTCTTTTCTATAAAAAAGTTTTGACATGAAAGATCTGGGAGAAGTCGATGTAATTCTAAACATCAAACTTATTAAGGATGAGAGTGAGATTATGTTAACGCAATCTCACTATGTTGAGAAGGTCTTGAACCGATTCGGTTTTATGGATAGCAAGCCTTGTCCAACACCTTATCATCCCAGTGTCACACTCAGAAAGAACAAGAAAGAAACGAGAGATCAATTAAGATACTCTCAAATTGTCGGTTCACTCATGTACTTAGCTAGCGCTACAAGACCAGATATCTCTTATGCTGTGAGCAAACTGAGTAGGTTCATGTCCAACCCGGGTGATGATCATTGGCATGCACTAGAAAGGGTCTTGCGCTATCTGAGAGGTACTATGAGTTATGGAATTACTTATTCAGGGCATCCTGTTGTGCTAGAAGGATATAGTGATTCAAATTGGATCTCCGATGTTGATGTACTATACGCAACAAGTGGGTATGTATTTACTCATGGAGGTGGCGCAGTGTCATGGAGGTCTTGCAAGTAAACCATATTGACCAGGTCAACTATGGAAGCAAAACTAACTGCTTTGGACACAGCTACTGTTGAGGCAGAATGGCTGCGTGAGCTCTTGATGGACTTGCCGGTGGTTGAAAAACCTGTACCGGCTATTCTTATGAATTGTGACAACCAAACGGTTATCGCTAAAATGAACAATTCTAAAGATAATGCAAAGTCATCAAGACATGTGAAGAGACGTTTGAAGTCTGTCAAGAAGTTGAGAAACTCCGGAGTAATAACAGTTACGTATATACAAACAGACAAAAACCTGGCAGATCCCTTTACAAAGGGACTATCACGAAATGTGATAGATATTGCATCGAGGGAGATGGGTATGAGACCCATAGATGTTACATCATAGTAGTAACCCAACCTTTGTGATCGGAGATCCCGTGAATTAGGATCTGGGAAGAACAAGCTATTGGTTAACTGAGGAGAGTAATAACTAATGACCGTCTCCAAGTGAAGATGCAAAATTCTCAGAGCTGTAAGGCTCAGATCTGTAAGGCAGGTTGGCAACATGCCTTAACGTGGTTCTATTGGCTATAATTAGCAAAGATATTGTCCTATAGAGCAGTCTTGAAAGAACACGCCTATGTGAGTTCTGACTGTAAATGTCGCAGTCTATGAGATTTGGGTGATCTCCAGTAAGCTCACGAAGAGACCAGGGAGTATGACGTATAAGCTCCAAACCGCGGGGTAGCCTACTGGCGGTCAAGTACTGGTTAAGACTTTGAGTGAAACCTGTTCACACAAAACTAGCAATTCAAGGCATAGTCCATTGTCAAGTTGTGAATGGATGTAGCTTAAAGTTCTAGGCAAAAGTTCAACTTAACAGTCTCTGCTGAAACACTGATATATTAAACAATTGATGAGAGAAGGCAAATCTCTAAATGGATATTTGAGATGTGGCGGGGGATTGTTAGAATTAATGGGCTAGGCCCATAGCAATTTCTGAAATCTCAAAGCCCATGTGTAAAAATGGAAAGTGGTGGTGCTAAGTTTAGTCCCACCCTGGAAGTTGAAGAAGAGTTGGACCTCTTTATATAGTAGGTTCTCTCCACCACCCTAAATGGTGTGTGAGAAGAGAAAGGGAAGACCACACGCGCTCGCTCGCTCGCCTCGCCGGGCCGGGGCGTGGCGTGGCGGCGCGTACGTGCGACATGCGCGTGAATGGTCCGCCGAAATCCGGTCCGTCTCCTTGCAGGAGCGCAGCTTCCTTTTGCCGTTTTATTTTTTATGTCTTGGCAGACAAGTTTTTGATTTCTTGTCCGATAAGTATATGAATTAAAAACCGAGTCGGTTTGGGATTGTGATCACGACACAATACCGCCTCTGGTCCTAATATATATACAGCTACCGGCTGCGGCCAAAGACACACCAAAAACACCTAAGGTTTTGCCTCATCTCACAACTTGCGCCACCGTCGTAGTCTACTCCATCCCAAACGCCGGCGTGCATCGACGCGTGGGAGAGCAGGTCTCCGGAACCGTTCGTCTTTGAGATCCTGCACCAGGAGAGGACGAATTAGGTTTTTGGGAAGCGTTGTGCGCGACTGCTCAAATTCGTCATCACGGGTTGTCTTCCGTCCAAGTCGGGCGGTGCTACTCATCGTCGTATTCATCGCCGTCAGCAGCAGATCATCGCCAACATCGTCATCAACACCGTCGCACCCATTATAGCTAACGAACAGTACGTCCAACATCATTTGTTCATGTCTATCTCTGCAGCTATTGTTTCGTGTTTACTGCTGTTACGCATGTCTTGTTGTTCTTCTAGTTTGCTAGATTGTTGCATGCTACTATCTAGTCTAGTCATGAATGATTTACTGGAATTAATCATGAACTTGCCTAATTTTTCAACAAAAACTCCTTGTATTCCCATGCTGTCCGTTGGATTTGCGAAGTAATCTGTTCAATGTTTATTGCTCGTTCCTCCATGCGAAGTTGGGATCGGACGGATCTTGGTGTGCAATGACGCGATGATTGTTCAAGTCACAGCGGGCGCTCTCCCGGCAGCGATCCTCTTTTGGAGCCGTGGCTGCTCCAAGGTGTGGCAGGCGCTGCCAGTCGCGATGAGGAAGGCCGGGCTCCTAGTGGCAGCTGGTACAGGCGGTGGTCGTGTACTCGTGTGCGTTGTTCCCGTCGCAGCGCGCGACGGAGGGCGTGGATCTCTCTGTGGCCGGACAGGCGGCGGCCGTGAGAGTCAGGCTTTCAAGGGCCGTCGCGGGTGTTAGATCCAACAGCCTGTTCCTTTAGTCCCACACCGGCTAGCGACGTAGAGCAGGACCAGCTTATAAGACGTGCGCTGCTACCAGTCCCGTCCCTTGGGGGACACCCGGTAAATCGGAATGATATATAGAAAATATAGCATGTCGGCTGCATGCATACATCAGGATGTCACGCTGGTAACACTTTTTTTTGCCCCACACGAGTTGGCGTGATTTTACATAAAGGTCTTACGGCTACCAATTTTTGGGTGCTAGGTTAACTGCCAAGGCATTTCTTGTGGCCATGTATAAGTTTCATTTTACTTCGCTTATCAGATTTGTCTGAAGTCAAATTTTGCAAAGTTAGACCAAATTTATATTAGAAAATATCAACATCTACAATACCTTACAAATATAATATGAAATTATATTTTATGATGGATCTAATGTTGTTTTTTTTGCAGGGTGTGGATCTAATGATGTTATTGTATTGTGATTGTTAGCAATTTTTGTATAAATTTTTTTTTGCGGCGTGTATAAACTTGGTCAAACTTTGAAGAGTTTGACTTCAGACAAATTTAATATGCACAGTAAAAAGAAAGAGAGGGAGTAGACGAAAACTCACAACGGTGCCCGGGCTCATCTGCTCCCTCTCAGTAAAAAAATTCAAAACAAATACTAGAAAAATTCAAAAAATTCCAATTTTTTTGTGGTGGTAGATAATTTGACCCGTGAGGTGCGCCCCGAAATTCAACTTATTTGGACATCTGAGTAGCTCTCGGCAAAAAAGACAAATCGGGTCAAAACAGTGCGTGAACAGTAAACATTTTTACCGACCCTGATTTTGTCTTTTTTGCCGAGAGCTGCTCAGATGCTCAAATGAGTTGAATTTTGGGGCGCACCTCACGCGTCAAATTATCTACCACCACAAAAAAATTTGGAATTTTTTAAATTTTTCTAGTATTTTTTTTGAATTTTTTTCTAAGCGTGGGTGCAGCTGAGCCCGGGTGCAGATTAGCCGCACTCGGGAGTAGATACATAATCCTTTTTTGCGAGATGGGATGGAAGCGATGATGCACGATCCAAACAGGCCATGGGTTTGTAATTCTCAAAATTATCAGCACTTGATATGAACAAAAAGTTATAGTGACTGGTGTAATGATCTTGTGTATTTTTAGGGAGATTTTCTAATTACTTCCAACCAAAATGGCAGTCATCTATATCTCTCTAATAAATAACATGTATCAACATACTAGTTAAATATTATTAGTTGTGTTTCGGTTTGACAGAGAGGTGCCCTTTTGAAGTTGGGTAAGCAAAGCATTTCTTGAATGTGAACCTGCCTATTTTTATTCAGCTATCTATGGATGCACGATGCTCATTTCTATTCAGGTCTCCACCTTTTGGATGATTAATACATTTTTCCTTTTGTTTTCAAAATGGTAGGATTTCTACATTCATTAAGAAGAGAAGAGTTGCTCGGTTAATTATGGAAAACCGAGTGAAAACCAGATTCCCAGTTAATTATGGAAAGCTAGTTGAAAAACAATCACAACCGTTGAGCGGAACACATAAAGATACCCACGCACACTACTTCAAAGAGGGCCTAGCCAAGATAGCGTGCAGGCGTCATCGTCATCACTCTTCACTAGAGGCGTCATCATCATACCTAAACTCTGAGCAAATGACTCAAACTTCGCCGTAGATAATCATCGACGCAACCCACACCGAAGAGACTGTGTGGAGTTGTATGAAGATCCGTACCAAAACTCAGCTACCGACGACCGAACAACGTAGCTCCTGCTTTGAGAGAGAATTGCGAAAGAGAACTAGGCACGGCTGGCGCCGCTGAAGATCACCAAACAAACCACCTGCTTCCCATCATCGTACACCACCAGGCAATCCCGCAGACAAGGCGGAGAAGAGCCGACTACCTCAACCAATGTCGGGGCTCCGACATCGCTCCCTTCATCATCGTTTTCACAGAAGTTTGGACGCCAACACCGACGCCGATGACTAACATAGAGAGCGACCTCGTCGCCCACACGACATGAGATCAACGCACTCGATGCCGCTGGTGCCCCTGCCCCAACTATCCTCCCCATGCCCTACGCATCCCACCAGCACCACCTTCCGGGGGCGCCGCCCCGACATGCGACCGCTCACTCTCGAGCTCTAGCACCGCATGACCCGGATGCTCACAGCCCACGCTAGTTAGGTCAACCGCATGCAGACCACGGATGCCGCACCACATCCGAGGTTGCCTTCCCGACATACCATCCAACCACCCTCTCTGGGGCGCATCGACCGAGCCAACAAAGCTGCCACCCAAGTGGCCCAAGATTGCCCCCAAGCGAAGGTCGAGCGGCTACCCCACCCCATGGAGCCGCCTCGCACATCGCTCTCTGAGGATCAACCGTCTGGGGCCGCTGCCCAGCATCCACCAAACCGCGTTGATGTCGCCGGCTCGACCGATGTCAGGACAAAGCCTTCGCCAAATGCCTCATGTGCAACCCAAGACGGCATGTCTGAACATCACCTACATAGTTTATGTGTGGCTAGATTCAAGCACCATGAGGCCATTTGCCACTGCTGGCTCACTGCCATGTGGGACCAGGTAGCTGGTTTGCCAAAATAAACAATATTGTGTGTCACTTTTGTCCTGGTTCGGAGTCCTTGTAAGGTATATATCAGGTGTTTGACTCAACTTCATCATGTACTAAAAAATGAATAAATTTCCGTAGTGTCAAACGTTGAGGTACACATATCACGATCATTTGGCCTCCTAATTTCTAAGAATAAACAACATCCATCAATGATAAATAGAACACATGTACCCACAAGTGTGCGGCTGTAGCAAACGCGGCAGAGCACGCCAAACTATCTAGTAACTATAAATTGGTATGCATAGTTGTTGGACTCTGTTGAATCGAACATACACTTCTTCTATTTAAGAACATCTCTCTCCTCCGCCCCCCCTTCAATGCCACTCTCTCTCCTCTCTCTCCCCCTCTCCCTCCCTCAACGCCTCTCTCTCTCCCCTCTCTCTCTGTCCCTCTCTTTTAGGGTCTAAAGAGCACTGGGGTGGACAGTGACGCATCTCTTGTCTTATTTGGCAAGATGTGACATGCTCTAGGACATTTTGGAAGTAGACTACCACAAGCAATGCCATTGAAACATGACATGTCAACATGTTAGGATTATGAAGCGTCGGGAGTCAGTTTAATGCCGAATCGGTTATTCAACCCTACTTTTCCTTAGCCTTTCATGACATCAATCTAAAAGCTGTCAAAAGAACATATCTACAGGTCACCAGTGGATCTGCTTCTGTAGGCAATGATGAACCACAAGTACGCCATTTCTGTCCTCCTCTAGGACAAGCCAGCTGGTAGAAAAATACCGAGGACCATGATGGGTTCACTCCAAATGTGTCCAAATCCATAAAAGAAAAATAGCAGAAGTCCATGGTCGGAATTCAGGGATAAACTAAAAGTGGTAGTTCTGCCTGACAGGAGGACCTATAAACTCGGAAAGTATCATGTGCAACGGCCGAACTGGTGCTATTGATGTACCAGGGACTTGTGGGCCGTTGGATGAAGAACAAGGGGGCAAGATTCTGCCCCAAGGTGGGCTGCTGGTACTTTTGTATACTAGTCCTTGTTTTCGTAAGAAAGAGCAAAGCGGAACCAAGTCTATTTCTATGCAAGCTCTTTCACAGTACATCTCCCATCTTTTCTGTATTTTCTTTCAACGGGTCACATGAGCTGGTACCACTAGCATACAAGTTCATTTCACGTAGCTATATTAGTCGAGCCATGTCCACTTTGAATCTGAACCCGTACTGTGGTGAAATGCTCCAACAACACTCCAGATCAGACTGCTCCGGATGCATTACTGTAGATTGGTGCTCCATTTCACTTTGTAGATACAGTTACAACAAAAAACATGGCACTAGTATCAACAGACTGGGCAGCAATAGAACATGAATGATCTAGATGATGTGGAAATTCACAAATTGATTGGATATATATATCGACAAACAACTGGCGTACAAAATTCAGTTGTTTCATACATACACTGGCATGCTTTACAGGGAATCATCAAATGCAGAAAATGACGAAAATAAAAAATGTGTTTTGAGGTCTCTGGTTCAGTTACAAAACATCACAACAGTTATTTCTAAAGTTATTTTCTCTCATACTTAATATTACAGAGTTATAACTGTTGAGTTTTCAAATTGTCCAAAGAATAAATTCCATGAAAATTCTGCATTTTTTGACAAAGATAGCAATGAGACACCACACAACAGTTACATAAACTGATACAAGAGCACATCTTGCCAATTTTCTCAACGGCTACGCACGGCTTAAAACAGAAGCTCGGTCAACAAATGTATAAATAAAGATGACACATGCCATCCCATACAGTCTACAGCAGAGTAAGACTGCACTTGAAAAGCAGACGAAAAGTTGGCGTTCAAAGCCAGAACAGGAAATCTTACAATATTTTTGCACACTACATGGTAGATATCCAGTTATTTCATAGAGCTATACCCAGTCTTAGCTTTCCAGGTTTCCATTACATCACCATAGATAATCTGTACCCTTATAACATAAAGCACAGGAATGGTTACTTTATTCAGATTACATAACTTGCTGCATATATTTGGCATGGCACTCACGTACGAGCTATTTTGCACTCGAACAATCAAAGTGCGTTAACGACATAAAAGCACCAATGGACTTGAATGGATTGGCATCCACTATATCAAGTTTACACAATATGACTTCAAATTAATAATTATTCTAGATCGCGAGCATATAGAACATTACTAGTTCATGTACAAGAACATCACAGGAACTCTAGTAATTTATAGACTCTTGCCGTATACAGATGAATTCCTAGGTATAGATAGGACTCGACCAATTACAGGAACAACTAGTAATTCCACAGGAACATTGCTAGTTCAGAGTAAAGATATGATTCAACTCTGCGAAGCTATGTCGATTTTAAGATGGAACAAAACATTTCATAGCATATACCAATTGTACACAATGTCTTTCTTTAATAGAATCAATTTGGTTTTCTTGAATTTTGAGTGCTTGCCAACAACTAGATTGTATTGTTAGCGTTCTTTTTCCATTCTCATGGTACAATCATCTTTTTTTTCGTTCAAGATTGGAATTTATTAGCTCAAAATGGAGCATTAAGATAATACAAACATAATGAGCACAAACCCGGCCTCTGCATAGCTAGGATGCACACAACCAATACAAACACACATGCACACACACAAAAACACACCGACAAATAGCAAAGTCAAATAAGACCAAAGCTATGCGAAGGCACTAGTAGAAAAGGGGGCAATGGCCCACGCCGGTTCAGCCCATTAGTCCCGGTTCTGCCACAAACCGGTACCAATGGAGCTATTTGTCCCGGTTCGTGAGCCCAGGGGGCCGGCCGGGCCACGTGGGCCATTGGTCCCGGTTCGTCCGGACCGTTTGGTCCCGGTTGGTTGGACGAACCAGGACCAATGGGCCTGGCTCCTGGCCCACCACTATTGGTCCCGGTTGGTGGCTTGAACCGGGACCAAAGGCTTCCCTTGGCTTGAACCGGGACCAAAGGCTTCCCTTTAGTCCCGGTTCATGCCACCAACCGGGACCAATGAGGTGCCTATATATACCCCCTCGCGCAAGAGCAGAGCACACTGCTCTGTTTTTCCTGGCCGAGGGGAAGAGAGCTTGGTGGTGCTCTAGCTCACCTCCTATGCACACAAGGTGTTCGATGGAATGCCCGAGCCACACTACTTAAGGTTTCTCCTCTCCAAGCTCGACCGCCAAGCTCCATTTTCCTCAATATTTATCTAGGTTTAGCGGTCCATCACGCCCCGTCCCCGTCTTCACCGCCGTCGATCACCCGCGCCGATCTCATCGCCGGCACCACCGTGGCGAGCCTCTTGTTCTTATCTTCTTTCTGAAAGGAAAAATATTCTTACTTGTATGTTTAGATAGATACTTGTATTATTTTCTGACTTTTATTATTGCATCTTATATAGTGCGATGGCTTTGGTATCCGCCCCCGTCGACCCTCGTCCTGTCTATGATTCGGATGTGGTATATATTATCTTTTCATAACTATTGGTTCATTTATTGTTTATGAAAATTATGCCGACCAACGTGACATAGATTTTATTTATCTAGGAGGTTGTTGAACCGGAAATTCCAACCGACCTTATTGTCGAGAGGTTAAATTTAGTTGAAGAAGAAAGCAATTTCTTGAAGGAAAAAATAAAAAAACTTGAGGACGAGAAGATGATATTGGAGTTGCGTGTTGCGGATGTCGTCGATGATCACAAGATCAAAATGGATGCAATGCGCTTGAATATTAGAAAGATTAGAAAATATGCCATTCATACCGAGGCTTGGTATCATTATGCCGTTGGATCAGTTGTTACCTTGGTTGCGATTATGATCGCATTTGTTTTCGCATTGAAATGTTTTACATAGTTTCAATGTATGGTTTAATTAATTTAGATGCTCTGCAGAGCTTTATGTTGTTAGATGAGAACTATGTATGTACTTTGGTTTTTATGTGATGATGAACCTCTATTAATTTGATCACTTAATTATCTATTTATGATGTTCTGTAATGATTTTTGACACACTTAATTATATATAATGCACGTAGTTGAACCGGCAATGGATGTACGATGACAGACACACCTCCGAGTACTCTAAGGGCGTGCATGATTTTCTCGAAGTGGCTGAGGCAAACAAGCAGAATGGTTTTATGTGTTGTCCATGCCCTATATGTGGGAATACGAAGTCTTACTCTGACCGGAAAATCTTTCACACCCACCTACTTTACAAGGGTTTCATGCCACACTACAATGTTTGGACGAGGCACGGAGAAATAGGGGTTATGATGGAAGACGGCGAAGAAGAAGAGTATGATGACAACTATGTGCCCCCTGAATACGGTGATGCTACTGAACATCAAGAGGAACCAGATGATGTGCACGATGGTGCTGCAACGGGCGAAGCTGCTGAAGATCAAGAGGAACCAGACGATGTGCCCGATGATGATGATCTCCGCCGGGTCATTGTCGATGCAAGGACGCAATGTGAAAGTCAAAAGGAGAAGCTGAAGTTCGATCGCATGTTAGAGGATCACAAAAAAGGGTTGTACCCCAATTGGGAAGATGGCAACACAAAGTCGGTACCGTACTGGAATTGCTGTAGTGGAAGGTAGAGAATGATGTGCCTGATAAAGGATTTGAGAAACTACTGAAAATAAGGAAGAAGAAGCTTCCAAAGGATAACAAATTGCCTGACAGTACATACGCAGCAAAGATGGTCATATGCCCTCTAGGATTGGAGGTAGAGAAGATACATGCATGCCCTAATGACTGCATCCTCTACCGCGGTGCATACAAGGATCTGAACGCATGCCCGGTATGCGGTGCATTGTGGTATAAGATCAGACGAGATGACCCTGGTGATGTTGACGGCGAGCCTCCCAGGAAGAGGGTTCCTGCGAAGGTGATGTGGTATGCTCCTATAATACCAGGTTGAAACGTCTGTTCACAAACGGAGAGCATGCCAAGTTGATGCGATGGCACAGTGAGGACCGTAAGAAAGACGGGAAGTTGAGAGCACCCGCTGACGGGTCGCAGTGGAGAAAAATCGAGAGAAAGTACTAGGATGGGTTTGCAAAGGACCCAAGGAACGTATGGTTTGCTTTAAGCGCGGATGGCATTAATCCTTTCGGGGAACAGAGCAGCAATCACGGCACCTGGCCCGTGACTCTATGTATGTATAACCTTCCTCCTTGGATGTGCATGAAGCGGAAGTTCATTATGATGCCAGTTCTCATCCAAGACCCTAAGCAACCCGGCAACGACATTGATGTGTACCTAAGGCCATTAGTTGAAGAACTTTTACAGCTGTGGAATGGAAACGGTGTACATATGTGGGATGAGCACAAAAAGGAGGAATTTGACCTAAAGGCGTTGCTGTTCGTGACCATCAACGATTGGCCCGCTCTCAGTAACCTTTCAGGACAGACAAACAAGGGATACCACGCATGCACACACTGTTTACTTGACACCGATAGTATATACATGGGAAGCTGCAGGAAGAATGTGTACCTGGGCCATCGTCGATTTCTTCCGACCAACCATCAATGTCGAAAGAAAGGCAAGCATTTCAAAGGCGACGCAGATCTCCGGAAGAAGCCCGCCATGCGTACCGGCGATCACGTACTTGCTATGGTCAATGATTTACACGTAATCTTTGAAAAGGGTCCCAGCGGACTAGCTGTTCCGAATGACGCTGAGAATCATGCACCCATGTGGAAGAAGAAATCTATATTTTGTGACCTACCCTACTGGAAAGACCTAGAGTTCCGCTCTTCGATCGACGTGATGCACGTGATGAAGAACCTTTGTGTGAACCTGCTAGGCTTCTTGGGCTTGTATGGGAAGACAAAAGATACACCTGAGGCACGGGAGGACCTGCAACACTTTCACGAAAAAGAGGGCATGCCTCCGAAGCAGTATGAAGGTCCTGCCAGCTACACTCTTACGAAAGAAGAGAAATAAATCTTCTTTGAATGCGTGCTCAGTATGAAGGTCCCGGCTGGTTCTCATCGAATATAAAGGGAATAATAAATATGCCAGAGAAAAAGTTCCAGAACCTAAAGTCTCATGACTGCCACGTGATTATGACGCAACTGCTTCCGATTGCATTGAGGGGGCTTCTACCGAAAAACGTTTGATTATCCATTGTGAAGCTATGTGCATTCCTTAATGCAATATCGCAGAAGGTGATCGATCCAGAAATCGTACCAATGCTAAGCAGTGATGTGGCGCAATGTCTTGTCAGTTTCGAGCAGGTGTTCCCACCATCCTTCTTCGATATCATGACGCACATCCTAGTTCATCTAGTCGACGAGATTGTCATTTTGGGGCCCGTATTTCTACACAATATGTACCCCTTTGAGAGATTCATGGGAGTCCTAAAGAAATATGTTCGTAACCGCGCTAGGCCAGAAGGAAGCATCTCCATGGGCCATCAAATAGAGGAGGTCATCAGGTTTTGTGTTGACTTCATTCCTGGCCTTAAGAAGATAGGTCTCCCTAAATCGCAGTATGAGGGGAGACCGACCGAAAAGGCACGCTTGGAAGGACTCAATAATATGCAGGACGGATATTCTTGGTCTCAAGCACAATACAGTTCTCTGAACTCTACCTTGGTGACCCGTATGTCGATGAACACAAGAAAAGTCTGCGCCCAAACACCGGAGGCGGTGGACGATGGATTACATGTGAACACATCAGGACTTTCAGCAGTTGGTTGGAAACACGTCTCAGAGGTGACAACACTGTTTGTGATGAGCTGTACTTGTTGTCCAGGGGACCATCTTCGACTGTAATGATTTGGAAAGGATACGAGATAAATGGGAATACATTTTACACGATTGACCAAGATCAAAAGAGCACCAACCAAAACAGCGGTGTCCGCTTTGATGCAGCAACCGACAGGGGAAAGGACACATATTATGGTTACATAGTAGACATATGGGAACTTGACTACGGAGTAGATTTTAAGGTCCCTTTGTTTAAGTGCAAGTGGGTCAATCTGTCAGGAGGCGGGGCACAGGTAGACCCACAGTACGGAATGACAACAGTGGATTTGAAAAATCTTGGGTACACTGACGAACCGTTCGTCCTAGCCAATGATGTGGCACAAGTTATCCATGTGAAGGACATGTCTACCAGACCGAGGAAAAGAAAAGATAAGGAAGCGAATACATCATACGATGAGCCAAAGCGCGATATAATTCTTTTAGGAAAAAGGGACATCCTGGGAGTGGAGGGCAAGACAAACATGTCTGAAGAGTATGAAAAGTTTCATGAAATTCCTCCCTTCAAAGTCAAGGCTGACCCAAGCATCCTGATAAACGATGAAGATTATCCATGGTTACGGCGCAATAAGCAAATGACACAAGCGAAGAAAAAGTGAAGACTTTCTCCCGCAACTATTATGATGATACCATGCCAACTTTGTAACAGACGAGTATGATACCATTGTCCATTTTGTTCATGCACATGCTATGCCAACTTTTTCATAGTTCATTTGAAAACTATGAATTTGAAAACCTCGCCAACCGATTATCCATTTGAAAACTAAAGGCACTAACAGAAAGTTTATAATTTTTCTGACCTAAAAGCAAAAAGAATTAAAAAATAAAGCAAAAAACCAAAAGAAAATAAATAATGCAGAAAACAAAACAAAAAACCTGGAAGAAAATAAGAATAGCAACAATAAGTATTTTGTTGTAAGTAGAAACAAATAAAATAAATAAAGCAACAAAGAAAACAAAAAAGTGTTTTCAAATTTGAAAACTAATGGCACTAACAGAAAGTTTATATTTTTTTTCTAAAGCTAAAAGTAAAAAGAATTAAAAATAAAGCAAAAAACAAAAGAAAATAAATAATGCAGAAAACAAAACAAAAAACTGGAAAAAAATTAAAAATAGCAACAATAAGTATTTTGTTGTAAGTAGAAACAAAATAAAATGAATAAAGCAACAAAGAAAACAAAAAAAGTGTTTTCAAACTTGAAAACTAATGGCACTAACAGAAAGTTTATATTTTTCCTAAAACTAAAAGCAAAAGGAATTAAAAAATGAAGCAAAAAACAAAAGAAAATAAATAATGCAGAAAACAAAACTAAAAAACTGGAAAAATAAATAAATATAGCAACAATAAGTATTTTGTTGTAAATAGGAACAAAATAAACTAAATAAAGCAACAAATAAAACAAAAAAAGAAAAAAAGTGCCACCTACTGGGCCGCCACGGCCTGAATACAACTAGAAACCCTACCATGGGCCAAGATTCAGGCCCGCGGGAGGCCCAGTAGGCCCACAGGCACAGATTGCACGGTTAGGCCCGAAAGCCTGCTTTAGAGAAAATCTCGAGAGGGAAGGCGCACCGCACCTTATAAACAGGTGCGGCTCCCTCTCAACTAGCAAGGTGGGACTAAACATTTGGGCGCGGGGCAGCACAATGCCTTTGGTCCCGGTTGGTGGCACCAACCGGGACTAAAGGGGTGCATTGGTCCCGGTTCGTGGAACAAACCGGGACTAATGCCCCCCTTTAGTCCCGATTGGTGCCACCAACCGACAATCCACTAAGGACTAATGCCCCCTTTAGTCCCGGTTGGTGCCTGAACAGGACCAAAGGCTTCCCGGTTGGTGCCACCAACCGGGACCAAAGGTCGTCGCTTCCCGCCCTTTGGGCTGCTGAAAAGAGGCCTTTGGTCCAGGTTGGTGGCACCAACCGGGACTAAAGGGGGGCATTAGTCCCGGTTTGTGCCATGAACCGGGACCGATACTCCGTCTATATAAGCAACACTTGTGAAATTTTTCGTTCAGTTCTTCGATCCCGCCCCGACGCCGCCGCCAGGCTGCCCCTCTGCGCCTCGCCTTCGCCGTCGTCGCCTGCCTCCGGCGCCGTCCCGCGCCGCCAGATCGATCGCCACTCCGCGCCGCCCACGCCGTCGTCGTCTCCCAGCGCCGTCGCTGTCTCCCCACGCCGCCCACGCCCGTGCTGCTGCGCGCCTCTGCCTCGCCAGCGCCGCAGCTACCCGCGCCACCCAGCGACGTCGTTGCCCGCGCCGCCCGACGCCGTCGCCGCGTGCCATCCCACGCCGTCGCGGTCTCCCAGCGCCGTTCTGCGGTCTCCCGCTGCCCGACACCGTGGCCGTCCGCGTCGCGCCCAGCGCCGTCGCCGCCCGCCTCTGCCTTGCCGTCGCCTCTGCCTCGCCGCGCCCTAGCTGCCCTGCGCCGCCGTCGCCTCTGCCTCGCTGTGGTCAGGGCCGGCACCGCCCCCATATTCCCCCTTTTTTTGCAAACGTATATATGTTTTTTTCTGCAGATTATATGTATATGTATGTGTGTATATCTGTTTCTATGTCCTTTTTTTAGATTTTTTGTTTTTTGCATTTTTATAAAAATTTATATATGTATGTATATATATGTTCTCTGTGTATATATATATATATGTTGATGTATATATGCAAAAGATAGATTTTTAGAAAAAATACTATTTTTTCTGTTGATGATATGATGATGTTTTTTTTTCATATATGCATTTTTTCATATATGTATTAATTTTTTTAAGTTGTTAGTGGATATCGATTTTAGGTTAGTGCATTTTATCACTGATTTTAGGTTAGTTGATCGATTTAGTGTATTTTATGTTTGTTGCATTTTAGGTTAGTGCATTTTATGTTACTGGAGAGGAAAAAGTAAAATAAGGAAAAGGAAGAAAAGAGGAAGGAAGAAGAAGGAAGAAGAAGAAAAAGAAGGAGAGGAAAAAGGAAAATAAGTAGAGAAAGAAGAAGAAGAAGAAGGAGAAGACGAGGAGAGGAAGAAGAGGAAGAAGAAGAAGAAAAGAGGAGAAGAAGAAGGAATAGAGGAGCTTCTTCTCCTTTTTTTTCGCCTCTTTTTTTTTGAGGGTGTCGAGGGTGTCGAGGATCTCCGAGGGGTTGAGGGTCGGGAACTAGGGTAGAGGGTCGAGGGTCGTTAAGGGATCAAGGGTCAAGGGTTCGAGGGTTCTATAGGGTCGAGGGATCGAGGGTCGAGGGTTCCAGGGTCGTCTAGGGGTCGAGGGTTCCAGGGTCGTCGAGGGTTCGAGGTGTTGAGGATCGCCGAGGGTCGAGAGGTTTCCTAGTGTCAAAGTATTGAAGAAATCTATGGCTTCATCATTGGCGGAGTAACGAGGGCATGATGGTGCGAAGTCCTCAAAGTTATTACGGAGAGTCCGGATAGGATAATTTGCCTTTTATGCAATTTCAGCAAAGGCCTTCCAAATAATGATATTCGGAAGGTTCTTGCTGAACTTTGTACCAAAAAGCTTAATTATCCTATCTGGGACTCGATCCAAAATAACTTTGGAGAGCTTGCACCATCATGCACCTGCATTACCAATGATGAAGACATGGTTTTGTTGAATCCTTTGACACTAGGCAACCTCCCGACCCCTCGACGATCCTCGACCCCTTGACCCTGAGAGGAAGAAGAGAATAAAAAAAGAAGAGGAGGAAGAAAAATAAGAGGAGAAGAAAGAATAGAGGAGAAGCTTCTCCTCTTTTTTTTTCTTCTTCTTCCTATTTTTTTATCGGGAACGAGGGTCATCGAGGGTCGCCGAGCGGTGGTGCAAACCCTAATTAAATAGCAAGTATCGTCGGTGTGAGATACATGTGGCCGTCGGTGTCGGACACTACATCCACGTCCCACAAGTGACGCGGGCGTCGATGCCCACGTCACTTGTGGGACATAGATGTAGTGTCATCGTTGTTGTTGTCGATATACCCCCTCCCGATAGCTTCAACACGTGGGGGGGGTCGATATTACCCCCTCCTTGAAGGGTTCTTGAGGCCACCCCTAACCCTTGAAGCGTTGTCGAGGCCACCCGAAACCCTAGAGAAGCAGCGTCGAGGCCACTAATTAATATGATTCCTTATTGTGATTAGCTAGCTGGCTCTACGTTTGCCACTAATATATCCATATCTGTCATGTTTGAATAATAATTGCCATGTTGTAAATACTTGTAGAAACTATGGACACCCCGCCCCGAGACGAAGCACAAGAAGCGTTGTTGAGGGACATAATTGCAGAAGGAAGTGATGTCGTCTGCTCGTTGATGTTTCTCAACGACACCGATGGTCTGGAAGGAGAGGGTGAAGAAGCAGCTGGCTATGATTATGATGGCTCCGATGACCCAATGCCGGTGCAAGGAGAGAGTGAAGAAGTAGACCGTGAGGACGGCTCCGGTGATCACCGAATTGAGTCCGGCTAGGTATATATATTAGTTAAGCCTGTGCTGACTAGCTAATTGGTGCATTCATTGTTTTGGTATGTACACATATTAATTAACTCTCGTCTTTGTTTCTTTTTTCTAGCCCTCCGGATCGAGCACAACTTCGGTAAAGAGACGAGGCCCGAAGAAAAAGTTGAGCTCGTATGAAAGGTTTGAGATCATAGAAATCGCGCGCGACGGCCAACCGATTGAACCCATCCGGACAAAGAAGGCATTTGTTGCTCAGTGCGGGTGTCGGTGTCAAAACCGGCGGATCTCGGGTAGGGGGTCCCGAACTGTGCGTCTAGGCGGATGGTAACAGGAGACAAGGGACACAATGTTTTTACCCAGGTTCGGGCCCTCTCGATGGAGGTAAAACCCTACGTCCTGCTTGATTAATATTAATGATATGGGTAGTACAAGAGTAGATCTACCACGAGATCAAGGAGGCTAAACCCTGGAAGCTAGCCTATGGTATGATTGTTGTAATGTATGTTGTCCTACGGACTAAAGCCCTCCGGTTTATATAGACACCGGAGACGATGCTAGGGTTACACAGAGTCGAATACAATGGTAGGAGATCTACATATCCGTATCGCCAAGCTTGCCTTCCACACCAAGGAAAGTACCTTCCGGACACGAGCCGGAGTCTTCAATCTTCTATCTTCGTAGTCTTGGAGTCCGGCGGATAATGATAGTCCGGCTATCCGGACACCCCCTAGTCCAGGACTCCCTCAGTAGCCCCTGAACCAGTCTTCAATGGCGATAAGTCCGGCGTGCATAATGTTCGGCATTGCAAGGCGGGTTCCTCCCTTGAATAATCCAGAGAAGATCATGAACACCAGGATAGTGTCCGGCTCTGCAAAAATAATTTCCACATTCCACCGTAGAGAGAATAAAACATATACACTAACTCAATCTGCTGACGTATTATGCGGCGTGACATCACACCGCTACCAAGCCCTTGTTTGAATCGTTTTTTACTATCCCACCTCAGCACGTTTAGCGAAGCGGTTTCCTTGGCACGTCTTGTCGAAGCAGAGATCGTGTTCCCCTTATTCCGGGATTCTCATCAATACGGGTGTGGGTAACCCAACCGTTCCCGTCGCCACGCCTCCTCTATCGAAGGGGAAATCCAGACGGTCACGGAGACGGCCCTTGGTATTTCTTCCCCTTTATAAGAGGACCAAGGCCTGTTCTTGTTCTTCAATCTCGCATCGAATCTTTCCTCCGCTCCCAGTTCCAACACCCGAGCTTGATTGGCGCCGGATCCTCAACCATGTCCGGCTCCGACCTCCAGGGCCGGTGGATGCCCTCCTCCGTCACGGAGGAGGACATATCGAAGTTGCGTGAGGCCAAGTACCTAGCCTATGAAGTTTCGCACAGGTTGCCTGCCCCAGGGCAGGCCGTGCCCGCCCCCGAGCCCGGTGAATACGTCGTCTTCGTATCCCACCTCCGTCGGGGTTTAGGCTTCCCGACGGATCCCTTCGTGAGAGGGCTCCTGTTCTACTACGGGCTGGACTTTCACGACTTGGCTCCGGAGTCCATCCTCCATATCTCCGCATTCATTATCGTCTGCGAAGCCTTCCTCCGCGTCATTCCCCACTTCGGCATATGGCTGAAGACCTTCAAGGTGGAGCCAAAGATGATCGAGGAGCGTCAAGCGAAGTGCGGCGGGGCGACCATAAGCAAAAAGGTCGATGCCCCGTGGCCCGAGGGTTCCTTCCAAGAGGAACTTGGACTGTGGCAACAGGAGTGGTTCTACATCACCGCTCCAAGGGGCAGCAAGCAAAAGCCGCCGCCCTTGTTCCGCCCGGGACCTCCACGCCAACTGATGTCGTGGGTCAACCAAGGGCTCAACTGGGGGCCGTCCGAGGACATGCCCTCACTGCAGGGACGGATTCGAGACCTCCAAGCGAGGGAGATCGACCTGATCAAGGTGATGCAGGTTATGCTAATCAGGCATCTTCCGCCCTGCAAACGCCGTCCTCTCCGTCTATGGGAGTTCAATCCGGAGGGACCTCGTATTCTCCAACACTTTATGGGTGCGACACCCATGGAGATGTACAAGCTGTTCTTCGGACCGCAGGTGGCGTGTCCGGATTCAGCCGAGGACGCAGGCCTAAGCCGCGATCGCCCGGATACTCAGGTAAATAGCTCAGAGTCCGGACATTCTGTTTATACGCCTTTCTAGAGTTCACCTTCTGACCCTTTGTTCTTTACAGGAATGGGTTGCGCGATCAAGGCTGATAAGGTGTCCGGCCCCCCTCCCTGAGACCGCACTGGAGCCCGTGCTGGTCAGAATGTTGGAGGTTGCGCCCACAGAAGGGGGCGACGGGGGAAATAGAGGAGCTATTATTTCGCCCAAAGGGGCAACAGAAGAGGGAGGGGCTAAGAACCCCTCCATTCAAGGGGAAAAGAGGACCGCCTCCGAAGATCCGGAGGCCCGAGCCCCTAAGCGTGGGAAGAGATCCTCACCGGGGGGTCCGGCGTCCGGAGAGAATCCGGACGCACAATCATCACCGAAGGATCGGCCCTCCAGCGAGTGGTGAGTATAAAAGAGGGAATTTAATTAGTAAGGAAATACCTTCATTTGTGCTTCTGTGGGTAACCGGAATATTTATATTGCAGTTCGGATCTGCAGCCTTCTCAGATGAGTTCATCTTGGGGACCTTCTTCGGAGATGATGGAAGCGTCGCCTCCATCCGCAGCGCTGCCAGATGAGGTAGGCAAACCCGAAGTGTCGTCACGGAGGGTATACCCGAGTCCGGAGGGGCCAGAAAGTTCGGCACCTGCTAGAGTCCGGCCGGGAGAACTGAAGAGTCTGCTTGAGAGGGCGTCCATTTCAAAAGATCACCGTGCGTTAATGCGTATGGTGATTGGAAGGATTTCGTCCGCTGAAAGCGGATTGCGTAATGCCGCCATGAGTTTGCTGGCGGGATTTGAGGTATGCGAAAATGGCGCACCCCTTTGTCTTTTAACAGTTATGCATATAAAAAATGCGCCCTGTATAGATAGTAGCCCCTGAGACTCGGTAGGTTGTCGGAAGCGACAGCATACTGAGGATCGAAATCTAAAGTAATGAATTCCGTCGTTCCTATGCAGGTGGCGGATGGTCCGGGGGCTAGCCGGACTAGTGATTTTGCCGAATTAACTCGGCAGCTTGACCTGGAAGATGAAAACATCGCACTTGTCAACAGGCGACTTGACGAGTCGCAAGGTAAGATAGTTCTCCATGATCGCTTTATGAAGGGGTCAAAGCCGCCTCGATAAATTATATGCTGTTTATACTGAGCGGTGCTGCTGCTGTGGAGAGCCTTCGGGCCGAACTTGCTCTAGCTAAGGAGCAAGCCCGAAGGAGTGACGCGGCTGCCTCGAGGGCGGCCGAGGAGTTGAAAGCCGAAAAGGCTACACACTGCCTAAGCAGGGCGGACGTGGCTGAATTGGCCATGAAATTAAAGGATGTTACCGTCCGCAATGAGGCTCTTGAAAAGGAGCGCTTATCGGAGCGGGAAGACCTGAAGAAGGTCACCGCCAAAGCCAAGGATGCCCGCTCTGCAATGCGGGCTATGAAGGAGGAGCTGCGCCAGGCCGGAGAGATCGCGGCTGGCAAGCCTTTTCTGATGCGTCGCCGGTTTATGGATTCAAGGTATGTTCAATTTGAGCGGCTGTGGAGTTCGGAGGATCCGTATATGGACTTGGCTGCGAGTGCGGCTGATGCCGTTAAGCACTTCCGGAGCCAGGGGGATCACTAGACGGAAGAGTTATATTGGTCTCAATTCCACAGTCCGGATCGCCCACTTCCGCTGACGGACCGGTTGGCCGAATGGGCCGAACTAAATAGATTGTCCGGACTAGCCATGACTGACATCGTGGCCCATGTCTGGCCAGAGAGGTCCAAGGCGACGAGCTACTTCGGCTTACTACAGCAATTCCTTGGGGCGGTGCCGCATATCAAGGAGATGAAGCGGTCGGCCTACATCGAGGGTGCGCGGATGGCTCTGGCCCGTGTGAAGGCGCAGTGTCCTGAGATGGACGCCACCGCTGTTGCTGCCCAGGGTTCGGATGAAAACCGGCTCCCTGCCGAGCACTATTTCGGGGAGGTTATGTGTGGCGCTCGTGTAATAGAGTCGCAGTGCTCGAAGAATGTAACGTTCAGTTGAACGCATTAACTAGTAGATCAATGATTATGGTATAACTGCTTTTTATACTTGTGCGCCCAAGTAGTAAAACTTCTCTGTCGCGGCCGTTCGTATACTTGTGTATAACCCGAAAGATCTGTCTTGACTTCAGCCCCTCGCACAAGGTGCTGGGGTGTTCGCAAAATAGCGTTTTCACACTTAATCCGACGTCTCGGTCCTGTTATAAGGAGATGGTAGCGTAGCGAACGAGGCAATCCGGACTATAATGCTTTATCTCTTTCACTTAGCCAGTGAAGCTCGAGGGTGGGGCTACGATATAGCCCCTGGTGGCCCCGCACCTCTCCGAATTTGGGGTGCCTAAGTGCCTGACCGGGAAACGGTCCTTCGTCAAAGCGGGGAATTCTAAACATTCCAATAGTCGATCGAGTGGTTGACCAGTCTCTCGCTGTATCATGACAGTCAGTTTTCAGCTTTCTCTACTGAGGTGCCCGCCAAATTAACTGGGGCACAATCGCGAGTTCTCCAGTGCCGCGTTAGCCGATGATACGGAACGTAAGGCAGCAAAACACAGGAGCCGGGCAAACCCAACATTTGACCAAAGACATGATTCGGAGCTGATGCATATAATGCCTAACTCAAGACGCCGAACACTCCCTAAGGTGTTCGGTCTTTATAATAATGGGCAGAATGATGCCCTAAGCCCCTAGTGTCCGGGTACGGGCATGGTCTTCTGACACGGCCGATGCCAAAGCGTCAGGCTCCGCTTTGTCTATAAGAAGAAGCCAAGGGATAATAACAACAAGAGACGGTAAAAAAGGTTTACGCAGGGTCTTAATCTGAAAAGAATCCTCACAACGGGTCCCTACTGCACATCTGCGCCTGTGTCTCCGTTGCGCCGTTATCCTGGATGGGTATGCACATTGCTCGTCTGTAGAAACAGAGGAACGTTTAGTTTAAAAACAATTTGTGTGGAAAATATGTAAAAAAAAAATTAAAGCAGGGTTTGTATGAACCCGCGGTTGTTTGTGCGCGCAGCCCCCTGTGAAGGGGTATGCGGCTAGGGAGCCCCTAGCCTACTGACGCCGGATTCGTCTATCCGAGTCCGGGGTCTTGAAGTGACCCTCGCACTGAAATGATGCCACGCGGACCGGGCATCTTGAGTGTAAGAGACGCGTAATGCAGTATAGCGTTGAAGCGGACAAAAGCCTTACGTCCCAAGAGTGCTTGATATTCACTTTCAAATGGGACGATGTGGAAAATTAATTTTTCACGTCGATAATTGTTCGGTGATCCGAACACAACTTCTAGTAATATGGAGCCTGTGCACTTGGCGTAAGGGCCTGGCGTTACTCCTCTAAAGGGAGTGCGGCTGTGTCGGATTTTGGCAGGGTTTATCCCCATCCGACGGACTGTTCTGGAATACAGCAGGTTTAAGTCACTGCCTCCGTCCATTAGGACACTGGTAAATTGTAATCCGTCTATTATGGGATTCAATATCAGGGGAGTCCGTCCTGCATTTCGAACGCTTCTGTAATAGTCCAGGTGGTCGAAAGTGATTGGTTTTGATGTCCAATCTCTATTGTCCGCTGGGTTGGACCGTGCGAAGCTCTTGTTAGAAGGTGCCGCACTATTTTTCCGTATTATCACATGAAGTGAGTTTACTGCTTTAACCCCGTGTGGGAAAGTCTTTTGTTTTCCGGTGCTCTGCTGGTGGGGTTTATCCTCTTCGCTTGACGCGTCGAGCCCCTTGTGTTCGGCATTTAGTCGGCCGGACTGTTTAAAAACCCAACAATCCCTGTGGGTGTGATTTGCAGGCCATCCGGGGATACTGTGGATTTGACATATCCGACCCAAAATCTTCTTTAAGTTGGACAATTCATCACTGTCATCCTTTAGAGGCTGTGTTTTATTATTGGGCCGCGAGCTTTTAAATCCGGCGTTGACTGCCGTGTTCTTTGGGCTTTTCTCTTTATTCTGGTGCTGCTCTTTTCTGCGCCGTGATTTTCCGTTTCCATCTCTTATCTCAGATGTACTTGGGTCGCTGGTGCTGCATCTTGCTAACCAGCTGTCCTCGCCCGCACAGAAGCAGGTCATGAGGTTTGTTAGTGCGGACATTGTCCTCGGCTTTTCTTGACCGAGGTGCCTGGCAAGCCATTCGTCTCGGACATTGTGCTTGAAAGCTGCTAAGGCTTCGGCGTCCGGACAGTCGAATATTTGGTTCTTTTTGGTAAGGAACCTGTTCCAGAATTTCCGCGCTGACTCTCCGGGCTGTTGAGTTATATGACTTAGATAAATCGCATCCGGAGGCGGACATAAGTCCCTTGAAAATTTGCTCTAAACGCGTCCTCGAGCTCTTCCCAACTTCCAACGGTATTTTCTGGGAGGATTTTAAGCCAATGACGGGCTGGCCCTTTGAGCTTGAGTGGTAAGTATTTTATGGCGTGGAGATCGTCTCCTCTGGCCATATGTATATGTAGTATATAATCTTCTATCCAGATTCCAGGGTCTGTTGTTCCATCGTAGGCCTCTATGTTGATGGGTTTAAACCCTGCTGGGAATTCATGGTCCAGCACCTCATCGGTGAAACATAGTGGGTGTGCGGCGCCCCTGTATTTGTGTGTGCCGCTATCATCGGACACTTGACGTGTTGCCTTGCTTCTTAGGGGCCTTTTCCTTTGGCCCGTAAATGGACCTGGCTGGGCCATCTATCCTTCCGAATTCGTTTTTGAATTTATGTGTGTTGCTGCTTTCATAATTTGGCCTGTCATCTGGCCGTCTATCCAACCAGGCAGCCCCTTTATTTTTGGACGGTGGAGGCTCTATGGCCTCCTCGTCAAATTCTGGCAGCAGCTTGCGCTTCGGGTAGCTCTTTGATTGGTGGCCATTGCCGTACTTATCTGCGGTTTTGAGCACTTTGCTCCATCTCATTCTGAGTGTGTCTTCCGCTGTTTTGAGCCTCCGTTTTTCCTTCTTTAGGCTTCTTGCAGTACTGACGAGTCTTTCCTAAAGATTCTTATTCTCCGGCGACGTGTCCGGCATACTGTCGTCCGAACTGTTGTTTTCACCGGGCTTGGATTGACTATCTGACTCGTCGTGTTCGGACGGTTGCTTATTTGCATGTTCGTCGTCCGATTATGAGCCCTGTCGTATCGCGGGCTTCTTGGGAGCGTTGCTGTTGTCGAGGCGGGACATAGGGCGGCGTTTACGCCGTCGTTTTGGTCGTTTATCGGCGGGATTATCTTCTGCCGCGGCCCGTTGGTCCTCGTTATGGCTTCCCTTTGGGGTATCCACCATATATATGTCATGCGACGAGGTGGTCCTGTCGTGCTGTATAAGCTCTGTTTTTTGTTCGTCTCCGGTATCGTCATCTATTCCGTCGATGTCTTCGGAGTCGTAGTCTAGCATGTCGGTTAGATCGTCGACAGTGGCTACAAAGTGGGTGGTGGGTGGGATATGAATTTCTTCGTCGTCCGAACCCCAACCATCCTGGCCATAGTCCGGCCAGGACTCTCCTGATAACGAGAGATGCTTCAGTGAATTCAGGATATCGCCAAAAGGCGAGTGTTGGAAAATGTCCGCGGCAGTGAATTCCATAACCGGCGCCCAATCCGGATCAATCGGTAAGGGCGCGGGAGGTTCGGAGTCCGGCGAGGAGTCCGGCGCCTCGGAATCACGGGTTTCACAGGGGACAAGATCAGTGTTCCATCGCCGTGTATGTTGAAGCCCCCGGGGCGGCGTCTATCCACCGTCCCTCGATGTGGCGATCGGCTCCGGGCTAATGGCCGAAGCGGATCCGGGTGCGGCCCCCAGGGCACTGTTCGGTGGCAGAGCTAGATCATGCCCGTCGTCCGGTCAGTCGGGCGCTTCGGTCGTGGCTCGGGTCCATCGAAGATCAAGTCTCCGCGGACATCGGCCGTGAAGTTTAAGCTTCGAATCGACACGGAGGCCGGGCGTAGCTTCGATCTGCTCGGATGGCCAAGAGAATTGGCCCGATGCCAAGCCACGAATCTGAAGATCTGTCCGGGAGAAAAGTCTCACCGGGACAGCGTTGTTGGTTGAAGATGCCATCAAGCCTATCGGTGGCGACACGGAGGAACTCTCAATGAAAGCACTAATGTCGGTGTCAAAACCGGCGGATCTAGGTAGGGGTCCCGAACTATGCGTCTAGGCGGATGGTAACGATAGACAAGGGACACAATGTTTTTACCGAGTTGGGCCCTCTCGATGGAGGTAAAACCCTACGTCCTGCTTGATTAATATTGATGATATGGGTAGTACAAGAGTAGATCTACCACGAGATCAAGGAGGCTAAACCCTAGAAGCTAGCCTATGGTATGATTGTTGTAATGTATGTTGTCCTACGGACTAAAGCCCTCCGGTTTATATAGACACCGGAGAGGCTAGGGTTACACAGAGTCGGTTACAATGGTAGGAGATCTACATATTCGTATCGCCAAGCTTGCCTTCCACGCCAAGGAAAGTACCTTCCGGACACGAGCCGGAGTCTTCAATCTTCTATCTTCGTAGTCTTGGAGTCCGGCGGATAATGATAGTCCGGCTATCCGGACACCCCCTAGTCTAGGACTCCTTCAGCGGGGTTCTGGTTAGGGACAAGATCCCGATCACCATCCAGCAATGGTATAAGCCTAAGAACGAAGACCCTCAGGTGTCTTATGTCAATGATCTGCAGAAAAATGATCTTTGGACTGAGCTGAAGTCAAATTTCACCCTACCGCCAGAGGATGATCCGGAGAAGCCAGTTATAGAGCCATTAATCAAGTCTTTTACTCTTAAGAAGATGGCAGACCTATTCAGGAATTGGAAGAAAGACCTGAATAAGTTTGTCGATAAAAAAGAGACAACATAATTCAAGGGCAAATATGAGAAGATCAGAGATGACTGGCCCGCATTTGTGGCCCACAAGACATCGAAAAAGAGTAAAAAGATGCGACAAACAAGCAAAATGCTGGGAAGAAGAAGGTTCACCATCACACGGGGTCAGGTGGCTACGTCATAGTCCAGCCTGAGCGGGCCAAGGCTAAGAATGATCTGCTTGATAAAGGGATCGAACCAGAGACAATGAACTGGCCAGACCGTTGCCAGAATTGGTTCTTCGGGGCTGGCGGAACCTTGGACCCTGTATTAGGGAAGTGCATTTGGACAGACGATCAATTGGACATACCAGTCAAGAGGCTAAAGTTATATATCAAAGCAGCACAGCAAGAGAAGTTCGTTCCAGACAGGGAGAAGGACGAGCTCACAATGGCCCTCGGGAATCCTGAGCACCCTGGACGGACACGAGGCACGCCAGGCTCCGTTTCGTGGAAGGCTGGATTTCCGGACGCAGGGGGTTACAAAACCCAAGAGAGGAGGAAAAAACTGTAGCAGAGCCAAATGCAGGCGCTGCACGAAAGGTTAATGGGGCTAGAGGAACGAGAAGCAGAACGGAGCAAACAACCTGCCGAAGCTTCCCCCGAAGCTACCCCGCCATCTCAGTGGAGAAGTAGTGTGGCTTCCACCGAGCTGCTTCAGCCGGAGCATGACAGCGGCTCTGCCGGCTATCCGTGGATGCTATCACGGAGTCTCAAAATTGCCACCTTATGGCGGAATGGAGCAATGTGAAGGTCAAGGCGGCTGTTGGCTCTATTTATCCTACTAAACCCGACTCAACTTTTCACTGCCGGCCGATTCCAGAAGGATATGCTAAGGTGATGGTGGATGAAATAACGGAGGGATTTGAGGACCTCCGGCTTGACCACCCTACCGGTGAAGGGGAGTATCGGCTGGGTTCTGCTATGAAGACTCCATGCCTATGGCGGAAGGATCTCATCAACCTTCCGAACTGGACGCCTCCGCCTCCTCCTCCTCCTCCGGTGAGTCAGGGCACTCCGCCTCCTCCACCGCCTCCTCCTCCGGCGAGTGACGATCAGGGCACTCGGCCGGCTCCTTCCCCAGCGCGTGGCGGCACTGTGCCTCCTTCTCCGCCTGCGCCGGCGCGCCCGAGCAGCCAGCCTCCTCCTTCTCCGCCTCGTCATCAAGGGCGGAAGAGACCCGCCGCCGCTCCGGCTGCTCCGGCGCGTCATAGTCCTTCTCCTCCGCCTCGTAAACAAGGAAAGAAGACATCTGCTCCGTCTGCTCTGCCGGCGTCTAGCAGTACAACCAAAGGCGGGAGGAGATACAGATTCGGTCCTTCTCTGAAGACTCCAGAGAACTTACCGTATGAGAGCTCCGAGAAGGAAAATGCGAAGATCGCGCAGACCAAAGTGGATGACTGGTTTGAAGGGTTGAAAGCAAAGAGACATCCACCTCCGGAGGAGAAGGTAGATCCGGTGAAAGCGAAGCGCACTCTGGCTGCCCTGACAAAACCACCCAAGTCTCTGCCTAAAGGCAACTATGAGCGCATTATTGGAAAGGCATTTGCCGAAGCGGAGAGGTCGGGATGTACTAAAAGTGATCAAAGAATGAAAGAACGACGAGGTGGGAAACAAATTGCCCAGCTCGGCGAACAAGCGAAGCAATCGTGCCTCCCGCTCAAGGCGCATGCTAGCGACATCGTCGATCCGAGGATCATGCCCGGTTATGGCAATCCTGAAGATTACCTGCCCGACGATGTACATTATGATTTCTTGGAGGTGCAGATACAAAGATACGAGTACGGGAAGCCTCTCGTCAAAGATGAAAGATCTCTATCAACGATGATGCGAAGATTGCATGATTGGTACATGAAAACCTGCAGAAAGTCTGAGGGGAGGAGTACTTTGTGTGTGAGAGTTAAAAAGGAGCATGACCTCGTTGGAATTGAACTGTTGCCTATTCCATTTGAGGAGTTCTATCAGTTTTTCAATCAATTGGCCCTCGATAAAGCAACGGTCACCTGCTACTGTCTGTAAGTAGTACTACTTTTGTCATTAAGTCTCTCTATATAACTCAGCTCTTTCATTGCATGTATTTGTAATTATCCTCACTATATTATGCAGATTGAAGATCGCCGAATTGAAGAAAAGACAAGTGGGTGATATTGCGTTCATTAACACATATCTCATAGATGCAACTGAGGTTGATTTTCATGGCGAAAATACCGAGGCCAACTTGCTACAATCGTTGGTAATAAATAAACACAAAGATATAATACTCTTTCCTTACAACTTCAAGTGAGTGTTACTGTCTTGTGGCATATTCGGTTTCCCTTATTAGTCCAGGTTATAGTAATGTAATATTGATGAGTTATCCATGCGTGCGCAGGTACCACTATATTCTCCTAGAGATTAAGCATGAGCAGGGAGTAGTAACTGTCTTAGACTCCAAACGAAAAGATCCCAAGGAGTATGCGGACATGACTGAAATGCTCGAGAAGTAAGTTAAATCGATCATTATCCACCATATCAGCAACTTTGTTCATTTCTGATATCAAGTAATTGTTTTCTTTGTATGGCAGGGTTTGGAGAAAATTCATCAAAAAAGCTCCGGGACTGCCGAAGAAGCTGCAATTTAGGCACCCGAAAGTAAGTACTATAGTAGCATACTCCACGCATCTCCTAGTGATTCAAGCGCTAGTTTCATCAATACCATTTAGCATGCTTGCTAATTATCAGTTTGATTGACCTCTATTTCTTGTAAAGTGGTTGTGGCAGGAACAAGGGAATGGTTTCTGTGGATACTACATTTGCGAGTCCATCCGCCACACGACCTGTGAGCAGGGCTACTCTGACAAACAATATGAAGTGCGTAAATAACAATATTCACAATTTTATTTTATTACCATCATTTGTGTTGAGTTTCATTCATTCATATATATATGTATTGACCCCCTTCTTAAAATTAGATGTTTCGGATGCGGGATGAACTCCTAGCACTAGATCGCCTGCGAGCAGTTCAAGGCAATTGGCGGCATTCTTTCTTGACCACATGATTGCTGAAGACGGAGAATACTATGTGGACCACGCGTCCATATGTTAGGAGATTGTATTTGTAAAAGATAATTATTGTATATATGTAGCCGGTAGTGTCGGGTAGATATACGAGAACTTGTTGTCCGACCAATCTCTCGGAGAAGGAGAGGTGGTCGATATCACTTCTCTCTGTATGCATATATGTTCATGACGATCTTCTGTTTTCTTCGTTTGCTTAGTAGCTAGCTAGCGTGTCTTGCTAGTCCTCTCTATACGTATGTATAGTATGTAGGGTCGACCAAGCACGGACAAAAGAGAGTACACTTCTCTCTATTAATTAACTAGCTAACACAATATATAAAACACCTAAATTAACCCCCCAAAATCCCCAAACTCCCCCCCCCCATTAAAAAAAACAAAAACTCCAGGCACAGAAATGCTGACGCGTGGATGCCTATTGGTCCCGGTTGGTGCCACCAACCGGGACCAAAGGCCCTCCTGCCTGGGCTCAGCGCACAGGCCACATGGAGGCCCATCTGTCCCCGTTCTGGATTGAACCGGGACTAAAGGGCCAGGGCATTAGTACCGACACTATAGTCTCGGTTCATGAACCGGGACTAAAGGCCCTCACCAACCGGGACAATAGGCCCTTTTTCTACTAGTGAGGGGAGGAAAAAACGCACAAAGCGATCTGATCGGCCATCAACAAACTACATCAATGACCATATCTACACCATCCATATCATAACATCACAAGAATGACGAGATTCTTCAACAGCAACACTTTCAAGAAGGACCCAACTCAAGCTTCGTCGTCACCGGATTCAACCACTCAAGGTCAGAATAGGTTTTCACCCTGAAGTATCATATTGAGCATATCCGAGCAATGCCTTCAAGAAGGTAACGATGTTAAAGCATCGTCATTGCCAGGTATAACCAACTGGGGTCAGCCCTAGGCTTTCGCCCTGGAGCTCAAGAATAGATGCTCGAGAAGCAACACCATCGATGTCACTTATGTGTTGTCGCCACCACTTTTCCACGATTCCAGCAGCTGCATGCGATGTGAGACTGCAACCACTGCACAACCATCCTTTGTGTCAAGCTATTGTCTATAGTTTGCATCTCGCCGCCGAAGTTAACCACCGGATCTGAAGAGAGGAACCCTCACAAAGACCTTTCGATGGTCAGCGGCACTCCACAGCAAGTATGTTGCCACATGTCGGGGTTGTCACCACAAGGAAAACCACTGATCGAAGAGCCCACCACCACCGTGGCGCCGTCTACCACCTCGCCGAAGGGAGCCCTGCATATGCACAACATAGCCAGAATTGCAGCTCCACAAGAGAGCAGCCGATGCCCGCCGGATCTAGGCGATACGCCAGCGCCCCCTAGTGTAGGCTCTGTGGCAGCTTGGTGCATCCTTGCGCGAGGGGCCGGCAGATGCAGTACCCGGGAGCTAGCGGCTGGATCACGTTCATGTACAGTGGAAGGAACTTGTGACCAGTACACTGGATCGCATCCATCCAAGCTCACGTTGGACATGCAAACAACCCAACATGGATCCAATATGCGATGGCTATTGTCCCCGGGTCTTTTGACTGAGGTAGAGCACGCCGCAACCGCCGCCATCCGCAGATCTGACGGTCGCTGTCGGCGCTCCGCTTCATGCCGCTGCACATGCTGCCATCCGCAGATCTGACGGCCGCCGCCGGGGCTTCATCTCCGGTCAATCCAATATGTGGAGGGAGCCACAAACGACCTCGCCGAGCAGAGTGAGGCCTTGCCGCCGCCGCCACCGCACATGCTTTACCCGGCACTGGCTTCCTACGGGAGGAGCAGGCAACATGGGCGAAAGTGAGGTAGATCGGTCGCCTCCCGTGTCGCCTAGGTTAGGCGAGGCGGGGTCCTCACAGTACAATCCTACCGCTGAACTACCAATGAAAGGAAATGGTACTGTCGTTGTTTGTCGAACCTGCTTAGCTAACCAAACACATTTTTACCATCTGATATGGTCAAACAGAGTTGGTTGCTGCTGTATGTAGACACATCCCTAATCTATTTTCCATTAGCCGTAGTAGTGGTAAAACTTCTCATTTAAGGCTGCATCTCGCACATAAATTCTAACAGTACTCTGGTTTCAAACTCAGCTCATCTATTCCCCTTTTCCTTTGCACAAAGTTTCTTTGTAGCTCAGGCTACATGGAACCTCTTATCCTCAACCCTCCAACCTTGCTTTGAGATCCGTACTCTCCAACTAACTAACAACAAGAAGATTTCTCTTTTTTGTTTCTCGAAAATGAAACAACATATGAACTTCAAACTTTGCAGATCGAACAAACATTAGAACATCAATGTGTGAAAAAACTTTCAGATTTTTTGGTCTGATATAAATATACAAAATGAGATTTTCTTTGAATAAAAATATTATTTCAAGTATTTAAAATGCATGAAAAAATCTGAAAGTTTTTTTCCTAGATTGTAGTTAGAATGTATTGTTGTTCTGCAAAAGTTAAAATTCATATGTTGTGTCGTTTGAGAGAAACAAAAAAGACAAATGTGTCTGCACGGATCTTGATGCATAAATGGATGGCAAAGATAAGGGGTACCGTGTAGCCTGAGCTACAGAAAACCACACTCTTTCCTTTGTTCTGTGTACCAATATGACCGCACATGAGTAACATAACAACCAAATTCGGTGTACATATCTTTAACCCTTGAGCTGTAAAGTATGATAGTCCGCTCTCAGGGTGGACGCGGTCCGGTCCGGTCCGGGCTTTGACCGAGCCAGCCTTTGGACCGGCCGCGGCCGGTCCGGTCCGGACCGGACCGAGGTGGCCAGCGAGCCTGTTTTATAGGACCGGACCGAAGCAGCAAAAGCTCGGTCAGGCCGAATGGCCGTATGGGACCGATGGCTGGGAGTGCTCTGCTGGCCACTGTTTAGGCTGCTGTGTGGTTTGTAGACTGTAGCTGCCCTGTAGTGTCATGGTTTAGACTGTAGCTGCCCTGTAGCTGCTCTATTCAGCTTTTTGGCCACTATTTACACCGTGGGTTATCCTGGGAGTGCCATGTTGATCTTTTTTGCCACAGTTTAGGCTGTCCAAATTAGTTATGTCATACAGTCATAGTAAGCTGCTCCTGTGAGTGCTCTGTTTCTGTTCAATGACTAGTGTGGCATAACTAAATTTGGACAGCATTTTATTTGAATTTTGGACATCAAAACAATTGATTTTGAGAGGAACAATATCACAAAAATCACATGCACAAATAAGCATAAAGCATCACCTATATGGTTATATGGAAATATGGCTACATCAAGCATCAAGTAAAAGCAATCTTACAATAGTAGAGGCAGCGGCTTCCGCGGCACGCACTCCGGCACCGGTGCGGTCGGGGAGACGCCTCGGAGGTGGAGGGTGTTTTTTTAACCTACAAATCAACTCTCCCGTTGGGGCATTGGGAAAGTCTTTAGCCTTCCTAATCTGCACCTTAGGCTTCCTCTTCTTCCTCGGAACCGGCGGAGGCAGCGCCGAATCTTGCCTAATTAGGTAATTCACGCTTTTCTCCTTTGCCTTCGCCTTCGCATTCTCCTTACCAGCACCCTTTCCCTTCTCATTCCCCTTCTCCTTCACCATTATCTACAAAAACAGCACATAATATCTACAGTCAGTACATTAATCAAGCGCAAAAAATTCATCTTCTTCTTTTTGTAGCATAGAAAATCATCTAGTACTAGTGCAAATAAACATAATTATCTCCTGACCATTATCTATAAAAAACAGCACATAATCCCCCTCTCATTCCCCTTCTCCTTCACCATTATCTCCTGACCAAATCATCTACTATTAGTGCAAATAAACATAATTTATCTCCTGCCATTATCTACAAAAAAACAGCACAAAATCCCCCTCTCATTCCCCTTCTCCTTCACCATTATCTCCTGACCAAATCATCTACTACTAGTGCAAATAAACACAACTATCTCCTGACCATTATGTACAAATAAAACAGCACATAATCCCCCTTCTCCTTCACCATTATCTCCTCACCAAATCAAAGACTTGCCAGCAAGATTGTTCAGCTCACTAAACTACAACATCTACTCTGTGACGTAGATTAGAGGAAGATACCAATCGGGATTGGGGCTTGGGAGTATGAAAAACTTAAGAACAGAGATCTCAGGAGGCTACCTTTTCCTCTTCGTGGCGCTCCGTGAGGAACCAGGGAAGGACGGACCGATGGCGTGCTGGCCTTGCTGCCTCCCCGACGTACACGTGCTCCTCCAGCTCGGACTCGGACCAGATGGCGCCGTCGGTGAAGGGAGAGCCGCGGGCAACGGCGCCGTCGCCTGGGTTAGGGTTAGGGATAGAGGAACAGAGGAGGAGGCGCTGGAGGGGGCAGAACGCAGAAGGAATCGAGCCAGGGCGGAATGGAACGAGGGGAGGGGGTCGCTCGGCTCGGGGTGGGCCTCTCGATGGCTAGATCTATAGTTCTGTACACTTGATGGGCCTTGCCGCCTGCGGTCCGCTCGGTCGGCCCGGATAAAGACTGGACCGGACCGAAAAAAATTCGGTCTCCTTTTCTGGGCTCGGACCGGCTAGTTTTCCTGTCGGGCCTGGACCGTACAGGTCGATCCTAAACGGGCCACGAGCGGGCCGGAAAGCCACAGAGCTACAAGCCGGCGTCGCTACAAGCCGGCGTCGCTACAAGCCGGCGTCGCTACAGAAATAGAATGACAGCTAGCAGCCACCAGACTTCATGATTTGAATCTTGGGCGCTGGTGTTTCAACACCGGAAGCCGGAGAGGGAGAGGGAGAGAGTCGATTCGCCCAACTTTCGGTTAACCCTAGATCAGCCGGTGACCTCGAACTCTGGTCCAAAACAGGGAGGAAGGGGATAGACGAACCGAGTTTCGGAGGTTGAATCGCTCTATTTAGCTGCACTTCAAGGTCCATTTTGCAAAAAGTACCAGCAGCTCCCATTGCTCCTCATCCCGTCCCTCTCTTTTTCATCGAAGGGCTGATGTTCCATCAGAGCACCTGGTGCACGAGTCGCGCTGTTACATATGATACGTTCTCCCTATAAACTAGGGGTGTTCAAGTAAAACTAATCTTTTGCGGGATTGTAAGGTTCAGCGTGTTGCGAGGTTCAATGTCGACTTGCCTTTGGGCACTTGTAATAAAAGTTCTATTTCTTAATTAAGAAAAAACTGTTAAAATGTATATTGTTGAGATCTAGGAGGCTGTTAGTATTTATACTTATCTCCTGTAACAACTTCTGTAATGGCTCTTATACCATGTGAAACTAGAGAAAGAGAGATTGGACCGGGACAACCAATACGGTGTCGTCAAGAACAAGGCAGATGGTTATGTTGATCGTCAGAAGGCTCGTCTTGTGGCGAAGGGGTTTAAGAAATGATATGGTCTAGATCTGGACTATGATGACACGTTCAGTCCAGTTGTCAAACATGTTACTGTTCGACTGGTTCTCTCTGTCGCCGTTTCTCGTGGTTGGTGTTTGTGACGGTTGGATGTTCAGAATGCCTTTCTCCATGGAGTTCTTCAGGAAAAGGTGTACATGCGACAACCTCCTGGCTTTGTGGATCCTTATGCTCCCCGCTACCTATGTAAGCTGAGAAAAGCTATCTATGGACACAAACTGGCTCCCTGAGCCTGGTACTCCAGGTTAAGCTCTCGGCTTCTTCAACTTTGGTTTCTTGGCATCCAAGGCAGACACATCCTTGTTTGTTTTTCATCATGACAATGTCACCATGTTCATGCTTGTCTATGTGGATGATATCATTGTAGCCAGCTCCTTGCCTACTGCCACAACCAAGTTACTTGCGGATCTTCATGCCAAGTAACATATCGATGATAGATCGACTTCTCCTGGGAGACATGGTGCTTCTATGCGAGCTACTAGAACTATTTGAATGGCTTTGTTCTACATGGCTGATTTGAGAACAGGAAGACGCAGGAGGATGGTGTTCTTTGTTCGAATGTTGATCTCTTTCAGAACCTGACGCTGCCTTTTCCAGTGAAGTTCCAGTCACCATGGCACCATTGTCATGTTTGTGAACCAACCCTGTAAGTACAGATGCATAAACATCACTTATCAACAAACTTCGCTTATCATAAACTTCACTTTCAGAATCTGACGCTGGTTTTTGGGCTTGCACATTTCATTTATCTCATACATCAAACTTAATTTCTCTCTTCATATAATACTTTGAATTTTAAACCTGTGGTGTTATCAAATAGTTGTGTGGACACTCTCTGGAACAAGCTTCCCTCAAGAAATTTTGATCAACAATTGTTAGAGCTACGCGTGTTGGCTCTATGTACACATTACATATATCCACATTTATTCGTACCATTGAATAGAGTGCTTTGTTCAGTTCGTAGAGTTTCATGTTCGTCTAAACAATAATACACATGTGCAAAATCACGTTGGTGCACGTGGTTGCGGAATGGAAATGGTTGTTGTACCATGTCAGATGTCAGAACAATGAACCACATGCACCTCCTTATTTAAGGGCACAGAATTGTAACAAACACACGGTTCACGTTTTATAGGAGCACGGTGGACAAAACACATATCCTGCCAGTATTATTTAAGGGAAAGCTAGGTGATGCGCATGACGTATTACTCTCGCATTGTTATTGTAGAACAGAGATATTAGGATTAGGAGATGCCAGGAATCATTTCCAATCATTTCCATGTTGTGTTAGATACAAGACCCTACATAGGCTGACAACTTAGCGATATTAAGCTAAAAGATGTGGATAAGAAAGTACCCGCGGCTACGTTTAGTGGCATTTGGATGTAGCACCTTAAACAGCGATTGGCCATGTCGGCACCATCCCCATGTTCTTTAACCAGGACAATCCAAATTATCGTATATCTATCCCCTAACTCATATGCGGAAGAGGCACATGGTGTACTACGAACAAAGCATGAGTGGTGAGTGGATGTTGTTTGTGGTATAGCAATAGGTCGAATTCTAGGGCATCAAAATGACTAGCGAACTCTATGGATAGCTAAAGCTCTCCTAAGATCCTGCTACTCTTTGTCCACATTGTCACTGTCTTTGTTCAGGTGTGAAACCCCAGTGGACTTATAAAACTTGCAGCTGAACTTTTATGAATATTTTCAAATCCTCATGAAATTTGTGGATCTAGTGATGTTTTTTCTGCGGGGTGTGGATCTAATGATGTTATTGTATTTTGAATGTTAATAGTTATTTGTATAAACATGGTCAAACTTTGTAGAGTTTGACTTCAGACAAATCTAATATGCAGAGTAAAAAGAAGTGGAGGGAGTAGATACATAATCATTTTTTTTTGCGGGATGGGATGCAGGAGATCATGCATGATGCGAACAGGCCATGTGTTTTTAATTTTCAAACTTCGCACCACTAGTATGAACAAAAAGTTATAGTGACCGGTGTAATGATCTTGTGTTTTTTTGGGGGACATTTTCAAATTACTTCCATGCAAAATTGTAGTCATGTATATCTCTCATAAATAACATGTGTCAACATACTAGTTAAATATTATTAGTTGTGCTTCGGTTTGACTTAGAGGTGCCATTTTGAAGTTGGATAAGCAAAGCAGTTCTTGAATGTGAACCTGCCTATTTTTATTCAGTTATCTGCGGATGCACAATGCGCATTTTGTATAAGAAGCGGGACTAAAGGGGGGACCTTTAGTAACGACCCTTTAGTCCCGGTTCCAGAACCGGGACAAAAGGCCCTTTTTCTACTAGTGTGGTCTCCTCCTTTTGGACAATTCACTTATTTTCTTTTCGAAATGGCAGGATTCCTGCATTCATGAAGAAGAAAAGAGTTACTCTGTTAATTAGGGAAAACAGAGCAAAAACCAGATTTCCCAGTTAATTATGAAAAACCAGGTGAAAAACAATCACAACCGCTGAGCTGCACACATAAAGATACCCACGTACTCCACTTCAAAGAGGGCCTCGCCGAGACAGCATGCAGGCTTCATCGTCATCACACTTCTCCTAGAGATATCATCGCCATCCCTTAATTCTGAGCAAAGGACTCCGACTTCGCCGTAGACGATCATCGACTCAAGCCACACCGAAGATACTGTGTGGACCAGTATGAAGATCTGCACCAAAACTCAGCCACCTTTGACCGAACAACGCAGCTCCTACTCTGAGACAGAACTGCGAAGGAGAACTAGGCACGGTTGGCATCGCTGAATATCACCAAAAACAACACCTGCTGCCTGCCATTGTACGCTACTGGGACCTGCCGTCGTAGTTTTGACTTAATAGCAACAAACCAACCAAGGCAATCCCGTGGACACGGCAGAGAAGAGCCGACTACCACGACCACTATCGGGTCTCTGAATCACTCCCTTCATCATCATTGTGAAATAAGCTTTGATGCCAACACCGGCGATCATAACCGACGTAGAGAGCAACCTCATCACCCACATGACACGATGTCAACGTGCTCGGTGTAGCTGAAAAAATTGGGCCCGCCGCCCTACACTAGTGCAGAACCGGGCATTAGCACCGGTTCGTAAGGCCCTGTAGTGCCGGTTACATAACAGGCACTAATTTGTGGTCACTAAAGCCCCCCCCCCTTTAGTACCGGTTCAGCACGAACCGGTGCTAAAGGGCAACCACATGGCACGAGCCACCTCCGGGGGCCTGGAGCCCTTTAGTACCGGTTGGTAACACCAACCGGTACTATAAGGTTTGGTGGGTTTTTAGTTTTATGATTTCTTTTTCATTTAATTTTGTGTTTCCATTTTAATTCTTTTTCGTTTGCTGGTATTTTACGATACTACACATTGTACACGTTATGCATATTAATAGAATTTCTAGTATATCAACCAATCATCGAGTTCAACATGATTGTCATGATATTATAAGCGTTCATATATAACACCACAAAAGCAAATCACTTAAGTTCAGAACGATGAACACAGACATGAAAGGACAAGTACTAATTAAGAGCAGCATGAAGAACTAGCTGAATCACTCCTGCTAGCTACTCATACGATCATAATCCTCATAGTCATCGAACCCAACCCTACATAATTGTTTTTAGCACATGATCATCAGTATCAGGTAGGACCTAAACACCCTTAAGGTAAAATAGCATAAAACAATATAGACCCTGACTCTCCATTATGAAGAATGGCGATCATCCTGTCTCCAATTCTTGCCCTTCGCTGCACATTGCTTCCAAGAAGCTCCTTACGACTGTCCATACATTTTTTCCATTCTTTGATTGTTATGTCTCCACTTCTTTTAGAAACCCGGTATGGACAGTTGAGATTCGTAGGACGACCTGGTCGTATGTTCAAAACATGAAGGCTACCATTCGTATACATCAGATGAGGCACACAATCATTCGGGATTATCTGTTGAAAAACATAGTAATAACTTCGTAGTTAGCAATGATGTACTAGTTTTAGAAGTGTGCAAAAAGATGCACGGATGTTGTAATAGTAAAAAATAATCTTACCAGGGTATCTCCATGGTAGTTACCGTAGTTCAACACGTGCACTAGTGGCACGTATTGACCATAATGTTGAGGAGTTTGATTGTAGATATTGTAATTCTCAAGATCAGCACAAAATCCGACTAGATGATTTTTCTCCTGATAAGTTAATTCGAGCCTTGGTGTAATGCGTTCATCTACCATCTTCCGCACATTCTTTGAAGAATGAAAATAAGCTGTCAATGGAGATAAGTTGTCAACTATATATTTTGAAATAAACAATATAAATTACTTAATAACTATGTTTAGCTCACATGAGGGAAGAACTGGAGGTGTATCCACAAGGACCGAAATCGAAGGTGTCTCTTGCTCGATTGTAGAATCACCAAGATCCATGGTGACAAGCATACCCTCATCAAGACCATACATCTTGCAAAATGCATCCCAATTTTTGCAACCAAAATGGGTTACACTCTGAGCATTGTACAGCTTTACTTCAAAATCCACACCATGATGGGTACTTAGGATAATTTTTTTGGTTTCGAAATTTTCATGGTCTTCAAAGCCCATCCTCTCCAAGACATAGCGTCTTGCAAAGCATGAGATAAGCTAGTCGAATTGGAAAAGATGAAAAATACACGTTAAAATAGTTGAAGTCGTGCTTAATTACGAAAAAAACTATTGTCGCTGTTCCGCACCGTATGAACATCGCAGGTCTCCTCGAGCTTAATGCTGAAGCGCCGATCTTCAAAGCACAATGAACCTGTCGCACATACCTCGGTCGTTGTGGCACCGATCGCACTCAGCGAGGCGGTTTTAAATCGTCCCATGAGTACGACATTTCCGGCCTACGTTCATAATTCAAATATTAAACTAGATCATTATTATTAATCACGGGTTGACTATCGATGATCGATGTACGTAGTAGCTCCTCTTTCATTCCTGAATGCATTATTATACCAAATTGTCTAGCACACGAGAATGAAAGAGAACTTATCCAATATGAGCATTCAATAAGCAAAACCAAATCATAAAATAAGCAAAACCAAATCATAAAATAAAGTATAGTATTCAAATTAGCATGCATTCAATAATTATAAGCAAAAGTACATCATCTCTTTCCTTTTCTAAATACTATGAACAAAAAATCATTAAATTTTATGAACAAAATTAATTACACAATCTAAATATCACCAAAAAATCTATTAACAATAATATCACCAAACATGCATATTCAATAATAATATCACCAAAAA